>OX940904.1:12280000-13530000 GCA_954871355.1 Cabera pusaria | reverse complement strand
GTTTTTGACGAAACGATACGATACGAAATTAATTCACCTCGACGCAGCTAGATTAATTAGCACGCGCAAGCGTTTCATTTGTTAAATTTGTGGGCCTCGGTCGATTTGTTTACTTAGTTAAGGATTATTTCACACATGTAGTGTAAACTGTACAGTATCGAATAATAATATCTTTAATTTTAGTACTTATAGAGCTTCAATTAGCTAGAATCAGTAGAAAGTTAGTCGTACGAACACTCGGTATTCCAGATTTTTAATTATATAAATTACCTTTGAGTTAATATTTACTTAGTTGGTGATAGAAGTTCGTGGCATTCGGACTTCGGAAATTCGGAACCCTCCGTGTGCGGGACAAAAGTCTGACTTGCACTTGGCCAGTTTTATTTTTTTAAGATAAGCAAGATCTATCTGAGACCATATTATTGTCACTTAATTTTAGGTGGTAAAGTGGTCAAGTGTCTAACTGACCGGCATAAAAAGGCTAAGATATTCAATAACTTATCTTGGCTTGGAGCTAAATGGTTCACATGTTGATAGGATATAATTTCAATTGGGTGCTAAATTAAATCTATTGAATTTTATCAAGATCTGATGAATATCTCCAGAGATATGGCAATAAAGTTCTCAACCTTGTGTAAAGTCAGTTTTTTAAATATTTTAATAATGTTTATTAGTTATAGTCAAGTTTGACCAATATTTCATCAAACTTCAGATATTTATTGTGCGAGTAATTTACGAGAAATGTCTCAAGATTCGACGATGTTATTTACTATGTATTAATTACTTAGATAGTTAATGGAAACTAAAAGCACTCATAAGTAAGTGTTTCGTGATAGATAGAAGGCTCATCAAGGCACATCTAGTTAGTACAAGGTAATATTTCTTAACATTCAATGACTCTTAATTATTATACACTTGTACATAATCTGTATTCGTCTGATTGCGTGCTGTAAGTACCCACTATTTTAATTTTATTATTCATGTAAAATGTGTTTCTCTCAGGTCATCATCATAATCAGCCGGTGCCAGTCCACTGCTGTAGGCCTCTTCCAAGATACGCCACTGATCCCGATCTTCGGCTCTTCTTTTCCAGTCACTGCCCATCGCTTTGCGTACATGGTCACTCTCCCTGGTCACAGGAAGTACTACGCTACGTTTGTCGATTCGCGGTCTCCACTCTTAGACAAGTCAACCCCAACGGTTATCAGTCCTGCGGCAGATATGACTAGCCCACTGCCACTTCAGTTAGCTAATCCTTTGAGCTATATCGATTACTTAAGTTGTGTGGTGAATTACTTCGTTCCGGATTCGATCCCTCAGGTTAGCACCTGAGTAGCATATTATATCGATGTTTATTCGGGTTCCGTAGCCGAATGGCAAAAAACCGAACCCTTATAGATTCGTCATGTCTGTCTGTCTGTCTGTCTGTCCGTCCGTATGTCACAGCCATTTTATTCCGAAACTGTTAGGACTACAGAATTGAAACTTGGTAGATAGATGTATTCTGTAAACCGCTTTCCGATTTTAATACAAAAATTAAAAATATAAAAGTTTAAGGGGGGGCATCCCATACATGGAACTGAAACAAAAAAAAAACTTCAAACCTTTACGTGTTAGTCTATGGATAGGTCTTTAAAAATGACATTGAGGTTCTTAAAATCATTTTTTCATAAAGCTTGGCATCTCGTCCATTTTACCTTAACGTTGGCATTATATACGTTTGCCAGCAAGGCTTGGAAACCGGGTAAAAAATTCAAACTGGTTTGAGCGTAAGTACATAATATGAACTTTTCTTTTCGGTTTTCGTTCGTTCTATAAACCGCTATTGAACGATATTGAGCAAAAACCTTTTTAGTAAAGGTTTCGTTGAATAAACCGGTTTAGAACGGTTTCAACTATGGTCAGCGACCACTTTTCAATTTGCAGCCGTGTGTGCACTGGCAGCAAGCAAACAACGATTTAGTAATTGTAAATCAGATATTGAAAACAGCGGTCGGTCATAAAAATGATGCATATATGGCAAGCAAACTTTGAAAAGTGCGAGAGCTTGTTTTTTTATCGCCCGTGCCAAATGCAAGTAAGTACGCGTGAGCCTCTCTCGGAATAAACCGGTTTATAGAGGTTTTTAGAGGTTTTCGAACGAAATAATTAAAAAACCTGTTTATGCCGTAATGAAACCGGTTATCCATAAACTGGTTTCTAACCCTGCTTTGTGCGAAATAATTGGTTAAAACCGGTTGCCTTTAAGAAACGGTTAAGCAAAAACCGGTTTCAAGCATTGTTTGTCAGTATTAGCAGAGTATAGTGGCATTTAGCTCAGTACCTTTGATTTCGTTTTAGGTCTCCTGAGTGCGTATATAGTGGCTGCACTATCAGTGACAAATTCTATACTGACAATATCTTGATATGTTTTTAGTAAATGGTTTATGGACAGAACTGCTTGATAAATTCCTTGTGATGAGAACAAAACATCATCATCATCATAATCACTACCAGTCACTGCCACCACTTAGAGAATCAAAAGTGTGTATCAAATTTCAGCCTAATAGATTCAGTAGAATTGGATGAAATATTCATTGCTAAATTCCAGGACATACTCGTACATACAAGTGAAGTTAAAACAAAGTTGACGGACAACCCAAATACTACGAACCATAACATAAAAAGTTTTGGTTCTGTGTCACTCGCAGATTTTTTTAAATGCCTTTGCAAAGCTCTTGGTAAAATTGTATTCTATATTATAACTGTCGCAGCCAACTAGCTTAATTAGCCGTTGAAACTGGCTTAGTCTGACACTAAAGCAACACACTAGAGAACAGTGACCACCGCGTGCGCCGACGAGCGTAGCGAGGAGAGGAGCCGCGGCAGCGGACAACATCACCACAACCGACGCTATGGCGTTTAACGTATATGAATATAATTATGTATATACATATACATGTGTATATGCATATATATATATATATATATAAGTATATACTTATGCATATATATATGCATATACATACATTGTTTCTGGTCGCGTCGGTCACTGTTCCTAGTATATGGCTTTAGTGTCAGACTTAGACATTATATGAATGGCCTAAGTATTAGCCAGTCAGTTTATTAAATGTTGTAATAAACGCTACTGCTGAATATCATTCAGGAATCTAGTTGAACGGCGCTGTTTTGTTAAGAGGCTGGGCAGTTAATTGAACGGCTAATTAAGCTACCTGCCTGCGACATCGACATCGCGTAAGTCACGTTAAAATCCAGTTATTATATTGGTTTATTACAGCATCTCCTTTATACAACTGTGATAAACGTTTATTCCTTTAGCGGAATATGGGAACTATTTTTCCCTTTGAATTTCGTACAATAATATCGAAATCAAGACGTACATATTACTAACGGGCTCTTACGCCATTGAAAAAGTTAATGGAAATATAAAAGCATGCTACGATCACGGCACGATCTATTTGCTTCAACACTGAAAAGCAAATACACATTTAATGGTGGTGATGATTTAGGCATTTAGCTAATGAAACCCATTATATTCGTCATCTGATTGAAATGTAACTTCGATGTAACAATAATATCTAACTATCATATATACATTAGCAGCTCGTGATAAGAAAATAAGTGGAACCTTGTTAGAAACTGCATTACTGATGTATTTTTTTGTATCTTCTAGACTAGCGTTTGACCACTATCTCGTCTGGTAGAAGCGATAATGTGGTCGAAGATGGTGAATGATGAATGCTCTGACTCTCAAGGGATGTGTGCTGCCGGAACACCGTAAGGTTATGGCGGCAGATTTTCTCCTTGATAGTGGTAAGCTACTTTTTGATAGCAAGTCAAACGGAACATCAACGTGATATGCTCATATCACCTGTAGACGAACACCTGTGCGACCAGCGACCTATGAATAGAAGTAAAGCCTTCCTTAACGCAAACTCGACTCAAATGATAAATCATTTGAGTCCCGAATCTTTTGCATGTTATTTATAATTATGGGTTACATATTTAATGATAGTAGTCGCTATTAACTGAATTCATATAAGTGGGAACTCAAATAATTAGTTTGGGTAATCTTACCTATTCATAATTTTTATAAGATTTTAATTTTAAATTACAGTTACGCACCAGCGGTTAACTCATAAAAGTTATTACCAGTGGTTAATTATTTACCAGCGGTTATTGTTACATAGGGATCTATGTAACGGTCTAAAGCGTAAACAAAAATATTATGAATAAGTGGTTAGTAAATAGGTCACAAATAAAAAGTAGGACAATACAAAATGTGCACATACTTGTACTTGTACATGTACCTATGGGAACGTAGATTATCCAGAGACAAAGTGACTAATACAATTATAACCGTTTATCAAGATAGTCTTCACGCGTTCCTATATAAATCTAAAAACAATTTGTCACTGTTCATTTTGCAAAGAAAAGCGTGTTCCAGAGTCTGACAGTTCATATTTGTCATTAAGTAAATAAAATAGATACAAAATTCACAAAATCATATTAAAATTAAAAACAAATGAATAAAGTAACTGAATTTTAATAACAAGCTTTTTGTAAAAATTTAACATAAAATTTAACATAAACCTATTACAATATCTATTAAAAGGCCTTTTCTACAGACGTTATCATGTTGTGTAATAAAAAGTACTTAAATATGATACCTACATACAAGCCTTAATTCGACGGTCCTACCATTTGCCATAAGGAAGTTCCAGTCTCTATAGCCCGGCTCCACCATGTCAGCTCTATGGTATCATATGCATAATGCATTGTCATAGAAAAAACGTGTGTACCCCAAATTTGAGTCCAAGTCCCCAAACTTACAAAATTTGATTGAAACCAACGCGGCAAGCTAAATAAAGCAATAAAAGCTTGTAATATAAAAGTTTCAAGTAACTTTATAAATAAAGGGAATTGTATCAACTTAAACCCTGGAAAAGAACACAAAAGTATTATATTCATTATCATTATTTTGTTTACATCATTAATCACGCGGTTGAAGCCATGGACCGTTTTAAATCCCTACTAGTATTTTAAATGTGAAACTAGTTTATTTTTCATATTGGTTGCCTCCTCACATCTAATCGGCTTTATCGATGTAACTGTATTTTTTCTCAGGGATAGTCAATATATTTTGTAATTTAATGTCATTTAGGAGCCCCGGTAATAACATTATAAACAGAACATCAAAGAAATTCTTAAAATCACTCTCAAACAATAATCCTAAAAGCTTTTAGTCAGGTAGAAAATCGGGAATCAATATAAAAGCGGATGCTTCTGGGAATTTTGAAGACATTAGCTTCAGCTTTTATATGATATTTTCGTCAACTTTTTTTGTATATATACAGGATAGTCTAAATAAAAAAACCAGTTCCTTCAAATAAGCATATTATTACTGTTATTTTATTTTTTGTTGTTGTTGTTGTTGTTTAAAATAAAATAATATAAATAATAATTGTTTTTTGTAAATTTTTGAGTTTATTCCCTTAACACATTTACCTCAACCCTTTAGGGTTATCAAAATATACCGTAGGAAAATGATTAAATAATACCAGATTAAAATCCAGATTTTTTTTTTGCAGACCTTGATCATATTTTATGTTAATTGTTTGACTAACTGTGCCTTGCAGTTTTACCCGCGTGGACATCGTTCCTGTGGGAATTTCGGGATAAAAAGTACCCTTTGTGTTATTCCAAGATCTAGCCTATCTACATACCAAGTTTCAGTTTGTTCGGTTGAGTAGTTTTGGCGTAAAGAAGTAACAAACATACACACAAACTTACGCTTTTATAATATTGGTAGGATTAAGGAAATAAAATATTGATTGATCGTCCATAATGGTTATTACATAACGATTATTTAAAAACCGTTAGTGAAAAGGAAATTTTAATTTAAAATAGGTAACTTAAATAAATTCTCAAGATTTTTAGTGAATGTGTGGAAAAATATATAATTTTTTTTTTCATGTGTAAATACTGTATTGAGGGCAAAGCTTGTAATATAAAAGTTTCTGTTCTGTTTTGAGGGCACAGTATTTATTTAAAATCATAATTAATTTCGTGGAATAAAAGCCCAAAACATACCATTCTCACCACTATACAAGTCCAATGTCTAATTATAAAAAAAATAACCTTAATTAAATTAATAACTTAAACACTTCTCATCAAGAAAAAAATTACCGTACCAAAGCATCCGGATCAACAAGTTGAACAGTATTTGCGTCACTGCACAGATTAATAGTCGATTATTTGATTTGGCGTTTGATTCGCGCGCCGCGTTCTACAGCCGACCGTACGACCATTCGCGTCGAAATACGAACGAGCACTGATTCGGCATTCGACGATGTTTTCCAAAGGTGAGGATTTCGTACACCCTCGGTTTCCCTCGGCTCCTGTCGGCTAACTCATCCCGTTTCGATTGTGAGCAAAGAATTTCATATTTTCACGAATAAATGAACATTTTCTAGTTAAAATTGCACAAAACCGTTGCATGTGGCAACAAAGGTGAGTTATATCACTATCCGTAAAATTAAAGTATTGTCTATATAATTTGATCGTCTATAGAATTTGAATTATCTGATCAACATTTTAGTACCAGAGGTTTGATTGAAAACTTTGGTAAACAAAATTAATTATTATAAGATTAATAACATTCGGTTGGGACGCTAAAATACCTTATTATTCTTTTGTTTCACTTAAATAATTTGATGATGATAAATTATCAAAAATGATATGCACTTAGTTATTTAGTTTTGCTACGCGACGTAGCACGCTGCTACGATCTTAGTTTGGTTAGTTGGTTGGAATAAAATGATTTAGCCTTAAATTTTGTTTTTCGTGTTCTATATTCTCTATATTTCTATATATTTCTATATCTTTATATTTTTTCTCTAGGCATCCTTTGAGAAATATGTTTTTGGGTTTGTATTAAATATTATACTTCTGAGAATCGTAACAATCCCAACATTTTTGACATTTGCGGTACATTTTTAACATACGAAATTTTATTTAAAAGTGTTAATTAAAACATTGTTTAATTTATAAATCCAAGGCGTGTCAACAACAACAACAAGTAATTAAATTTGTTTGTTGGTTCATCGGAAACCGTTCGGCTTATATCTGGATTTGTAATTTTTACGCAACCTTGTTTGAGAAATGTATCGGGATGAAGTTTGATAAAATTTTAATCAAAATGTGATCAGCTTGGTCGCTCAAACAAAACCCTTTTGACTTAAGCAGGTTTACGAGTTGTGGTATGGGTAATCGATTTACAACAAAAAGGTTTAAATCAGTTGATAAATATAACGCTAGAAAACGAACGTACCTTTTGAGGCTATGATTAACTACTACAATGAAATTCTTTAAGATATTATTGTTTTTGAATTCTACAAGTTATATTAATTCAGATGCATTGAGTTTTTATTTGAGTAGTATTTTCTGAAAAATCTTTTAAAATGAAATCGTTTTTTTTATTGTTATATTTTAATTAGTGGTATTATGTTGTTAACATAAAATGATGGCAGGATATTTGACATTTTTCTTAATTTAAATTGAAAGGCAACAAAAATAATATGCTATCGATGATAATTAAAATCTGAAAAAACTTACTCCTGGGGTGGTACTATAGTAATTTTATCTAGAGCTGTTGAGCAAGTCCAGATACAGGGAGATGAACACCTCAACTTGCTACTGAAAATGACTAGCGTGGCAAATAAATATGAAATGTAAATAGTGAATTAAATAATATATTGCGTGTGTAATCCCAGTATCTTTCACTTCACTCATTTTTAGTTATTTCTAGTTTAACTTTTTGGTAGAAAATAACCTTCCATTCATACATGAATGTACGTCATACAGTCAATTCTCCAACTGCAAATAAAAGTTGTTAAAAAATATTTCTACACAATATTAAAAATAAAATATCTCTCTTTTTACTTGTGTTGTGAACCTTACTTCTTTCCCATTTTCAACCGACTTCTAATAAGGAGGAAGTTCTCAATTCGTCTGCATATGTTACGCAATTACTCCGTCAATTGTAAACCGATTTGTACATTTCCAAGATGGTTCCATTGAAATTTCATCGAGATCTGATAAGTATCTCCAGAGAAATTACGATAAACGTCTCAAACATGCTACTGAAACTGACTTGCGGGGCATAGAAGTCGGTTGTTTAAGTTTTTAAACTATCTTAATTATCATAATTGTAGGTCATATTCCAAATAGGTTTTGATTTAATTGTGAGTGTCAAAATATGCAGTATTAATGGCCAATATTTTATATGTGTTGATATACAAGGGTTGAATATGTATGTGGCTGCAAGAGACCAACCGTTTACTTAAAGATTTGATGTAAATTGTGTAGGTTATTTGGCTAAACATCCTAAAATGCAGGCCTCCTGAAATCCTCGTTCAGTCGCGAGCTCAGTCTCAGGGCTAAATACATGCCAAAATGTTGATCCCGTGGTGGATCGGTCAGACGTGCCAAAGGGTCTTAAAAAAATAATATTTACTATTGGGTACCCGGCGTGTCCTACTACGCTAAAAAGAAATACATTTTGTTTATTTGTTTGAAGAAAAGGAAAATATCAAAATTCGGGAAAATTTCTGCATGGGAAAAGTCGAAAAACAACTTCATGGATGGACCGAATGTGCCTAATGTATTTTTTTAGTGGTCTAAAACCATCTTCACATTATTGCCTTTCTAATGAAACCGGTTTTGGGCACATTGGTCGGGTCAGGTTTCATATGGTCCAAACGAAAACCAACAACGGAGGACTCCAAGGGCTACCCAAAGGACCCCCATGTATGTTCCGTGAAAATCTGTAGTTTTCGAGAAAATTGCGTTTTACTTGTTTTCGAGTTAGTCGCCGAAATGTTGCAATTTATTTAAATTTTCTCCCAAACTATAAATGCCAGAGCCCTTGTTTTTTTAGCTTCTTCGTATACGACATTCAAGCGTAACACTATCGTAATACGGTTCAATTTCATAATACAAAATTCAAATCTCACCGCGGATTCCGCTTCCGAGATAGCTTACAAAATAGCCCTACTGACTAGGCAAGTAATGAAACGTCATCGATCCAAGACATTTGCCTAGCTGTTAGATCAAAAGGCTAGGCAAGTACTGAAACGTCATCGATCCAAGTTATTTGCGTAGCAGTATGAATAGATGGCTGGATATCATTCAGGTATCTAGTTGAACGGCGCTGTTTAGTTAAGAGGCTAGGCTGTTAATTGAACGGCTAATTAAGCTATCTGCTTGTGACATATCTATTAGCTGTCCACATGATGATACACAAATCCTTTCAGCTGTTACAGAGTTATATAACAAACATAATATACATCTAAACTTTCACGTTTATTAGTTAGGATGGTAGCTACTAACTTGAATCGTGAAACTCGCGAAGTTTCAGTTTCATGCACATATCTTTTGTAATTACTAACTAAAGCTTATCTTCGAGTAGATCACGGTGAATGTCCTCTGTTTCAGATATTGTTTTCTAAACATAAGTGTATCTTCTTCTGTCCAGAGCTATCTAAATATAAAAATTAAATGAACTATTGATTATACATACGTTTTTGCCTCGTAAAAAATACATCATTCTATTTTTGTCTGTTTTCATTTTTGGGCACAGCACACACACACACTTTTCAAGTATTTTTTTAAACATGAATATCCAAATTGAAAATTATGGAAATTGCAAAAATGCTTTAAGGACTCTCAAGACTGATGACGATGCCTGTGCTGCGTCCAGCCACTGCTGGACGTAGGCCTCTTCCAAGATGTGCCACTGAACCCGATTTTCGGCTCTTCTTTTCCAGCCCATTGCCACTTTAGCTTGCTAATCCGTTGAGCTAAATCGATAACTTTAGTTCTCTGGTGAATTACTTCGTTCCGGATTCGATCCCACAGAGAAATACCGAGCATAGCTCTCTCCATAGCTCGCTGAGAGACTTTAAACTGGTGGACCAGGCGAACTGTGAGTGTCCATGTCTCGGCTCCGTACGTCATTACAGGTAGGACGCACTGGTTAAAGACTTTTGTCTGGAGACACTGCGGTGTAGGTGACGAGACTCGACGGATTTTCCGAATGCTGCCCAGTCTAGCTGAATTCTTTTCTGGATTTCCTTCTCGAAGTTGTGTTTGCCTAGTTGGAGCGTCTGCCCTAGGTAGTGACAACTTCAATCAACAATCGGTGCCGGAAGAACGTGCTCGTTGTACATGACTTTGGTTTTATCCAAATTCATCCGGAGACCGATGCGACGAGAAGAATAAGCTAGGCCATTCAACATCCTTTGTAGGTCCTGCAGCGTCTCTGCCATAATGACGATGCCATCTACGAATTGTAAGTGAGAGATGTACTTGCTGTTGATGTTAATGCAACAACTTTCCAGTCCAGCGTCTTAAACATATCCTCCAAGGCGTTAGTGAATAGTTTCGGGGATATGACGTCCCCTTGTCTCACTCCTTGACGCAGGTGGACATGTTTAGTTCGCTGGTTCTGTACTTGCACTCTCAATCTTGACTGAAACAAATAAAATACGATTTTTCTATTATATAGTAATAATTAAAAATATATATGTGATGATGATGATGATAAAATGTTTGGTGTACATGAACAAAGTCGTGGGTATCAGCTAGTTGCATTAATTACATAAAGAGCTTTGGTGTTTTGATATAAACTGTATGTTAAGGTACGGACACACCGTAGCGTCCTGCGTGCGCGATCTAGGCTTCGATCAGATAGCGCAGTACTATTTGTACCGATTGGTTCACACCAAACGCGATCAGAAAACAATTGAAAAGTACTGAGATCAAACCCACAGATCGCAGGACGCCGGCTAGATTTTTCACAAAATTTCAATTCAACTGTCACATATTTCAGTGTAAGTTTTCTAATATAAATATACTACAGTTAAGTTAGGTAGGAGTATTCACTAGAGACTAGAGTTTAATATTAGATAGGTATTCTGCGGTCGTCGGGTCTTGCTCATATTACAAAGAGAATTCTGGACCTAGATTCGTTGCAATTATGTTTAACTAAATTTTGCTGTAGATATATAATAAAATATTAACTAGAACCGCAAAGTCACTTAACATCAGAAAATGTACAGAGGTCAAACGCCAGCCTTCAAAGTTAGACAATGTTATTTAAAATTATTATGTATCGATTATTTTCTACGAATTATTATTTTTTTAAATAATCTTTTATTCGTAGATTATTTGATCCGGAATTTAGATGATAGATAATATAAAACTTTGTTCGATTGATACAACTTTTCATATAAACATATCGTATCAGCCTGTGCTCTTAGTCATTTAATTTTTAGTTGAGAGAAAAGACGTCAAATTTTGATATTTCACACCAAGAGTTAAGTTTAATGTTAGTTCCAATTCTGAAGTAGATTTATACTTTTAGTTTTTGTTTATACGAGATAATCAAGCGTTTCAACACTATCTCAACTGATGTTTATTAACTATGTGATCGACGATGTGGCACGCTTGCCTTAGTTACGGTTTGTGAGCAGTTAAAACCTTATACCTTTAAATAAATTATTTTTAAAAACAGGTTTCTACATAAAGACGTATACTTCGATACAATATGAACAAACAAAAACACAGTATATTGCAAGTTTTATGAGAATTACAAAATAATGAGTTTCAGAGACGATATGATCATACATAGAGATGTATGATCATATCATTATGACTCCTTTATTCCATTATTTTCTTCCTGCATTATTTTCCTTATTATTCCATCAAGTATATGATTAGATTATTTATTCCAAACAGATGGATTCATTAAACATTACAGACATGATAATGTTATAAAACAAATACCTAATTTTATTTTATCGTATTCAAAATAATATACGAGTTTAATATTGCATTTAATTTTGTTTACAAATAGCTTTAGCTCTGAAAATGATTAAACTTCATGGTGTTATTAAGGCTTTAGCTCGGTTTCGATGCAGCAAGTATGCGATACATGTCTTACAATTGTTTTTATCCCACTTTAGATAAGGAAGTTCTGTATTCGATCGAGTATGTGTATATTTTATGTATGTTTGTATGATGGCGATTTTCTCAAAAACGACTAAACCGATTTGATTTTTTTTTTCCGTGAGTAGGGCATTTCTCTAGAGTGGTTATTATATATTTTGAGATCTGATGAGTACATTAAGAGATATGGAGAAATATTATAAACGAATTCTGAAAATGACTCGCGCGGCACATTTATGTGTAATTTTAGTTCTTTCTTTATTTTATTAAATTACTTATTGTACTGTTACTTCGAAGACCCGTTTGCACAAGCGTCAAGCAACATGATTACGGCAGCAACTGATCGCTATTCTGAAGATTGTTTTTGCTCGATGCCTACCAACCCTGCTGCTTCAATAAGGATGCATTTATTTTATGTACCATTTCAAATATCATCAACATTAACTTTGACTTAACTAGGTACATTATTATCAGTTTCTGTATGGTTCAAAACCTAACGCAATCTTTTCATACGTGTTTTGTTGCTTGCTGTTTATTTGGCTTAATTGAACCGTATGTTTTATTGTATGTTTGATAGGCGATTGGAGTAATCGCCAATTGCTATTGAAACTGACCTGCGTGGCATCTGAAGTCGTTTTTAGGGTTCCGTACCCAAAGGGTAAAACGGAACCCTATTACTAAGACTCCGCTGTCCGTCTGTCTGTCTGTCTGTCTGTCTGTCTGTCTGTCTGCCTGTCTGTCTGTCTGTCTGTCTGTCTATCTGTCCGTCTGTCCGTCTGTCACCAGGCTGTATCTCATGAACCGTGATAGTTAGACAGTTGAAATTTTCACAGATGATGTATTTCTGTTGCCGCTATAACAACAAATACTAAAAACAGAATAAAGTTAAAAATAATAGAGGGTTCCCATACAGGAAACGTGTTTTTTTCGGTATTTCACGCCATCTATGAACACTTAGTTAGGTAAACGTCCCATAGATGGCGTTATATTGAAATGTCGATCCCTAACTCCTTTGTTAGACGTTAGATGGCGTTATAAGAAATAAAATGTTTATTAATTATTATTTTATTTTTTGCTGGCGAAAAATAATAGTGGTATTTTTTGCTCGATCTTATAAAATACTGTAGTGTGGTACGGAACCCTACTAGTGCGAGTCCAATTTGCACTTGGCCAGTTTATTTACTTTTTTTTAATCTTAATTATAAAGGCATTTTTATAGTTATATACTTCATTTGAAACCTCAACATTTGAAGGCGGAATTTAATTATTTTAACCTTGAACTCTTCTAAATAGCCTTCTTGATTAATAACAGCTCGCAGTTAATTCTCTCTAAATATTTTACATTCGAAATTTTCACAAAATTATAGTAGCGGCTATAAATTACACGAGATATAGGAGAATTCCAGCTTTGTTTCGAGTGCGGAGATAAGGCACGATCCCGCTCACTTCGGCAGATATTTGCGGCGACCTTCAAACTAAAGCGCGTATTTCCACTGTTTTACGCGACCCGATTAAAATATTCACGGTATTGTCGGATCAAATTCTGAGACGAACATTACAGTTAATGAATATTGTGTATATTTTCTGAAGTAATGTTTGAATTTTATGCTTTTCAATAAATATTTAATCATGGAAAATAAATATGCGCATATAATTATGAAATGTGTAAAATGCGTGTTTGTGTCCAATATAAAAATTAATTAAAAACGTTTCGATACAGATATTGGTGTAAGAATGATATCCTTGCTTATAAATTCACTATGCTGCCAAGGAATAGAACACCGAATAGAATTTATTGCTCGAGTCTATGTTTTCCGATATGATACATCCAGAGGTCTTCATGTCACGAGTAAATAGGCATCTTCTAGGTAAGCGTACTATAATTATCATGGATCACATCTTCATTTAACATCAGGTGAGATCAATTGATTGCCTATGCGGAATAAAAAAAATGTCAGTTCATATTGTGCTCCAGCAATAATATCATACGGTAATTACTCACCTATTTTACAAAATGTCTCTTTGTGAGAAACATCGAGTAGTGTGATTAATGTTATTTAAAATGTTATGTCAGCAGAATACAACCTTACACTTGATATATTTTGCAATTGTATTCATCATTTTGGAACAACCGTTCGGAAAGCGTTTATTATAATGTCGTAAATGACGCCACAACGAGGTTAACAAGGTTTTTACTTGTGACGCCGTCAAAACGTTTGCACAGATAAAAAATAATGGTTTACAAGAATTTTGAACTGTATTTCAGCATTAGTTAGTTTAATTATACTTTTTTTTAAATTACAAAAAGGCACATTATTATACTTAGTTAATTTTAAAACAGTTAACTACCGTACAATATAGATATAACGTACATAATTAGAAACATTACTTATTGTAAGTTATTACTAATGACTATTATGTTTCTTTGAAGTGTCTCACACCTTATATTTTTGTAAATTGTTAAACACAATCCAAAATTTCATCGTACAGACGGGACTCGAACCCGCACCCCCCGGATTACACGTCCAGGTGCTCTGCCAATTAAGCCACGGTTCGATACATCGATACGACGAAATTAGTGGATTGGATTTTGTTGACCCAATTATGCATTGGTGGCGCCATCTATGACTACTTATTACGTAAGTTAATCATTCGGAAGAAATCATTACAGTTTTCAAATCCGACGAGAGATGTTGCACTGCGTAAATCAAATATTATGTTTCTTTGAAGTGTCTCACACCTTATATTTTTGTAAATTGTTAAACACAATCCAAAATTTCATCGTACAGACGGGACTCGAACCCGCACCCCCCGGATTACACGTCCAGGTGCTCTGCCAATTAAGCCACGGTTCGATACATCGATACGACGAAATTAGTGGATTGGATTTTGTTGACCCAATTATGCATTGGTGGCGCCATCTATGACTACTTATTACGTAAGTTAATCATTCGGAAGAAATCATTACAGTTTTCAAATCCGACGAGAGATGTTGCACTGCGTAAATCAAATATTATGTTTCTTTGAAGTGTCTCACACCTTATATTTTTGTAAATTGTTAAACACAATCCAAAATTTCATCGTACAGACGGGACTCGAACCCGCACCCCCCGGATTACACGTCCAGGTGCTCTGCCAATTAAGCCACGGTTCGATACATCGATACGATGAAATTAGTGGATTGGATTTTGTTGACCCAATTATGCATTGGTGGCGCCATCTATGACTACTTATTACGTAAGTTAATCATTCGGAAGAAATCATTACAGTTTTCAAATCCGACGAGAGATGTTGCACTGCGTAAATCAAATATTATGTTTCTTTGAAGTGTCTCACACCTTATATTTTTGTAAATTGTTAAACACAATCCAAAATTTCATCGTACAGACGGGACTCGAACCCGCACCCCCCGGATTACACGTCCAGGTGCTCTGCCAATTAAGCCACGGTTCGATACATCGATACGACGAAATTAGTGGATCCGATTTTGTTGACCCAATTATGCATTGGTGGCGCCATCTATGACTACTTATTACGTAAGTTAATCATTCGGAAGAAATCATTACAGTTTTCAAATACGACTAATTTCGTCGTATCGATGTATCGAACCGTGGCTTAATTGGCAGAGCACCTGGACGTGTAATTCGGGGGGTGCGGGTTCGAGTCCCGTCTGTACGATGAAATTTTGGATTGTGTTTAACAATTTACAAAAATATAAGGTGTGAGACACTTCAAAGAAACATAATATTTGATTTACGCAGTGCAACATCTCTCGTCGGATTTGAAAACTGTAATGATTTCTTCCGAATGATTAACTTACGTAATAAGTAGTCATAGATGGCGCCACCAATGCATAATTGGGTCAACAAAATCCAATCCACTAATTTCGTCGTATCGATGTATCGAACCGTGGCTTAATTGGCAGAGCACCTGGACGTGTAATCCGGGGGGTGCGGGTTCGAGTCCCGTCTGTACGATGAAATTTTGGATTGTGTTTAACAATTTACAAAAATATAAGGTGTGAGACACTTCAAAGAAACATATTATTTGATTTACTCAGTGCAACATCTCTCGTCGGATTTGAAAACTGTAATGATTTCTTCCGAATGATTAACTTACGAATAAGTAGTCATAGATGGCGCCACCAATGCATAATTGGGTCAACAAAATCCAATCCACTAATTTCATCGTATCGATGTATCGAACCGTGGCTTAATTGGCAGAGCACCTGGACGTGTAATCCGGGGGGTGCGGGTTCGAGTCCCGTCTGTACGATGAAATTTTGGATTGTGTTTAACAATTTACAAAAATATAAGGTGTGAGACACTTCAAAGAAACATAATATTTGATTTACGCAGTGCAACATCTCTCGTCGGATTTGAAAACTGTAATGATTTCTTCCGAATGATTAACTTACGTAATAAGTAGTCATAGATGGCGCCACCAATGCATAATTGGGTCAACAAAATCCAATCCACTAATTTCGTCGTATCGATGTATCGAACCGTGGCTTAATTGGCAGAGCACCTGGACGTGTAATCCGGGGGGTGCGGGTTCGAGTCCCGTCTGTACGATGAAATTTTGGATTGTGTTTAACAATTTACAAAAATATTACTAATGACGTCCGATTTTTAATCTGTAATATGGAAACGTGCTGGAAACAGGGCTTCAAGTGAATGGAATATTTCATGCCAAAGGTCACCCTTCGTGGACTAGATTGATAACTTTGTACAAGGATTGAAAAAGTTTAAGCAGAGAAGTTGCTTTTTGGGTTTGATGTATTTGGTGTTAATACTGTAACTAACAGGTATATTTTTTATCAAATTATTTTAGCCGGCTGGCGGCATTTTGTTATAGGGTGACTTGACTTTATTTGTAAGTAAACTGTCTCGTTTATAAATAAGAAATGTTGTAAAAAGCGGCAACATTTGGACTTCGCCTGTTGTATTGTGCCCGGCCTTATGTAGTTTTAGTAGCCTTTAAGTATAACGTAGGTATAACCCACATAAAAAAAATATTTTTCTGTTTGCATTCAACCCGCAGAAACATAAAAACAGTGACCAAGACACAAAATGATGTGCTTACTGTAAAAAAAAACACGTTAAAAATAATGCGGCAATAGCCCAATGGATAAGGTGTCGGACTGGCGATCGAGCGGTCGTGAGTTCGATCCCCACCCCACCCATTGCACTATTGACGTGAACCCACTCCAGACACAAGTATACTTAGCTTAGTTAGAGGATAACTAGTAATGTGTAACCCACATTGCGAGTAATCTTTATTTAAAAAAAAATGCTAGTAGTACCTACTCCGTAGTACCTACTCCGTATTTACTTGCATGTAAAAGCAAGGAATAATTTATTATATAATTGGTTATTTTGGTTTTTCACCAAAGTAAGCGCAGTTTACGCTTCTGTTTGTCGTATCGCTCACGATTTTTTGTTCTATCACAGTCGGATATAATCAGTTACTAATCGACAAATATAAAAAGTGCTCACAAAAAATAAGTAGCATAAAATATTCTTTGTGTCACATAGCTGAGGCATGCAAAAATCTCACATTCAAATAAAGTTATTCCCATCTTACGCTAAGTGGGCCCCTTTCACGGTAGTTGACTACAGTTAGGAGGTTGTTCGTAACATTCTAAACTTTTACAGAGTTTTAGAAACAGGTGCATGTATGGCCGCTCCGGATTACCCATCAACCCACAATGTTTTATGTAAGCTGATGTTATCTTACGCTGCAACGGTTATGTGGAATTAATAAAGCTATGTTTACTTGTAGTTTGTTGTTGTAGATTTTGTTGTTTGATTCACATCTTCCAGTGGCTCATTGATAAGGAAACCAAAAATTACTTATACTTGCAGAGTTTCCTTATGGTTAGTCAAGAGGCAGTACTTCTGCCAGCTTACCTTGGGTGGTACCAACACTTTTTTACCAGCAATTTGGAATCAATCAACCAATTTTTTTACCAGCAAATCAAGTGAAGCTGCAAAGCATTTTAGGCTCAATATGAATAGGTAACGGACGCTGTACAGTGACACGCAAAGTTTTGACAGTTAATTTTGTGTGCCTATGATTTTGGTATATGATATACGCATGTTGAAAGCTAGCATCAGCTGGAAACAGAGAGCTGAAAATCGAGCTCAGTGGCGTGCCTAAGTAGGTAAGGCTTATCTCCTGCAGTGGACAGAGATAGGCTGATGATGATGATGATTTTGTTACTATGCAGGTGGTTTAGCTTATCAGACTTTAAAATGTAGACAAATAGATAGAGATAATATCTTTAATGTTACACCGTAACTATAAGATAAATACCTTGAAGACTCGCTATTTAAATTAGCGATATCTGATATAATAGTGTATTACTTTTCCTGTTACCTATACCATATTAATTTATTATCGTACAAAACGAAAAAACCGACATCACATGCTGCGATAGTGAAAGTATCCAGTAGTCATGTCATCAAAATATACAAATTTGTTTAATTGTTTATCTCCATACCTCCTAAGATGATTTACAGATCTCGATAAAATTTTGATTGGACCAAACGGGAGGCATAATCTCTCACTAAACACTCTACAAAAGAATATTTCAAATCGGGATTTGACGGTGTTCTGAGGTAACAAACATAAAGCAATAAAATGCAGTCGAATCGATAACCTCCTTCTTTTTTGTGAAGTCGGTTAAAAATATATAGAGTTTACTGCAAATTCTTGGCATATATACATAAAATTTAAATAAAACTGGCCAAGTGCGAGTCAGACTTTTGTCCCGCACATGGAGGGTTCCGAACCGAACACCAACTAAGTAAACGTTAAAACAAAGGTAGAATAGTATTATATAGTAATAATAGTAGTAATAAATATTATTAAATATCTGGTTGACCGAGCTTTGCTCGGTATTTTTTGCCACATAAACAGACAAATATGACTCTTCCCGACATCTACTGACGAATAATAATACTATTTTTTTCAATTGAGAGCCACTAACTGCTTTACCCACACAGTTGTTACAGTGTGGGTAAAGCAGTCAGCTAAAGCTACTTCTACTCACCAATAGATGTCGGGAGGAGTAATATTTTAAGTTGATTATCAATAAAGTTGATTATTGAAAACACGAATAAAACAACATTTTCTGAAAATGATTCCTAGCTAGATTATCGATTTATCGCCCCCGAAATCCCCTGTATACTAAATTTTATTTAATCGTTGGAGCCGCTTCCGAGATTCAGATTAAGGTAAAGACGATAGCGCCATCTTTAATGATCATCTAGATGGCGCGGCGCTATCGTAAAACACTTTCTTTAAACTTTTCTTTAATTTTTAACTTTATTCTGTTCTTAGTAGTTGTTGTTATAGCGGCAACAGAAATACATCATCTGTGAAAATTTCAACCGTCTAACTATCACGGTTTATGAGATACAGCCTGGTGACAGACGGACAGACAGACAGACAGACAGACAGACATACGGACAGCGGAGTCTCAGTAATAGGGTTCGGTTGGTACCCTTTGGGTTCGGAACCCTAAAGAACATCAAAATTGAGCAGCAAAGCTTTTATTTTACGCGTGCATACAGCGCTACACCAACTAGCAATACAGTTTCAAACAGTAAAGTAAAGTTCGGAATCCTTCTTCTGGAAGAGATGTCCAACAAGCATGGGCTCATTATACTAATTAAAGCCAGTTTGAAAAAAGTGAACTCGAATATAACACAAAACTACACCTTTCTTTGACTACGAAATATATAGAAGATTGTAAAACGCATTAAAGTAACTAAAAGGAAAAACATACAAAGGATTAGGTAACTAACACCCTTTCACACGGGTTATCCCATAAACCGCAATCTCAAGCCCATTTTTAGATCCGCACAGAAGAATCAAAAACCGCTGACACCGCACGTTCATAAACCGAATATACGACGATCATTAAGGGTCATAATCAGGCGCGCATGTCTACACGCGTCTAATAATCCCCCTGTGAGGCGGAAAAGTCGCACCAGTGAGAAATGGTCCCCTCGCGACTCTGAGACGGGGCTAGCGATTTTTCTCCAGAGATAGGCTCGCGTATATCTCGCAGGGAGGACTGAAGATAACGTCGGGGTACGCTGAGACAGCTGTTTTAAGGATGGAGATAACAGCTCTATGTGTACGCGGTTTTGATTGTGACGATCCTATCGTAATTAGGTTTTGTTTGATCAATACGTAAAAAATAACTTAAGGCACATTGTGACGTAAAATGGCATTCTAATGGATGGATTAGATTCTAGTTAATAAAGCACATCATATGACACATGGACCCATACAATTTCACATTATAAATAAGCAGTCCAAGAGAGCCAGTTCCCATTTTAGGCCTAGCGTGTTACCATCCTCGACCGCATCATTACTTACCAATAGGTAAGATAGTAGTCAAACGCTAGCCTATACGATATAAAAAAGATTCTTTGTTTATGACACATAGTACTAACGATTACGTCGAGATTAGATCACAGCCAAAAATATAAATAATCTTTTTAATCTCAGCCCAACTGAATTACTTAGCCGTCAAATATAAATTTTAAGTTCTCAATATCGTTAAAACTCAGAGTTGCAAATATATGCTAGAGGTAAGTACGCGTAGAGGTATCTATATATTATAACATATCTTTATTACACTACAGCCAAAAAGCGTATGCGAAGTCTGAAAGCAGAGTTGGCATGGACATATCAACATCATTTTCGTACAATCGTAATATGCACTATAAAGGTACAGCCACATTGCAATATCCTGCGTCCACGTGCGCGTTCGCGATCTGATTTTCAATCGTTTTCTGATCGCCGTAGATCGCGTCGGTGAACCAGTTGGTACAAATACTAGTGCGCCGCTACATCTATACACTATCTACTGTCTGATCGCCGTCTAAATCGCAAACGCAGAACGCCGCGGTGTGTTCGTACCTTAACAATGTAGGACGTACAGCACTCAAATAATACTGACCAAAATATAACTACGTAATAATGCATCAAAGTAAGCTTTTTGAATTTAAGCGCCATCTTTCTACACCTAAAGTAAACTGAGCTAAACGTGCAAAACGACATAAGTTTTTAAGTTTTCATGGTCACTAACACTTTCACAAGATATTTGAACGGAAGCGGAAGCTCATAAATAATGAAAAACATGGTAAATATCCCGTTCAAATATCTTGTGAAAGTGCAAAACGACGCTTCAACGGGCGCTGAATGGTATTAAAAACAATTAAAAATAAAACTTAGCGTGAAAGCTATTCTTTTATTTGCCACTAAGGACAAAGTAATAGTGCATTTCTGCTTGCCTTGCATGTCTGGACATCGAACTATTGTAAAGAACGTATTCCAACGAAAGCGGCGAGAATGAGGTCACGTTGCGATGAAATCTTTCTGAGTCATTGAATTTGATATTTGGAAAGAATGGACTGCGGTTTGTAACAATGTGAGGAATGGATGTGAGGCCGGGTGTTATCTTTGGTGCATAACTTTAAATTGATTAAAATTAAAATTTTAAATCTTTTTCTTATATATAAAAATGAATCCCAATTTCCCTTGGTCACGGCATCACGCGTGAATGGCTGGACCGATTTCGGTTCTCTTTTTGTAGATTTTTTTTATCGTCAGGAGATGGTTATTATGAACAAAAATTTTAAATAAATTACAGTTTTTTTTTAACGCTGGCGAAGCCGCGGAGCACAGCTAGTTATATATAAAAATTAATACCAATTGACCTTGGTCACGGCATCACGCGTGAACGGCTGGACCGATTTCCCTAATTCTTTTATTTGTTGTGTTTTTTATCGTCAGGAGATGGAGAGGAAAAAAAAATTAAAATAAATAAAAGTTGTTTTTAACGGAGGCGAAGCCGCGGGGCACAGCATTTTATATGAATTCAGCCGATTGAAAAAGAATAGATGTGCTCTCAGTGAAAAAAGCTTTCGTTGAATCTTCTTGATACATGATAAATTGCTTGTTAATTGTGGAAGAAATTATTCATGCTCATCATCATAAACAACCAGAATTCGTCCACTGTTGGACATAAGCCCTTTCTATGGCACGCCACTGAGCTCGATCTTCAGCTCTTTGTTTCCAACAGATGCCAGCCAGCGTATATCATCGCTCCACCTAGCTGGAGGGCGTCATACGCTTTATTTGCCAAACCGTGGTCATTTTTCTAGAACACGAAAAAATTCTTACTTATCTAGAAAATATTTGAATGAACCATAGGACATGCCGGAGCATGTCCTACGGTTCATTCCAATATTTTTTCATTCCTGGCCCGAGCCAGGATTCAGCCTAATGCATTGATTATGTTGACAAGTTTCCAATCTTGACCTAGCGTGCTACAATCGTCGACCGCATCATCACTTACCAACAGGTAAGATAATGGTCAAACGCTAGCCTATATGATTAAAAAAAATCATTGTCTCTGGGTGGCTAGAATGGCGTTGATCCATGTCGTGTCACCCGCGCTTCCCGGTCACAGAGTACTAATACTCACGGGGAAATATACTACTCAATAATGTTCCCGCCGCAACTGAGAACTTGATACAGGCGCTCCCACTGGTAGTGGTAGCGTCGGAGTTTTCAGATGCGCTCGGGTTCTGCGTTCGACTCTGCCTCTAATTTCGTCATCGCTATAAGCCGTTAGGTAAGGTGGCCGTGCCAGTTGTGTCCACTCCAAGATAATATTGCGGAATGTTGGCATCAGGGAAGGAAGCGCCCAATGTTGGCAACCATGTGAAATAAATACAACGCGGTAAAAGCCGATACTTTTACGTTAAATATGAATAATTCTCTTGAAAACTTTCAAACTAAACTATCTCACCTGAAGGGCAACTGTAAACTATGCACATAATATACACATTCATTTTTGTACAGTGGGGATTTGAGCCCGCTACCTATGTTAAAGCCCACACTGGGCCACTAGGCACTAAAAATATTACGATTCAGAACCGGTCGCTTAAAATGCTTATATTGGTATCACGATCATACAAAAGGTATCTTAATAAAGCTAGCTTATAAGTGTGAGATGGCCCTTAATTCCTCTGGCAGGCGATAGGAGGCGTCCATTTAGATTAATTACCGAACGAATTAACTTTTGATGCTGATGTAAGATTAACTTTTAGTTGTGTGCTTCATTGGACATAAGTGGATTTCAGTTAACTATGTCGTAGACAAAGGTTTCTTTACCTTTTGACGAGTTTTTTACTTGCTAGTTACAATTTATCTATACTAATATTATAAAGAGAGAACATTTGTATTTTTGTATGTTTGTAATGATTTGGCTCAAAAACGACAGAACCGATTTAAAAAATTCTTTCACTAATATATAGAATGAACTTTTGGAATGAAAATAGGCTATATATTATACCGTTTAAATCAAAGGTACATTCGTGGAGACCTAATTTGCAACCTAAGTCGGCAAAAAAACGGTCGAAAAAACACGTTTCTTACGAACGCTGCTCAATTGAAAATAGATAGAAGAATATTTTCTATGGAAGAGTTGTACAACTTAATAAGACCTACAAAAAAGTCCGCGACAGCATATGTCTTTCTCTTAAGGTTGACTCACAGTAACCATTTTAATTTTAAAATTTTTGTTAAAAAATATTACGTAACTTCCAAGGCTATTTTCAAGTATATAGTATTAATCCTTATCCAAATAATTACGATAATTCGCTTGGCCACATATTACAGATTAAAATTGTCCCTTACAGTATATAATTCAAATGAAAACTCTAGAAGATATCACGGATTTCACATACACGCATCGCAAAATTGATAAAATATTTGCAGTGAAACCACAGATTAAGTCATAGTTACTACGAAAATATTATTATAGGCTTGCTATTCTGTAGATCCATACCGATCACAATCAATTTTAAGTCAATATAGTATAATAATATGATCTATTGTATACAATAATATTGATCTATATATATATAATAATATATTTTAAACCACCCCGACTGATCTATGTATAATATTTTCATTAAAAGCATTCCAATGACACCAAACACGACATTTAAAATCTGAGCTGTAAGTTGATGAGGATTTGAGTATTATGTAGAGTCCAGGAGATGTCCCAGCATCAGGTAAATGCTTCCATGTTCTTACAATATCGTTGATGAAGAAGATTTTTGAATTGATCAGACCTATGAAAGTTGATTTCATAGCGCAAACAACTAGAAAAAAACTCATAGATTTATAACGATTGAACGATTTTTCACGAATCAAAGCTACGAACACTCTTGATGAAGAAATGCAATCTATCAAAGAAAAAAAACTATCAATAATGAAATCAAATCGATTCATCCGGTTGGGTGCTAAAATGCTGCATACAGACACACAGATACACACGTTAAACGTATAATACCCCTACTTTTTGCGTCGGGGTCGTCGGGGAACGCCGTAAGGTTAAGGCGGCAGATGTTCTCCTTGGTGGTAAGCTACTTTTTAGGGTTCCGTAGCCGAATGGCAAAAAACAGAACCTTTATAGATTCTTCATGTCTGTCCCTCCGTATGTCACAGCCATTTTATTCCGAAACTATAAAGACTACAGAATTGAAACTTGGTAGGTCAGCACGTATAAAAATATAAAAGTTTAAGGGAGGGGGGGGGGGGGCGTCCCATACATAGAACTGAAACAAAAAAAAAATCTTCAAACCCATACATGTGGGGTGGGTGTCGGGTGGGTGTCTATGAATAGGTCTTTAAAAATGACATTGAGGTTTAAAATCATTTTTTCACAAAGTCAATCATTTAAAAGATAGGTGCGTCTAAAGTGGTAAAATGTGTGTCCCCTCCCCCCCTCTAACTTTTAAAGTAATGGAGTGAAAAATCTAGAAAAAATAACTTTGTTTTTCATACAAACTCTATGAAAAACAAAGTAAATTTTTTTCATGGTGAAAAATTAAAGTAATAAAATACAGAACCCTACGAGTGTGAGTCTGACTTGCACTTGGCCAGTTTTGGTAGATTTATGATCCCACTACCTTTGTACGAAAACCCATAATTCATGAATGCACATAATACTTTCATTGGTAGGTATATAGCTATGATTAGAACCAACGACCGTCGGGTCAGAATCAGGGTAACTATCCTTTACGCCAAAGGGCCGTCCAATATCACTACTTACGAGTAAGTATTATAAAACAAAGTCCATCACTGCGTTTGTCTGTCTATTCGCAATAATCTCCAATAGCTACTGAACGGATAATCATGCAGTCAGTATTCACCAATAGCCAGAGAGTTTATGAGGAAGGTTTAGGTGCATAATTCGTTAAGGTTTTGTGTAAATTTGTTGAAATATGACGATAATTGTTAAATATGTTAATATTTTATATTCGATGCAACAAACTGACGCAAATTTTGTAGGCATATATGTTCTACCCGTGCGAAGCCGGGGCGGGCTGCTAGTTATGGATAAATTAATAATACAATTTATTATGGATGGGGTGGGCGGCAGTTTGATACGAGCACTGAAATCACTCTATGAGGGTTCCAGTGCTTGTGTCAGAATAACCGGAGCGTACACAGACTGGTTTAACATCGAAAAAGGTGTTAGACAGGGATGTGTAGCATCGCCAGTGCTGTTCAACCTATTCATAGACAATTGCTTGACAGATCTAAAAGAAAGTGTGTACGGATTAAGAATGAAAGATTTAACCATCAAATGCCTCCTATACGCTGATGATCAGGTGATATTAGCATCATCGGAGGAGGAGTTGCAAAGAATGGTTAATATTATGCATGACGCCTTAAAAAGCAAAGGGATGAAAGTGAATGTAAGCAAGACCAAAGTAATGGTTTTTGAAAGAGAAGAAAGAATGACTGATTGTTATGTGACGATTGAAGGAGAAAGAGTGGAACAAGTGAAAGAGTTTGTGTACCTGGGTTCTAAGTTTACGAGAGATGGTAAGTATGAAAGTGATATTGAGCGAAGAGTTTTGGCTGGAAACCAAGTGAGTGGGGCACTACATAACTTTATGAGAAGTCAGAACGTATCTAAAAAAGCACGACTGGCTGTACATAGGGGAGTGTTGGTTCCCACACTCATGTATGGTAGTGAATGCTGGGTATGGCAGAAGAAACATGAAAGTAAAATTAATGCTGTAGAAATGAGAAGTTTGAGAAGTATGATCGGAGTGACTCTGATGGATAAGTTGGAGAACAGCGTGATAAGGGGATGTTGTGGTGTGGTAGAAGATGTAGTGACAAAGATAGAGAAAGGGATGCTTAGATGGTTTGGACATCTAGAGAGGATGGATGAAGAAAGATTGACGAAACAGATTTATGAGACGTGTGTGAATGGGCCAGTTGGTAGAGGCCGACCTAGGCGAACGTATCACGACCAGATCGGAGACGTTTTAAAAAAGGCCAAGTCAAAAGTACCTATAACCGGCGAGCATGTATGAAGACGCTCATGAAAGTGGAAGAAGCGAAGGAGGTATGCCAGGATCGTAGCATGTGGAAAGAAGTAGTCTCTGCCTACCCCAACGGGAAAAAGGCGTGATTGTATGTATTTATGGATAGTAACAATTTAAGTTTCAAGTTCAGATTGTAAACTTTGGCTTATTTTTTATTTCCTCTAATATCTACAATATTAGAGGAAATAAAAAATCCAAAAGAAAAGAGTAAAAAAAATAAAAAAGCTCAAAAAAGAAAACCCGACTACAGAAAAATCACGCTCAAAAAATAATGAAACAAAAAATATTCTCACCTGAGAACGCTATGTACAAACTATTCAATATGTATCGTGTATTACATAAACAACTTGCTATAAATATTTTAATATTTTATATGTACAATAAATATTTTATTGTATTTCATACATATTCATAGTGGTGTTCAGTGGATACCCGTGGTCGTATGTTACTTTGCAGGATGTATTGTTTTATTACGGTAGGTGACATACGCTCACGGCTATTCTCTGAGCACCTAGAATATGTATAAAATACAATAAAATATTTATTACAAGTAAGGTGTTTTTTTTTTATGGTAAAAGGTAACAGGACAAGCACGATGCTTGCCTGATGATAAGCGATCTCGTCTACCTATAACAGATACAGCGGCATGCAAAATTCTGAACTGCCAGAATCTTGCATGTCACTGCACTGCGCCTGATACCTTGACAAATAAAGATGTTGAGTCTCACATGCCCTGTAATTTCACTGGACACCTTGCCATTTCAACCGAAAAACATTCCTATTTCACGGCTGAAAATTAATTGGCAAAGTGGCGGACTAGCAGAAGTCCTACCACTACAATAATTTTTATATAATACATGATACATATTGAGTAATTTGTACATAGCGATCTTAGATGAGAATATTTTTTTGTTTCATTTCATTCTTTTTGCAGAGTGATTTTTCAGATTTCTGATTGACTGATCTGATTTTTCGGGTTTTAGTTTTTGAATTGATTTTAATAAAAAATGTTTTGGTAATTTTTGCATAAATGTATACATGCATACATGTCAGCATACTTACATCGATACATAGTGATCAACAAACACTGAACCCTCCCTATTGGTTCTTTGCGACGCCGCGTGGGGTAAATATTAGTTTTCTTGACTTCGACAGGATATATCTCGCAAACACTACGCTTGACAAAAATATAAAGTAGGAAACCCTACCTTCATTTTAAAATCCCTATTCAAAGATACCACACACAATGGGGTGGGGTGTTTTTTTTTAGTTCTTGACTACGTGCCCCCTAGAGGGCGCTACATTCAATTTGTTGTAACGTCACATCTAATACTATAAGAATCTTTGTCATGACATACTGACTGACTGACTGACTGACTTACTGACTGATTGACTGACTGACTGAATGACTGACTGACTGACTGACTGACTGACTGACTGACTGACTGACTGACTAACTGACTGACTGACTGACAGACAACGCACAGCCTAAACCGCTGGTTGTAGAGACTTGAAATTTGGAGGGTATATTTGTCTTAGTACGTAAGGGTGTATTAAGAAAGGGTTTTCAAAATTCACCCCTAAAGGGGATGAAATGGGGGTTCAAAGTTTGTACAGAGAAATAAGATTAGTTAGTCTTTTCTATCCGAAACTTCACACAAGTGCTCCATTAAAAAAATAAGTAAATATGTGTTTGAGGTTTTTTTCAAAATCCACCCCTAAGAGAGTGAAATGGGGTAACTAAGTCCAAAAATCAATATGGTTTCGGATTGCGCTGAAATTTAGAATGCAGATAGTTATTATGACGTAGGTATCCGCTCAAAAGGGATTTTCTAAAAATTCCTTCCGGATACTGAACGGGGATTCAAAGTTTGTATAGCGAAATAAGATGAGATAAAGTACGTGTTGTAGGATTTTTTGAAATGGGGTAGGTAACAAAGTCTGAAAATTTGGGTTTTTCGGTTTTTATAAATATGAATCCCGAATTGCCTTAGTCACGCGATAACATGAAAACGGGTGAACCGATTTGGCTTATTCTTATTTTATGTATTTAATTATAGAATCGTTTTTACAAAAGAAAAGTTTAAAGTAAATAAAATAAGTTTTTAACGCGGGCGAAGCCGCGGGGCATTTCTAGTAGCCTATAACCAGCAAACAAATAAGACACGTCGTTGGACGTGTCTTATCACCACCTAACCTAACACCTCATTTGTAAAATTATGGTAAGTAATTTAGAAGTTATAAGGAAACAGATAAACATACATACATACATACATACAAACATACATACATACCCACATACCGGTCAAAAACATAACCCACCTTTTAGCTTTGCCGTAATCGGGGAAAGACATAACCCTCCTTTTTGCTTCGCCGTAGTCGGGTAAATACTGTTAAACAGGTAGGTACATTTCTACTACTCGGCTGGCACCGACTTCAAATAGATAAGTAGGTAGCGCTTATAATAATTATATTAAGTAATTTATTTTTCGCTTTTGAGTGCCTGTTTGTGGTTATGAAGTCGGTTTTATTTGTTTTGAAAAATAATTTATTTTACCCTTTTAAGTGCAAAACAAGTTTTAATTAAATTTCATACATCTATAAAATTTCGTGTCTGGACCGTTATACACTGACGGATATATACTTTGTGAAAATTATTATATAATAATTAAGTATGTACCTTGTCTGCGCCAATAATTCAAAACTCACACTCAACTTTATATTTTTATGAACGCAACCAAAACACTTACACACGCACACATACGCACTCTCACACATAGACAATCCGCTCCCTCGACTCTTCCCTTTGCGCTCGCACGCAGCACACACTCGTCTCAAAACCACCGCGCAGAGCACAGCCGTCGCCGCACGCTCTTATCTTCTCCCTCGCTGAGGAGACGCGATCGACAGCGCTGTCGGACGGGCCGCCTCCCATCCTCCGTGTTCTTCGCATCAAGGATTCCATACGATCGCTGGAGGGAAACGACATAAAAGACCGGCGCAGTAAGTCCCATTCCTTTTTGTTAACCCTCCATACCTATTTCGTTTAAGAAGATACAGATCTGTAAAGTGCGCACATATAGACACGGACGGACGGACGGACGAACGGACAGCAAAGTCTCAGAAAGTGTTCATTTGGTACCCTTTGGGTTAGGAACCCTAAAACATTGACTTCAAATGCGGCGCTAATGAAAATATCCACTAGTAATAATAATGTCATCAAGGTATCATAGGACAATGTCCAAAATGGCCCTGTGCAATAAAAGCATCTGACACACACGATAATTAATTGTCTATTTCATTACAATAATTCTAAATACTTTTATACACAGACTAGTTGTATTCCAAAATGAATATTTAAAAGTATTATTTGCGATTATTAACAATAATCGCCGCCATATGGCCGCCATCTTTGCCAAACGTCATGTCATGTCATAAAATACTAGGTATGTTCAAAAACGTTGCACCCTAAAAAGTCTTTGCCCGGTAGAACATTCCTGTGAAGACAAATTAATTCTCCCCACCTTTGTTTCTATCTCGCTCACAGTAACCGTAAGTATATCTGTCAAAAACCAAATTCAACGTAAAGAAAGATGTAAAAACATTATTTAGGTCATATTTTTTAGTCTTCAAAAGTATATGCAATAACAACCTCCATTGTTATGTTTCTTTTAAAGTGTTACACACTTAATATTTTTGTAAATTGTTAAACACAATCCAAAATTTCAAACCTCCATTGTGTATAATCTTCTTGGGACTCTTCTTCTAAAACCATTACATTCTCCTATGTTTGAGGTATTTATGTTCATATCTCTGGAGATACTAATCAGATCTCGATGAAATTACAATGGGACCACCTCGAAAACGTACCCTACCTATTAAAAAAATAATCATTTGAATCTGTTCACAATTGACGGAGTAATCGCGTAACATACACACATAAAAAAAAATTAAGAAAAAACATACAGACGAATTGAGAACCTCCTTCTTTTTTGTGAAGTCGGTTAAAAAGCCAAATTGATTAATATCATGAATAGCAACGTGGTAAATTATGAAATAGTAATGCTAGTTTATTTTATATTTTTTTAACCTGATAGTTTTTTTTAAATCTAATAGCGTTTGACTGCCATTGTGCCTGGTGTTAAGGAGGGATGTGGTCGAAGATGGTAAGCACGCTAGGTCTAGAATAGTCTGATTTTCAAGAGCTGTTTGCTTCCTAAACACCGTAAGGTTAGTTCTTTGTCTGTTTTTCAGCCAAAACAGATACATCTTTCTGTTTGATTAGCTATCTCCAGTGAAATTATACGGCAGTTAGGTTTCATCATCATCTAAAAACTGGTACAGTGACTTGCAAAATTCAGCGACAGCCTCTGTTATAACAAGGCCATCCAAGGTCATCGCTCACTATAGAGCTTTCTTCTTGTCTTATTACGTGATATTATAAATTTCTTCATCATTGTTATCAAAATCATCCTATACCAGTCCATTGCTGTATATAAGCCTCTCCCAAGATACGCCACTGAGCTCGATCTTCAGCTCTTCTTTTCTAGTTACTGCTCACTGCTCTACGTATGTCCTCACTCTTCCTACGGTGGAAGTCTCGATATTGATAGCTATGCGTCCTGCCATCGCAAACGTCTCGTAGAGATGCAGCTAGACACATGTTATCTGCATCTCTTTTCTTATCGACGATTATCGGTCGAAATTCTTCCCTATTCATGTAGAGACTACCGGCCCTGATGAATGTTGTCATCGCAAACTTCTGCTAGAATGAGATTCAGCTAGACAGTTGTTATCTGCATCTCTTTTCGTATCGACGATTATCGCTCGAAATTCTTCCCTATTCATGTAGAGACTACCGGCCCTGATGAATGTTGTCATCGCAAACTTCTGCTAGAATGAGATACAGCTAGACACTTGTTATCTGCATCTCTTTTCTTATCGACGATTATCGGTCGAAATTCTTCCCTATTCATGTAGAGACTACCGGCCCTGATGAATGTTGTCATCGCAAACTTCTGCTAGAATGAGATACAACTAGACAGTTGTTATCTGCATCTCTTTTCGTATCGACGATTATCGCTCGAAATTCATCGCTATGCATGTAGGGACTACCGGCCCGGGCGTACTACACTACGTTTGCCGATTCGCGGTATCGAATCCAAGTCATAATTTTAATACCGGGCGGTATTGAATTTGAAAACGCAACTATTTATACATGTAAATACGAGTACCTACATGCTATACCTATCTGGTGTTCCTATGTCGTACCTCCTACGCTCTTCTACAATATTTCACACCTATCTCGGCTGAATATGATTCTTCATGTTCTCACATAATAAAGCTCGTATATCGTGACAGGAGCTCTCATTAGTCAGCTCATTACGGCGTGTGAAACGCCACGTTACAGCGTATATGTCGCGCGTTACCTTACCTCACGTACAGACGGGTAAATCGGTACATTACCTTACTTGGTAACTTATTATAATGTTTCAGACTTTTGTTTATTATTTCCTGTGTTGTCTTTTAGTTTCTTTATTTAGGAGCGGTCTTTTAAGACAATTTGTAACCCTCAACACAAAAACAAGGGTGTTATAAGTTTGATGTGTGAAGCTATGTTTCTCTGTGTCTGTCTATGATTTTTCCTGTCTGTGGCAAAGTAGCGCCCAAATGGATGAACCGATTCTTATTTAGTTTTTTTTTAACAGGTGACATCGATGTTGTTTTCATCTTCGATTCAGGAAAATCCGTTCAGGCGATTAAAAGCAAAGTAGCAAAATTGATGACGTTATAAGATAAAGTACCGAGAATTGATTATTAAAAAAGCCCGCATATAGGGATTGTCAAAATTATTTTTGCCGTTGAGTTGGCACAACTATACTCATGCGAAGTTTGAGCGCCACTTGTCATTGAAACGGGTATTAAACAACACTGAATCAGGGTCCCTAATTAAGCCTTGGCCTGGTCCCTAATTAGTCACCTCCCTAAGTGTTATTACACTGCATATTATAGGCGGACCGGGCCCTTTCTTACTCCCTACTCTCTCCTACTTTTACTCTTACGCCCATTGTACCATTAATTTAAGTTATGCAAATTCGGTTTCTTATTTTTTTTTGTATATTGGTGTCAATTAAAAATTATTGTATAACATTGTATTGTGATCAAACGCTAGCCTATAAGATATAAATAAAACTGGCCAAGTGCGAGTCAGACTTTTGTAACGCACACGGAGGGTTCCGAACGCCATCTATCGAATTTCTAACGAACTTCTAACACCAACTAAGTAAACGTTAACACAAAGGTAGAATAGTATTATATAGTAGTAAGAGTAATAGTAGTAATAAAGATAAGATAAAGATAAAGATATTTTATTTGCGTAAAACATGCGTATAACAAAAATTTGTGACAAAATATTCAAACGATCGTCATGTTTTGCCTTAACAGGCGTGCAAACTTTGCAGATGGCGCTGCTTTACTCACTACATATAATCCAAATTTAAATACATATTACACTGGTCATTCTTATAAACTAAATTGAATTAGAAAATTAAAAGGATACAGCACAATGTCATGAAAATAATAATAATGATTATAATTTGTCATTTAAAAATTCGTCAAAATCATAATAACATTTCTGAATTAAAAATTGTTTTAGCCTATTTTTAAACATAATATTGTCCATGTCCTTTAAAGATTTAGGAATTTCATTGAAGACTGTTGGTGCCATTCCAATTACACTTTTAAAAAAGTAATTGTAGTAATTAATATTATTAAATATCTGGTTGACCGAGCTTTGCTCGGTATTTTTTGCTACTTAAACAGACAAATATGACTCTTCCCGACATCTATTGACGAATAATAATACTATATTTTTGATTGAGAGCAACTAACTGCTTTACTGAAACAGTACTTCTACTCGCCAATAGATGTCGAAAAGAGTCATATTTTAAGTTGATTATCAATAAAGTTGATTATTGAAAACAAGAATAAAACAACGTTTTCTGAAAATGACTCCTAGCTAGATCGATTTATCGCCCCCGAAATCCCCTGTAGGTATACTAAATTTTATTTAATCGTTGGAGCCGCTTCCGAGATTCAGATTAAGGTAAAGAAGCCATCTTTAATGCTAGATAGGTGGCGCTGCGCTATCGTAAACAAGTTTTTTTGAACTATTCTTTAATTTTTAACTTTGTTCTGTTCTTAGTATTTGTTGTTATAGCGGCAACAGAAATACATCATCTGTGAAAATTTCAACCGTCTAACTATCACGGTTCATGAGATACAGCCTGGTGACAGACGGACAGACAGACAGACAGACAGATAGACGGACAGCGGAGTCTCAGTAATAGGGTTCCGTTGGTACCCTTTGGGTTCGGAACCCTAAAAAAACAAGAGCACAATATTTATAAGCTTGTTTAAATCGGAAACAATAACGACGTCACAGTGAATTCCGTGGTTAACTTAAAACTTTTGAATACAAAATATATAATTTTCTAACAATACATACAACACATTTCACTGGCGTGAAGGCTCGTCGCTTCACTAAACATTCATCTTCGTCGGGTCGCGATCGTGCCGTATCACCCGGCCATCTGGAGTGGTCACGACAAGTGTGGATTCGAGCGGACTTGACGACTGCAACCCTGCCAATGTTCGAGTGATACGTTTAGAACCATATTCTACTTGTAGCTACGAGTATAAAGCGGCTTTCTTTAAAACCGTTTTATGAAACGCTATGCCGATGAAGAGGTTTTTACAACGTTTGGGTATGATGCTTTACATCACGTAACAGTAAGTTATTTAGCATTATAACTATTATGTTAAGATGAAATTGTTAAAGTTTTATATTATTTTTTATATTATATTTTTTTGATACATCAACGCGCGACGATCGCTTCATCACTTAACATCAGCTGTATATTATTATGATGAGTAGGATTTAGGTATAGTTAATTATTCAATTTAATTAAGTTGTTGTACTATGGTGTCGCTTATATGGATCGCTCCTAGACACCCCTTGACCGTAAAAAAGTTATAAATATTAAAATACGGGACTTATCGCGCCTAAAACATATTTTTTTATTTAACTCGACGTTTCCACCAAGTTGCATTGATCGTGGTCACAAGACGACTCAATGTTTCTTGAAAAATATGCACACTTAATGAAACATTTAGTAATTAACACATAACAATCAGCCTTACCATTTACCACTTTAAATAACATCTAAAACATCAATAACTAATAAAGCACACGTTAGAAATAAAACCTAGGAAAATTGGGTAGAATTAAATATTCATTCACTACGTACAACTTTGAATACGTCAAAGTAATTTAAAAGTGTGTTAAAAATTAAACATATTTCTTCCTGGCAAACGCATAATTAGTAACATAAATTTACTTTAGAGTTTCTCTGCATTGTCTATACTCATTACGCATGTCTCTTTAATTGCTTGTTGGACATCCTCATTAAAATTCTAAGTGCGATGCCCTGGCGTTTCCTGTTCGCTTAAGTTAAACACATCTAAGCGATCAACGTGACTGCCAAGAGCAACTGTATATAGGGTACCGAGCGATAGGAAACCGACCGTGTTCAGTCTTACTTATTGAATTGGATTAGATTAGATTAGAGCTGTTAGTGACAAGAGAACTTTAACGTCCCAGTAGAAATGTGGCTTTGGTCTCTTCTTTGTAAATCATCACGACGAAGGAGAAATAGAAGATCATAATTTAAGACGTTTAAAAAACTAAAAGAATCGACTTCAAACGTTGCGCTAGTCATTTTCTGTACTTACCAAGTTTGAGGTGTTTATCTCCATATCTTTGGAGATGCTGAACATATCTCGATGAAATGAAAATGGGACTATCTGGAAAGAAGTAGGAAAGTAAGTATAACCTCAAACAAATAGGTTTTTAAAAAAAAAATTGGAATCGGTCCAGACGTCTTGGAGTCAAACGATTTCAGTGAAATAAGAAACTCCTCCTTTTCTTGAAGTCTGTAAAAATATTATTTTATGGTATTTTTATAGTCCTGACCCTAAATAATTAGACACGCAAGATAAATATGATGATAATGGTGATGCTCATTACGCTCCGCGTCGTCAACCAATAATATTTGCCCATGAACGAGTCAGTCAAATTAATTCTCTTGTCAGTCACGGACTTCCTATACAATTTTATATATTTTGACAGTTCCAAAGACTGCTCAAGAAAATTTTACTAATTAGAAACATAATTAATTGTCATTATACTTATACTGACGTAGTTATGTTTAGCTGTTTTGACTACTTAGTCAAAACAGCTTCGCATAGGCTGACGGCACCTAATTAGGAGTAATTATCACGGAAGTTCAAAGTTTTCAGATTATTTGACTTTGATTTAGCGAAGGACTTTAAATTGTTCATTCTTCAAGCCTTTGTTGGCTATTAAAAGTCATGCCGAAGTTTGAATATTTTTGTGGAGTTAGGGAAGATTCGAGTTACGTCACTGAAAACAATTAAATTATTTTTACACAAAACGAATGCGTTGCCCGTGGTAAGGTGCCAGCTCTTTGGTCATGGGAGACATCTATTAGGTATCTGGATAGCTCCCCAACAAAAATACGTGCTTGTTGACCCCACGGGCCCATGGTTTCGACCCCAAACGGAAGAAAAGTATAGTTGTCGCTGATGCCTACACAATATAGTTCCTCCATTTACCTCTGCCAGCCTCTGCTGCGTCTGCAGCTGCTCCTGCCGCTCATGCGGTATTACGAAGGCGGGAAACTGCCAACAGATCGACGTACTTACGTCGCATCCCTCAGTAGAACAGATAATAATACTACGTACTTAGCGGCTTATAAATACTTGTAATAAAACTTTTGTACACTAAAGTATCATTAATTATATATTTAAAGGTACTTTTCACTATCTACATTCACTAGAAGAATGTACCACGGGGTTGCATCTATACTATATTACTATATCTAATACTATAAGAATCTTTGTCCTGACATACTGACTGACTGACTCACTGACAGACAACGCACAGCCTAAACCGCTGGTCGTAGAGACTTGAAATTAGGACGGTATATTTTTCTTAGTACATAAGGGTGTACTAAGAAAGGATTTTCCAAAACTCACCCCTTAAGGGGATGAAATGGGGGTTCAAAGTTTGTATAGAGAAAAAAGATTAGATAGTCTTTTCTATCCGAAACTTCACACAAGTGCTTCAGTGAAAAAATAAGTAAATACGTGTTTCAGGTTTTTTTGAAATTCCACCCCTAAGAGGGTGAAATGGGGTAATAAAGTGTAAAATCAATATTGTTTCGGATTGCGCTGAAATTTGGCATGCAGATAGTTATTATGACGTTAGTTCCTTCTGAGAAAGGATTTTCCAAAACTAACCCTGGAAAGGGATGAAACGGGGGTTCAAAGTTTGTATGGAGAAACAAGATTAGATAGTCTTTTCTATCCGAAACTTCTCACAAGTGCTGTAGTAAAAAAATAAGTAAACACGTGTTTCAGGTTTTTTTGAAATTCTACCCCTAAGAGGGTGAAATGGGGTAATAAAGTGTAAAAATCAATATTATTTCGGATTGCGCTGAAATTTGGCATGCAGATAGTTATTACGACGTTAGTTCCCTTTGAGAAAGGATTTTCCAAAATTAACCCTCGAAGGGCATGAAACGGGGGTTCAAAATTTGTATAGAGAAACAAGATTAGATAGTCTTTTCTATCCAAAACTTCACACAAGTGCTTCAGTAAAAAAATAAGTAAACACGTGTTTCAGGTTTTTTTTAAATTCCACCCCTAAGAGGGTGAAATGGGGTAATAAAGTATTATTATTTTTTTTTTTTTTTTTTTTTTTTTTTTTTTTTTTTTTTTTTCGGCGAGGGTAGTTGCAAGAATAACACATACTTAAAGATCTCATATAATTAATATTCATTTTTAATTATTAAAACCAGTGTAAAGTGCCTAAATTATATGTATAATTAAAATATAAAGCACAGTACCTGCCGGGTATTGTTTTCCTTTCATTTGCATAAACAAATCAATAACACAATAAACTTTATATCTTTGCACAAACTTAACCTCAAACATGGATGCCATCAAAGAGTCAATGGTCGAGCTAAGCACTGTTTTTCACCAAAAATTTGCGGAATTCGAAGAGAGACAGCGCAAAGTCAGTTCTTCAACACCAACAGATGATTCACGCCTTGCAGAAGAGTTTTCATCGTTCAAGGTATTCACCATTCAAGCCCTGCGGACTCTGCAAACTCAAGTTGAGTTGATAGCTCGAAGAAATGATGACTTGGAGATGCACACAAGGCGCAAGATCTTGTTGATTCATGGTATACCAGAAAGTAAGGACGAGGATACAGCCGCTGTCATCGCAAGAACCATCAATGAAAAACTAAAACTGTCTGATTTTGTCGCTGCAAATATCAGTCGGTGTCATAGAATGGGTAGATCATCAACTCTGGACCGGCCACGTCCCATTCTTTTCAAGTTATGTGATATGGCACTTCGTGGAAAGATATGGGGCTTGAAGACAAGTCTCAAGGGTTCAGGCATAACCTTGTCTGAATTCCTAACGAAGTCCCGGCACGATACTTTTGTTGCGGCGCGGCAGCGTTTTGGAGTCACAAAATGTTGGACTCGCGATGGCTCCATATACGTGGTAAAGGCTGATGGCACGCGAATGCGCCTAGTCTCGATGGCAGAGTTGGATGCGATTGCCGAGCCGGCACCGGTCGCAGAGGCGGCAACTGCACCGGAGAAACTCGCCAAGAAACAAGCCACTAGACGGCGAGCCGCAGCAGGTGCAGGTGCAAATAAAAAGTAGTCAATAGTCATCGTAAAGAGGTATCATTTCACCCATTTGAGTTTTGTTTTTATGATTTTGATGTCGCCTTAGTATTTTTCTACCTCACAGTTTATTTTAATTCCAGTATAAAACTACCCTTTAGTTTGCTTAGATTTATCCACAGATTACTATGTGTGATGTTGTTTTATCGTAATTAAAAATAGGGTGTAGTTTGTTAAAGTAATTTTGTTAGAAAATAGAAATGAAAATAATCACACTTCACATTAATTTAAATTTGCTTAATTTTTGACGTCTAAGTTTGATGTTTCTGAATAGTGACAACTGACAAATGACATTTTGATTAATCCACACACACACGACCCTTTTCTTTTGCATGCTACGACTATTTAAAAAATATTTGTCATCGTGTAGTGTAAACAAGTACCAAACTAGAATAATATTACGTTACGTTTCTTCCGCTCATTTAATTCTTAGTTTTAGGTAATAAAAACATGCGTGTTACACTGTTTTCCGTAATAATTTTACTTAAATTATTATTAATGTATGTTATTGAATATTGCAGTTTGTGGTCAACTATTGAGTAATTACTTATTGTTTGTGATAGAACTTTGTTAATAATCCGGCAGGTGTATGAAAATAAAAAGTAAACTTTTATTAGGTCAATTCTGTAGTTAGATTATTGTAGGTACTTATTAATATTTATTTATATTTATATATATATCGAATACACATACATAATAGTTATATATTGTATCTCATATTAGTAAGGTATTTGTTTAGATATGTTGAATTTATTTAATGATAGTAGCGATAATTATTTTTCAGCCTGTTCTTCTTCCGATAGTAGTAGCAATGATAGTTTCCTAAGTCTGCCTTCTCTCTCTGATACTTTAGATAGCAATTTCTCTGATGTACCTAAAAATTTCAATGTCATTCACATCAACGCGCAAAGCATCCCGGCACATTTTTCGGATATGCAGACGTCTCTTGATAACAAAAACATTCAAGCTATACTAGTCTCTGAATCTTGGCTTAAACCTTCTCTTCCATCTATCTCCTATAATCTGCCTGGCTTTCACCTGATTCGTAATGACCGGACTGGTGGTGGCGGTGGGGGTGTGGCTATCTACTTGCGCTCACACATTCCTTTCTCCGTTATAAGCACATCCGCTCAGCCACCACCAGGAAATGCAGGTGAGCATCTTTTTATTGAGGTTCTTCTTTCTCACTCAAAAATTTTTCTCGGAGTCTATTATAGCTTCTCTTCACGAAATAATTACTTCTCCTCCTTAGAGAGTCTTCTGGTAAGTCTTCGACCCTTGTATACTCATACTATAATCATGGGTGATTTCAACACATGTCTTTTAAAGCGTGATCATCGTTCTCATTCATTAGAGACTCTGGCTACGTCTACCAACATGCATATTCTTCCTCTAAACGCTACTCACCATTTTCCAAACTCTTCTCCTTCACTTCTCGATCTCATACTTGTATCCTCCTTACAGCATGTTGCTAGGCATGGCCAGTGTTCTGCTGATGAATTTTCTTACCATGATTTAATTTTCCTATCTTATAAGATCCGTCCACCAAAATCGAAACCCACTGTCATCATGCAACGCAATTTTAGTGGTATGAATCATGAAGCCTTCCTACGAGATGCTGAAGCCGTCGATTGGTCACCCGTGGTGAATTCTGAGAACATTGATGACCAAATCGCGGTATTTAATACCCTCATCACGCAACTATACGACGTACATGCTCCTATTAGGGCTATAAAAATTAAACACACTCCTGCTCCATGGCTCACTGATGACATCAAGACCCTTAAACACAAAAAATCCGTAGCCAAAACAAAATACAAAATCAAACCAAATGACTCAAATAAGGCTCGTTACATTAAACTTCGCAATCGCTGCAACCTAGCCTGCAGGGATGCCCAGCGACGCCATATCTACGCCTCAGTTCAGGATGAGGACTCAGCTAAGGTGTGGAGGTTTCTCAGGTCATTGGGAGTGGGTAAATCGCGCCAGGAAACTATTCCGAAAAATTTAGATATTGACTCCCTGAACCTGCACTTCTCTACATCTTCTACAATGGACATCTCTACTAAAGCATCTACCTTAAACTTACTCTCTAATACGTCTTCTTCTTCTCTCGTTCACTCTTCTTTCATCTTTCGTCAGTTTACTGTTTGCGAAGTTAGAAAGAGCATGCTCGCTATTACTTCTAAAGCTGTCGGCGTCGATAGCATTAGTCGTAATATGCTGATCCCTTTACTTGACCTCATCCTTCCCGTCCTTTGTCACATTTTTAACTACTCCATCTCCAACGGTGTCTTTCCTTCCACATGGAAGGAAGCGCAGATCATCCCTTTACCAAAAAAGTGCAATCCTAAGTCATATTCTGAATACCGTCCCATATCTATCCTTCCCTATCTATCCAAAGTCCTTGAGCGACTGGTTCATAATCAGATCAGCTCTTTTCTCAACCGATATAACCTTCTTAATCCTTTTCAGTCTGGCTTCCGCCCAGGGCACAGTACGGTTACTGCACTAGTTAAAATCACCGATGACATTCGTCTTGGGATGGATAACGGTCAGTTAACCGTACTGTCACTCCTAGATTTCAGCAATGCCTTTAACACTGTTGATTTCGACATCCTTCTTGCTATTCTTCGCTCTTATAACATGTCCGCTGCAGTAACTGACTGGTTTCATAGCTATCTCTACGGTCGCCGGCAACAAATCCGTCTCGAAGATCGGTTGTCTACGTGGTGCGATACGTCTGCTGGTGTACCGCAAGGTGGCGTCTTATCTCCTCTTCTCTTTGCAATTTTTATAAACTCTATCTCCAATAATCTCACTTCTTCCTACCATCTCTACGCGGATGACCTTCAGCTATACTCCCAAGCATCGATGGATGAGCTGTCTGACGCGATAGCAGCCACAAACAATGACCTGAGCCGCATATCTGATTGGAGCAAGTCCTATGGCTTAAAAATAAATGCCCTGAAAACTCAGGTCATAATCGTGGGTAGCTCCCGTTATATCAGCCGAATCGACTGGCAGAGTCTTCCTAGTGTTGTATTCGAAGGTGTCAACATACCATTTAGCGAGACTGTAAGAAATCTGGGAATAACTATAGATCGCTGTCTATCATGGAGTCCTCAATTGATGGAAACCAGTCGCAAGATGTTCGCATCTGCAGGATCCTTGCGCAAATTGCGCAATTTCTTACCTATTACCACTAAGATTGCGCTTGCCCAGTCTCTCCTTCTCCCTATTTTAGATTACGCTGACGTCTGCTATCTCGATCTTACTCAAGAGCAGCTGGATAAACTCGAACGCCTGCAAAATTTTTGCATCAGGTTTATTTTCGGTCTGCGTAAGTATGACCACATTTCTGAGTTTCGTGCTAGGCTCGAGTGGCTACCCATTCGTCGTCGTCGGGATGCACATATACTGTCACTTCTTTACTCAACACTCTTTAATCCTTCGTCTCCCCGATACCTTTTAGAACGTTTCCAATATCTCTACCTATCCCATCCACTACGCCCTTCACTTAGGTCATCAGAGAACTTGAGACTAAAGATCCCTTCACACAGCACTATTTTCTATCAGCGCTCCTTCAATGTTGAAGCTGTAATATTATGGAATTCCTTGCCCGTTGAAATCAGACGGTCCCAAACATTAGATATATTCAAACGCCGTGTCAAAGCCCATTATCTTTCATCTTAGCTACTTTTCACTGTCTATTTTTGCTCTGCTATTATTGTATTTATCCATTTATATAACATGTACTGGAATTGTATGTATATATGTGTAAGTAGGTATATGTATATTTTAATATTATTTATATATGGGAAATTATATAAGTAAATCATGATTATCATTTCATATATATTTTATTACATATATTTTATACTATTTCATATAGTTATTAGTATTAATAAGTCCATTAATTTGTTATTCTTTTTGCATTGTCACATTTTTATAAGCCACCGCCTTCCATATAATTGTTATCCTTTCCGTACATGGTTGTCTGGAAGAGATCGCTTTAAGCGATAAGACCGCCCATTGAGCCTATTAGTTTTATTTATCTAGTTCCTAAGTATTTTTCTGTTTCGTAAGTGGTGTTTCAATAAAGTGTATATCTATCTATCTATCTATCTATCTATCTATCTATCTATCTATCTAAAGTGTAAAAATCAATATTATTTCGGATTGCGCTGAAATTTGGCATGCAGATAGTTATTACGACGTTATTTCCCTTTAAGAAAGGATTTTCCAAAATTAACCCTCGAAGAGGATGAAACGAGGGTTCAAAGTTTGTATGGAGAAACAAGATTAGATAGTCTTTTCTATCCGAAACTTCACACAAGTGCTTCAGTAAAAAAATTAGTAAACACGTGTTTCAGGTTTTTTTGAAATTCCTCCCCTAAGAGGGTGAAATGGGGTAATAAAGTGTAAAAATCAATATTATTTCGGATTGCGCTGAAATTTGGCATGCAGATAGTTATTAATTACGACGTTAGTTCCCTCTGAAAAAGGTTTTCCAAAATTCATCCCTGAAGAGGATGAAACGAGGGTTCAAAGTTTGTATGGAGAAACAAGAATAGATTGTCTTTTATATTCGAAACTTCACACAAGTAGCTTAGTAAATAAATAAGTAAATACGTGTTTCAGGCTTTTTGAAATTCTATTCCTAAAAGGGTGAAGTGGGGTAACAAAGTCTGAAATCAATATTGTTTCGGAATGCGCTGATATTTGACATCCAGATAGTTATTTTGACGTAGGTATCCGCTTAGAAAGGATTTTTCAAAATTCTCTCTTCAAGGGATGAAGCGGGGGTTCAAAGTTTGGATAGTCATTTTATTCGACATTTCACACAAGTACTTCTGTAAATAAATAAGTAAATACAAGTTTCAGACTTTTTCAAAATGTCACCCTAAGAGAGTGAACTGGGGTAAAAAAGTCTGAAAATCAATATTGTTTCGGATTGCGCTTTTTTGGGTATTTGGGTTTTATAAATATGAATCCAGATTTGTCTTAGTCACGCGATAACATGAGAACAGGTGAACCGATTTGGCTAATTCTTATTTGATGTCTTTAATGATAGAATCGTTTTTACAAAAGAAAAGTTTTAAGTAAATAAAAGGAGTTTTTAACGCGGGCGAAGCCGCGGGGCACTTCTAGTAATATTATAAAGAGAGAACATTTGTATTTTTGTGTTTTTGTATGTTTGTAATGAGTAAGCTCAAAAACTACAGAACCGATTTAAAAAATTCTTTCACTAATACATAGAATGGACTTTCGGAATGAAAATAGGTTATATATTATCCCGTTTAAATCAAAGGTACATTCGTGGAGACCTAATTTGCAACCTAACTCTGCAAATAAACGGTCGAAAAAACACGTTTCTTACGAACGCTGCTTAATTTACAAGAATATTTTCTATGCAAGAGTTGTACAACTTAATAAGACCTACAAAAAAGTCCGCGACAACATATGTCTATCTCTTAAGGTTGACTCACAGTAACCATTTCAATCTTAAAATTTTTGTTAAAAAATATTACATAACTTCCAAGGCTATTTTCAAGTATATAGTATTAATCGTTATCCAAATAATTACGTTAATTAGGTTGGCCACATATTATAGATTAAAATTGTCCTTTACAGTATATAATTCAAATGAAAACTCTAGAAGATATCACGAATTTCACAAACACGCATTGCAAAATTAATAAAATACTAGCTGACCCGGCAAACGTTGTTTTGCCATATAAATAAATGGCTATTAAAAAATAAGGGTTGATCGTAGAAAGATAAAAATTGAGGATTGTATGTATTTTTGTATGTTGTATCATAAAAAAATAGAAATTAAAAATTTTGTCTAAAAAATAAAAAATAAAAATTAGGGGTGGACTACCCCTAACATTTAGGGGGATGAAAAATAGATGTTGGCCGATCCTCATAGATACCGGATAAGCACAAAAAATTTCATCAAAATCGGTCAAGCCGTTTCGGAGGAGTATGGCAACGAAAACTGTGACACGAGAATTTTATATATTAGATTTGCAGTGAAACCACAGATTAGGTCATAGTTACTACGAAAATATTATTATAAGCTTAGCTATGCTGTAGATCCCCACCGATCACAATCAATTTGAAGTCAATATAGTATAATAATATGATCTATTGTATAAAAGAATATTCATCTATATATATAATAATATAATATAATATGTTAAACCACCCCGACTGATCTATGTATAATAGCTTTTTCCAATGACTCTAAACACGACATTTAAAATCTGAGCTGTAAGTTGGTGAGGATTTGAGTATTCTGTAGAGTCCAGGAGGCTTCCATGTTCTTACAATATCGTTGAAGAAGAAGATTTTCGAATTGATCAGACCTATGAAAGTTGATTTCATAGCGCAATTAACTAGAAAAAAGCTCATAATTTTATAACTATTGAACGAATTTTCATGAATCAAAGCTAAGAAAACTCTCGATGAAGACATGTATCAAACAAAAAAAAACTATCAATAATAAAAACAAAATCGGTTCATCCGGTTAGGTGCTAAGATGCTACAGACAGACACACAGATACACACGTTAAACGTATATTACCCCTAAATTTTGCGTCGGGGAACGCCGTAAGGTTACGGCGGCAGATGTACTCCTTGGTGGTAAGCTACTTTTTGGTAGATTTAATGATTCCACTACCACTGTACGAAAACTCATGATTCATGAATGCACATAAAACTTTCATTGGTAGGTATATAGCTAGGATTAGAACCAACGACCGTCGGGTCAGAATCAGGGTAACTATCCCTTACGCCAAAGGGCCGTCCAATATCAATACGTAAGTATTATAAAACAAAGTTTATCACTGCGTCTGTCTGTCTGTTCGCAATAATCTCAATAGCTACTGAACGGATTATCATTCGGTTTTCACCAATAGCCAGAGTGTTTATGAGGAAGGTTTAGGTGCATAATTCGTTAAGGTTTTGTGTAAATTGGATGAAATATGACGATGGTTGTTAAATATGTTCATATTTTATATTCGATGCAACAAACTGATGCAAATTTTGTAGGCATATATATGCCTACAAAATTTGCATCAGTTTAGCAGCCCGCCCCGGCTTCGCACGGGTAGAACATATGTTCTACCCGTGCGAAGCCGGGGCGGGCTGCTAGTCATATATATTTTTGTGTGCTTACTTTACATCGCAGGAGGTTACATGTATAATAAACTCGTCAATACTAAAAACATGACCATGTACTTGGCCCATATTTCACGTTAATTTTAGTGTTTGACGTACATTACAGACTGTTCTTACAGTAGATGTAGTTGGGTTAGAAACAAAATCGAGGTAAATTTATTTGTCGTTAAGTGCGTGAATGTACATAACAAAAATTATATTAAAAAGCTTTTTTGATGTTAATTCACGCACTTTTTAGGGTTCCGTAGCCGAATGGCAAAAAACGGAACCCTTATAGAGTTGTCATGTCTGTCTGTCTGTCTGTCTGTCTGTCTGTCTGTCCGTCCGTATGTCACAGCCATTTTATTCTGAAACTGTTAGGCTTACAGAATTGAAACTTAGTAGGTAGATGTATTCTGTGAACCGCTTACCGATTTTTATACAAAAGTTTAAGGGGGGCATCCCATACATGGAACTGAAAAAAAAAATGATTTTCTTTAAACCTATACGTGTGGGGAGTCTATGGATAGGTCTTCAAAAATGACAGTGAGGTTCCTAATATAATCATTTCTCAAAGTCAATCATTTGAAAGACAGGCGCGTCTAAAGTGATAAAATGTGTGTCCCCCCCCCCCCCCCCCCTCTAACTTTTAAAGTATGGGAGTGAAAAATTTAAAAAAAATATATGCTGTAGATCTCAATAAAAACTAACAAAGAAAATTGGTTTGAACGAGATACAGTCAGCAGTTTTAGAGATATGGCGACCGCAAAGATAACTTTGTTTTTCATACAAACACTATGAAGAACAAATTAATTTTGTAGTTGCGAAAAATCATAGTTATGGAATACTAAACTGTGTTACGGAACCCTACGAGTGCGAGTTCGACTTACACTTGGCCAGTTTGTTTGTCTTACTTTCTTCTTGGCTACCACGATATATATGGGTATTGTGCGACTTTAAATTATTATTATCTATTTAATTTTTATTATTCTTTTCCTGTTCTTTTCTATTATGGATTTTTTTTACATCATCAGCTCGGCACGCTCTCTATTTGATAGGCAAGAACATTTATATAGCCAATAATAACCGCTTTAAAGGCTTGAAGAGAAAAGACCTATTATTCGCGCACTTATCGAAAAACCTATCACCGCTTTATGAGTAGATAGGATTAAAAGTTCTTGGTAATCATCTTCTAAAGCATTAAGCATTATAATATCTGAGTAACATTTTTTTATGTATATTTGATTGAACAAAACTAACTAAAGAAACCTTGTTACATTTACTAGAGGTATATACTTAACTCAAAAATAAATAATGAATAGTTTATTAACAATAGAAAAATAATATGAATAAATTTATCGAGGGAGATCGTTGGTGTGGGACGCCACATGTGCTGACACATTAGCGGCGATCCGCATATGCGGGACCTCACGGTCAGCCGGCGCGGCAGCGGATGCAGCAGAAAACCTCAAACGGAGGAATTATGCTACTATTGGTGATGGATACATATTTCTTCCGTTTAGGATCAAAACATTGGGTTGAGATGCCCGGGGTTTTGTTAAGAGTTTGTCCAGACGCCTAATTGACATCACCCGTTACCAAAGAGCTGGCGCTTACCTCTGCCAACGTATTCTAGCTATAGAACGAGGTAACGTCGCTAGCTTTTTGGAAACATTACCAGCAGGTTCCTATCTTTTATTTATAGTATAGGTATTATATATTGTAGTTTACATAATTTCGAAATTGTCATTATTTCATTATTTTTAAGTTGTTTAAAGAAATATATCAATCAATGTATTGAATAATAATTAATTTAATCATGATAACTTTATGTCTAAGCTGATTTTGCTAGCTTTAGCCAAGTAGGTACTTTCTCAACTCAAAAATATCACACATGCATTTTTGTTTATATTCTTGATAATTATAGAACTAGAAAACTACTTTCGTTCTTTTACTTCGCAATTAAATGAAAAAGATGTTATAAAATACTGAAAAGCAATCTGAGAACAAAAAAGGTCAAAAACCCACCGCTATGAACCTCAGCTTACGTCCAGCCAATGAAAATCCCTCCAAAATTGAACTCCACGGAAACAGGCTAAAACAGAATGAGAAGTAATTAAAACTTTGCGAATTTCGCTGACGTTTATTTAATTCCCCTCAATAGGCCAACAATTATAAAGCACAGGGTCAGCGCATGTGTTCGATACCAAATTGTTAGCCGAAGTTGCTTCAATGCCACAGATTCGTTACTTGCTTTACATAACATGTAAATACAAAAGTCATTCGTGAAATTCCACTTCAGAAATTCTAATTAAATTACGAGCTTGGGTTGATACAGCTAACTACACCATCCCTTTATCTAAAGTTGGGAGTTATTTCACCAAATCTGAAGTATTTGGTGGAAAGTCAACGGGTTGGTATTAATACCACGGCTCCGTTGAAATTGGTTGGATTAAATTGTACATATTTTGGTGTAAGCATTTGACGAAGGTAGTTGTTTTTCGTTAAGCGCAAAGAGTGGGTATTAACTGGTAATCCTAAGAATTTTCAGATTAGTCGCACTTCTGTGTGGCTTATTTCACTGTAAATTAGAATTTCTGGGAACAGTTTCAGAGAATGGAAAGCTTATGATTTAAAGACGTTGATTAAAATTATTAACATTAATTTAGGCTAGGCTAAATTTATTTAAATGTACGACTTTATTATATAGATATTTTATATTAAAGAGGAGCTTCCCGTAAAAAAATGAATGTTATAGTGAATAATATCGTTTAAAAACTAAAAAACAACCGACTTCAATGCCGCGCTATTCATTTTCAGTACCAATTTTGAGATGTTTATCTCAATATCTCTGGAGATACTTATCATACCTCGATAAAATTACCATGGTACCACACTTGGGATATCTCCTTTCCAACAAAAAAAGAATAATCGAAATCGGTTCATAAACGACGAAGTTATCCGCGAACAAACATAAAAAAAAAAAAAAAAAAAAAAATAATACACGGTCGAATTGAGAAACCTCCTCCTTTTTTTGAAGTCGGTTAAAAATAAATAATTATCCTTCGCTAAAAATCAGTATAAGACTTAGGACTCAAAAAGGTAAATGTGGTCTACCGTCTTTCGTAGTTCGTCTTTTCGTTCTTCTGTCTTAGACACGTGAATTGAAATCGTAAACCTAGAAAATAGTCTGAGAGTCGGCGCGTACCTTAGCGAATTCATATACTACGTGATACCAGCTTTAAAAGCTCCAAGGAGCTCCAACTTTCATAAAATATGGTGCTCTATGTACGGAAAGAAATCTCTCACTTGTTAAATTAAATGGTCCCTTTATAATAGCCGAGGTGTGAGCTGTTTGAATAAGAGAAATAACAATTTTAGAGGTGTTACGTCGTACGTGGTGGTTTCGTTTTATTTTCAGACACTATATAATCTTGAATTCTGGGTACTTATTTTATATATTTTTACTCTCTGTCCTCGAATAATTATATGCAACTGGGCAGCATTATACCTGCATCTCGCTTTATATGGTCCCTTTATAACATAGCCGAGGTGTGAGCTGTTTGAATAAGAGAAACAAAAAATAATAGGTTTTATACATATAACGAATATCGTTTGCAAAGCTATCGCTAGAGACTACTGGGGCTTAAGATCTTATAAGATAGCATATTATACTATCGAAAATAGTATAGTTATTTGTTAATTAGCGAACTAGCAGTGCCTCGCGGCTACGCCTGCGTTAAATTTTAAAAAACTGAACTAAAATAAATTTGAAACATTTTATTTATAAAAACCTTGTCCTAACAATTACAAACACAATGACAAAATAATTAGCCAAATAGGTCCACCCGTTCTCAAATTTTAGCATGATCAAGGGAAATAAAAGGGGTTTCATTTTTATATTTTTTTAGATGAACTACTTAAATACCTACTATTTTTCGTCAGTATGACTTCATAAATAAAGAACTTTTACATGAAGTTTCATCCCCCATTCCACCACCTTCATGCACCACTGGCAAAAAAAAAAATTAAATATTTATTTTAATATCAAATAAACTACTCAAATACCCATTTTAATCAGTATAACTTCATAATTAAATAATTTTTGACATGAACTTTAATCCCCCATTACACCAACTTAAGTCACAGATAACTCACTCAAATCATAATTTTCATCAGTATACATACAACATAAAAAAGATTTTTTGTCATGAACTTAAATCGTCCATTGCACCACCTTAATGCACCCCTAGCAAAAAAAAATATAACTTAATTTTAATATCAAATTAACTACTCAAATACCATTTTTCATCAGTATAACTTCACAAATAAAGAACTTCATCCCCCATTTCACCCGCTTAATGCACCCCTGGCAAAAATATTGATTACTTAATGTTTTATATTAAATGAACTACTTAGATACCAATTTTCATTGCTTTATGTTCAAAACCATAGAACTTTCATAGAAATGTTTTAACCCTATTTAACCCTCTTCGGGGTGGAATTTCCAAAACTCCATCCTTAGTACACCCCTACGTACTAAGAAAAATACCCTCCAAATTTCAAATCTCTACGACCAGCGGTTTAGGCTGTGCGTTTTATCTAAGTCAGTCAGTCAGTGAGTTTGTCAGGATTATAGTCTAAGAAGATATTTATCAACTGTCCTACAAAGAAAGGTAAGATTTTTGACTATATTATTCAAATCAGTCTATTGCATGGAATGCTCTTAGCCTATGATGTATTTTCAAATCAGAAAGTTTTATTGTAGATACAACGGAAAAGTCTCTTCTCAAAAATTCACCATAAATAGACCCTGGATAACGTATAGCATACTTTTTGACGCAGGCGAAGCTGCTGGGCACGGCTTTTAATGTATAAAATTGACCGACCGAGCACGAAGCATGAGTGAGGCGTCTCCATTTCAGCTTGGGCAAAAATACTTTCGTATGTGTCTGTCCGGATTTTTGACTGTTCTCCTCTACCGGTCGCAGTTTTTCACAGATGCTCGTGAAATTTTGTGCGAAGGTTTGATAATTTATATAGATTTTTGAAATGATTTCACTTTGGTTAACTATGTTTCGGTTATATATTTAGCCAACGTTCTACTCACAGTCTTTCCTGCCTAAAGAAGGTTAATACAAACATTTTAATAAAATATTGAAAAGCCAATACAAATTACCCTGACATATTATGTTCTTTACATTTAACACATAGTTTACCCTAAAATAGACACTGCACGTAAAATAACAAAAATATGCTGACGCAATGGAATATTTGCGAACAATATAAATTATTACAACGTTAACATTTCTTTACCACTGTAGCGAATAAAAAAGAATTGATTTTATAAATAGAGTTATAAAAGCACATAAAGATATATATGATAAAAATGAATAACGTATATATAAATATAAGGATTACTGAATTTAATATTTATTGAAAAATAACCGAAATTGGAAAAAAATACAACAAATACAAGTATTTTTTACCTAATTATAGAAGTAAGTAATTAAATGTGCAAAATTTTATGTTACAATTCACAAGCCTTGTAATGGATTGATAATGAAACGATACAAGTAACGACATCAATAAAATAAAATCGAAATAAACTTCAATCTGTCACGAGCATTACTAGAAAGTTACCCCTCATCAAAGTAACTTTCCGTATTTTTATACACCATTTGCGCGGGCATTAATTTCGGCCGTTCCAGACGATACCGCCACACGATACAGCTAATAAAAGACAATAACCCCAACGTTTCGTCTCAATGTCATGCTATAAAGACCAGCTATTGTGATAACCTAAAACAACTTCGGCTGAATAAAGCCAACCGCTCCTTTGCCACTTTCGCAAGACACTCCCACCATAAGAAATCCAATTTAACTTTGTCGCCGAACAAAATGTTCCAATAGAAATAATTTCGTCAAGGAGCTCCAGCAGCTGTACAATTCAATCAGGGGGAAGCCTTCTGGTTTTTTTTTATCTTTGTTGAAGTATTTTCTCTGTAAAACGTGTCGTAGGAAGTTCGTTAATGTTGTCAATACTTTTAACACCTGTAGACTGTTCTTCGATCTCGCCAAAGTCTGTTGTTTACCGCTATCGGTAAGTACATTATTATTTTTCACTTTATTTTTATTTATTTATGAAAGATATTGCTTTAATACAAGGTGTTGGTTTCTTTTCTAATCGAAAAAAATATGGAATACAAATTGGTCAAAAAAGTAAATTACAATATACGATGTTATATTTTACTAGTTGATACCCGCGACTTCGTTCACGTACTCCAAGAATTTAGTAGCCTATGTTCATCCTCATGCCATACAGTATCTCCTTGTTAAATTTCAGTAAGATTGGCTTGTACGTTTAGGCGTGAAAAGGTAACAAACAGACAGAGTGACAGAGTGACAGACGTTTTTATAATATTAGTTTGGAAGTATGGATATAGATAACCGGTATATAAACAGTATGTTTTTTCACAATGTCAATAAAAGTATACCTCTACTGATTAACTATTTAAAGAAAAATTCCATCTCTATCAATAAAGCCATTTTTAGCAACATAATAAGTGGGCCTTAAATACCCAAGATGTCAACTCTGAATTCTTTATATAAATTATACGTAACTTAATTTTAGTTTAGTTTAATTTTAAATACTATAGTTTACTATGTGTAGTCCAATGCGTTGGTCGGACTAGATTCGCGCCACTCTCGTGACTTCAGTATATGAGGCTCTACAAGTTGCTGCAGATAGACCTAAGTGGCGAACTATAGTGAGAAATAGACTAACTAACTATGTAAATAGGTAGTATATAATAATTAAATTATACAGTATACCACGGCATTAGAATATTTGATCTATCGGTAACATTTAAAACCTAAATAAATTAAATAACGTTGATGATTGATACTAAGTCAAAAGCTCGGTCAAAACTATATACCTAAGTTTCAAAAGCCTGTTACAGACATTAATTGCTTTCGCACAAACAAAACCAATAACCTTTTATTAATTAACCGCCATATTTTAGAAGATAAACTACCAACAAACGCTAAACCAAGTTTCTGACTTCCAATTAATACTTAGATAGTATGGTCGAGTTAGTATAATGTTTGTTTCAAGTTGTTCCAAAATAATTGTTCCATAGAAATACTTGTAAGATACTCATATTAAGTAAGGCAGATTAAATTCCAATCATATTCGTAACTTAAAATCTGTGGATTTCAATCTGTCTTAATTTCTATTTGTTAAAAAATTCATAAATATACGTGCTGAAAAGGAATTTTTTTTTTGAGTCAGTGTTTTGGCAATGGTCGGTTAATGGGCAATTAGTGTATATCCTTTTTATTTATTTTTTTGTACCTAATAGGAAAACGTTTGACGACTGCCTTCACACCTGATGTTGAGTGACGATGTGATCCACACTACTGTATATAAGGTAAGCACCTAGATGATACAAACATTTGCGATTTAAAGACTCAAGGATTGTAGGTATCAGGAAACATAGACTCTGGCAAGGAATTCCAAGAATAGGTAAACGTCATTGTTTACCATCAGACTAGCGTCGTACTTATTTTGCTTTTTAATTATATTATAAAAACACCTTTAGATCGATTAAGCTTCAGGTAAAAGAGTAGCGAAACCTTACTTGCTTACCTGACAAAATCAAATGGCATTCAACTGCATTAGTTCATTTGAAAATCAGTATTAGCTACAATCTACTTAACTTTATTATGTTGACATAAACACAATTTTGTGCACACACAATCTGCAAATAGCACTTATATGATTGCACTGGCAAATGTGGACCATAGCAGATTAAATCGCCGTATTTCAGTATTCAAATACAGACAACAGTGTACCAATTGTGTTCTTCACAATCCTAACTACAACTGAAACGTGACAGCAACTGCATTTCACTTGCAGGAATACTCAGCAACTGCGGGACACGTTCGACAAAATCATATTTTACGTGATTCTATTCTCTACGCGCGACAGCTTCACCTGTGTCATATTCAAGAAATAAAGTGTATGTTCATAGCGTTACGTTATAAAATACCAGCTAAAAAATTTGGCTTTGCGATGACAAATCTAAAGTGCCTCGGAGACGGTCATTCGAAATTGTCAATGGGCTTCAATCAATATTTCCATCATTCCATTCCATTCCATCATTCCATCATTCGCTATTTACACCTCCTAGTTGCGAATGACAATAGCTTCTATTGCCTCTGTAGACGATCATTTAGTCCATCAATAACGTGAAAATTGACAATTGCGGATGACCGTCTCCGGGGCACTTAGGGAGGTTTAAGTCATGGAAAAATGCTACGACAGCGTAAATTTAGCAAAGTGCTACGCTTTGTCATTTTCATGGAAATCTAATCTTCATATATATTTTTGACCCCCGACGCAAAAAGAAGGGGTGTTATAAGTTTGACATGTGTATTTGTGTATGTGTATGTTTGTGTCTGAGGCATCGTAGCGCCTAAATGGATGAACCAATTTTGCTTCAGTTTTTTTGTTTGTTTGATAGGTGTTAGAGTGTTCTTAGCTTTGATTTGTGAAAATCCGTTGAGGCGTTTTTTATACTAAGAGCTTATTTCTGGTGATTACGCTATGAGATCAACCTTTATAGGTCTAATTAATTAAAAATTCGGTATCCTCTTACTTCAAGGATATTGTAAGAACATGGTAGCATTGACTTGACGCCAGATCATCTCCTGGCATAAGTGTACAATGTACCCAAATGAAACAATAAAGAAATGGAATTAAACTATTTTAGACTCATTAGAATGGTCTCAATGAACAAGATTACTCATAGATCAGTCGGGGTGGTTTAAATTTGAATTTTAAGAAATATTTCTACTTTATTTTATGATGAGTATTTCAACAACACAACGAGTGCTTAATTCTAATTACACTAGATTTTGTCTAAGAAGCGTCGGCATTTACCGACACACAATTGGTATTTACCAACCGTATATAAGGATAAAAAAAGTTATTCTTTCTTTATATGTTTTGTGATACATTACCTTATTCCAAATGTTGTAATTTATAAAACAGTTTATAGTTAGAATAATATGAAGAGTGGCAAAGTGGCTACAGTTAATTAACTAAACATATATTGTATCGACGGGTTTTCTAATGTTCTAATTTGATGATATGTATATTCTATTTGCAGTGTTCAAAGTAAACATAACTTAGTATCTGTGAGTATATTTATATGTGTATCGGAACTGATACGCATTGTCTCAAGGTATCAAAATTACATGAATTTGTCTTAAATAACGCTTAAATAATAATGTAGCCAAATATGCTTAATATTATTCTGAAAATTGCAGACTCAAACAGAATTATTTTCTAACATTTCTTACAAAATAAATCACTAAAATAACATTAAAACATGCCAAAATCAAATACTGAGCACACCTTGAAAGGACCCAACATTACCTTCCATGAAGTTCTTGATCCTTTCAAATAGAAGATTTGATTTATTCAAATTAACGTCACGGGCTGACGTTATCAAAGCTTTCGCTGGTCGACCGCCCAGCGGACCAAGATCACTGGAACTTGCGAAACTGTTACACTCGGTTGACTTTTCTCTGACCTTGTGAGATGGATTAAATGATGATACTACCATTTGTTAGCGATTAGAATATTTTTTTTTTATCTGAGAGGCAAGCATTTTACCACTATCTCGCGTGGTAGTCAGCGATGATGTATCCATTAAGCTAGTGCATTTATTATTATATTGGTTTTTTCAGGTATAGGCACACCGTAGCGTCCTGCATGCGCGATCTAGGCGGCGATCAGATAGCGCATTCAAAATGCAGAAACGCGGCGTGCGAGCTATCGCTAAAATTCCGCAGAACGTCTCCGCGCAGCCATATTTTAAGAGTCTAAGTACTCTGACGCTGCCTGCACTTGTTATATTTCAAGTCGCAGTATATGCTATAATGAACCTGGACTCTTACACAAAAGGAAGCAGCCTGCACGATCACCACACCCGTGGCAGGGACAAGTTACGGGCAGAGACTCGGTCACTCACCAAGACTTCCAAGATAACTCATGTTATGGGACCAACAGTATATAATAATATATATATATATATATATATATATATATATATAATAGAAATTACTCGTCATCCTAATTTCAACCGCGATCGAGGTTGGACCGTGGCTCCTGCATGGAAACCGGTTCTCGCATTCAAACACACTGAAGAACACCCTTATGTGCCCCGAGATACAGTCAGCGTAGTGTGCACGGGCCTCAATATCATGACATCGAGCGACGAAGATGAAGAAACTTCCTACGATGACTCACCGTCACCTGAGCCGGCGGCACCGCCGCTAACCGCACGAGCATTACGTGCGCAGAGGCGCGCGGCGCGAATGACACCCGACGCCAGTATGAACGAGCTCCCGCCGAGTGCACTCGTCATATTCGCCGCTGATGAAGAAGCGCGAACCGCTTCGAAACCGGTCGCACGTCGCCATCGACTTTCGACCTATTTACGTGAGTCATACCGGTTTTTAGTTAAAAATGAATTATACTCACGATACGTTTAATCAAGTAGTATATAATAAGCTGCCTGAACCTATCACCTCAGCGCCCAATTTGACTAGTTTCAAACGGTGGTTGAAAAACTGGCTTATCAAGCAGACGTTCTACAGCTACGATGAATTTGCTCTCAGCAAAGCGTAATATTATACTATTGTTTAAATTTCTAATTTATTATACACTTTATTTTAATTATTTAATATTAATGACTGTAATGACGTGTAATGAAAATTATTAATAAATATATGAATATAAATATGACGTTGTATCGACTGGTTCACACCAAACGCGATCAGAAAACAATTGAAAACTTAGATCGCGCCCGTAGATCGCAGGACGCCGCGGTATGGCCGTACCTTTAAAAATAAAAGCATATTTTTATAATCGTTTTCATTCATAATCGTTTATATCTAGCTGGAAAATATATAAGAACAGTGGACGAAACACACCTTTAGCTGTTTACGCTGTTAATTCAGGAAAGCTATAAAATTTGATGTGAAAATGTGGGTTTTTATGCGAGTTGTTGGGGCATTTTATGAACGATACTCACAGAACACAAGAGGATGGGCCTGTTTCAGTTGTGTTATTTCACTTCTTTGGCAGTTGGCGGAATTTAATCAAGATAACTAGATTCCCGGCTATAGTTCTCAGATGATAATCTGTCGCCAAAACATCTAATGTATTCCGGCAGCTGTCCTTGAGAGCCAGTACCCATTCTAGGCTTAGCGTGCTACTATTTTCAATCGCATTATCAATTACCAACAAGTGAGATAGAGGCCAACGCTTGCCTGTGCGATATAAAATAATACTTAAAATTAAAATTATAACCACCCTCGACTGATCTAATCTCTTCATTGAGACCATTCTAATGAGCCCAAACTCGACATCTCTGTGTAAGTTGGTGAGGAGTTAGTATTCTGCAGATTCCAGGAGGTGCTACCACGTTCTCACAATATCGTTGAAGTAGGAGAATACCGAATTTCAAATTGATCAGACCAAACACAGCAGATTTCATAGCGCTATGAGGTCAAGCTAGGAAAACTTCTATTAAAAGAAAATAAACTAAATCAATATCGGTTCATACGTGTGGGCGCTACGATGCCACAAACAGACACACACACGGATATACACCTCAAACTTATAACACCCCTATTTTTTCAGTGTTATTTTCGTGTTGCTAAATACGTGATTGCTGCTATGGTGATTGGTAAGTTGAAGCCACATTAATTAAGCCAAATCAATCGTTATCGGTAAACTAAGTTCTGGCATGATGTTTGGTGCTAGGCAATCTGTATAGTAGCGCTTAACAATGGACTATAGTAAGCCTATCACCTCTTCTATCTTTCGTCTTCTACTTTCGGACAAATATAATTTTGCCTAAGATACTGGTACTACATTAGAATAGTGGTCAACGATAATGTTCTCTGTAAAATATAGATTAATAAGTCTTAGACTATGTTACATTTTAAGATTGCGTATATGAATCTACTTCTGTAAGAAAAATGTATAGAAAAGTTTTTCAAGTAATTTGAGAATCATACGAGTTTGTAGGCTGCTAATCTACTAATCTAACAGGAACGGTACCATCAGCTCTGACATAAAAAATGTTTTCGGGTTTGTTGGGCAAAGTTAGGAAAACCTCAATGTAGAATGCAAAATTGCAGATGTCTCAAGGTTACGGATCACATGGACGCATTGCATACCATAGTCACTACCTATCAGCAGATGACATCGCTTACGAGGCTAGTTCTACTACTACCCGATATCTTAAAAGAAGCTTATGAGTAGATTTATATTTTCTATTACCATCGTTTATTGCTTACAAATGTTTTATCAATCAATTACATCGCACACATTTAAACGTAAAAAAACGCCAAAAAATAAATTAAAAAAAACCGAATCAACTCTTCTTCAATTCATCTAACAAATATGAAAATGATTAAGATATACATTTTCTCAACGATAAAACGATCCCCGTTTAATCAGATCGACCTTACACCCCTAAAATGTTTCAATTTGGAGAAACGATCATACTGAAATTCATTTACAATAAGTTATTTTTCAAAAAAAATAAAACCGACTTCATAATCACAAACAGGCACTCAAAAGCGAAAAATAAATTACTTAAAATTATTATAAGCGCTACCCACTTATCTATTTGAAGTCGGTGCCAGCCAAGTCTAATAGGTAGTAGATAGATAATACCTACATGTATCTACCTACTTACTAACCTACATGTACCTACTTACTACTACTACATACATAGTATCTATCTACTATCCAATAGACTTGGCTGGCACCGACTTCAAATAGATAAGTGGGTAGCGCTTATAATAATTTTAAGTAATTTATTTTTCGCTTTTGAGTGCCTGTTTGTGATTATGAAGTCGGTTTTATTTTTTTTGAAAAATAACTTATTTTACCCTTTTTAGTGCATAACAAGTTTTAATTAAATTACATGCATCTATTACATTTGGTGTCTGGGCCGTTATACACTGACGGATATATACTTTTTGAAAATTTCAAGTATGTACCTATAACGGTTAAGAAGATACAGATCTGTAAAGTGTGCACATATGTATGGACACACGGACGGACGGACGGACGGACGGACGAACGGACAACAAAGTCTCAGAAAGTGTTAATTTGGTACCCTTTGGGTTCGGAACCCTAAAAAATTGACTTTAAATGCCTTGCTAAAGTGATAATATTCACTAGTAATAATTATGTCATCAAGGTATCAAAGGACAATGTCCAAAATGGCCCTGTGCAAAAAATCTTAGGTATGTTTAAAAAAGTTTGCACCCTAACAAGACTTTGCCAGGTAGAACATTCCAGTGAAGACAAATTATTTATATTTATATATAATTTTTTATTATAATTATTAATATATAATTATTTATTGAGGGCCCGGTGGCGTAATTGGGAGAACAGTCGGCTTTGATGCCGTGGTACCGAGTTCAAACCGCCGTGCACCAATGAATTTTTCGATCGAAAAATATATGTGCGCTTCTCACAGTTGCCCTCCGGTGAAGGAAAACATCGTTAAGAAACCAAGAACCCCCGCATGGTGGTAGGACATATCTAGTGTCCGCCTGGCCAGCTACCACCCTCAAGTTAGAAAATCTGTCGCCAAACATCTTATGTGTTCAGGCAGCTATCCTTGAGAGCCAGTTCCCATTCTAGTCCACTTCTCTATCTTCGACCGCATCATCACTTAGCAACAGGTGAGATAGTGGTCAAACGCTAGCCTATAAGATATTTAAAAAAATTTAATTATCCCCACCTTTATTTCTATCTCGCTCACAGTTACCGTAAGAATATCTGTCAAAAACCAAAATCAACGAGAAGAAAGATGTAAAAACATTATTCAGTCATATTTTTTAGTCTTCAAAAGTATATCCAATAGCAAACTCCATTGTGTATAATCTTCTTGGGACTCTTCTACTAAAACCAGTACATTCTCCTATGTTTGAGGTATTTATCTCCATATCTCTGGAGATACTTATCAGATCTCGATAAAATTAAAATGGGACCACCTCGGAAACGTATCCTACCTATTAAAAAAAGAATCATTTGGATCCGTTCACTATTGACGGAGAAATCGCGTAACATACACACAAAAAAAAAAAAAAAAAAAAAAAAAACATACAGACGAATTGAGAACCTCCTCCTTTTTTGTGAAGTCGGTTAATAAAACACACAAGATGTTTAATACTAAAATGTTAGTAGCTTAAATTTGTTCATGTTATTTTAAAATATGACTCAATTTACAATAAGAATAAATTGCTTATACACATGCTCGACCCACCGACCTCATTCAGGGCGCTTTCGTGTCGAGAACGCTTAGTACCAAATTAATTGTATTATTGGAGAGAATCGAATTGCTCAGACTTGCCGAATTAAATTATAAAGGTTTCGTTATTTGGCTCTTTGCGTTCCGGTAAACATTTCGCATTGAAACCACGCAGTTTGATTGCTGCTACTGATTAATATTTATTTTGTTTTATGTAAATGCACGTTTGTGTGGACCAGTGTGGATGATTGGTTATGGATATTGCAATTAAACACATTTAAACTCGTGATGAAAAGATTATTAAAAAAGAATCATGTTAAATTTTGTTATTCCAAAATAGTACTTTTAAAAATAATAAAGTGTTTACTTATGAATTTTTCAAGTGATGCATGGGAAAAAATCTTATACGATACTCGTCGGGAATCAGGAAATCAGGAATCTATCGTCGCAAAAGTTAGGTAGAAAAAAATGCGAATTAACAGGTCACTTCCTGCATCACGTTCTGGATAGCTAAACCTACGGCCACACCGCGGCCGCGAAATGCGGGTGCGATCTCAGTACTTTTCAATTGTTTTCTGATCGCGTTTGGTGTGAACCAGTCGCTACAATATATACACATATCCTTTCCTTTCTATTTAATATACTGTTCAATCCTTATACTCCTCGTTATCTCAAAGAACGGTTTAACTACCTTCACGTCTCAAACTCTCTTTCTCTAAGGTCATCAGAAAACCTTACCCTTAATTTTCCTTCTCATGTTTCCACTTTTTATGACAAATCTTTCACTGTCCAGGCTGTTCGACTCTGGAACTCACTTCCTGAAAATATTCAATCTTCACAAACTCTGAATATGTTCAAATGTCGCTTAAAGATACTGTATCCTGCTGTGATGTGTTCTGCTGTTTTATTGCTTATTGTTTATTGAAGATTGTAGGTATGTTTTTATTTTGGTTTATAATTATATATATATATATATATATATATATTTTATTGTTTATTGGTAGTAAGTTAGTTTATAGTTATGTTATATTAGGTAAACTTTGTGTTTTTGTTCATTTAATTTTTTTTATTCACTTTAATTAAATGCACCCTGTTGTTGACAGTTTTTTAAGATTCTTTCCATACTAAGGTTGTCTGGGAGAGATCGCTATTAGCGACAAGACCGCCCATTGTAACACTATAATGTAAGCTATTGTGTATAAATATTTAAGTTTTATTTGTGGTGTAACAATAAAGTTTTATCTATCTATCTATCTATCTATCTATCTATCTGTCTATCTACAAATACTACTGTGCTATCTGATCGCCGCCTAGATCTAGCACGCAGGACGCTGCGGTGTGTCCGTATCTTAAGAGAGTACCTACTTACCAGAGCTGGCGGTATCTAAATAGTGATGTTTAGTTCTAAAGCAGCTTATAAGGTAGACAGTGGTTTCGATGTAAGGTATAATTTCGGCAGTCGATAGTCATGTTGAGACTTATCATCATCAGGTTATCTCTGTCTACTGCTGGTCATAGGCCTCACCAATGGCACGCCACTGAGGTCGAGCTTCAGCTCATTGTTTCCAACCGCTGCCAGTGATCTTGCATATATCATCGTTCCATTTAGCTGAAGGGCGCCCTACAGTACGTTTATCGAGCCGTGGTCTCCAATTTAAAATACGTCTACCCCAATGGTTATCGGTTCTACGACAGATATGAGCAGCCCACTGCCATTTCAGTTTGCTAATCCTTTGAGATATGTCGATAACTTTGGTTATCTGACTTCTGATACGGATGACTTCCTATATGTTGAGACTATCAGGACCGAAACCTGCGCACAGAAACTTCAAAAAGCCGCATACGTATCAATGCGTGTAACGTAAGGTTGTATCCGTTAAACTTAATTAGATCGGATAATTTAATATTAACCTAATATGTATTTATGTATAACCGAAAAATTGAGTGAATAATCATTAAAATTTGTAGTTGTTTGATATGGCATACAGAAGGCGCTCCTAAGAGGTTGTTAGTATTTCACAATAATTCTGTTTAATGAATATATTTGTCTTAATGAATGAAATTGTAAATTATGTAGTAGTTAGGGTAGAAATGTATTTTCTCTCGTTGCCTTTAGTTGTGAAATGCAGCAACTGTAATATTGTCAACGCGTCAAAGGTAAGGCAGTTTGCTCAAGTTAATTCGTTCCCTATAACTTAGTTTAATTTGAACTAGTCGAACGCAGTTTCCTTACTGCAAACTCATAAAGTGGTAATACAGTAGGGACGTTTCTGAAATGTTCACTTTTTGTACTTACCGGCCTTCTTGCTTTTTGCTTGCTTCACTTGCGTTTATTTTATTTAGGTACTAGCGACCCGTCTCGGCTTAGTACGGGTATACATTAGCATATATATACATTATGTATTTATATACATATATATGCATATATATACATATATATACATACATTTTTTGCATCAACTTATTGCATCGAGTACTGGACTGGAAAAGAAGAGCCGAAGATTGGGCTCAGTGGCGCATCTTGGGAGAGGCCTACGTCCAGCAGTGGACTGACACAGGCTGTTGATGATGATTGCGTCGAGTATGAGTTAATATAATCAATTTACACAAAACCTTTACGAATTATACATCGAAGCCTTCCTCATGAATTATTCTGTTTATTAGTGAAAACAGCATGAAAATCTGTTCAGTAGTTTTTGAGTGTAAGTTATTATTTTTTTTAGTTATTATAAAGTTAGGAACAAGTAGCAGGCTATTATTATTATTAAAAAATATAATGCTCCTTAACCACATTAGGTTTACGATAAAGTGAGTCAAAATTTCGAAGGCTGGTGTATACGGTCCACACTATTTGCCTACGAGTAAGATTGGCGTAGTGTAGGAACGGAGCTTGATAAAAATGTGTAAACTCAAAGAACTCATTTCTAAGATGATCAAAAAAATTAGTAGTCTTCTATCAGTTTTCAGTTCCGTTTTAGTAGAAAATAAACTGGCCAAGTGCAAGTCAGACTCGCACTCGTAGGGTTCCGTAACACCGTTAAGTATTCCATAACTATGATTTTTCGCAACTACAAAATTAACTTTGTTTTTCATAGTGTTTGTATGAAAAACAAAGTTATACTTGCGGTCGCTGTATCTCAACAACCGCTGACTGTATCTCGTTCAAACCAATCGTTCGTTGAAAGTTTTTATTGAGATCTACAGAATATATTTTTTCTAGATTTTTCACTCCCTTACTTTAGAAGTAAGAGGGGGGGGGGGGACACACATTTTACCACTTTAGACACGCCTATCTTTCAAATGATTGACTTTGAGAAAAAATGATTTTAGAAACCTCAATGTCACTTTCGAAGACCTATCCATAGATACCCCACACGTATAGGTTTGACGAAAAAACATTTTTTTTGTTTCAGTTCCATGAATGGGATGTAGATGATGATGTAGGGGGGGCCCTTAAACTTTTATATTTTTTATTTTTGTATAAAAATCGGAAAGCGGTTTACAGAATACATCTACCTACCAAGTTTCAATTCTGTAGTCCTAATAGTTTCGGAATGAAATGGCTGTGATATACAGACGGACAGACAGACAGACAGACAGACCGTCATGGCGAATCTATAAGGGTTCCGTTTTTTGCCATTCGGCTACGGAACCCTAATGATTACCCTAAATAGTTCAGTAATTTGAAGAATTTCAATAAATTGATGTATGACTATGTACTTATATCGGAAATGAACCTTATTTAGCGGTTGTTACCTCTGTCTTTATCCGTGATTCTTGTAATCACGGATAAAGACAAAGTTGACTAAAAAGCTATAACAGATAAGAAAAAAATATACATACGATTTTATTAAATAAATAAAAAGGTAAAATTTGGTCAACTATTTATAACCCTTACTGCAGACTTTATATGTATTGGGTTTGAGCTCACGGTGGAACCGTTTAATTATAGCTGCAAGACTTTGCTAATTTGATACTTGGAGCTATCTCCATATTGTGCTTGCCGAACTGTATTTATACAGAAATTCGCATTAATTATAATAACGTCCTATATATATAAAATTCGTCAACATATCATTTTAAGTACTGAAATAAAATACATATAATTAAGATAAGTTTAAAAACTAAAACAACCGACTCCAATGCCCCGCGAGTCAATGTCAGTAGCAATTTTGAGACGTTTATCGTCATATCTCAGGAGATACTTATCAGATCTCGATGAAATTACAATAGAACCATCTCGAAAACGTACCCTACCGACTACAAAAAGAATCATACACAAAAAAAGAAAAAAAAAAACATACAGACGAATTGAGAACCTCCTTCTCTTTGAAAGTCGGGTGAAAATATAGAATACTGGAGATGATTTATTCGTAGGAATGGAAGCAGTTAGTATATTATACATTACTAGCAGCCCGCTCCGGCTTCGCACGGGTAGAACATATATGCCTACAAAATTTGCATCAGTTTGTTGCATCGAATATAAAATATGAACATATTTAACAACCATCGTCATACTTCATCCAATTTACACAAAACCTTAACGAATTATGCACCTAAACCTTCCTCATAAACACTCTGGCTATTGGTGAAAACCGCATGATAATCCGTTCAGTAGCTATTGAGATTATTGCGAACAGACAGACAGACGCAGTGATGAACTTTGTTTTATAATACTTACGTATTGATATTGGACGGCGCTTTGGCGTAAAGGATAGTTACCCTGATTCTGACCCGACAGTCGTTGGTTCTAATCCTAGCTATATACCTACCAATGAAAGTTTTATGTGCATTCATGAATCATGAGTTTTCGTACAGTGGTAGTGGAATCATTAAATCTACCAAAAAGTAGCTTATCACCAAGGAGTACATCTGCCGCCGTAACCTTACGGCGTTCCCCGACGCAAAATGTAGGGGTAATATACGTTTAACGTGTGTATCTGTGTGTCTGTCTGTAGCATCTTAGCACCTAACCGGATGAACCGATTTTGTTTTTATTATTGATAGTTTGTTTTTGTTTGATAGATGTCTTCATCGAGAGTGTTCTTAGCTTTGATTCATGAAAATTCGTTCAATCGTTATAAAATTATGAGCTTTTTTCTAGTTAATTGCGCTATGAAATCAACTTTCATAGGTCTGATCAATTCGAAAATCTTCTTCTTCAACGATATTGTAAGAACATGGAAGCCTCCTGGACTCTACAGAATACTCAAATCCTCACCAACTTACAGCTCAGATTTTAAATGTCGTGTTTAGAGTCATTGGAAAAAGCTATTATACATAGATCAGTCGGGGTGGTTTAAAATATTATATTATATTATTATATATATAGATGAATATTATTTTATACAATAGATCATATTATTATACTATATTGACTTCAAATTGATTGTGATCGGTGGGGATCTACAGCATAGCTAAGCTTATAATAATATTTTCGTAGTAACTATGACCTAATCTGTGGTTTCACTGCAAATATTTATTTATTTTGCGATGCGTATTTGTGAAATTCGTGATATCTTCTAGAGTTTTCATTTGAATTATATACTGTAAAGGACAATTTTAATCTATAATATGTGGCCAAGCTAATTAACGTAATTATTTGGATAAGGATTAATACTATATACTTGAAAATAGCCTTGGAAGTTATGTAATATTTTTTAACAAAAATTTTAAGATTAAAATGGTTACTGTGAGTCAACCTTAAGAGATAGATATATGCTGTCGCGGACTTTTTTGTAGGTCTTATTAAGTTGTACAACTCTTGCATAGAAAATATTCTTCTATCTATTTTCAATTAAGCAGCGTTCGTCAGAAACGTGTTTTTTCGACCGTTTATTTGCCGACTTAGGTTGCAAATTAGGTCTCCACGAATGTACCTTTGATTTAAACGGGATAATATATAGCCTATTTTCATTTCGAAAGTCCATTCTATGTATTAGTGAAAGAATTTTTTAAATCGGTTCAGTAGTTTTTGAGCTTACTCATTACAAACATACAAAAATACAAAAATACAAATGTTCTCTCTTCGAGTTCGAGTTCAATATTAGTATAGATTATTTTCACGTTGGCTTACTCATTATTTACACCCACACCGAGCCATAATCCGCTTACTTCATCGACCCAACCCGATAGCGATGACGTTTTGATGACATTACGTGTCGTGCCCTGAGCGGGCCAACCACTTTCATCATTTCCTTCGGGCCATATTCATGGGACGGCAAGGTGGGACGTAGAAGGGTAGCGGTCTAGTTTTGTAAAAGTGCAGAGTATTAGCTTTAAGATTTTTTCATAGATAAAAGTCTCTATCAAAATCACGCCTTTTCAAATTGGAGGGTTACAAAAGCCTATTAAGTATGTTACGCATTAGATTGAACTCATTAACCAACTTCACAAAAAAGTAGTAGGTTCTAAATTCGTCGGAACCTATTTTTTATTTTTAGTTTTATGTATGTTCACCGATTACTCGAAGATGCCTGAACCGATTAAAAAAAATATTTTTTTGTCGCAAGGGGTTCCCAGGTGGTCCCATTTACACTTTAACGAAATCGGCCGAGCCATTTTTAATATATCAACATTTGTATTACGATGCATTTACTTGCTTTACTACTAACTACTGGCACAGATTATATAATAGTTTCTAAGTCTACTTGCGCGACGTTTGAAGTCGGTTCCTTTAGTTTTTTAAACGATCTTAAATTATTTAGTTATTAAATACACAGTAGAAGGCGTTGTGTATAATTTGTATTGAACTTAGAAATAAAATGCTATTTGACGATTTATTTACCTTTTGTATTTCTACTATCTACAAGTCTCTACAGACACATTTTTAACCCTCGACGCAAAAAGAGGTGGTATAAGGTGTTGATATAAGTTACTGTACTGTGTACTACGTGTGTAACTGTGTGTTCGTCTGTAGCATCGTAGAGCCTAAACGGATGAAACGATTTTGATTTAGTATTTTTTTTGTTTGATAGGTGTCTTAATCGAGAGTGTTTTTAGCTTTGATTCATGATAATCTGTTCAGTCGTTTTAAGTCTGATCAATTCGAGATTCGTTATCGTCTTATTTCGAAGATATTTACTCATATATATAACTTGGTAGTGTTGACCTGATCACCATGTTGACATCTCCTGGAATCTACTCCTCACCAACCTACAGCAGAGATGTCGAGTTTGGGCTCATTGTAATGATCTCAATAAGCAGTTTATGAATATATCGATCGGGGTTGGTTTTAAGATTTTAATTTAAGTATTATTTGTATTTATATGTCATTCATTTATACTTACGAGTATAATAAACTATTCATAGTGTTAGAATAGAATAGAAAACACTTTATTGAACACCATAAAAAAGAGTATGCCGTTCTAACAGAATCTTTCAGAAAACAATTATAGCCGTGGGAAAAAAAATAGGCTAATTAGGGGCCATAAACACCCGACACGTAAAAATAGATTCAGTAGCTAACAAACCTCGTGATATCCAAATATTGTATTAATATTACTTTTTGATCTACAATATACTTTTTCTAGGTCATTATTAATTTTCCTATGCATATTTATATAATAATACTAAGAAGTAATAGCATTATAAACCTGAATCCTTTGAGACTGGGCTGAAACCTTTATTTATATATTTGTTTTGAAAGCCCATGTACTGTCCAAACTATTGCGCGGAAGAGGGTTGCAATAACCTCTGAGTGTGTGCTTACTTGAAAGCTATTGCATTTGTTGCTCTCAATAGAGGGCGACACTTGTACTGAAGACAAAACTTTCTAAATGAAGTAAGATTAAATGTACTGAGTTTGAAACAAAGTATTGTTATAGAGGTATACTCAATTTGGGCATTAAAACTTGTACAGTATCGGTCAAAATTGGAGAAGCAGTCTCAAAAAGCAATAGCATGACAGCAAAATATGCACATACGACCTTTTTCTATAAGACGTTTCGAAAGTAACATAATGAAAGAGAAAAATAGAAGAGATAGAAAGACCCATATATCGCACTCTCTCATTATGAATCCATTAGAAAGAGCGCATGTATTAATTGTAGAATAGCTAGAGCAGTTTCGCTTCTTTTATCAGTTTTACAAATAATGAGGATAGATTTGAAACAAAATGTATAGATGGCATAAATGTATGAAGATAACATTGTCGGTTGGTGAACTTTGGTGGTGGTTGAAGTTTGGTTAATAAATACCTTAAAAAATCAAAATGCAAGCAAATATATTTATTAAAGACAGCAAATATTGAGGCATTGCATAGAAATGGACTAAATAAATTTTATCTCAAATGTATAGTGAAAGCGGCATAAGTGTAAGTTATTGCTGAGTGATAAGTGTTGAGAAATCCTAGTTGTAAAAGTAAATTGTTAATAAAGTGTGTTAATAAGATTTGGTGTTTTCAGACGGATTTTATTCGCAATTATAGAATGTTGGCCGCGCACCCCATGGGCATATTATTATTTTCTATGCCATGGGGTTCAATAATGCAAAGATGAGCGCGACACGAAAGATGTCCTGAGCAACTGTAGCACAGATTATATAATAGCTACTTGGCTGTAGTCCCCCTGGATCTACTTTGGGGAAAATTTACGTGACAGACATAATATGTGCGAATATAGTGGATTACGAAGGCTTCTTGGTTGAATACTCAAAAGCTTCTTATCTGCATCGAAAACAATATATGTCACACGAAATATTAATTTAAAAGTATATAAAATCTAGGCGATGTGCCGGCTGTGATAATTTGTAATAAGTAATTGTGTAAGTTATGATTATAAAGGATTAAGCTTCAATCCTCTTTTCCTATACAAAATGAATAATTAAGCTTATAACCTTAAATAATCAATAGGTAAGAGCAATTCTTAGATGCAACCAAACGAGTGTTATTTTGTCAAAGAATAAAATTGTCAATGAAGACGGTTTCAATTTAATATAATATTAAATAAAAATAGTAGTTTATGATATTTCGATATTTCGTAAATCAGTTTATTTAAAAACATTGTTGCTGTGTATTCATTTCCTCAAAAACTTAAGATAACATCACCGTGCTATTTATTTTATTTCACATATAACATAGATCACCAATTTACCTATAGTAGCGAAGTTTGTGTAAACAGATATAAAATAATACAAGCTATTAATAATTGTTTTTTATTTTAAATATTTTATAGACTAGCGTTTCACCACTATCTCACTTGTTGGTAAGCGATGTTGCCGTCGAAGATGGTAAGCACGCTATGCCTAGAATGGGAACTGGCCCTCAAGGATAGCTGCCGGAACACATTAGATGTTTGACGACAGATTTTCTAACTTGAGGGTGGTAGCTGGCCAGGCGGACACTAGATAGTGTCCTACCACCATGCGGGGGTCGTTGGCTTCTTGACGATGTTTTTCCATCAAACCAAAAAAAACTTCAAAAGCGCACGTATATTTTTCGATAGAACATTCATTGTTGCGCGGCGGTTTGAACTCGGTATCTCTGGCATCAAAGTTCAACCAAACGTTCTCGTGATTACGCCACCGGGCCCTCAAAATTATAACAAAATCATGCAATGCATGGAGATTCGAACTCGGGCCTGATGCTTCCTTATCAGTTCATTTTACCACTCGACCAATCTGCCATTTATGACTCATTCGAATTTAAGCATCCGTTACTTGTTGCCTAGCTTTCTCAACGTTATGTTAACTCACCAAAAAGAAAACTCGTATACAGTGGATTATTGTTATCTTTACCAAATGTATCTGACGCTACGTTTCACCTTTTTATTCGTCTGTGGTCTGGGTAAGCATGCCATCTATGCCGTACTTACGTGTTATTGTTTGCGTTGGAACATTCGACAGAAATATCGTGCAGGCTACTATGAACATTGAGGTGCTACTGGACTATTGTCCCTCGATAGTACATTACTTTTGTAACTTTACCTTGCGTTGTGCTATACCTTGATTTTATGGTCCAAAACAACGAAAGTGTTAATACTACTCTCAATGAAAATGGGCCATTAATACAAGATTTATTTGATGAAAACATGACACGTTGTGCTAAGATAATACTTAAATTCAAAATGTATAATTACCCTCGATTGATCTATTTATAATTTATTTATTGAGACCATTGCAATTATTCTAAGCACGAAGTCTCTGCTATTAATTGGTGAGTAGTTGAGTTCTCTGCAGATTCCAGGAGATGGCCAGCATCAGGTCAGAATCACCATATGATACAGTAGTAGAAGTAGGTAACCGAATAACGAATTGATATGACCTATTAAAGTCGCTCTCATGGCCTCATCAACTAGAAAAGAGTTCAAAATCTTCTAGAGATCTACTACGATAACATGGCCCGCCCCTCCAAAATTCAAAACGTTTGAAAGTATTTGCTATTTTTAAAGTATTTATTAACGCACCACCACGCATGTGTGCGTACTGGTACTGCCGGCCTGCTACTGAAGACGAATTACAACTACATACAAAATCTTTCGTAAGGATGTGACTACACACATTAAAACAGTAATTTGGAAGGGCGGGCCATGTTATCGTAGTAGATCTCTAGGTCTGAACAGATTTTTTTTAAAAACAAAACTAATAAACTTTACTATCAAACAAAAAAAACTTTATCTTAATGAGTCTATTAATTTAGGAGCTACGATGCAACAGACATACCACCACGTATGATGGTACATAAATACAAAGACAGACACGTCAAACTAACAAAACCCCTATTTTTGCGTCGGAGGTAATAAAATTCCTCTAACTACAGAACTCAAAGATCACAGGAAAACTTAGACAAAGATTTAAGCCTACAGCAAAAAGATCTTTATATTTATCTACACAATGCGCGTATAAATAACATTTATTTTATCGCTTGCGTTCATACCCCGAATTGTTCTATAATTTATTGTGTGCCCGACGCTCAAAAATGTATTTGTTGTAGGTATTTAATTTAATATAAAGTGTGTGACACTTCAAAGAAACATAATATTTGATTTACGCAGTGCAACATCTCTCGTCGGATTTGAAAACTGTAATGATTTCTTCCGAATGATTAATTTACGTAATAAGTAGTCATAGATGGCGCCACCAATGCATAATTTGGTTAACAAATGCAATCCACTAATTTCGTCGTATCGATGGATCGAACCGTGGCTTAATTGGCAGAGCACCTGAACGTGTAATCCGGGGGGTGCGGGTTCGAGTCCTGTCGGTACCATGAAATTTTGGATTGTGTTTAACAATTTACAAAAATATAAGGTATTTAATTGTTTAGTAATCATTTTAGTTATATTATTATGTTACCTATCGATATGAAAATCCCAAGCTTGTTCAATTGTTTTTTTCAAGCACGTGATTTACGTCCCTTTTAGCAGTTAGATGATAAAATTAATCTTTGCACAGGAATAAATCATGCACGACCGTTCAGTGCTGGAACAAAAAATATAGATTAAGAGCTACGAACCAGTTTGGCCTAAGTATTTTATTTTGTATGTAGGATAAAATTGTCTTAAGTTGGATATTTCATTTTATCCGTTTGTGTAATCAGGTCATATAAAATATAGAGGTATTCATTTCATGCCTGAATTTTTAAATGAAACTCCATACAAATCACGAAGCTGTTGATGTATTTATTTTGTAGAAACAGTGATGAAATCGATACGAAAACTTTTACACTAATGAAGTTGTATAATATGTTTTTGTACCGACGTTAACACACAACGTTACGTTACGTACAACGCTACGAACGTTAGTACACACACTAACGTCAGCGTTAGTGTGTGTTATCAAAACTTAAAAATGAATTAAGTGTATTTTTATGTATCAAACAGGAAATTCCAGCACTTGGTCCGCCGAAGTCTGAAACATATTATAACATTTCTAGCTCAAATAAAGACGAAACGTGCCGTTTCCGAGCTACCTTATTCTTATACATTGTTAGCTCTGATTCTAATAAAAAAATGCCACCACACCGCTTGTCTACGTGTCGGAAATATTAACTCGAGCATTTGAATATTTTATGATCAGTAAAAAGAAAGATTTGAATCGCAAATGTGTTCGCATTTTAATCAAACGAGTCGAACGAGCGTCGTGATTTCGTGTTTCATGCCTCGTTTCTGTTCTGTGGATTATGAACGAGAAGTTGAATTGTTCTAAGGATTGTGTAAACTGTCAGTATTGGTGCACTGGCTCTGATATTTCTATTGATTGGTGTTTTTATTACAAGCTTTATCTCTACTTCACGGCGAATTTGTCCGTCACAAATCTTGCGATTGATTTTAGAGCGACTTCCAGGGGTTTGATTGAGCTGAAATTTTGCATACATGTGTAAATCGTGTGACAATGCAATATTATAATGACATGGTGCTGATCTGATGATGGAGCTGGAAGATGGCCAAAGGAACTCCTAAACTACATATGTTATACCTGTCATATTTGGGCTCGTTGGATTTGTCTTGACTTACTCTGGTCCTAGGTTATGTTAGAGCTTGTGTTTGAAAAGGTTTTTTAAAATATTACTTGTTTACATCTTATAACTAGCTAGCGTTTGACCATTATCTCGCCTGGTGGTAAGCGCTAATGTAGTCGAAGATGGTAAACACATTTAGCTTAGAATACTGTGACTCTCAAGGGCTGTGCGCTGCCGAAACACAGTAAGGTTATGGCGGCAGATCTTCTCCTTAATAATTATTTAAATTAATTAAGCTACTTTTTGGCAGCAAATTAGGTAGAACATCGATATAACATGCTTCTACCACCTGTGGGTAAACACCCGTGCTAGGATTAGAAGCGGTGACCTCTCGCTCGCATTGGTCTCGGGCTCTGGTTTTCACAGAACAGCAAATACTTTTAGGTATTACATATTAGATGTTCGATTTTGAAGTTAGGCTCATTAAGTTAATGGATAAATTCCAATGTTATATGTTATAAATCAATTTTCTTATTTGCGCTATATTATACGTTTATTACAATTATATAACAACAGCAACAACACCAAAGCAACAACAAATTAACAATATTTTTCAAATAAAATAAAAAATTAACAGTTAAATTTTTAAGAATTTGAAAATAGTTGCACTCCTTTTTTCAACCGACTTCCAAAAAGAAGGAGATTCTCAATTCGTATGTATGTTTTTTTTTGTTAGTATGTAACGCGATTACTCCGTCAATTGTGAACCGATTTAAATGATTCTTTTTTTATTCGGCAGGGTACGTTTCTGAAGTGATCCCATTGTAATTTTATCGAGATCTGATAAGTATCTCCAGAGATATGACGATAAAGTCTCAAACTTGCTACTGAAATTGACTCGCAGGGCATGGAAGTCGGTTGTTTTAGTTTTAAACTATCTTAATTATTATATCTTATAGACTAGCGTTTAACCGCTACCTCACCTGTTGGTAAGTGATGATGCAGTCGAAGATGGTAAGCACGCTAGGCTTAGAATGGAAACTGGCTCTCTAGGATAGCTGCCGGAACACATTTGATGTGTGGCGACGGATTTTATAATTTAGATTTTTTGCTTAGTCCAAAAAAGGCAAGTCTGCTACTGACTAGAACTAATAGTAGATACAAGAGATTAAATATAAATCCGTCAATATGGATTTAATTCAATCCTAGTTCAAAGGCATTTGAGGCTTGATTTTCTTGAATCTCAAAATTGATAAAATAAGAATAATAATAGATGCGTAATTTTTAAATATTTTATTTGAATTAAAAGTGCAGAACTACAAACTCTAGTTTCAAATAAAATATATGTGGACCATAAAATAAGATTCAGATACAGTTTATCTTACCTATGCAAAGGAATATAAACATACCGCAGCTATAGCAAAACCAAAACATTTTCATTGAATGTACCGGTTTTGAAAACGTAATCCCTAGTATTTATTTGGCATTAAAGCGGCTTACTTTAAGTTACTCCGATACAAGCAAGCCGAAGCGGGTCCTTGTAAGAAATACAATTTAACTTTGCCGCCGACACAAAATGTTTCATTTGAAAACGTTTCCTGAAGGATTGTAACAAATTGAATCTCATGCCTGTTCAATCCTTTATTTCATCGCCTCCCTAATGCAAGAAAAGATTATTAATCGAAAATTTTCCAACTTCTAACTGCTTGGGAGCAGATGTTTTGTTTTATTCATTGATAAATGCTTCGAAATGGTTTTGTGTTTGTTTGCGTAATCGCCGTGATCAACGGATTGCGCCATCCGGCTGAAATATTTACGGAATTTGACAAACTTTTGTTTGTCCTCTTGAAATTAAGACATTTTAGAGTTGGAGATGTTTTAAGGGCGACTTTGTGCAGTATTTTTATTTCATGGTCGAATATAAAGGCATGTACAGATATCGCCAGACATACACTGCGAATGATTTGATCAGACTGTATGAACGGGATGGTGAGTGAGCCTTCGGTGTACCTATGTACCAAATTAATTCACACGATGCCTTGTGAGAAGCGTGCGTTAGATGCAGATGGATGTTAGCGCAAACGTCATACAGACCATATTATCATAGTCAGTCTACAACAGTCCACTGCTGAACATAGGCCTCTTCTTGTATAAATCACTGATTCCAATTTTCCAGTCACTGCCCATACTGCCCACCCCTTGCTGATGTCGTCGCTCCAAGAGGTTACTAGTCGTTCTTCGCTACATTTGCCAATCCGCTTTCTCCACTCTAGAGCTAGTCTACTTCAACGGTTATGAGAGTGATTCAAGAGGGGCGCAGCTAGTTAGAAATAATTTGTTAAGTTTCAAGTTAATATCTTTCAGTAAGTCGTGATCAATAAAGTGTTTATCTATCTATCTATAAGCTTATCACCGAATAGCCGTAATTGTCGCATTCCTTATTGAATATTCATACGCAAATGTCAAACATGGGGTATAAAGGTAAATACAGTGGCAAAGGCGCGAAATAGTGCTATTCCAAATAGTACAGGCAACCGTAATTTAGGTTACCTATTAATACCATAATTCGGTTGGTAGTACTATAGAACACTAGCTATTCTATTACCACCTTAATGCTTTTAATTCATTAGACTATTTCCCTAGGAAAGGAATTGATTACTCTTGAAATTAGTTTTGAAAATGTTATTATGGTTATGATATGGTAACTATTGCACAAACATTTTTTTTAAACACTTTTTGCCCGTCTTTTTACACTGAAAGTCAATATAAGCAACATTTTTCACTGAAATTAGAAACTAAGTAAGTAGTTACAAACTATGAATAAATCCTATCCTATTATAATATATTAAGTACAAACGTTTATGAAAATGGATATATAAATGGATGTTTGTTACCTCCTATACATCATAATAACACATAGGCTTATATATAAAGATACTAGAAGCGCTCCATGTCTTTGCCGGCGTATATAAGTATTCTATGTCGTAAACTGGCTATAATATTATGACGTCTGCCGTCACGCGTCTGCCCGTGTTTGGATCGAATACACCGCGCGCCACGCAGCTTACTGTTACTGTCATGTTTTACTATATCTAATTATACCGTAATTTTTAATTTTTTTACCAAAATTACGTAATGTACCACTTAAACCAAACTCATTTCACAACATTGGTGCTAAAGATCACATAGTAATCATTAAATTTGTAAAGAAATTACCTATCACATTAATAACATTTATTGTTTCATATCAAATTCAAGGATAGAATACGATTCTCCAACAATATTCCTTCTAATACTCCTTTAAATTAGACATATAATAGCAAACAAGTGCAAATATACTATCTATTATGTATCGTTCATTATAAGTATAGTCGGATAGTACATAAAGAGCTGTGTTTGATACTTCCAAGTCAACATCAAAGGACCTGTCACAACGTCGCGAGCGAATACGAAGTAGCGCGCCACCTACGCCATACACTGGAATTCCTAAACGCAAATAACTGAATACCGGCGGTATGTTATATTTCGCAATTCCCCGCAGCGGCCAAACTACGTAATAATATTGTACTCGGGCCCGCATTCGAGGCGAATCATCGATAGTCATTATCGAGAAAGCGGGTTTAAGAGCCAACCCAGCCCCGCTGGGACCCTTACGAAGGTCTCATCCCGACGCGTTCGATAACTATGCTAATGTTATTTGCGCCAGTGGGTTTCAAAACGGCGGCATCCACTAACTCGGCATTCCCCAAGAACAACGGTACCCCAAAGGTACGGTTTAGAATGAAACATCTTACTTTACGGCCTATAATGCGATATTGTGAAGAGATTTCGTATTTTTTCTGCAAGATCGAAAGTGTCCGATTTTGTAGAGATTTTCCAAATCGGTTCCGGGTTTGCTGGTCAGTAGATTTTTTGTACTGATTGTATGGAATTTTGTGGATTAGAAAAAGGTAAAAGAGCCATCAGGGATTTTTGTTGAAGCCTCTGTTAGGTACCTCTTTTAAGGGTACAACAAAAATAGTTTTACTTATAAGTCTAGGACAACAGAGATTTGGAAGTTTAAGATAGTTTAAAAACTAAAAAACAGACTTTACATGCCGCGCAAGTCAGTTTCAGTAGTACTGAGTTTGTTATATCTATCGCTATATCGCTGGAGATACTTATCAGATCTTGATAACATTTAATGGGAGCACTTTGAAAATGAACCCTACCCATGACATAAATAATAATTCAATTCGAATTACAGTTGGTGGTGGACGAATTGAGAACCTCCTCCTTTTTGGAAGTCGGATGAAAATACCTGTTTCAAATGAGCCACATGTATATATATTATCGCACGATTATATAGATTGGAATAACGTTCAACACCTCGTATTACCGCCGTCTTCCATTTCCTATTCGTTTCTATTGTAGACCTTACCACTTGCCCCCAGACGAGATAATGGTCATACGCTAGCCTATATAAGATCGTTTAAAAAACTAAAAAAAGAAGGAACCGACTTCAATGCCGCGCTATTAATTTTCAGTACCAATTTTGAGGTGTTTATCTCCATATCTCTGGAGATACTTATCAGACCTCGATAAAATTACCATGGTACCACACTTGGGATATCTCCTTTCCAACGAAAAAATAATAATCGAAATCGGTTCATAAACGACGAAGTTATCCGCGAACAAATATATTAAAAAAAAAAAAAAACATATACGGTCGAATTGAGAAACCTCCTCCTTTTTTTGAAGTCGGTTAAAAATAGAAAATACCGCAGCAGGCTCATCCGCATTTATAATTAAATAACAATACTTATTATTATCTCATTATATTATGTAGGTAAGTAATTAAGTTAGAAAGCGTAATATATAAATATTATAGTCACTAATACATGTTTCACTACTAAATTTCACAAAAATTATATAATTAAACATTTTATTTTGCAAAATATTAAACATAAGTTTGTACGGAAGATAACTCGTTATATCTACGTCAGTTTCAACATAAACAAAGGAAAATTCCAACTAAAGTCAAACAGCGAAATGATAAGTCAACAGCGTCTATAACTGTAACGTTAACGTTTCGGCTGAGCGTAGCAATCAATTTAAATGTATTAAGGCGTCTCAATAAAATCGTTTAGCTTGTCTTAGCATTTGTGTGTGGAATAATAAAGTTGGGCTATCTGCAGCAGGGTTGGCACGTACCTACTATTATTTTGGGTAATCATGTAAGGAGGACTGCGGGTCATCCGTCTAATAGTAATTGAGGAATTTTTAATATCAGACTTACACTTTAGATGGAATAGAAATAATTTAATGTAACTAAATTAGATGATTATTATCGTCGTACGAGTTCTTATGTCAACAGCTAATACCAATCGAGATATCAAAAGTAGTTTTTATCATTTTAATATTTTTATGTGACCAAATATATACTTAAGCGGGCTGTGATTGGAGGGGAATAATCTTAAGGCAAATGTAAGTGAAATTTTGCTATACGGCCTTTAGCCACTGTAAAATTATGCATCTGGAGTGTGTGCTATGCATAGCTTTCGCAGTGTACCTTTTTATCATCTGTTATTCACGTGATCCCTAGTCCCTAGTAGTGCAAAGTGGTTAATCACTAGGTAGACTTCGGCCTTTCGGTTGGTGGTACAACTGAAATCAAATCTTAAGTTATTTCTTTATTTAGTGTCAATAAAGAGAGCTAATATTTTGTACTGTCGTATTTTTGCCTAACAAATCACAATAATTCATCATACCATGTGGGTATAGGTAACATCCCTGGGTTGCACCGTTTATGTGGCACGTAGGTCGCACCATTCGGAAGATCGAAAAAGTTTTCCAATAGTGTCGTATCACTGATGATAGAAAATAGTTCTCTGTGGGAACCTGGGATATAGTTTTATTGCAGTCAATTCTCTCCCTCTCGGAAACAATGCTGTTGTTTCTCAGAAATTACCTACTTACTGAGTTTATTATTTTTGTTAGGTATATTGTTTTTTTATTGATATTGACCATAAGATAAAAAGATGTTACGTTTTATACACCCTCTTCAATTTTACGGGACATTATTTAGTCCTTCAAAACGAAAACAATAAATAAAAATTAAATGTATCATGTGTAATGAAAAGTACTAAAAGATAATATATACTTACTAGCCCAAATTCAACTGTTTTATCATTGTCCATTACGAAGTTCCAGGCCATTATCTATTGAGTTGCAGTCACAAAGTCAATAAAAACTTGCGGTGAAATAATCGTCAAAGCAGTACGTGGTACAAGCCCAGGTGGATTAGCACAAATCCTATCATTAAGATGCTACGCTTTCAAAGGTATTATATGTCACAATTCCATTAACAGCCAACGTATGCCGTAGGCTGTAACATAATAGGCCTCCGATAACTACAGCAAATCGTAGACTCGCTTTGTCTTGTCCGAAACAAGCATCTCACAGCATTAGACATGGATATCAAATCCTCGTTCAGTATCAATCGCTTCCAGTTTGAAATGGATTATATACCCACATATATATGTCATGTAACATACGTGTCATAAACCCTGCAGCGATTTGTGTAAGGTTACTTACGTAAGATTCTCGGATAGATTGATACAGTGAATTGGTCCGTCTTTGTGCTCTGAGCTACGATCAGAATTATATCAGAATTCTGTGTATACAAATCTAGAACTGACAAAGGTATACGCCCGCTCGTGTCTTTATGTATACGAATTTTAAGAGTCTACTCAAGCACCTCCTCTGAAAGGAACAGCAGTGAATTATTTACTACTTTTTAGCAGCAAGTCAAGCGGAACATTGATATAATTCTGCCAGTACCTGTAACCCTTATTAAAGAGCGGTTGTTCTGTTTTCCTTATCATAATATTTAAAATAGAAAAACCACACTTTAATAAAAAATATACACTAGGTCCATTATAATAATAATATATAATAATAATGTGTTTATTTAAGGCATCTTAAAATTAGCCCATATTGATACACATACCTTAGAGACTAATATATATACAATAAACAAATACAAGTAAATAAGACACGTTAAATTCACGACGACGTGTGACGTACGGTCATGATGTCCGTTATCCGACCTCGAAAGCGTCGAAACTTGACACCCCTCGGCCAGAATTCCTCCGCCATGTACGTTCCGGACTTAGCTGGAACCCGCACCACACAGGAACCGAAGTCGACGTTGTGACGCGACTCCAGCTTTATCACCCTCAGAGATAACTTTGTCTTCAGTTTCACATATTCCGCCACCTCCTTCTCCGTGATGGTATAATGGACGCGGGATATGTACAGCGGCGTCGTGGGTATCTCCGGTCGTAGAAGATGGGCCGGGCCTGTCGGTGCTATACCGCACTTTTTCGGATGGACGCCTTCTTTTTCTTCTCCACCTTCTTGAAGACGCCATCGTCCCGATTTGCCACCTCTTTTGTAAAAGGGACGGAAGAGGCAGCATTTTGTTTACCGTCATTGGCCGCAGCGACGGCGTAGGACTGTTGAGGTGTAGACGTACCTACTATGTCAGACGGTCTCCGCGCTGGAGCGGAGGTGCGGGCGGCGGGCTGCAGGGCATCGGGCGTCACGGCAGCAGGCTGTGACACATTCAACGTTGCTGACTCAAATTGCTGACAGATGCATTTTGAGCACCGCGACGTGTGTTTACAGTATCAATTGGCGATGACCTACATACTGACATAGCGTTACGTAACAACACTACTTCAGCACGTAGTTCACTGATGGTGGTTTCCGACGTTGATAATTTGTTTACCACTTCAGCCAGACTTGTCTTCAGGAATATGATATCTTTCAGGAGCCTGGTGCCGTCGATGTGCTCGTATGAAACAGAAGGGATGCGGTCCAGCCGCTTTGCCACGAATGTCGGGACGTCGTCAGGGTCAGTCTCCTTCAGCAGGGTGATGATATCCTGCACGCTTTTCTCGCCTCCGTCTCTCCGGCGGGATGGCATCGCGTCCAGCTTGCCGACATTCTGGAATAGCAGGGTCTTGCTCTTGCAGATTTTCTCCTCCTTGAAGCTCGACTTGCAGATACGAGGGTCGTTCAATAAATACTTAGCCTACAAAAGAAAAACTAAAATTTTCGAAAAGTGCCGATTTATTTTTCTATTTAATCTCCTTTTAACTCAATACACTTGGCCCAGCGATGCTCAAACTTTTTTAACCCATCTAAAAATACGTTTTCCTGAAGTCTGCTAAATAGGCCTCCGTGGTGGTTTTGACCTCCTCATTCGACCCAAATCTTTTCCCGGCAAGTGACTTTTTCAGGTTTGGAAACAAAAAGAAGTCACAGATAATCTCCTTTTAACTCAATACACTTGGCCCAGCGATGCTCCAACTTTTTTAACCCATCTAAAAATACGTTTTCCTGAAGTCTGCTAAATAGGCCTCCGTGGTGGTTTTGACCTCCTCATTCGACCCAAATCTTTTCCCGGCAAGTGACTTTTTCAGGTTTGGAAACAAAAAGAAGTCACAGGGGGCCAAGTCTGAAGAGTAAGGTGGATGGGGCAGCAATTCGTAGCGCAATTCGAATAATTTGGCCATGGCAACGGCAGAGGTGTGAGCCGGCGCGTTGTCGTGGTTGTTGTCCAGTGTGAGCAAACGCGGCACCCATCGCGCTGACAGCTTTCTCATGCCCAGTTCTTCGTGGAGAATATGATGCACCGTTCCTTCTGCAATGCCCACAGTGTCAGCTATCTCGCGAACCTTCAATCGGCGGTCTGCCAACACGAGATCGTGTATTTTTTTTATGTTTTCCTCCGTAGTAGCCGTTTTCGGGGCACCTGGGCGTGGCTCATCTAAAACCGACTTGCGGCCACGAGCAAACTCGTTAAACCAATTCTTGACGGTTGCCATCGAAGGAGAAGACAGCACAGGAGGAGTACACAGCATCCCAGCGATTTTTAATTTCACAGCGCGTTTTCCCTTCCAAAAATAAAAATCGAATCACCGAACGATACTGCTCTTTTTCCATTTTTGTTAAACTGACCGACACGTTCGCTTTCAAAGGCTATTAAAACAAAACTAATAGAGGTCATTATTTAAAACTTAGACAGTAGGCTTCAAAAACATTGCACTGTACTATGGTAAAGTTTTTTTGTAATAGCAGTGCCATCGGGCGATGAGGCTACGTACTTGTTGAATGACCCTCGTATGAATGATGTTAGGTTCATCAAATGAGTCGATGGCGTATTGGATAAACGCCAAAAGTTCATTAGCTATGAGTTGCTGAGATCCCATAGCGTAATGCAGGCAGCGGCTGTTGCCGTGCCACTCGCGAATAAAAAATTCTCAACTGTGCTATGTGACACGACTGTTTCCAATCGCGTCGCGCACTGCACTGATTATTATGTGTTTGAATTCTACATCAATAAAACGGTTTGCCTAAACGCATCATCAAAAATAATTACAATATTTATTTCAATTGCACTATTAACTTTATTTTAAATGCAATCAAATGTAATCCAGTCAAAATAGACTAAATTATGATTCCAGTTTGCATTAATTCCCAACAAGCTGGATTTTTGTGCAGGATTTGGATGCGTCATTACAAATGACATGTTAAAAGTCCCCATCGATCCCGCTTGTGCGTTGTTTTTTATTCGAGGTCAAGGGTCACAAATTTGCGTTTTTCGCAATTTTCAGAAAAACGGTAAGTTTTATCATAAAAGTACCAAAGACAAAATTGTAGACCATAAAATTATCTATAAAAATTGTATCAATACTTTTTTTCCTACGAGCCACCGTTTCTGAGATAAAAGGTGAGATGTAAGGGGGGGGGGGGGGGCATCCCACAAACTGAAACAAAAAAATAATTTGTTTAAACCTATACGTGTGGGGTTGTCTATGGATAGGTCTTTAAAAATGACATTGAGGTTCCTAAAATTATTTTTTCTCAAAGTCAATCATTTAAAAGATGGTATAATAAAAATGGCGCGTCTAAAGTGGTATAATGTGTGTCCCCCTCCGACCTTTAACTTTTAAAGTAAGGGAATGAAAAATCTAGAAAAAATATATTCTGTAGATCTCAATAAAAACTTTCAACGAAAATTGGTTTGAACGAGATACAGTCAGCAGTTTTTGAGATATAGCGACCTCAAATATAACTTGGTTTTTCATACAAACACTATAAAAAACAAAGTTGCTTTTGTAGTTGCAAAAATCATACATCATATATACGTGGCGTACTCATGCATATTATGACGATAACAACTTTTATAACTTTTTGAATCGTTATATCTCAGAAACGGTGGCTCGTAGAAAAATGAGTATTGAATATTTTTTTATAGATCATTTTATGATCTACAATTTTATCAAAAGTACTTTTATGATAAAACTTACCGTTTTTCTGAAAACCGCAAATTTGTGACCTTTGACCTCGAATAAAAAACAACGCACAAGCGGGATCGATGGGAAATTTTGACATATAATTTGTAATGACGTATTCAAAACCTACACAAAAATCCAGCTCGTTGGGAATTAATGCAAACTGTAATCTCTATTTTGACTGGACTAAATGCTTGTTTCAACATTTTAAACAATACTACACTTGTTTTATTTTGAATGTATTCTAATTTTTTTTTTATAACAACTGAATTTTACCACAAAACTAAACTGGAATCACTCATTTTGTTTTAAGTATACCATGACCCCTTGGAAATGCATACAATGAATACAATGAATATTATGCCCCCATGCAATGAAAAAAAAAAAATTATTCTATTCATTCACATTTTTATTAAAACTATTCTAGAGCTTCTGCAAATCACTATGTTTCACATTCACCAGTCCGATTTTAACCTCCTAAAGGTTAAAAATTAAAAAAATAATTTCTGATCGATTTATTATATCTTCTCGCCTGATATTTTGCTGCCCAGTTGAGTTGCAATAAATACTGTTTGTGTCAAATGCTTGTCGTTATTTTTAAATGGGTAATTAATTGCTTTATAAAGCCTTGATAATCTAATTTTATACCTATAATAATTAATTGATTACCTTATCTGAAATATACCTATACTACTCACGCTTGTGGGTAGATAAACAATAAAAAAAAAAAATACCTTAGTTTTTTGTCATTTGTTTTTATTCGCTTAGAGCGATAAGACCGCCCATTGTATTACCTATAGTAATATATGTAGCTTAATTTTTGTTTGTTTTTGGGGTTCCGTACCCAAAGGGAACAGAACAACAACAACAACAGAACCCTATTAATGAGGCTTTGCTGTTCGTCCATCCGTCTATGCGTCTATCAGAGGGCTGCGGATCTCCTCTTTATTATTTGGTCTATTGATAAAGGCTTTATTTGAATCGCGTTTTTGACAACATTTTCTACCCTAGGTTTTTCACAAAATCTCAACCGTTTATTTAGGTAGGATATTTATCCTACCATTTGGGTCTAAAATCTGACAGAATAACTGTGTACGTGATTTTTTTGCGAAAACAGAACCTATCGCCGTTTAAAATGGCGTAAGACAATATCTATGATACCCAATTTAATCGGAAAGGGTATCCAATTTACCAGAGGGTGAGGCCCTATGAAATTCGTGGTACCTTAACGTAATTGGGAAATTAAACAATTTTCGTTTTCTTTGATTTTTTTTTCATATTTGTAGCAGGCAGTCTATATACCTTCAGCAAAAAATTTATTTCAGGAAATAATACACTGTAAAATACTTATACAAGATGGGTTAAGAATATCACATAATGTTAGTATAATAATGTGTCAAATATACTGGGAGACTGTAATTTTTTTCAGGCTTAATAATATAGTGTCCTCATAAGGCAAGCCTTTATCGTTAAGTGCCATAGCCCAATAAAAGGACTAGTTTACCGCTTTAACATCATGAGGACATTACATTACGTGGTTTGAAAACTATTTGCTAGAAAAAGTAATACCTGCGTTTCGTATAGGCTGTTTCGCTTTATAAAGGAGCTGGTTTTTTTTATTTTTTTTATATAATACAGAGCGGCAAACAGGCAAGCGGCCCACCTGATGGTAAGTGGTCACCGCCGCCTATTGACATCTGCAAAACCAGAGGTATTGCCGGTGTGTTGCCTACCCTTATTAGTGAGCACTCTCATTACTCTTCGTTTGAAGCTACCAAGGTTGAAGGTTTCGGGGAAAGTTTCAGATGGGAGATCATTCCACATCTTACAGGTACGTGGGAAGAACAGTCGTGTGAAACGAGTAGTATGTGATGCCGTACGTATCTATAATGTGCGGATGTGGTTTTTGGCGGTGTCGGGAGTTCCGATGGTAGAAACGGGACGGAGGAATGATATTAAAAAGCTCTTCAGAACATTCCCCGAGATAGTACCTATAGAAAAGGCTAAGAGAGCCAACGTCGCGACGAAGACTCAAAGGTTCCAATTTATCAGTTAGCTTGAGGTCGTCGACAAGTCTAATAGCTCTTCTCTGAAGGGAGTCAAGTGGTTGCAGTTGATATTTCGGTGCACCACTCCATAGATGAGAACAGTGCTCAATGTGTGGCCGAACCTGCCCCTTATATAACAACAGACGCTGGCTTGGGGTGAAGTACTGTTTGGCTCTATTTAGTACACCGAGTTTTTTAGCAGTAAGTTTTGCTTTGCATTCCAAGTGACTCTCAAACTGGACCTCGTTAGATATGTCGACACCCAATATGCTAATTGACTTCGACAAGGTAAGGGGAATGTTCTGAAAAAGCGGGGCTACAGGAAATTGTGACTTGGGTCGGCTGAATTAGTCTCTGATAGCGGAAATACACAATTACTTCAAGCGGGACGTAAGTACAGGACCCATCGCCCCACTCCATATTACAATTAAACATAATTACATAAATATTATTAAACTAGTATTTACATACTATAATATATATTCATACCTTATCATAGATATAAATGTAATGGTTCGATACATACTCATATATCATCTTAAACACCAGTGCACATTACTATGCCTCATTGGTTTCCATTCAAGCCTAGCTATTGCTCAAAGCCATTAAGCATCCTATTCCGTATTGTGCTCTAAACGGCATAAGTGAGGCTTAAGGACCGTTGTAGTCACTATCTATTTAAAGTCTACAAATAATGCGTATAGTAAAATTTTGAAAAGCCTAGGTGTTTACATTCAATATTTTAATGAAAACAAATAGTAATGATACCTGATATGTATATGCTACTGAGCCAAAAATATCAGTTTTATGAAATTGAGTCTTTTTGTTTGAGTGTTTGAGTACTAGAGTGATGTGTTTTTCAGCAAGTTAATGTTATATTTTATTATAGTATTGTATCCCACTAATATAATAAATGTTCTTGGCAAAGCATCTTCAACCACATCATCGTTTACCATCAAACGAGATAGTAGTCAAACGCACTAGCCTATCAGATATATAATAAAACAGTTGAACAGATTTAGATGAAATGTGCATACATATTGCTTGTTTGCTACCTTTGTAATAAATAAACTGGCCAAATGCAAGTCGGACTCGCACTAGTAGGGTTCCGTACCACACTACAGTATTTTATAAGATCGAGCAAAAAATACCACTATCATTTTTCGCCAGCAAAAAATAATAATTAATAAACATTTTATTTCTTATAACGCCATCTAACGTCTAACAAAGGTGTTAGGGATCGACATTTCAATATAACGCCATCTATGGGACGTTTACCTAACTAAGCGTTCATAGATGGCGTGAAATGCCGAAAAAATCACGTTTCTTGTATGGGGACCCTCTATTATTTTTATCTTTATTCTGTTTTAAGTATTTGTTGTTAGATCGGCAACAGAAATACATCATCTGTGAAAATTTCAACTGTCTAACTATCACGGTTCATGAGATACAGCCTGGTGACAGACGGACAGACAGACAGACAGATAGACAGACAGACAGACAGACAGACAGACGGATAGCGGAGTCTTAGTAATAGGGTCCCGTTTTACCCTTTGGGTACGGAACCTTAAAAAATACAGATAGTTCACAACCTGAATTAACACAAAGGAGACTTTCAACGCAGGCAAAACCTTGAGACACAGCAAATAAACTTTATTTCAATCGTTAAAAAAATAAAGTGAAGGGTTTTAAATAATTTACGTAGATGATCTTGGAGAGCGGCACAAGTGTACGTACGTATATATTATCCGTATTGAAAACGATCAAAAAACTTAAACATGCTCTATTAGCTTAATTTATTATTAGTTCTACTTGCTAACAGTACTCATTATAGTGAAACACAAGTTGCTCGTAAATTTGCGCCGAACGCAGCCTCTTGCCACTCTTTACAGGCCTTCCACGTTTCTAAACCTAACTCCGATCCCATTTAGGTGTTAATACGTGTGATAAAGAAATGGGTCGGGATACAAAACAACGTAAGAACTACGTGAACCTTTCACAGTAGTACGTTACTACGGTCTACGTGCTGGCCACTCGCCTCCAGGGAACGCTGAAGACTTCATGACGCTCCCAATCGTAAAGACTTACGACTTTATTTAATCTAAAATAAATTAGGTTTCTTTAAAATGTCTCAGAAACCAATAGATTTGCTTTAGTGGTAAAGTTTAAGGTCATCTTGAATAAAGTTATTGCTTACCGTCTACCAACTTTCTAACATTAAATAAGACGTGATCAGCAGAGGTCGGTTTGATTTAGAAAAAAGATAAAAATGTGAATACTTTGAAATTCTGAACAAACTATATTTAATGAGTTATCTGTGGATTTCGTTTTGATAATGATTTACTAACCCAACCCCACTAAAGTAGGATAAGGGTAGAATGATGATGAAACATTTATTAACCCGTGACACAAAAAGAGGGGTCTTGTAAGTTAGAAAATGCGTTGAGTCGTACGAAGATTATGAGCTCTGCCAGGCTATTCTGTAAGCTATCTCGACAGCGGAATCCGCGGTGAAGTTCGAATTTCGTACTACGAAATTCAATCGTAACACGTTCGTAATACAGTTGAATTTCGTAATTCGAAATTCAAATCTCACCGCGGATTCCGCTGTCGAGATAGCTTACAGAATAGCCTGGCTGTTGTGAATAAAACACGAGCGTGACCAAGACTAACTTTTATTGAAGTACCCACATGTGATGATATTTAATGAAGATAATATTGTAAATACCAACATTAATATTTTATACAACATCTTCCCCAAACATTTTATTTTTTAATTACGAATACAAACATAATTACTATTAAGAATACACTAGCAAAACATAACTTAATTTAAATAGAAAAACCCTTTTATATAATTCATGTATAGACAGATTATTTACTTGATTGTGATGTATTTATTAGTTTGTTTTCAACAATTATAATTATAAATTGTTAAACACAATCCAAAATTTCATCGTACCGACGGGACTTGAACCCGCAACCTCCGGAATGACATGTTCCGGTGCTTTGCCAATTAAGCCACGGTGCGAAGTATCGTTACGACGAAATTAGTGGATTGCATTTTGTTAACCCAATTATGCATTGGTGGCGCCATCTATGACTACTTATTACGTAAGTTAATCATTCGGAAGAAATCATTACAGTTTTCAAATCCGACGAGAGATGTTGCACTGCGTAAATCAAATATTATGTTTCTTTGAAGTGTTTCACACTTTATATTTTTTTGTAAATTGTTAAACACAATCCAAAATTTCATCGTACCGACGGGACTTGAACCCGCAACCTCCGGAATGACATGTTCCGGTGCTTTGCCAATTAAGCCACGGTGCGAAGTATCGTTACGACGAAATTAGTGGATTGCATTTTGTTAACCCAATTATGCATTGGTGGCGCCATCTATGACTACTTATTACGTAAGTTAATCATTCGGAAGAAATCATTACAGTTTTCAAATCCGACGAGAGATGTTGCACTGCGTAAATCAAATATTGCGTAAATTAAATCAAATACTGCGTAAAACAAAAAAATATAAAGTGTGAAACACTTCAAAGAAACATAATATTTAATTATAATTATGTACTAATAAACACATTTTTACAAGGTAAGTAACCTGTCATGCTCACCTTTTTCTTTTATTTTATGTCTACCAGCATTAGTGTCTAGATTAATTTTGTTTACTTATAATTTAGACTTACTTACATATTTTATATTTTCGGAGTGATAACAACATTAGATTATCGTGAAGTAAGTTTTAACACATTTATATGTTTAAATGAATGTACTCTGCAATTTGCATGATTAAATATGGGTTAGAAATAACATTTTAATTAGATTGTTAATTTTTAAAAGTACAAAATCACTGTTTTGTATGTTTGTTTAGAAACAAATGATTTAACTGCTTACGGGCATTAATAGCCGCCTGTCTGGGACTTCTGGTAGATAATAATTGTTGTCGTGAGCCGCTTTCATGTGTAGGCTCGGTCGAAGATGGCCCCGTCATTTCTGTCATTCCTGTCAGACTTATCTTCTCCTTGTATGACTTCATCGGTATTACGCGGGCTCAGCCAGATATCTTCATCATTGGCACATGTACTCGGTGGAGTTACATCAAGAAGGAGAAATTCAATTTTTATTTAGTGTCGTCTATTACGCCGATAACGCCTGCCTGAGTTGTCGGTGACGAAGTAGGATCGTGAGTGTGCAGCGTGACCCACCACAGTACCGTACTTACGTGTGCCGTCGTCTGCCACGAGCACCCGCTGTCCCGACTGCAGCGCCGGCAGGGGTCTCGCTTGTCTGTCATAATAACTCTTAGCGATCTGTCGCTTATGCATTATATTCGTATAATCCATTCTATTGTCACGACTAGGTCTCAATTTGTTCTCATGAGAGAGAAGCCTAGTATTAAGCCTACGTCCCATCAACAGTTCCGCCGGGGAACTGATACCATCGCGAGGGGTCGCTCTGAAATTTAACAATCCTAGGTAGAAATCACCACTCGATGCGATCAACTTGAGTAGAATATTTTTAACTATTTGAACGCTTCTCTCGCTGAGTCCGTTTGACTGCGGGTAATTGGGGGAAGCGGTGATGTGACGAAACCCCCACTGTCTACTAAATTCAGCAAACTCTTTGGAAGCGTAGGCCGGCCCGTTGTCAGTTCTCAGTTTTTGAGCGATGCCGTGCCTCGCGAATTGGTCTTTCATAGCGGTCACCACCGCTTTCGTGCCTATATTGGTCAACGGATTCACTTCTATGAAGTTAGAAAAGTAGTCCACCATTATGAGATAATATTTTCCTGCGTGCTGAAATATATCAGAGCCGACTTTCAACCACGGTAAGGATGGCACAGTATGCGGCATGAGCGGCTCCCGTGCGGGGAGGTGCGCTCGCGCGGCGCACGCGGCACAGCGGCGTACCATCGTCTCCACGTCGCGCGACATGCCCAGCCAGAACATCACCTCGCGCGCGTGCCGCTTGCATCTGTCTATGCCCATGTATACTGAAGCGTACGTTTTCGATCAAAAAACACGATTGTTCGTATATTTCGTCCGACACCTTACCTGGCATCACATCGTCGACCGGCGCGCGTGACAGCGCGTCGGCCACGAACATGTACGAGTACTTACCCGGCTTGTATACGACATTAATATCGTAGCACTGAATGCATAACATCATGCGCTGGAGACCCTCCGGCGTCGAGTCGAGTGGTTTTTTTAAATAAAGCCTCGAGTGGTTTATGATCCGACTCGACGGTGACGTCCTGCCGCCCGTATTGATGAAATCGTTCCAGGACGAAAACGATCGCCAGAAGCTCTTTTTCTATACAGCGTACCTACACTGAGTCTCGGTAAGGGTAGCCGACGCGAACTCGACCGGGCGTCCTCCCTGCAGCAGCACGGCGCCAAGCGCCCGCGAGCTGACGTCCACGGACACCAGCACGGACTCGCGCACCGAGTACAGCGCCAGCACGGGCGCGCCGCTCACGCTCGCCTTGAGCGCGCACACCGCCTCCGCGTGCGCCTCGTGCCACACCCATGCGACTTCTCAGGAGTCCCCGCAGCGGAGCCGCCAACTCTGAATAATTCGGTATACATTTGGAAAGATAATTGACCATTCCCAAAAAACGTTCCAGCGCCGGTCGGTCGGCGGGAACGGGCATATCCTCGATCGCTTTTATCTTACTCTTGTCGATCTACATGCCTCTCGCCCTAAACGTGTGTCCTAGGTAGCTCACCTGACTTTGAAATTCGGACTTTTCCTTGTTGAATTTTATACCTACTTCGTGCGCTCTCTCTAATAATAATTTGAGACTTTCGTCGTGCTGAGTGCGAACGAATCCACCCCCTCGAGGTCCTCTAGCAGCTGACGGATCTTAGATAGAATAAAAAACTTCCGAAGCGCAGTTAATTCCATAAGGTAACCTTAAAAATTGGTACCTACCGAACGGCGTCCCGAAGGTACAGAGGTCGGCGCTGGCGTCGTCTAGCTGGACCATCCAGCAGCCGGAGCGGGCGTCCAGCTTACTGAAAATCTGTGCACTCTCCAGCTTGGTGGCTATCTCGGTGAGCGTTGGCAGCGGGTAGTGCGCGCACCGCACCGCTCGGTTGAGCGGCCGCGGGTCGAGACACACGCGGATGCCGCCGTCCTTCTTGGCGGCCACTACGATCGCGTTCACCCACGGGGTCGGATGCGACACCTTTCTGATGACGCCCATTTTTTTTCCAGCGACAACTTGTCGCGTACACCTAATGGAATCTTTCGAACCGGGCAGATCGAAGGTTGAACATTACTATCCGTGACTATGCTATATTTACCTGGTAGTTTGCCTAGACCATGAAATATATCTTTATATCTGTCCGTAGATATCGAGAATATACGCTTAATCAGGCCCATATTTTCACATTAAAATTTGCCCAGTACACTTTGACATTCAAAATCAGCTATTATAAAATGTAATTTATACTGAACCTTTTTATAAATCCATTCGATGATAGTCGATCCGATAATAGGAATATAATTACCACAAAACGATTGCACCCTAGTAGCATCACTGCTAAGACTGAAAGTCCTAATCTCGTAAAGGTTTTTATTGACATTACATTCTAATGGGATCCTGAATCTAGCTTGAAAATTTCCTACATTCCATTACATGATAAAACCAAAGTTTCATACCATTTACAGTCCTTACTGTCACGATCCTCCGATAGCGTCGATATATAGTACAACTCCTCTCCGTTTTCACCCGCGACATCGACGTCAGCGTCGATTTGATACACGCGACCGAGACGCCTTTGATTCGGACACATATTTTTAAAATTTTCTCGCTCACTTCACCAAAAACATACCGCATTTTTCGCAGGACACCTATTATTGCCGTCACAATTAAAACTAGAACACGCGAGACACCGTATCTTCATATAATTATCAGCGCGCTGTCCCGTCCTCGCGCGCGCGCGACCCTGCTGTGTGCGGCCGCGGACCGGCGTCCGGCCGGTGCCACCAGCCGCGCCCGCGCCGCCTTACGCGTTCCCGCACCAGCCGCCACACGCCGTCATCGCGTCCACCGCGATTGCGGACGTGCCCTCACCGCCGCCTGCCCCCGTCTTGGTCCCCTCGATTTGCCACTGCTCCGCTGTCGACATCTCGTTAGCCTGACATATTTTCACCGCCCGAGCCAAGGTCAAATCGTCGGCTCTAAGCAGGCGGTTCCGCAGCTTCCAGTCACGAACTCCACACACGATTCTATCGCGCACTAAACCCTCTTCTAAATTCTCGAAGTTGCAGTGCTGTGTAAGTAATTTGAGCGCTGTTACGTAGTCATCGATGGGTTCGCCGAGTTCCAGGTTTCGGATAAAAAAATTAAATCGAGCCATGGTGGTGTTTTGCTCCGTTTTAAAGTGTTCCTTGTATTTATTGACGAGAACTTCGAAACAATCTTTGTCTTCATCCATCGTAAATTTGAAAGTTGTATACACGTCGTAGCCCTCCGGCCCGATTAAATCAACTAATAAGCTAGTTTTCACATCCGACGGTTCTTTGTACACACCAGAAGCTTTCAAAAATACACAAAACTGTTTGTGCCATTTCCGCCATGATCCGCGTGTTCCATTATCACAAACTGATTATCACCGTGCGTTAACACTAATAAGTTTATATATATGCTACAATTACATTGAAACACTCTAAAATTTAATTATTTTAAGAACCGCTGTCACCATGTTGTGAATAAAACACGAGCGTGACCAAGACTAACTTTTATTGAAGTACCCACATGTGATGATATTTAATGAAGATAATTTTGTTAATACCGACATTAATATTTTATACATCAAGCTCTTTTTAGTTGATGAGGCTATCAGAACAACTTTCATAGGTCTGATCTATTCAAAATTCGGTATCTGTTATTGTACGGGTCTCGGTCTCGTACAAAAGGAAAGATTGCTAATTTGCTTTACACTGTATTTCCGTGTTGATAGTTACGAGTCCGCGACGGAACTGCCGTGCGAATTAATGCTAACTTAAAATGGTACAAATGAAATGTTTACATCTACAGTCCGGCAAGTATAACTTGGCGTGCCTGTGCGCCACTGTGCTTTTACTTTGTACTTTGATAATAGTTTCTCTTAAACCACTTTTAATTACTTTTGGCATTATTGAACTATTTTAATATAGCAGATTTATCAACAATAATGTCGCGGTAATCTCTCAAACGTCAAACTCACAGTTTCAATTAAAAGAATTAGTTCCAAAAACTACCACCGCCAAGTTATACTTGTGGCACTGTAAGTAATCTGAGCGGCGGCCGGCACATCTTCCCCAACAAGAGAGGAGATGCCGAAAGCCACCGCTGTTTTGCTAATTTCTATAATATGCTTATAAATGAGACTTAAAAATTTCAATATAAAATGCTTATTGTAAATTTATACATCAAACTTGCTTAAAAATGTCAATACAATGTATGAAAACTTAAAAATATAAATTGTCCTTAATGTTATGTCTTTAATGGAATGGGAGAGGAAGATTTGTCTACTTTGCAACGCGTGTCAGACATACGGTTTAACGCACTAGCACTATCTTGCGGTGGGTGGGGGAACGCACGAATACGCGGTGTGGGGGGCAAGGCACTAGCACTGACATTGGTGACATAAGTGTTGTCGCCGGGTGAGGGCTGGCGAGCCACCTCGGCTCCGCGGGGCATCCTCGCCACTCGGCGAACGTCTCCACAGTACCGCTGCTGCCACCAGTATGTGTGATGATGCTGTACTTGTGGATGTCGTGGTTCGACATGGAGGAGTCTTCCTCCTCGGAAATGTCATTTGCCTTCATAGCTTTAATACTGTTGGTGATGTCTGATAATGCTTTTGTAATGTTTTTTTTTTCTGCTGTCAAATTGTGTTTATGAGCCAGGGGTTTTCTGATAATGCTGTTGATTGGATGCTGCTGAATAATAGGAGCGGTGATATGAACGGTGTTCGATGATTCACCGTGGGAGTAGGTAATGAATCTGTTTCCCTTGACGACACAATTTTGCTCTAAATAAAAGATACCTGCTGCTTTCAGTTGTTTGATGGTTATCTGTTCTCCACATATAACATGAAGGGTACACTCGTCGCAACAAAATGTACATGTATGTATTTATTTGCGTTAACTGTATACACTTTTCTTCACAAGTAGTTAATGCATATATTGTGGTTTGACTTCAAATGATAAATGGTGCTATGTGAGTTACATTGATAGGTAGATGTGCTGATCTCTATACATTGCTGAACTTCGGTATGTTGCAAGGGTAGATATATGTCTTTTAGTAAGTTGATCGCTACGTACTCCGATATAGGTGTTATGCTAACTTTCTTGTTGTTAATATGTCGAGGAACTGCAAAGAGGCAATATAACTCGTAGACATCCCTGCTGATAAGTGGGATCTTGATTTCAAACATCAAATACTTTTTAGTCATTCGAGTTTTTATTTTCGAGACTTTATATATTGAGGGCATGTTATGTTGTATATTTTTTACAGGTAATAGGAGATCTTTGGATAACAATCCAGAGATCGTGTTTAGTTCATTTTGTAGTTGTTCAGGTGATAAAAGATGTACGTTGTATTTGCCGTGTTGAATGTTTGGACATCTCTTGAAAGCTAGAGAATAACTTAACTCCTTTCGAACTAACAGCAGAGATGTCGTGTATAAGCTCATTCTTCATTATTATAATTTAATTACATTGATCAGTGGGGAAAAAATAATCATTTTAGTATTTTTGGGTTCTGTACCTTAAAAGGAAAAAGGAACCCTAATAGAATAACTTAGTTGTCCGTCTGTCCGTCTGTCAAGACCCTTTATCTCCGGAGTGCGTATAGGTATCAAGTTGAAACATATACTATGGTCTACGGTATCTTTCGGCTGTGGAAAAATCAAACCAGTTATTCAACATGATCAAAAGATACGAATAGAATAGAATAACTCTTTATTGAACACCATAAAGAACTTATTATCTAAAATAACAACAAAATAACTCGGTGATACAATCGGCGGTCTTAACGCATAAAGCGATCTCTTCCAGACAACCTATTTGTGGACTGGTTAAAATACACAGGGTGTTTGGCGATGGCGTATAATTTATTTTTATTATCTAGTATACAGCATATACAACCGTAAAATATATACTATATATATATATATATTTAGTTATACATAAATATAATATAATTGTATAAACATATTCTATACACAAAAACAAAACAGTATTTAGCAGATTAAAGACAAGTAGTGATTATTGATTAAGGATTTGAATTGCGAAAGAGACTTAGCACGTCGAATCTCTACAGTTAGCTCGTTCCACAACCGAGCGGCATGCACTGTGAAAGATTTGTCGTAATACCGTGAAGAATGTAAAGGAATGAGTAACTGTAGGTTTTCCGAGGAACGAAGAGGAAGAGGATTAGAGAGATGTAGGAACTGGAAGCGCTCTTTGAGGTAGGAAGGAGTAGATGGGACAAATAGGGCAGAGTATAAAAGGGAAAGGATATGACTATTTCTTCGGAGCCGGATAGGTAGCCAATTTAACATTTTGCGATATTCCGAAATGTGGTCGAACTTGCGTAATCCGAAAATGAAGCGAATACTCATGTTTTGGACACGCTCCAGCTTGTCCAGTTGTTCCTCAGTCACATCAAGATAGCAGGTGTCAGCATAGTCTAGAATAGGAAGAAGGATAGAGTTTGTGAGAGCAGTTTTGGTAGAAATTGGAAGAAAGTTTCGTAACCTACGTAGGGATCCGGCAGAAGCAAAAAGTTTTCGGCTGACTTCCGCCAACTGAGGTACCCTAGATAGTTTCCTATCAAAAAGTACACCGAGATTTTTCACAGTATCACTTATAGGGATTTGCGTTCCGTCGAATATAACCTGGGGAAGGCGGAACCAGTCGATTTTGGAAACCATTCGTGAACTGCCAATTACAATTATCTGAGTTTTTAAGGGGTTAACGTTTATGCCGAAGGATTTACTCCACGTGATTATGTGTTGCAAGTCTGAGTTAGTAAGTGCTATTGCATCAGGTAAATCAAAAGGCTTTGCTTGATTATAAATTTGTAGATCATCAGCATAAAGGTGGTAGGGAGAAGAGAGATGAGAAGAAATAGAATTAATGAAAATAGAAAATAGAAGGGGAGATAGAGCGCCGCCCTGAGGAGCGCCTGCAGACGTAGTACACCATGTAGAATAGGAATCATCAACACGGATACGCTGCCGACGACCGAACAGGTAACTACGAAACCAGGAAATTACTGCAGGAAATATGTTAAGAGAGCGAAGGGTGCCTATGAGAATATCAAAATCGACATTGTTGAAAGCGTTACTAAAATCTAGCAGCGACAGCAGAGTCACACGACCGTTCTCCATACCATGTCTGATATTGTCAGTTATTTTTACCAAAGCTGACACAGTACTATGGCCAGGCCGAAATCCGGATTGAAAAGGGTTTAAAAGGTTGTTGATATAAAGGAAAAAGTAGAGCTGCTGATTGACCAGGCGCTCGAGAACTTTGGATAGGAAGGGAAGAATGGAAATAGGTCGAAGATCGGAAAATGATGATGGATTGGACTTTTTAGGGAGAGGAGTTATTTGTGCTTCTTTCCACAAATCTGGAAAGACACCGGTACCAATTGACTCATTGAGGATATATACAAGGACAGGAAGAATTTCGTCAAGGATGGGCATGATCATGTTGCGACTGATACTATCGCTGCCAACTGCATTTGACGCAATTGAACTAATACTCTTCTTAACATCACTGTCAGTAAATTCACGAAATTCAAACGGAGGATAATTAGGAGTTGGAATAGCAGAAAGATTGTTTAGGGTTGTGGCTTTAATAGAAGCATCGATATTATTAAATGAAGAGAAATGTTTATTAAGTAAATTTAGGTCTAAGTTTTTGGGTAAGTTGTCTTGTCGTTGTTTTCCGACTCCTAGTGACCGAAGAAATTTCCATACTTTGGCAGGATCATCATTATCGATAGATTTGTGAATGTGCTGGCGTTGAGCATTCCTACACACCTTATTGCAGTGATTACGGGAGTCGTTATACTATTGCTTGTTCACAACGGTAGGTCGTAACTTATACCTGGTTTTGGCTAAGATCTTCTTATGCATCACATTTTTTATTTCACTTGTGAGCCAAGGAGCAGGGAGATGTTTGATTTTTATTGGGCGAAGAGGAGCGTGAACGTCATAAAGCTGTAAGAGGGAACTATTAAATATTTCAACTTTAAGCTCTATCGTGTCGGCATTTATAACATCTGTCCAGTTTATATCAGTCGCATCCGTTCGCAAACGTTCTAAGTCAATGTTACCAAAACTGCGCTGCAAACGTATGGTAGGCTTAGCTTTCGGCGGCCGAATTTTATAGGAAATATAGATTAGGTCATGGTAGGAAAAGTCAACCGCCGCGTATTGGCCATGCTTAGCAACACGATCTCTGTTAGAAACAAGAATTTAGTCCAGAAGAGAGGGCGTAAAATTCGGAAAGTGGTGCGTAGCATTAGAAGGAAGGATATTGAAATTGGTGGCTCTAGCAACAGAATGAAGTTTAAGAGATCGGAAATAATTTTTAAGCAGACAAGTATTAAAGTCACCCATAACAATGGAATGATCAAATGAAGGGGAGAAGTTTTCTAATAAGGATTCAAAAGAAGCAAAGTAATCAACACGGAGAGAGGGACAGTAATATACTCCAAGTAAGAGTTTAGTGTGCGATAGTGTGACCTCGATGACAAGGTGTTTACCAGCATTGGCAGGGGGTGGTTGCGCTGACATGCCAAGGATAGAAAAAGGAATATGCGTACGAAGGTATATAGCAACGCCTCCTCCACCACTGCCAACGCGATCGTTACGAAGCAATCGAAAGCCAGGAAGAGAATAGAGAGATGTGGGGAGGCAAGGTTTAAGCCATAACTCCGACACTAAGATTGCATGTATGTTTTTATGCTCCAGGGACACCTGCATCTCTGTGAAATGTGCTGGGATGCTCTGGGCGTTGATATGTACGACATTTAAATTCTTAGGAACGTCATAGAATTGTGAATCCAAAAAGCTGGTAAGACATGGGATACTGCTAAAACTGTCAGCACTTGAAATAGAGTCATTAGAAGAACAGGAAACAAACTCATTTTCACTGCTAATGTTAGACATAAATGTATACCTAATGACAATAATATACAAATAATATATAAAATAATATACCAATTAAAAATATATGTAAATATATACCCAATATGCAAATATTTTTTACAAACGAAATAATATTCAAAATCAAAACAAGCACAACCCGTTGCATTTCAAACCACCCACCAAATTGCGTTTGAAACAAAATCACAATTTTGTTAGATACCTATTTACAAAAAAACAAAAAATATCGATTACAAAAACATGTGAAAAAAGATAAGTAAATTAGTATGTACAAAACTAATAAAACAATATGCATCTTAAATCAAGAAAAAGGCAAATGTGTTAAAAACTGAGTGAATTGTTCATAGGAACAAATAATATTACTTAATAAGCTATGATAACAAGTAAAATATTAAACTATTTATTTATTGACAATCAATAATTAGTAAGGATACGCAATACAAATAATCTATTTTAAAATGAGAGGGATGCGCTAATTCGTATAATTTCAATTATTACAACCGTTTCATTATTCATGCAAGCATCGTAGTACGGTATATTTTCACCATTTGTGACGCTGGCAAAATGCGCATAAGGTGTTAAGCATATATAAAAAAAAAGTTAAAGCAATGACTTTGACATTAAGATGTCATATAAATTAATATCTGTCTGTATTCTGTCATGTCATAACAATAGAAAAGACAAAGAAATGTATTAAAAAGCCATAAGAAGAAGAAGAAGAAGAAGAAGAAAGAAATGTATATATATATATGCACCCGCACTAAAAGAGCAAATTTAAATTATAAATATTTTAATAGACTACCTACAATTATTGACGATTAACAAAAAAAAAAGAAAGTAATAGTCGGTATCACGAGACGACTTATACAGCCTGCCCTCAACTAAACAAGAAAGAATAAATGTACCTACTAAGTTAATTCCTTTTTGCGGCTGCAGCTCGGCGCGATGTTTTTGTTGTGACAGGCTCCTTTACCACAACTGTAGGCTTAGGGGCCATCTTCTGTTCGACAGCGTCGATTTCCCCAAGGCAGCTAACTCGGTGCCGCGCTCCGTCTACACCAATGATGAAGACGAAGCCCTCCCTCGTCCAGCATTTCGAAACCCCGAAGCGCTGGCAAGCCGCCATGAAGAGATCGTGTCGCGCTTTAGTCAGGAACTCGGATAAGGTTATACCCGAGCCCTTGAGGCCGGCCTTCGCAGTCCAAATCTTGTCCCACACACTGACATCACGGAACTCGCAGAGGATCGGCCGCGGCTTGTCAGTGCTTCCCGTACGGCCCATCCTGTGACACCGACTGATGTCACCCACTGAGAAAGTTTCTTGCTTGAGCCGCTCAACCACAACCTTAGCTACATCCTCTCCTGTGTTCTCCGAGGTTTGCTCAGCAAGCCCATGCAACATCAACATCTTGCGCCTTCCCCGCATCTCCAGTTGGTCTATGCTGGCAGCAAGACATTCAATCTGAGCTTGAATCGCACGCAGAGAGCTTATTACAAATGTTTTGAATGTTCCAAATTCTTCAGCCAGCTCATCACGGCTAGGGGATGGATTAGGCGCATCAACTAATTTATCTTCGAAGCTGTCCATCCTTTTGGTAAACATAGCCATTAAGTCATTCATAGATTTTGTCACTGAAGAGGCGTCCATGTTGATATTGTGTAGACACAACAGTGATTCCAGAACACCTTCATCTTGAACCTTCATCAACGGCGAGTACGTATGCATTCGGCTGGCACCACACGCGTACTGACCAGTACGCGTACCAGTACGCGGTTACCGGTTAAATAGTAACACTGGATTATACTCACGATACGTTTAATATAATATCGTTTAAAAACTAAAAAAGAACCGACTTCAATGCCGCGCTATTCATTTTCAGTACCAATTTTTAGGTGTTTATCTCAATATCTCTAGAGATACTTATCAGACCTCGATAAAATTACCATGGTACCACACTTGGGATATCTCCTTTATATATTATATATATACACGGTCGAATTGAGAAACCTTCTCCTTTTTTTGAAGTCGGTTAAAAATGACACTTAAACAAGTTGATGTATCTGGTGCAGTCTCTGGCCATCAAGATGCCTGACCTCAAATTGTTAGATTTTTTTATATGGGAGAACGACCCAAGCTCGCGAGTGTAAAAGTATCGTCTAAGAAAGCGAGCATCATGGTCGATCACCACATCATCACATATCATCAAGTGAGATAGCGGTCAAACGCTTGCCTATTACGTAAATTAAACACCAAACTAAAATAATCATAGAAGAAGAAAACTAAAAGTGATCACTCCTTTTATCATCTAAAAAGAAACTTTATTAAGCGATATCATGTGCATAGCTGTAACTTTGATATTTTATTATAAAAATGACAAAAGATAGGCTAGGAAAATTGTCGATATTTTTCAACATATCATTTCAATTTTTACTCTTAAAGTCCCTTAATTCAAAAATTTTGGGCTTTTTTTACAACTTATTTCCTTCATATGAGTTAATTCTGTAAAAAAGTGATTACCAGAGTGTATTTCAGAAGAAATAATTTAAAAATAGAAATCCTTTCTATTTCGTTGATGTTTTTAGACCTGAAACTCTTGTTGTAGCCGTATAAAACTTGGCAAGCAGTAGGTCTATAGGCTCTGGCCTTTATAGTGGGCGAAAATTAAAATAAATTGCAACGTTTCGGGGACTAACTCGAAAACAAGTAAAACGAAATTTTCTCGAATACTATAGATTTTCGCGGAACATATATGGGGGTTTTCTGGGTAGCCCTTGGAGTCTTCCATCGATTGTTTTCGTTTGGACTATATGAAACCCGACACCCTAATAAATAGCTGATAGGCTAAAGTTTGATCACTACCCCGTCTGGTTGTAAGAAATGCTTTGGTCGAGTATGGTGGACACACTAGACCTAGGATGGTCTGATTCTCAAGGGCTATGCTGCCGTAAAATCATAAAGTTTCGGCAGCAGCTTGTCTCCTTTAGCCAACGGCCGTCTATATGCTCTGTAATTTCTCTATTTGCTTACTATGATAGTCTACTAAAAATAACTAATAAATCATAATTATTTATCTATCTGAAAAGGTTGTCAGCCTGCCCTTACCTAGATACGCGCAGGCTGCACAAAGTATGAACTAAAAATAAAACTGGCCAAGTGCGAGTCAGACTTTTTCCCGCACACGGAGGGTTCCGAACGCCATCTATCGAATTTCTAACGAACTTCTAACACCAACTAAGTAAACGTTAACACAAAGGTAGAATAGTATTATATAGTAGTAATAATAATAGTAGTAATAGTAATTGTAGTAATTAATATTATTAAATATCTGGTTGACCGAGCTTTGCTCGGTATTTTTTTCCACTTAAACAGACAAATATGACTCTTCCCGACATCTATTGACGAATAATAATACTATTTTTTTTAATTGAGAGCAACTAACTGCTTTACTGATACAGTACTTCTACTCGCCAATAGATGTCGGGAAGAGTCATATTTTAAGTTGATTATCAATAAAGTTGATGATTGAAAACACGAATAAAACAACATTTTCTGAAAATGACTCCTAGCTAGATCGATTTATCGCCCCCGAAATCCCCTGTAGGTATACTAAATTTTATTTAATCGTTGGAGCCGCTTCCGAGATTCCGATTAAGGTAAAGATGATAGCGCCCATCTTAGCAACTACATAGGTGGCCTGCGCTATCGAAAAAATCTTTTTTTTTAACTTTTCTTTAATTTTTAACTTTTTTGTGTTTTTAGTATTTGTTGTTATAGCGGCAACAGAAATACATCATCTGTGAAAATTTCAACCGTCTAACTATCACGGTTCTTGATATACAGCCTGGTGACAGACGGACAGACAGACAGACAGACAGACAGACAGACAGACAGACGGACAGTGGAGTCTCAGTAATAGGGTTCCGTTGGTACCCTTTGGGTTCGGAACCCTAAAAATGAACTGGTAATGCATTTGCAAATACCCATATTTCACTATGTAGGAGTGCACATGATAAACTTTTGCGTGACAATACAACACAAGGACACGACCAAGAGAGTCATTTGTCTTTCTTTACCCTAATTATGTGATGAAAATTTATCGTTGTTGCCGGACCCGAACTTCGGTGGAGAAACGTGAAATTTGTTAATCGGATTTAAACCTGCTGACATTTCTGCCTGATAGTAAATGTACTATCAGGCAGATAATTTAGATCTTTATTTATCTTTTTTATTGTCTATAAATATTAGATTCTATCTGGAGTACAGTGTAGAAGCAGACAATAAGAAACTATTATTGTCCATGAGTTCGTTTATTCGGCAAATGAGGATATAATGCTACTACTACATGTAGTAAGTTACAAGTGCTAATAAAAGCGTGTTAAAAATAAGCAACGCTAAAACATTGCACCATTCCTTAATCAAACAGAGCCCATCCGCCCAATAAATTTCCCCAGCTATGATCATGTTCCTCGATACTGTAAACAAAATAATTTTAATCTTGGTTAGCATAAAAACAAACAGCGTTCTACGGTGTTACCATGTTTGCTGATGCCCGTCTCGCTGCAAACAATTAGCTCCTTTGTGTACATGGCCACACTTGCCACATTTTAGCGACGAGGGTGTAATCATAGATCTACGATAACTAGATGGTTTATGTAAATTCATTTGATTTATTAAGGATGCACATTGTTTATTTAGGTACTTTGGAAATAAATTGGCTTGCTAAATTAATACTTACCACCTAATTAAACTATATAATGAATGGATTTAAAGTGGTAAAGTTATCACTTGATAAAGATAATATAAAATTAGGTTTGTGGTAGATTAGATAAATAAACTCATATAGTTTACCGAAACAATATATTAATAACTAATTCGATGATATAATCAGCGGTTTTATCGCATAAAGTTTACCTTCCAGGTAACCTGAATGTAGACTAGAAGAAACAAAACAAAGATAATTTGGCGATGGCGTTAAAATGTTAGATTTCATGATGAGAATATAGAAGTTCTAGCATTGACCTGTTATTACTGTGCTTAGAACCATAAAGTATAAGTTTAAAAAAAATATTCACATACAATAAATTGCACCTATAGAAAAATAGTGAGCCAACTTAAAAAAGTAAAAAACTACATTATTGCAGTAAGTATATGAATATTAAGGTTATTACAATGCATTTTGCAATCATATTGTTCTGTTTTTATTGATTTTATTCATTTTATTTTTTATTATTTAATTTACCTGCGCGTTGTCATAAGAATATGACTTTTTTATATTTGTAATCGCTCAAGTTTTGAGCGGCTATTTATATTTATATCTTATAGGCTAATGTTGTTGGTAAGCGATGAAATAGTCGAAGATGGTGAACACGCTAGGTGTGGAATACTTTGACTCTCAAGGGTTGTGTGCTGTCGGAACACCGCAAGGTTAAGGCGGCAGATTTTCTCCTCGATGGTGGTAAGCAACTAATATTCGGTAAAACTTACATAACTGTTCCAGTTGTTTTATAATTATATCCCTATCAAGTGGCGTTCACACACACAATTAATATTTTTGTTTGTTTAGGTCACCATAACTTTACAGAGGAGTGAGAACAAGTGCCTTAAGGCAGTATTGTTAGATATTTAAAATAATAATTAATTATTCAAATAAAAAAAGGTCTCAAAAAAAAACACGATTAATTTTCTCTTTGTTTAGCTTGCTATTTGATTAACTATAAATTATTATATACAGGTCGTTACAATGATCTTTACTTATGATGTGTTTTGTCCTTATAATAGCGTAAAAATATTGTCTAGCTGATACGCGTCACAGGATATTTGCATTAGAACCTTTGCATTGATATGGTTTAACAATAAATCAGAATCAGAAACATATATTGAAAACTAATATGGTTGATTATGCTATATGCTATCTTATTGCATAATAGAAAAATGTGTATACCCTCAACGGGCATTCAATATTGACATGTTATTAGATTTAATCGATGTAAATTAATGAATAATATTAAACAATTCCGTATTAAAAAAAAAATATTCCAGACAGATCCAATTACTTATATTTAACTTTAAACCTTAGGTTTACACGATTCAACATGTAGCGTTCGACAAGCGATTTAAAAATCATAAAAAGTAAGTACAAATGTGGGAAATATTTCTAACTAGTTAAGCCCGCTGCGTCCTGAACATAAGGCTATTTTATTTTCTACTAAATCAATCAAAAGCCAGTCAATGTTCGTTGCTATACTATTTAGAGCTCAGTAATAGCATATCTATCTCCATATCATAATAACATCATGGTGTCGTAAAATTATTAAGAGGCATAATAATATGTATAATAACAAACTATTATCACAATTAAATAAATTTACCATAAAAGGCTTTTATTGGAGTTTTATGATCAAAGAGAATGTTAAACAAAAGCAAATGAAAACTTATAAATAAAATCCGTTGACCCTTGTTATTTGAGTGGAATGGTTTAAGGTTTCTGTTTTTACTGAGAATGGGATGAAGACGGGAGGATTTTTTCTTTAGAACATTCTTAGTAAAAAAAATTAAACCTGCACGGTACGTAGTAACAGCTGTCGACCCCGGGATCTTCAAATAACGCGACCGGCAGGATCAGATCAGGAGCAGATCTTTGCAAAGCGCTTCAGCTCACCTCAAAGAAAGGTTCATCAAATCATTCAAATCGGTTAACAATTGGCTGAGTAGGCAAACAAACATACACAAAAAAAAAACAGATGAACTGAGAACCTCCTTCTTCTGGAAGTTGGTTGAAAATTAATTATCAGCGAAGTTACAAGTATTTATGAATATTAGCATAGCAACGAACATTATTTGTTTCTAACTTAATTTCGGAGTTAAATATTTCCAGGAAATAAACCTATAACGTCTTGTAATATTGTTCATTACGTAAATTACTTGTCAGCGAATCAACCCGTTACATGTGGGCGTAGGTACAAGGTTTGTCCCGAGTCAACCCTGATGGCTACTAATGGCTGAGCAGTACGTAAGCTTACGCAAATGCATTATACTACATACTCTTTATTTTATGTCGTGGCTAGCGTTTGACCAATATATCGCCTCGTGGTAAGCAATGATGTAGTCAAAAATGGTTTACACACTAGGTTTAGAATGTGCTACCGGAACACCGTTAGGTTATGACGGTAGACTTTTTCCTTGATGGTGGCAAACTACTTTTACTTGCGGTTAGTATAATTAATATAGCTTTTATATATTTCACTTTTACTTTTGAACTGGGTAGTTCACTTTTGTCACAAGCATTTTATAAGATGAACTAAAATAATTAAGCATCGGGTGCGTGAAGATGACCGTCAATGCAGAGGAAAGTAAATAAAAGCCCTAGGGGGGCGGCATGTTTTATTCAAGAGATACCACAGATGTCTATACGTACGGGTCGAGATCTTCTAGACCTTACCTCTCCACCGCAATTACGTTGACGTAAGGACTCCTAACAGAAGGTAATCCCACCCATTTTTCACCCATGAGTGTCATTTTCTCATACCCATACTTCATTTTGCTCGATCTAAAACTGAATTCAATTGAATAAACGTTAGTTTTTCATGATAAGGATCTCAGAAACTGTTTTCCACCGCGCCCGTACTTTGTGTGCTCATGTCATAGCAGAATTAATTAAATTTGTGTTTACACTAAAGATTACATGCGCCGCCCATGTTTGAACTGGGGTTAATCTATTATTAAAATGCAGCTGCATCCACCGCAGTCGTATTAAAATGTCCGTTGTTGGATATATCGATGTTGACCTTATGGTCGCGTTCAATTCTTTTCGACGGTATTGTAGTTTTAACATTAATATAATTCTGTTTTCGGTTTTTATTTGGCGTAATTTAAATACATATATATACACATATATATATATATATATATATTTATAGTGTTATATGTAATTTCACTATAAAAAATAAATAGTAAGTAGTTAAATTGTTCAATACTTCAATAGTTCTACTATTATTTGTAGTAATATTTATCCTTAATTTTAATTCCTCTTTTTTATTTAGGGGTTATGTTTTTGCTTGTTTGATCGTCACGTTGCAACTAGGGGCTGTTATTTTTATTGAACCAAGAAGATCACTTTATTTGTATTAGCTGGCACCGGCTATCATTATCATATGGATCTCGACGAACCAAATTGGCGATATATATGTTTCAGGTGCGTGTTTCGAGCTCCATCCGAAGCTTACCGGAGTAACCAGGTTCATCCACTCAAAATTATCCAAGAATCACGTGATCAATTTTTTAATTACTTAAATACAGAACTAAAAAAAACAATTAGTTGCATAGATAGAAATGTAGCTGACGGCAAATACGCTAGCGCTTATGAGCTTGGGCAACCGCAAAACATACCACTGATAGCGCGATCTTATTGTTCCCGACCGGTGCGCGTACGACACCGCCCCCGCACCGCGCACACTGGAGCAGCCGCCGCCGGGACCCTTCATTACGATCCTAGCCTTTGAAGCGCGCGCTCGTTTTAAGCTTCGCATTTCCATGTACATTTATCGTAATCATTATTCATATTTTTTGCTGTAAAATTTTAGCTGTTTCTGTTGTTCGTAACTTTCATTTCTTTCTGTGCTTTATTTGTTCTTCGTAATCACTTTGCTGTAATCATATTCTGTTTTCTTTTGTCGCAATTCATTCATTTCATTTCGTGTTCATTAAACTAAAATTCAACTTGTGTTACGCGTTTCTTTTTATTCGTATTTCAAATCATTATCATCATATCGCAATCGCTTCGATGGCAATACATTCATAGGTAGGAGCTGGGTTTGATTCCCGGCGTGACGTCACCGTACTGGTGACGCAACCTACAGAAATAAAATGTTTATACATAGTAGTAATACATGTTTAAAGTAACATGTCTTCAAGTTCTGTCTTATACAAACTTGATTTCAATCAAAGCATTTAACTCCACTCTGCTTTATTTTAAATGCAACGGAAATAAAAGTCATGATACTTCAAAGACAACGGTATTTGCAATGCACACCAATAAAGAACCTTGACTTTACGAGAAGCATTATAAAACTAAACAAGTTTCAATAAAGTTGGCGAGTATGTAACGAGCGGTACACACGGTTATGAAGATCAGGAAGTGAATTATTGTTCATAGACATCAACATATCTGCTTGCTCTTCACATAACTAGTTATTTGACTGTACTATATGTATTGTCTTGGTAAGATGAAATGGGTGGTGAAATTGTAAGGCGTGTATGACTCAACATTTGAATTAACAAAATACACTACCTATTGTGACCAAAGTAAGACCACAGTTGGTAGAGACCAATTTTTATAGTTTCATAACTACTCAGAACAATCGAAATATTTTTGCCATTTTTAAGGTTCCGTACCCAAAGGGTAAAACGGGACCCTCTGTCTGTCCGTCTGTCACCGGGCTGTATCTCATGAACCGTGATAGTTAGACAGTTGAAATTTTCACAGATGATGTATTTCTGTTGCCGCTATAACAACAAATACTAAAAACAGAATAAAGTTAAAAATAATAGGGGGTCCCCATACAAGAAACGTGTTTTATTCGACGTTTACCTAAGCGTCCATAGATAGCGTTATATTAAAATGGCGATCCCTAACACCTTTGTTAGACGTTAGATGGCGTTGTAAGAAATGAAATGTTTATTAATTATTATTTTTTTCTGGCGAAAAATGAAAGTGGTATTTTTTGCTCGATCTTATAAAATACTGTAGTGTGGTACGGAACCCTACGAGTGCGAGTCCGACTTGCACTTGGCCAGTTTATTTATTATACTTTATATTTTTATTACGCTAGCCTGACCTATCACCATCGCGCCTGGTGGTAAGCGATGATGTGTTCGAAGATGCTGAACACCTTAGGCCTAGAATACTCAGACTCTCAAGGGCAGTGTGCTGCCGGAACACCGTAAGATTATGGCGGCAGATATTCTCCTTGATGGTGATAAGCTATATTTTTGTAACAAGTCAGGCAGGACATCGATATAATATATGGTTGAAAGAACTTACCTAAGTGAATTTCAACCGCTATTATACGAAATGTTCCATCCGAAGAGATTTAAATTACCATGTAGTCCGTCTTTCGTTGTATCGCATCGTCACACAGTTCAAAGCATACAAAAAAAAAATATATATACTTTGTTCATTCGTTCATGTTCACTCGCTGAACGATACTGCGTCTGTGTTCATTCCTTAACTTCATTCGTTTTAGAGTAGTAGAAACTGATTGACCGGCGTCTGCATTCTGCAACATCTGGGTTAAAAGTTGTATAAACGGGTTGGGTGGGAGTTTAAATCTCTTCGGATGGAACATTTCGTATAATAGCGGTTGAAATTCACTTAGGTAAGTTCTTTCAACCATATATTATACTTCAATGTTCCATCCTCGAGATTTAAATTACCATGTAGATGTTTAGCGCCTGTTGCAGAATAAAAGCACTCTTCATATTATTTATTTACTCAGTAATTGATCAAAATTAAATTTTGATGATAACCTAATGCATGTGTGCATGCATAAATAAATAGATTTTCCTTTATTAGTAAGGAATTAAATCAATCATTAGGATTAGACACAAGAAAATAAAAAAATATTGCACAATGGCTGACCTCCGGAATGTAAAATTGGTCGTTATACGTTACCCATACAATTTGATTAGAACAGTATAATGACAGTTGTTCTTTTGATGACGTCAATAGAGACAATCAATTGGCAGCAAAGTAGAACCACGAGGCGTACTATAACAGGATAAATAATAGTACTATATAAGGTGTAGATAAAAACGTTCATATACTGCTGCAAAGCTGTAACATAGAGTAAGTTTACATACACATTTAAAGATATTTAAGCCAAAATAAGGGATATCGCAGACAACGTGTGCATACTCAAACTTTCTATAGCATCAATAAATTTGAAATGCATTAATAAATAAAATGTAATATTATTCCATATTGTCATACTTGCACGCAGTCTGAGTACTTCAACTTACAATCTATCAGAAGATCTTTTAGTGTGAAATTGTATTCTGGACAATTAAATGATTAAATGTTTGACTTGATATATTGACATGGCAAGCATATTATCCAATTTATTTTGTCAAGGTAAATAGTTTTATAAAAATCAAGCAAAACATTGTCATTGAGTATAAAATAATGATCTAAGAATAATCATTTAATTCAAAAGTGATTGATGTTTAGAAACTTAAATACACCCTTACAATCGATTATCACAGCCAGTTTAATAATTAATATAAAATCATAAACTTATGATTTCTTTTTACTTATAACAGACTCCGTTTAAAAATTCAATTTTTACGAATTTTATTCGACGCTGATTCATCTCATAAGTTTTAAAAATTTTAGTACTGCATTATAATAATCTAATATAGCTGACAAAAAAATACTATCGATGTTATTACTAGTAGACTAATTATATCATCATTAATGTCTTGGTAAATACCGTACATATCTACATTTATAACGATTTGTAGCTACCGGGTTATAAATGCAAGCAAGGGTAATGTTGAGTCTCAGTGGATTTGTGAAATAATATAAGAGGTTTTATAAATTATTTCAGAAAAAATATAGTTGTGAATACGTATCTGGCACAGGCTTATCCTGTGATACAATATGGAATATAGAATTTGCCATATTATGATTTTAAAAACTTTACGGAGCTCGATAATCGATATTTCTAAATTAAGAAGCACGATCATCAATCAACATGCATGAGAATTCCAATTAGACCTGTGATGACCTTTGGTGATCTGTGAATCACAGGTTGTGATACAGTAAATACTTCTCCATAAAATTGATTGCATCAAATTTCTACAACTATCGCGTAGTTAATTACTTCATTTAACTTTAAACATCATATGTATTGTTACAACATACAGCATAACATTTGTGAAGACACTTGAACATTGTTGTTGTTATTATTATAATTATTTATCTCTATTCACACGTCAAAATTAACGATGGGCCGTTGGCTATAATTTAATATTGCTGCGGCAAGACAAGAAGTAGTTAATTTGGTAACTTAGTAAACTCACGGATTCGTAAGTATATGAGTTTATTCTCGGTTACTAACGTTGAGCTTGTGTTAATTTAATTATGAAACATTGAGAGTATTCATCTCAAGACTTAAAAATTTGTGGAGGCAATGCATATTACATTTTCCATTCCAAATTATTTCTTATCAAATCATTGATCACACAGACGTGTTTACTACTTACTTGCTGCTTTTTGCAAGTTTTGTACTCTGAGTCTACGCACAAAATATTAAAAGGGGTAACAATAGTGTGTCCCTTTTTTTTTCATAATCGGAATAACTACTGACTTCATTAACGTAGCAAAATCAAGGTTGTACTGGAGCGCTTGAGGCCGTACATTAAGCTATTTAACCATACCATAATATTATGTATTGTTTCATATTGTACTATGATATTTTCATTGTAACAAAAGCCTTATTGGAACCATATCTGACGTATTAGTTAGTACACATTATTTTACAATGTTCATGTATGAGTGTGTGTTGTCTAGTTAAATCAGGCAACATAAATAGGCCTTCTTGAAGCCGATTATGGCTATGTAAAATTATTGCAACATTACCGGTAAGTAAATCTTACAATTTATGTTAACAATAGGAAGCGACACTAAACTATAAGCTTGTATACGCTCCATTGCTTTTGTGTGATAAATAATTTATAACGTTTAACACAAACTAATGTGTTGCGCAGAACAAGGTGACTTTTTAGGTTAACGTTTAACCATTCACGTTCGCCTACATTTGCAACTAAAATGTATTATTATTTTGCAATGTATTGTTGATGAGGGTAGGCATTATTATGCATAGTCAAAGATTATTAGTCTATTATTGCTCACTTAAATCTGTGTCCTTGGGCGAAAACTATAACGATTTCTGTCAATTTGAATATGAGGATGAATAATATCAATATGCTTAATAATCCATAAATATGCTTCAATTTTATACGATTTTTGTATTACGTTTGTATGGACAAGACGTTGTATGCCAGGACCTTTTTGGCCTTTTAGGCCTTCTCAGCTTGGTAACGCGCTGCCATTCAGCCACGGTCATTCAGGAACAGGTGGATTAAATGGAGCAATATTCCGTGGTACTTTAGACGATTCGGCATTTGCAGATTAATGTTGTTTGACATCGAGGTCGAAAAATGAAAGGTTGGTCGCACAGTCGTAGGTTTATTATTATATAAACGCACAACCTCTTGAAGATGTTAAGTTTGATAACAGTAGGCTGTATCAAGACTTAGTCATAAGACATAAGTCAACTAGGTCAGTGAAGCCAGGATATACCTTTGTTTGTGGTTTTTCTAGCCCTTTGTGCCAATAGCAAAAGAAAAATAATCACAAGATGACTCATTCTATTTTAACCTGACTAAGGTGAAGCAAAAGGGAGGATTATGTTTCTGACCGGTTTATGTGTATTTAGTAATACAATGTAGTACAGTCTTACCCCAACGTTCAGAGATCACTGTAGGTGTTTTCAACCTCATCAATGAGAAAATTTCTTGACCGCTTTAAATCATTGCAAGATCTCATTTGGCACGACTGAAGAAGTTGGTTAGTTGACTCAAGTGTTGAATCTTCGACCAAGAGTTTAGCGGGGTTAGAGCCATGGTCAAGGTCTTTACCGAAATCGTATCGCATACACAGGCAATATAGGTACTATAACAGTATCTAGACATATCTGGTTGAATTATTTTGTACCTTATGTTGTAGCCTTTCTTTTGCATAATGGCTTTCCCATGTACTATACGACACAGTACGAAGTACTTTCTAGGGTAGCATCGCGTACTACCACACTAAGAAAGTATAAAAACATATGAACACTTTATTGCATACCAGACAAAACCTTTATCTAGGAAAAAATATAATAAGATTTATTTAACAATGGGCATGTCTTATCGCTTAGAGCAATATCTGGCAGTCAATCTTTGGGTAGACAGGAACTAGATTCATTATAATGTGGTTGGTTGCATACCATATAATCCGCTAAGAGGTTTAATGACATATACGGGTTCTTGTTCTTGTTCTTCTTCTTATGGCTTTTAAACGCTTGACGTTTTTCTGCCAGTGTTAAAAGTAGATTAAATTAATTACTTACCTGTAATTCCGCTATGACATAATGGTAGCAACATTATCGGCAATTATTATTGCCTATCTTCATGCTCGGACACCGTAGTGGAGCAAGTTTCTGATCTCTGGTTAAGATCTGTAGAATCCAAGAATCCAATAAGTCCCATGTAGATATATGCGACACAGGAGGTAGTTTACTTTCTGAGTAGCATCGCGTACTACTACATTAAGAAAGTATTAAATAAATTCCGGGATGATATCTCGTAGCACCACTTTAAGGAATTATTTTTGTTTATTGTCGGGATAATATCACGTATTACCACGTTAAGACAATAAGTAATTTACTTCAACACATTTTTTCTTTTTAAAAATGTGGGTGTAGGTAGATTTTGCTCGAAGCGGTATATTTTTCTCCGCATCCCAAAAATCCAGCGAAAGTTTCGTCTGATAACGTCGCAATCAGAACTTCCCAATCGTTTACCCATATTTAAGTATGAGAAACAAACACTAATTCACAAAACTTATAGCAAATACTTTTAAAACATTAAAATTGTAACAATTAAAATTGTGACATCTGGACGATGCTACACACAAAATACGAATGAAGTTAAGGAATGAACACAGACGCAGTATCGTTCAGCGAGTGAACATGAACGAATGAACAAAGTATATATATTTTTTTTTTGTATGCTTTGAACTGTGTGACGATGCGATACAACGAAAGACGGACTACATGGTAATTTAAATCTCGAGGATGGAACATTGAAGTATAATATGCTACTACCACTTTTTTACTTGGTTTCAATTAGATTTATTTAATTAATATTTAATTTAAATTTCATTATAATTATAAAGAGCGCATCGCAGTTACACGTAGTCTTGCAATGCAGAGTGTTACTAGCTCAGCATTTTAATCTTTTTTACGCCTAGATTCTTGAAATAGTGAAAATACTATTGTGTCCCGTGTGAATCTACGATCTAGCACACGAAAGTGTAATAGGTATTTTATAGATAGACTTTACCACTTACCGTCTCAATAAGGGCAATATTCAATAAAATTGAATTTCCCCTCGTATAGGTCAAAAAACCAAATAATTTTGTAATATAAACACACCGAAAGCAGAATTTCAGTAATCCCCTTCGATTAGTTCCTCAAAATCGGTAACCTTGTGTGACGTATTGCAAAAGTGCACTGCTCTAACGACCTGTTTGGCTCCAAGTTTTAATAGTGCCGCCGCACTTTTAGGTCCCAGTTAAAGTATAGAACGAGGTCAGAAACGGAACACGTATGTGCAAATAGATGTTTTATTTTTATGATTGCTCACAATCTCTCGAACTTATTTTATTTTGTCTTGGTCAGGCAAAATGTATAACTTAATTTAGAGCTTTTAGCGTACAGATTTAGCTCTAAAACTTTGTTATTTTCCTATACATATATACTTACGTTAAAAAACTATATAAAACTTTTATTTATTCTTGATCACAAGAAAAATACGAAGAAAAACGTAGTGAATAGCATATAATAGCAATCACCTCTAAAAAGTATATACCAAATGTGTCGTTATTTAATTTTTAAAATGATGCTACTGTCAAAAATCTAGAGGATAAGTAATCATTATATTCTGATCACTTCACAACTGATAGGCTTATAAAGGTCATCAGCCAGAGGTTTAAGCATTGGCTCGGCCTTTTGCGCCCGCGCCAAGTCGGTTATGGCACAGTAAACTGTTAAATAAACAACAGTACAGTCGATTGTCTGCAGCGAAGCCAGTTAGAAACAACGTGTGTGCGAATTTGGCAGATATATCACATCTAAGCATGGATGGTTCCGCATAAAATACCTACTATGAGAATCAAATAGTTGTAGCCACCAAAAAAAGCATTTCAGGATCACACATTTTTTATAGCTGAAAAAAACATTTTAATTATTCTTCTTCACATCATAAGTCTTAAAGTACGACCACACCGCGGCGTCCTGGGTCCACGTGCGCGTTCGCGAACTGAATTTCTATTGTTTTATGATCGCCGTAGATCGCGTTTGGTGTGAACCAGTCGGTACAAATACTACTGCGCTATCTGATCGCCGCCTAGATCGCGCACGCAGGACGCCATGGTGTGGTCGTACCTTTATAATAGTATCAAATAAATAATTCATTGTAATATTTATATACTCTACTTTACGTGTACAAGACCAATAACAACAATATTTATATGTCTAAAATATAATGTCTATGTCATAACTTCTATGAACAATACTGCATAAGCAACGAACAACACAGTCGGTAAACCTTGAAAAATTTGTCCAACAATGAACAATACAAAAGCGCAGTCCATCTACGTGTACTGCGCTAGTGATGTCAAACAATTTAGTTATCCAATGAGACATTTAACGCTTGTGCCAAGCCTTACACTTAGCTTTCGTTCAAATACTTGTTCCAGATGCACGAGTCCAATCACTTGCATGGAGCATGGTGCTTAAACTCTGCCCTTGCACTGAGCCAGGCACCGCTGGCGTAGTCAGGACGAGGCACTTCCTACTAAAATTGTAAATTTTATATTTGGATTTAATGTTGAACAATTACGCAATAATGGCAGACAGATTCAAAATAAATTTAGCAGAAAGATAATTTAATAACCTAAACGTAAGATACAATAAGTAATTTTCAAACCCAGTCAGAGCCCCATCGGCAAAGCTTTACCATCACCAGCCACAGATTACGTGTAAGGTCCGTCCGTAGGCTTACCTACGAACGACGGCAAGAAGCAATGTCTCCAGTGGTAACAATGACAATGGTGGATTTATAAAAATCATGCAACTTACTATAAACATTGCTCCTTTTGTACCTTATAAAAAATAGCAGTATTTCGATAGCACAGAATTGCACATAACTGGCGTTGATTTATTTTCCACGTGCTGCAAAAATTGTAGATTTACAGTTTAGTAAAAAAAAATTACAGCTCTTTATTTGGAGCGATGTCACATTACGTGGCATGCATATAGCAAGGTAAATTTTGAAACCTGCACTGTCCTGCGGCGCCAGATCAGTACATAACCAACATCTTCTATGCTTATAAACGCAACAAAATTTAAGCTGTATATGAATTACATTCCGTCATTAAAATTTCAAGACTAGCCTATGTGCATGTATGTGCGCTATGATATGGTTTACTAGAATTTCAACTGATTACCGTATTGATACATTGTGGTCAATAATACGCAGCGAAGGATCTCAACCTTTATAAAGTTATGTGCAGAATTTCTGTGTGTATCACATTTGACGATATCCCGTCTTTTGATCTGCCCCCAAAAAATAAGCCTTGAGTACGCTTCTTGCCAGACATTGTCTAATTAAACCGGGATCAGATGTAGCGGTAACACGGCCCAGCCACTCGATGCCGCGTTTTTGGTTGCTAGCCAACAGGCTGCTTGTTCAAATGATTCGCTTGTTAACTTTTATTTGTTTTGTTCTGTACAGACTTGTAATCATAGTATTGTTCTACCGCTTTTCTTATTTCAAAGGTTAAAAAAAACAACGCGTTGCACTCCGGGAGTACCGGCAGAAGTGAAAACTTGAACATTAACGTTGTGAATTTGGTCTACTCTCCCTCCATCTTACGAATTTTCGCTCAGGTCACGTGTCCTAACGTGAGTAACATTTTTTACCCATTCCAAAAAGTTCACAACGTCGCTACAGAAGTTTTCACTTCAAAAATCGGAATAACAAATAAGTTTCCTAGAAGAAGCGACGAACAAATTATCCAGCAACATTAATCAGATAACGATACCTTGATCAAAAACTATTATATTAACAATAATTAAAAAGACACCTGGCTCTATCACCAGGCCCTTGTAAACCAATATATTGGACTATTCAAAACGAATAAAATGAGCGAAAATTCGAGAGATTTACTATTATAGTAGCCACTGAAACCCAGCTTCACATATTTAGATCAGCGCTAAGATACTAAATTATAGTATTGGACATATAATATACTAGAAGTGTCCCGCGGCTTCGCCCGCGTTATAACCTTCTTTTATTTACTTAAAACTTTTCTTTTGTAAAAACGATTCTATCATTAAACACATCAAATATAAATTAGCCAACGCGGTTCACCCGTTTTCATGTTATCGCGTGACTAAGGCAATTCGGGATTCATATTTATAAAACCCTAAAAACCTAAATTTACAGACTTTGTTACCTACCCCATTTTGAAAAATCCTACAACACGTACTTTATCCCATCTTGTTTCACCATACAAACTTTGAATCCCCGTTCCGTATCTGGGAGGAATTTTCAAATTTCAGCGCAATCCGAAACAATATTGATTTTTAGACTTTGTTAACCCAGTTTATCCTCTTAGGGTGGCATTTTGAAAAAAACTCGTATTTACTTATTTATTTACAGAACTACTTGTGTGAAATGTCGAATAAAACGACTATCCAAACTTTGAACCCCCGCTTCATCCCCTTAAAGAGTGTATTTTGAAAAATTCTTTCTTAGCGGATACCTAAGTCAAACTAACTATCTGCATGCCAAATTTCAGCGCAATCCGAAAAAATATTGATTTCAGACTTTGTTACCCCACCTTACTCTTTTAGGGGTGGAATTTCTAAAAAGCCTGAAACACGTATTTACTTACTTAAGTACTTGTGTTAAATTTCGAATATAAAAGACTATCTAATCTTGTTTCTCCATACAAACTTTGAACCCCCATTTCATCCCCTTAAAGGGTGAATTTTGGAAAATCCTTTCTTAGTACACCTCTACGTACTAAGACAAATATACCCTCCAAATTTCAAGTCTCTACGACCAGCGGTTTAGGCTGTGCCCTGTCTGTCAGTGAGTCAGTCAGTCAGTATGTCAGGACAAAGATTCTTATAGTATTAGATTATATAGTATTAGATAAAAATCGAATTACAATTTTAAGTTATTTTATTTTATTATATCAAATAGGGTAGAGTTTGACTACTGTCTCGCCTGGTGGCACGATGACGTGCTCGTAGATGATGACCACGCTAGGCTTAGAATGGTCTGACTCTTAAAGGCTATGTGCTGCCGAAACTCCGTAAAGTAATAGCGGCAGAGTTTTTCCTTGGTAGTAGTAAGCTACCTTTTGGTAACAAGTCTGGCGTAATATTAATATATTACTTCTACCACTTGTGGACGAGCACTGATGATTACACATAGAAAAATCCATTGGTGCACGGCAAGGATTTGAACTGGCAATCTCCCGGTTCGAAGGCAAGCTATCTGTCCATTAAGCTAACGTACCGTCATTACGCCAACGGGCCGTCAAAATGTTACTTCCTTGCAACGCTGATAAATTTTCAGGCTAAAACGCCGACAACATGTTTGCTACACAGTCTACCGTCTGAGCTTCGATACCATAAATTTTACCAATCTTTTACGTTGTTTGTCCATTGCAAGATAAGCGTCAGCAAAATACTTTGTTGTTGTGGTGTTTGCACAAATAACTCAAGAACTCGGAAAGCTGATACCGTACTTAAATATCACGTTAACCATTCGATAGTAAGAGCGTACATACTTGTAGCGAAGCGCTAGCAATGTGCACTTTGTATGAAAACAAAATAACTTTATTTTAGTTAAACTGTTTTAGCAACGAATACGTATAGATAAATCATTAGGTGCCAGTTTCACCGTTTATTGATAAAATTTCCGCTAGTTTTCGCCATATAGTTTTATCTAGCAGATAAGTTTATAAGCTAGAAAGGACGATTTAAACAAAATTGTCCTAGCTAATAGGAGTAATAGGCCAAAAATAGGCAGGGACTCAAATAGGGACCGGCGAAACTAGCCCTTAGTCTATTAGGTCAGCGTGTTTAATTGTAGGCTTTAGGCTTACACCAGGCGAGATAGTAATATAAAATAGATATTTAAAAAAAAAAACAAGTGATGCAATGTAATAAATAATTATGTCTGAAATTATAATTTTTAGGGATCGAGGATAATATTTGATATTCATTATTTTTTTCATTATAAAACGTGTACTGGTTGACACAACGATAATAGTTTTCTGGTAGTAATTTTTATGGGGGTTTTATTTTGTTAACGTAAATTTGAATACATACATGTATTCAAATTATTTAAGATAGTCTAAGTCCATCTGTATAAAAACCAGCGTTAAGGTGGATACCTAAACAATAGTAAACGGCACTACCCCCGTTATGTTTTAATAATTCATTGCTAAGGCTGAGTTGCACCATTTCAATTTAACTATAACAAACGTCAAAATCTGTCAAACTCTATATAAAAACACCGGTTAATAGTTATAGTTACAGTTAAAGTAAGATGGTGCAACTCAGCCTTAGTGTAGTTTGTAATTTCATATTGTATTTAAATTCTCTCTATGACTTCCCTTTGACGTCTTTTACAACAATCATAATTTCAGGTTTCGAAAGATGTTCGTATAATTTCTTCAAAACTAATATGACTTGATTTATAAAATAATTGTGAACATTTACATCTCTATCCAAATCAATTTTTATTTCAAACAAAATCTACTCTGGACTGATATACACTGCATTGCGAAGCCTCGATATGAACCGATATGTCACAATCCGCAAATAAACATATCCTGCTATCGTTTTGCAGCTGTCGAATATGCAATCGTTACTGCATGACACAGTAGTATTACACAAGCTGTTGAAACGCCCGCACATATGTGAAAGTTATTATTTTACAAAACCTAATAAAACAATAACTAAAAAGTAGACTCTCAGGTCCATAATCAGACCCTGGTTACAAAGCCCAATCAATAATTTAATGGACTATTCAAGACAAATTAAATGAGCCCCCAAACTCAAGGGGTTGACTAAAGAGATCCATTATACACCTCCCATGGTTGCCTGCTAGTATTTATAAAAAATATATATTTTCAGATAGTGTGTGCAATGATGTCATGTGTGGAGTATAAGGAAAAAATCATTTAAAAAGTAAAGGACCAATTTCACAGTCGTCACAAGCCACGCAAGTCATTTTTAACCGACTTCAAAAAAAGGAGGAGGTTTCTCCATTCGAGCGTATATATATTTTTTTTTTTTTTATGTTTGTTCGCGGATAACTTCGTCGTTTATGAACCGATTTCGATTATTCTTTTTTTGTTCGAAAGGAGATATCCCAAGTGTGGTACCATGGTAATTTTATCGAGGTATGATAAGTATCTCCAGAGATATTGAGATAATCATCTCAAAATTGGTACTGAAAATGAATAGCGCGGCATTGAAGTCGGTTGTTTTTTAGTTTTTAAACGATATTATCATGTTCAAGGTCCTTTATTCTCATACATCTAAAATATGCTCATCAGATTATGATAACATTTATACGGTTCTTTATCAAATTTTGTTATGGATCACACACATACAATTTGTCAAAATTGGTTAATTTTCATCGGGATGTGTTTATTTACATAACTATCACTAGCTCATCAGAACTCGATAAATTTTATGAAAAGACCACACCGTGGATGTATTTTACCCATGGTAAGAAATTGCGTAAGATATACGCAAAAAGTACCTATATTAACAGATGAATTGCAATCCAGCTTCTTATTGAAAGTTGGTTAAATAGCAGTTAAAACACTTCGCTTCATTGTTATAAGTTAACGCCTGTTTTATTTTGCATTTGTTGTAAACCATTGCATTTATAAACGCTGCTGTGAGCTTTACATGAAATTTCAGTTAGTTACAAACCATCGCGGTCAGAATAAAATTGTCGATCACCACAATTTACGAGTGTTAATAAAAAATCCATAACATTTGACAGCTCGAGAGCTATTTGAAAATATTTTATTGATGAATACATAAACTCTATCAGTTATTGGTATAAATATTTATTGGCCGTAGGAGCACTTCACGGCGCAGATATGGACTTTCATTTATACAGCCAATTTATGAAATGCATTAGGTTTCTACCCCACTATTTATTCTATCGAATTGATCACTTTTTATTCTACGAAACCTTACGAATATCTTTACAATATCCTTTCCACAGTAATTATCGTATCACTAACATGTCCGTATGTAAATACCGCCAAACATAAAAATCATACAAACCGACATATATCTTACATACATTTACATACACATACTTGAACACTAAACACGCGCACAGACAAATACAGAGATAATCTTTATCCCCAACACTAAATGCCTCACTCACCTAGCACTTACTGATCAAACACCTTAAATTATTAATACATATTATAATAATCACTCACCAAAATACTTTTACATTGGCACACAAGCTGCAATTCTTAAAATTTAATTAGGTTAATATTGGTTTATCTAGTTTGTACGAAACAAATACAATCTTTTTTTGTCAAGACAATACTCAACGTCTACATTATAAGGCTCTATAAGTACTCACATAGAACAATCCGCAGGAGGGCACTGGTGACCTGTACTACAGGTTTTTCTAAACCTATTTCAGGCACCAGTCTTTCACAAAGATAGGTTGCTATTCATGTATATAAAATTAGCCAATAATGTAAGTAACTAATATTTAAGAACCTTTTGTGAATGATAACAAACGATTTATTTTAATTTTTTTTTTCTACGTTTTGTCTAAAACTATATTCTCTCTATATTGCTTTATATTGAAGGGACAACTTGCTTGTTATTTGTCTGTTATAATAGTAATATTGTCCTTGTTGTGTAATATTTTTATATATATTTTAGCTACAATTGAGGTTGAAAGGGTATATCTAGTATATGTCTTCAAAATTAACTTTGATTAAAACGTTAAACGTTGATTAAAGTTGTTGATTAAATTGACGTTGTCTGATTTTTTGACATATGTAATATACATTTTTGCAATTAGATTTATATACTGACATACTGCAATATTTCGTAGGCAACATTATACGAAATGTGTTATTTTACTACTTTTACCAAGAACCATTTAAGGGGACAGATTAAATGGACAAACAGGAATTAACCATTTTTATCGTGGCAAGACTGGTACTTAACAAGTATTTCACGATATCCTACTTGTTGTGATTGGAAGACGGCGATGAGACGAGACGATGGATAACTGGCTATAGTACCTACATATAACGCAACCTTTCAACCATGCAACTTAACGAAATGATTAGTTATGTCATTATTTTGGGGGGTTTCATGTCCCATTCGAAGCTTACTCTATCATAGGTAACCCTCTTAACACTATCTAGTCTAATAGAGACGTAGGTCGGCACTTTAAGTAGCAATGGCCCAACTGTAGGTGTCAATAACCTACATTGCCAATCATTTCTTCACTACATCTATACTAATATTATAAAGAGAGAACATTTGTATTTTTGTATTTTTGTATGTTTGTAATGATTTGGCTCAAAAACTACTGAACCGATTTAAAAAATTGTTTCACTTATATATAGAATGGACTTTCGGAATGAAAATAGGCTATATATTATCCCGTTTAAATCAAAGGTACATTCGTGGAGACCTAATTTGCAACCTAAGTCGGCAAAAAAACGGTCGAAAAAATACGTTTCTTACGAACGCTGCTTAATTGAAAATAGATAGAAGAATATTTTCTATGCAAGAGTTGTACAACTTAATAAGACCTACAAAAAAGTCCGCGACAGCATATGTCTATCTCTTAAAGTTGACTCACAGTAACCGTTTTAATCTTAAATTTTTTGTTAAAAAATATGACAACTTCCAAGGCTATTTTCAAGTATATAGTATTAATCCTTATCCAAATAATTACGTTAATTAGCTTGGCCACATATTATAGATAAAAATTGTCCTTTACAGTATATAATTCAAATGAAAACTCTAAAAGATATCACGAATTTCAGAAACACGCATCGCAAAATTAATAAAATATTTGCAGTGAAACCACAGATTAGGTCATAGTTACTACGAAAATATTATTATAAGCTTAGCTATGCTGTAGATCCTCACCGATCACAATCAATTTGAAGTCAATATAGTATAATAATATGATCTATTGTATAAAATAATATTCATCTATATATATAATAATATAGTAATTTAAGCCACCCCGACTGATCTATATATAATCTTTTCATTAAAATCATTCCAATGACTCTAAACACGACATTTAAAATCTGAGCTGTAAGTTGGTGAGGATTTGAGTATTCTGTAGAGTCCAGGAGATGTCCCAGCATCAGGTCAATGCTTCCATGTTCTTACAATATCGTTGAAGAAGAAGATTTTCTAATTGATCAGATCTATGAAAGTTGATTTCATAGCGAAATTAACTAGAAAAAATCTCATAGTTTTATAACGATTGAACGAATTTTCATGAATCAAAGCTAAGAAAACTCTCGATGAAGACATCTATCAAACAAAAAAAAACTATCAATAATACAAACAAAATCGGTTCATCCGGTAAGGTGCTGAGATGCTACAGACAGACACACAGATACACACGTTAAACGCATATTACCCCTACATTTTGCGTCGGGGAACGGTGTAAGGTTACGGCGGCAGATGTCCTCCTTGATGGTAAGCTACTTTTTGGTAGATTTAATGATCCCACAACCACTGTACGAAAACTCATGATTCATGAATGCACATAAAACTTTCATTGGTAGGTATATAGCTAGGATTAGAACCAACGACCGTCGGGTCAGAATCAGGGTAACTATCCTTTACGCCAAAGGGCCGTCCAATATGCACTACGTAAGTATTATAAAACAAAGTTCATCACTGCGTCTGTCTGTCTGTTCGCAATAATCTCAATAGCTACTGATCGGATTATCATGCGGTTTTCACCAATAGCCAGAGTGTTTATGAGGAAGGTTTAGGTCCATAATTCGTTAAGGTTTTGTGTAAATTGGATGAAATATGACGATGATTGTTAAATATGTTCATATTTTATATTCGATGCAACAAACTGATGCAAATGTTGTAGGCATATATGTTCTACCCGTGCGAAGCCGGAGCGGGCTGCTTGTAATTAATATAAAACAAAGTCCTCCACCGCGTCTGTCTGTCTCTCTGCTAAATAAAACTCGATAACGATAAACTCAAAAATCTACTAAACAGATTTTCATGCGGGTTTTACCAATAGACATAGTAATTAACGAGGAAGATTTTAGCGTATAATTTATTAAGTTTTTTTTTTTAATACTTTATAGGCTAGCGTTTGACCACTATCTCACCTATTGGTAAGTGATGATGCGGTCGAAGATGGTAAGCACGCTAGGCCTAGAATGGGAACTGGCTCTCAAGGATAGCTGCCGGAACACATTAGATGTTTGGTGACAGATTTTCTAACTTGAGGGTGGTAGCTGGCCAGGCGATCACTAGATAGTGTCCTACCACCATGCGGGGGTTGTTGGTTACTTAACGATGTTTTCCTTCACCGGAGGGCCACTGTGAGAAGCGCACGTACTTACATTTTTCGATAGAAAAATCCATTGGTGCACGGCGGTTTGAACTCGGTACCACGGCATCAAAGCCGACTGTTCACCCGATTACGCCACCGGGCCCTCAAGTTTGTGTAAACTGGTTGCACTATGACGTTGATCGTTGTAGATGTTAAAGTTAAATCATACACGACGCAACAAGCTAATGCAGAAAATGTAGGCATATAATGCTCTACCCGTGCGAAGCCCGGGCGGGTTGCTAGTTACCAATAATATACCTATCTATAATTCTCACTGGTGACAAATTCGAAAACCGCTTTAGATCCTCTCATCTCTTGCTCCTTGAATTTTCATTTAACATAATTCTTTCCTGTAAAAATAAAGCCATCTGATCCTCTATCGCTGTGGCAAGATAAGGCAATATCGACTTTACGAGATCCCAGCTGCTTAAAAAGTTGCCAGATTTAATTCGCCTTTTTCGCCTCCAGTGGCTGTCGCCGATTGATTTGTGATAACAAATTACCTCTGAGCCTCGGGTCCGTCGCTCATCTAACTTTATCAAGGGACAAATTAACTCCTTTGGCTGCCATCTCGGCTAAAAACAAACCTGATTCGTTGGAAAATTATTTTAAACGATGCTCTATTAAAGAGAAAATTATTTTTGAATGGGTAATTATAAATCTGGGTTTTGTGGGGTTTTATTTGTATTGAAAATTAAAGTGCACTTAACGTTTTATTATCATTCATGCATTGAGTTATAGATCAATTTTTAAACTAAGTGCTTTTTATTTGTTGTTCACAGTTTTAGTTTGCTGGTAGTGCATTATTATAGAATTTACTAATACATCTGAGATAAAGTTTATTGCAAACAAAATTGTATAATCTATGAAAAAAAAGCTAGATTAGTTTGACAATGACCGGTCATATCGCTTAGAGCGATCTCTTCTACCTGAATATATGTGGATTGAGAGAAAAAATATCTGTTTGTGAAGCAGACTCACCGTAACTATTTTTTAATATCGTATGGGCTAAGTCATATAAATAAGCTAAAATGAAAATCAGTCATGACCTAAATTCAGTTTCGTAATTATATTTCTCTTTGATTCTCTTCACCTGAACGAGTGACGTCATTATTGCGAATACAATATAATGTGAACATAATAATGTGATAACATGATGAACCAAAGATCAAGAACCAATTATTTAAACTAGTTTTATTAATATAGATTTGCACGGTACTACTAATTCATATCATGTTAAACCTTTTTCATCAAATTTATACTTTTACTTACTCGTAATATCAAGCAAAATTTTTAATTATGATCTCTAAACGTAAAGTACGGATCATTTACTTCATCTTCACAATTTACAAAACTTTTTCTATTAAAATAAAGTCATAAAATGATCAAAGTAAACAAGATGAAAGCCTTTTATATCAGCAATCATTAATAACGCTATTTCATACAATTCCACTCCTAATTACATATTCGCACGCTCTCATACACAGCAACAAATTTGATACCCTGATTAATCCACAAGTTAAACTAACGAGTTAAACATCTCACTAAGTTGCTGCCTTGAGCCAACAAACCCAACTTAATGACTCAATATTGATGTGTGGTTTTGACGTTTCCTTGCTTACTGACCCTTTGAAACGGGTTCATGTCAAGAGGTCTTGACTTGACTTGGACACGTAACCCACCGGTCCTTTTAGTTGGTAACTTTGAATGGCAACTTTGAGGTAACTTAATGTGTTGGTAAAACTTGGTGCGTGTGATTAATAACTTAGGAGCAGTTGAAGTGATCAAGGATTTTGGTTATAACCTCGCAATTTCCTTGTAAGTTGGAAGTTAGAGTTTTGACGGCCTGTTGACTTAAGGATAGATAGCTTGCCTACGAGCCGAGAGGTCACAGGTTCAAATTCTAGCCATGCACAAATAGATTTTTATCAATGTTTAACCTGACTTGCTACCAAATTTTAGCTAACTACTATCAAGGAAAAAATCTGCCGCAATAACTTTACGATGTTTCGACGGCACACAGCCCATGAGAGTCAGACCATTCTAGGCCTAGCGTGTTCACCATCTTTGACCACAGCGTCGCTTCCCACCAGGCGAGATCATGGTCAAACGCTAGCCTATGCAGAAAAAATTATGCGACAAAAATCTCATGAAAATTAGAAATCGCTTTTCGATTCAGATTTTAGTAATAAATAAAATCCACATTTCTTATGACGGTAGAGCTAAAAGAGTACTAAACTAAAAGTAATTACTATGTTGTACTATATTAATTAATTACACGCCTAAACGATGTCTCCCACGACCAAAGATCTAGCGCTTACCTCGGGCAACGCATTAGTTTCGCGATTCAAAGAGGTAATGTCGCCAGCTTTTTGGGTACTCTACCAGCAGACAACGACCTAAATTCCATTTATTATTTGTAGTTGTTATTTTAATTATTAGTCATTGTTAATATTTTAGATTAATTAGTTTATTAAATTGTTTTGAATCTTGTTAATGTTAGCAATACTATACTACAATGTACAATATATTTCCCACATGCTAAAATAACGTACGAAGTAAATTTGTGTCTCCGGTAACTTGATATTCTCGATGAACGTAATTGAAGGCTTACAGGAATTTATTTTCCATATCCTATTATACGAGATTTTTATTATAAAAAAATTGTGCAGAATTTATCAGACTAATGAGGTACTATCTTTTTCTACTTAAAGTTTTATTCCAGTGACTTCAAATAGAGAAGTGGGTAACGCTTATAATAATTTTAAGTAAATTATTTTTCGCTTTTGAGTGCCTTTTTGTGGTTATGAAGTCGTTTTTTTTTTTTTTTTTTAAATAACTTATAGCTATTTAACGAGATCAATAATGAAATATAAATTGGGCGAGATTTCACGAGATTGACAAGTTTGTGAAGTAGCAGTCAGCAACACATTGTGGGTGTACTTACTGCACAAAATGGTAAAAACTTTTACAGTTTGTTTATAAGCTCACACTCTGGTGCCAACTAGGGTTGTGTTTCAGGATTTTCAGTTGCCGTGTACACAACATCTGAAATAAGATGCCGTTTTTTGAGCAGTACTTACTATAGATACATAGATTAATATTTTATTGTTCACCAGTTACTGAAGGATAAACTTGAAACTAAAATTATTAAAATTGTTTTCAATTCTCTAATCTATGTTTTGGTATCGACATATTAGAACGCAACTATCAGGGCCCCTAGGGAAGATTTGATTTGTAAAATTTGAATGTGTCCCATCTTGATCTGCATTGGAATGTTTGATTTATTTTGTGTGGAAATTCTATCGCCGAACATCTAATTTGTTCTTGAGAAAAAGAAACTCATTTGAAGGCAAGCATGTTACCATCCTCGGCCGCATCATTAGTTACCAACAGGTGAGACAGAAATCAAACGCTAGCCTTAACGATACAAAAAAACAATACAACGTTTTTAATTTAGCTTACGTTTGCTTGTATTTTAAGTTTTGCACGACTCCTGAAAAAAGGAGGAGGTTCTCAATTCAACTTTATTTATGTGTATTTGTCATAAATTATTAACCGATTTGCAAAATTCATTTATTGTTTCAGAGAGGCTTTTCGTTTGGTCCCATCGTAATTTTGTTGAGATCTGATGAGTATCTCCTGAGATATTAAGATTCCAGATTCTATTTTGATGTAGGACAAAACAAGGACATTCATAAGGACATTCACAAAGACGTTCACAAAATAATAAACCATTAGTAGTGGTAGGACTTCTGCTAGTCTGCCTGGGGCGGTACCACCACATTGCCAATTAATTTTCAGCCGTGAAATAGGAATGTTTTTCGGTTGAAATGGCAAGGTGTTCAGTGAAATTACAGGGCATGTGAGCATGACTCAACATCTTTAGGTCTCAAGGTAACAGGCGCAGTGCAGTGATATGCAACATTTGGACTGCCAGAGTTTTGCATGTCGCTGTATCTGTAATGGGTATACGTCATCGCTTACCATTATGCAATCGTCGTGCTTGTACTGTTACCTTTTACAATAAAAAAAAATAATAGCAAAATAAAGCTACTCCATTCCATCTTCACCTTCCGTCTCTTCATCAAACTCTCCCTCGGATATGGAGATGAACTCCTCAAACTTGGTACTAAAAATGACTAGCACGGTATCTGAAGGTGTTTTTTTTAGGGTTCCGTAGCCGAATGGCAAAAAACGGAACCCTTATAGATTCGTCATGTCTGTCTGTCTGTCCGTCCGTATGTCACATCCATTTTATTCCGAAACTGTTAGAACTACAGAATTGAAACTTGGTAAGTATATGTATTCTGTGAACCGCTTTCCGATTTTTATATAAAAAAAAAATATTTAAAGTTTAAGGGGGGGCATCCCATCCCATACATGGAACTGAAACAAAAAAAAATTTTTCTTCAAACATATACGTGTGGGGTACACATACGTCTATGGATAGGTCTTCAAAAATGACATTGAGGTTTCTAAAATCATTTTTGCTCAAAATCAATCATTTGAAAGATAGGCGCGTCTAAAGTGGTAAAATGTGTGTCCCCTCCCCTTAAAGTATGGGAGCGAAAAATCTAAAAAAAATAAATACTGTAGATTTCAATAAAAACTAACAACGAAAATTGGTTTGAACGAGTTACAGTCAGGATTTGAAAACATGATTTCTTCCGAATGATTAACTTACGTAATAAGTAGTTGTTGGTGACTGGCCTTCTTTCATATCATATCTTTACTTTTTTATATTTTTGAATTTTGATGTTTAGTTGGTAGTTAGCTGTCAGGTTGCCAGGAGATGCAAGTTCTGTTTATCTATTTTTCTTAGAATTAAATATTTATAAAAATATACTTACTTGTCTCCATCTAAACCTATATTTCTATCATACAGTCCACTAGCTCGCTAATATTTGGTCCATTCTCGCCGTAAGTAAAACCATTTTTCGTTTCGAAACAAAATTTTCCTCTGTCATTTTTGGACAAAATTTTTTCATACATTATTTTTCATTTTCATTTCAAACATATTTATCGGATAATTTTCACGATCATGGTGGAGACACGTAGTATGAAGAGAACAGACGCGGCGAACCTGACGGCTGCAGGAGTCGAGCAGACACAGCGTGTCCGCGTTTTGCATTCACCGCCCGGCGCCCGGCCGACTCCGCCCGCAACTACCGAAAGTGATTCGGCATTGCCAATTAGCACGGTCACAGAACTTGTGGGCACATCTTCTGGCGTAGCACAACCTGGCTCCGTCAAGCACACAAGTGACCTTTCTAGTGCACATCAGGACGGCAATGCCCAAACACTACACGGCAAAAATAGTTTTTACAGCAAGCAGTCGGCGGGCGGGCGCTCGAGCTCTTCGCATTCATCTGCAACAGTGCGCGCGCAGATGCTGGCCGTCGAAGCGGAGGTCTTGCGACGTCGCGTGGAGCGCGAACGCACACTTGTTCGACAGCAGGCTGATCGCGAGCTCGAACTTGCGCGTCTAGAGTCCGAAGCGGAACAAACAGAGCTACAAGCAAAACTCGCCGCTTTGAATGTCAAAGATAAGTCATCTTGTGGTTCATATTATTCTAATCGCGATACCGAAAAACGCACTGCGTCGTGGGTTTCCGAGCAAAATGCAAACATGACAACTTTAGCTCATAGAGACACACCTGGCGATGCACTAACTGTTACCTTGGGTAACGACCAAGGACTCCTTCTTCAGTCAGTTGTCAACGCCAACACGGTACCGTCTCGTGCACTAGACGTCAACAATGCTAATTGTTTTAAGCCCGCACATGTCGAGAGCAACCAAAATGTCACAATGAAACAAAAACCACTGACTAACCATTCTCAAGCAAACTCCTTAGCACAACTTGCCCAGGCCATTACTGCTCTTTCCGACCGCCCGAAGAAACCCGAACTCGTCACTTTCTCGGGTGAGGTCGGACAATGGATGGCTTTTAAAATTAGTTACGACAGAACTAAATCGAATTTTTCCCCAGCAGAGAACTTGACACGATTGAATAAAGCCGTTTGTGGCCCGGCGTACCAGTCCGTAGCGTCACTCCTGTGGACCAGTCATGACCCCCAGGAGATTATGAACACCTTGGAACAGACCTACGCCCGCCCGGAGATCCTGGTAGCCCGTGAAGTTGCCGAACTACGTGGAAGCTCTAAGTTAAGTTCTCCGGAAGAATTAAATTTACTAGCAAATAAATTGCGCAATTTCGTAACAACTGTAAAACTATTGAATCAAAACGACTATTTACACTCGCCGGAGCTACTTCGCTGCATTTTGTATAAGCTAAGCGAACACACCAGAGCTCGTTTTACTGATTTCGCTGCAACCTACATGCCTGTAGAACAAAACGTTGCAAAATTAGAGTTGCTATCACGCTTCCTCGTAACAGAAGCCGATAAGCAGCTTAAATATAATTACGTATTTGACAGTACAGCTGTTAGGGCACAAAATACGACGCACTCAACGAAGTTCTTTGGAAAAAAAGAGACGGTACACGCTACAGTCTCTAATAGCAAAACAACTGAATGCACGTATTTTAAACAGGGGCCTCATACTATAAAAACCTGTAAGGTTTTCTTATCTCTTGCCATAGACGATAGATGGCGTTGGGTTCGGGAATCCAAAATATGTTATCGCTGTCTCAAGTCGAATCCACACACATGGAATAACTGTAAAGCAAAACTTTGCGGAGTTAACGGGTGTTCTAGACGTCATAATTCACTGCTTCATGGTACAGCGTCAGTCAATACCGTCGATGATCGCGTGAGTTCGACTTCCACCAACCAATGCAACAGTGTGCAAATACCCTCCGCGAACCCAACTGTGCGTGTTAACGTTGATGAAACTGAGTCGTCTGTTAAAGTTACGAACACGTCTGATTTCCTTATCAACACGGCAGGGTCATCGCAGTCAACTTCTCGTCCCCGCGGCTTGCTGAAAACGCTCCCAATCGTGATCGAGGGCCCCAACGGCAAGTACGAAACAACGGCGCTGCTCGACGAGGGCAGTACGGCAACGCTGATCGACGGCGACGTGGCGGCGCGCATTGGTGTCAGACCCACCCGTAAGGATCGTCTCCTTATCGAGGGTGTAGGAGGTATGACGAAAGTAGTGGACGTGGGCTACGTAAACTTTTACATACGAGGACGTAACCTACCCGACCGCTACTTAGTAGAGCACGCGCGAGCGATTAATCCTCTAGGACTCCGCGTTCATCATACAAACACAATTAATTTGATGGAATTTGATCATCTATCAGACTTATCCGACGAACTTTCGCACACCCACGCTTGCCCTACTGTCCTCATCGGCGCTCCTGACTGGCACTTGTCTTTGAGTCGCGAAGTTAGATTTGGCAAGAAAAATGAACCTGTTGCATCTAAAACCCTCTTAGGATGGGTTCTTCACGGTGCATTGTCAGTTTCATCTAAACCGCTTGAGTTTGTCAACTATCTCTGCGACGACCTAGACGCGCTCATAAAAAGTCAGTATGACATTGACTCGTTAGGAATAACTAAGAGCACACCGCGCTCATCAGACGAAGAAAAGAGAGCAATTGACATTGTCGAAACTTCGGCCCGTCAGCTTGACGATGGACGATTTGAAGTTGGTCTGCCTTGGAAAACAGATTTACCGAACATAATACCCGATAGCTACCCGCAGGCGCTATCACGTTTTAAGGGTATTGAACGACAAATGTCTAAAGACACAGTTTTTGCTGAAGCCTATCAACATTTTATCGAAAATGTTATTAACAAGGGTTACGCCGAAGAGTGTAGTCCGGAAACGTACTACAAACGATTCCCTTCAAATGCTTCTTGTGTCAATTCAGATGGCACTATCCGTTGGTATTTGCCCACTTTTGGCGTCATGCACCCACAGAAAAAGAAGCTAAGAGTAGTGCACGACGCGGCCGCCTTAACGAAAAACGTAAGCCTTAACAGTTTACTTTTACAAGGCCCTGACTTACTCTGCTCACTCTTGGACATTCTATTTCGCTTTAGGGAAGGCGCTGTGGCCCTAAATGCAGATATTAAAGAAATGTTTCCCCAAGTCAAAATTGCCAAAGGCGACAGGGATGCACAGCGTTTTCTCTGGCGTAACAAGAACGGTGCTATTATAGAATATCGCATGGCATCTATGATTTTTGGTGCAGTATCCAGTCCGTTCATTGCGCTATACATTAAGGACAAAAACGCAAAGATGTTCAAAGGTCGCTACCCCGCCGCCTGTCAGGCAATTCTTGAAAACCATTATATGGATGACTATCTTGGGAGTCTCTCCAAGGTAACTGATGCCGCGCAGCTGGCCGCTGACATAACTACGGTACATAAAGCGTGCGGTTTTGAAATGAGAGCGTGGACGTCGAACAACCCGAACGCACTCTCCCTTGTTCCGAGGGAACTCAGAAGCGACGCCAGTTCAGACGTTTACTTACCTCCTAACAACGAGGTTGGCGTCCTAGGCGTTAAATGGAATCCATGTCAAGACTCTTTAAGCTTTCGCGCAGGACCAGGCACGATGATGCCATCGGACGCTTTGACAAAACGCAGCTTGTTGTCGAGCGTAATGAAAGTTTATGACCCGCTTGGTCTACTTATGCCTGTTATCATCTGGGGCCGCATTTTAATACAAAAGCTGTGGCGAGAAGGCGTCGACTGGGACACGCCGGTACCCAGTAAGTTTGTGGTTGAATGCAGAGATTGGTTTAGTCAGTTGCACAGTACCGCTGACATCCGAATCCCGCGTTGGTATATGAATATATCTGACCCCACTGATGTTCAGCTGCATGTAATTGCTGATGCTGGTGAGCAGGCCTACGCGTGTGTTGCCTACTGGCGTTTCAGCTATGATGACGGCTCTGTGTCTACAGCTCTCATCGGTAGCAAAGCACGAGTTGCGCCACTGAAACCACTCTCCATCCCACGTTTAGAGCTCCAAGCGGCACTTATTGCTTCCCGGTTTGCTCAAACTATCCTGCGTGCTCATCGTATGACGCCCTCCACAGTCACTTTTTGGACGGACTCTACCACCGTCCTAAAGTGGATCCGGAGTGACGCTCGCACATTTAAAGCTTTCGTGGCCCACAGATTGGGAGAGATACTGGAAACCACCAATCCGTCCAATTGGAGGTGGATCCCGACCTCTCTCAACGTTGCTGACGACGCCACTAAACCAAAAAAACTAAATTTGACTCCGTTCTATAGATGGTTTACTGGACCACCGTTTTTATTAGATTCACCGTGCACTTGGCCGACCGAACTGGCCATTGACGTGGAAGAGACCTCACCAGACTCCGAACTAAAGTCGGAACTTGTGGGGTTGCTCTTTGACGTCCCTTTACTTGATCCCCCGGTACCTAACCCGACGCGATTCAGTTCATGGTTGCGCCTGCTACGCGCAACCGCCCGCATTCTTCAGGGCTCGCGACTTTTCCGACTAAAACTTTCTCGGCCATTAATTCCAAATTCGAAATTGTACATAGATAGCACCACATCTTCCTCTCTACTTCACGCATCTGACATCATACAAGCCGAGAAGATGCTACTTCAACGAGCCCAGATGGACAGTTTCTCCGAGGAACTAAAAACCTTGTTAGCCACACAGCCCATACCGAAGACTAGTCGCATTGCAACGTTAGCACCGACACTTGACGATGATAACCTGATCCGACTGGATAGCCGAGTAAAGTCTGCTCCAGGAGTAAGTGAGAATACAAAGTCGCCTATCATTTTAGACGGTCGCCACCCAATAGTAAGGCTTCTTATCCTGCACCATCACATCCAAGCGAAACACTCCTTCAACGAACATGTGTTAAATGAACTGAGGCAGATGTTTTGGATACTAAGAGCGCGGAACTCAATCAGAAGCGTAGCAAACGCCTGTTCACACTGTCAAAGGTGGAAACGTCAGCTTATTAAGCCCCCGACCGGCGATTTACCTCCAGAGCGACTAGACCATCACAAAAGACCATTTACTCACGTGGGACTCGATTATTTTGGTCCAATAACCGTCACAATACTTCGACGCCATGAAAAACGCTACGTCGCTCTTTACACGTGCTTGGTAACAAGAGCGCTACATCTCGAAGTTGTCACGTCGCTATCATCTGATGCTGCTATTATGAGCCTACGGCGTTTTATTGCTCGTCGAGGATCCCCGTCTACCATATTCTCTGATAATGGCACAAACTTCGTCGGAGCATCCCGTGAACTGCGATCCCTGCACAACGAATCCGTCGAAGAATTTGCCACGAACCATAAAATTGAATGGCGCTTTATCCCACCTGCATCACCATTCATGGGTGGGGCATGGGAAAGATTAGTCCGGTCTGTAAAAACAGCTCTGAGAGCCTCCCTAAATCATAAATCTATAAAGGAGGAAGTATTGACTACGCTCCTACTCGAGGCCGAAGCAATAATTAATGCAAGACCGCTTACATAAATATTAGCGAGCTAGTGGACTGTATGATAGTAATATAGGTTTAGATGGAGACAAGTAAGTATATTTTTATAAATATTTAATTCTAAGAAAAATAGATAAACAGAACTTGCTCTCCTGGCAACCTGACAGCTAACTACCAACTAAACATCAAAATTCAAAAATATAAAAAAGTAAAGATATGATATGAAAGAAGGCCAGTCACCAACATACCAGACCCCTAGTGGAACACTAACTTCCCGTGGTGACTGGCTCTGCTTCCAATAAAATGAGTTTCCGGGCCGGACGCCGCAGAGTGCCACCTCTCGTGTGGACGTCCACTACGCGGACCACTCCGTCACGGCCTGGATATACCTTAACTACCCTCCCTAGGGGCCATAAGCCGCGAGGGAGAGTAGAGTCAGCGATGAGCACCATATCACCCTCGCCTAGCGTTGGCGCATTGCTGGATGGTCCTCTAGGTCGGAGCGTAGGCAGGTACTCGCGAAGCCATCGTGTCCAAAAATGGTCAGCAAGCCGTAGAACCCTCCGCCAATCGCATTTGCGCACCAAGTCCGCATCTGTCAGCGTGCATGTCCACGGCGCCACTGATGAGGTGCCCAGAATGAAATGGAATGGGGTCAACGCCTCAGTGACCATTTTTGGACACGATGGCTTCGCGAGTACCTGCCTACGCTCCGACCTAGAGGACCATCCAGCAATGCACCAACGCTAGGCGAGGGTGATGTGGTGCTCATCGCTGACTCTACTCTCCCTCGCGGCTTATGGCCCCTAGGGAGGGTAGTTAAGGTATATCCAGGCCGTGACGGAGTGGTCCGCGTAGTGGACGTCCACACGAGAGGTGGCACTCTGCGGCGTCCGGCCCGGAAACTCATTTTATTGGAAGCAGAGCCAGTCACCACGGGAAGTTAGTGTTCCACTAGGGGTCTGGTATGTTGGTGACTGGCCTTCTTTCATATCATATCTTTACTTTTTTATATTTTTGAATTTTGATGTTTAGTTGGTAGTTAGCTGTCAGGTTGCCAGGAGATGCAAGTTCTGTTTATCTATTTTTCTTAGAATTAAATATTTATAAAAATATACTTACTTGTCTCCATCTAAACCTATATTTCTATCATACAGTCCACTAGCTCGCTAATAGTAGTCATAGATGGCGCCACCAATGCATAATTGGGTTAACAAATGCAATCCACTAATTTCGTCGTATCGATGTATCGAACCGTGGCTTAATTGGCAGAGCACCTGGACGTGTAATCCGGGGGGTGCGAGTTCGAGTCCCGTCGGTACGATGAAATTTTGGATTGTGTTTAACAATTTACAAAAATATAAAGTGTGAGACACTTCAGAGAAACATAATATTTGATTTACGCAGTGCAACATCTCTCGTCGGATTTGAAAACTGCAATGATTTCTTCCGAATGATTAACTTACGTAATAAGTAGTCATAGATGGCGCCACCAATGCATAATTGGGTTAACAAATGCAATCCACTAATTTCGTTGTATCGATGTATCGAACCGTGGCTTAATTGCCAGAGTACCTGGACGTGTAATCCGGGGGGTGTGGGTTCGAGTCCCGTCGGTACGATGAAATTTTGGATTGTGATTAACAATTTACAAAAATATAAAGTGTGAGACACTTCAAAGAAACATAATATTTGAGTTACAGTCAGCAGTTTTAGAGATATGACGACCGCAAAAATAACTTTGTTTTTCATACAAATACTATGAAAAACTAATTAAACTAATTTTGTAGTTGCGAAAAATCATAGTTATGGAATACTTAACTATGTTACGGAACCCTACGAGGGCGAGTCCGACTCGCACTTGGCTAGTTTATTTTGTTTTGTAAACGATCCGAAATGATTTTAGTAATATAATATGACATTTATGTCAAATTGCATAGGGTTGTTAAGGTTATTTAAGTTAAAGCATAGGTATCTTAGGTGGTTTACCTAACTCAATATTAATTTACATATTTGATAGATTTATTTTGTGCACACACCACAAAAGGACATGAACGGAACGTAGCGGCAAAATTAGGCAAAAGATTATCCGTGCATTGTTTTGTCGGTAATAATATTTTCCTTTTTCCTGTAAGTATTTAAGGATTTAGCAAGTATCTCCGTTTATTCTTTTCTGATATCTTTTGAAGAAGTTGTAAATTTAACAACTACAAAAAATGTATTACCAATTTTGTAATACATGGGATGATAACGTTTAATTATTTCACATAGGTATTAAATGTGTGTTAATGTTATATATTAATTTTTCGTACATTCCTTGCATCATACATATTTTGCACTTCATATGTAGTGTTTACTAAACTAAAATTAAAAAAATTAACGTTTGAAACCTTTTTTTTCTTCTTATTTTCGCTCTTGTAGTTAGTTTTTTTTATCAATTTAATTTATTAATTCAACTACAATTATTGTGTAGGTGTTGTAAATAACTTTTTCTAAACGGCTGCACCGATTTTGAGATCCTGAGTGGTTCAAATTCTAGATGGCGCTGCGATTTAGGCTTATCATTTTTATTTTTACCGACTAAAAAATAATTATGGTTCGTACGTTTCGTTTTGTTCAAGTTTTATTCATGTCAGAATATTTATAATATACTAGGTGTGCCCCGCGACTTCGCCCCCGTTAAAAGTAGCCTATTGCCTAATTCGTAATATTGGCTATCCCTGAACAAAATTTCCGCTAAATCGATCGAGCCGCTTGACTTCGAAGAAGTCCCAAACAAACAAATAAACAAACTGACTTTCACATTTATAATATTGGTGTCGATAGCCCCAAAATTTCACCACGCCCTCTACCCTACATTTTTCAAAATGAAAAATAAATAAATTTTACAAACAACGTATGAAATAGATTTAAACATCTGTCGAGTACACTGATTTAAACACAAATAAATAATAAATCTTGATGTTCAAATCCCTAAAAACAAGTCTTATAAGAATTATCTCGTGAAGATTTTCAGATTCATATTCATGTTGCCACTTCAGTAGCACGGAAGTTCTATTATTAGATTCGTACTTTTACTTGGACGTCGATGTGAGAGCTTTGCACGTGGATAATGTACGTGAATAAATAATAAGGTAGAATGGTTAAACGCATTAGCCTTTGTCAATCGTTAAGGAAGTTACCACCAGAAAAGGTTAAAAGTGAATATAACTTTTGTTTAGATCTTTAATAAGAGATTGGCACGTAGGTTTAATCTAATGAGAAATTAGATGTACGATACGAAATTGTAATTAAAACAACACTTACATACATCAACATCATGTCATCATGTCATCATCATGTCTAGATTTAAAATTATTTCTGGTTTACAATAAAGATTTTATCTTCTAATACTATAAGAATCTTTGTCCTGACATACTGACTGACTGACTGACTGACTGACTAACTGACTGACTGACTGACTAACTGACTGACTGACAGACAACACACAGCTTAAACCACTGGTCGTAGAGACTTGAAATTTGGAGGGTATATTTGTCTTAGTACGTAAGGGTGTACTGAGAAAGGATTTTCCAAAATTCACCACTTTAGGGGATGAAATGGGGGTTCAAAGTTTGTATGGAGAAACAAGATTAGATAGTATTTTCTATTCAAAACTTCACACAAGTGCTTCAGTAAATACATAAGTAATAATGTGTTGCAGGCTTTTTCGAAATTCAACCCCTAAAAGGGTGAAATGGGATAGCAAAGTCTGAAAATTAATATTGCTTGGATTGCGCTGAAATTTGGCATGCAGATAGCTATTACGACGTTAGTTCCATCTGATAAATGATTTTCTAAAATTCACCCTTTAAGGGGATGAAATGGGGGTTCAAAGTTTGTATGGAGAAACAAGATTAGATAGTTTTTTTTATTCGAAACTTGAACAAAGTGTGAAAATCCATAATGTTTCGGATTGCGTTGAAATTTGGCATGCAGATAGTTATTACGACGTTAGTTCTCTTTGAGGAAGAATTTTCCAAAATTCACCCTTGAAGAAGATGAAACGGGTGTTCAAAGTTTGTATGGAAAAACAAGATTAGATAGGTTTTTTTCCTTTCTTAATTTCGTTAATTATGTTTTGAGACCTGAACCTCTTGTTGTAGCCGTATGAAATTTGGCAAGCAGCAGGTCCATAACACAGACAAGTTTTTAAAGTCTGTTGTAACTCTTTTTATTCTGTGATTTTGTTGGAAAAAAAGTATGCCCAACGAAAAAGTTCAAAGATCGTCTAAATAAAAAATGTGATGTTTTATTTTTTCTCAGAAAATAATAAGCCTAAATAAATAACTGAAGTTTTCCCTGAAAGACCAATTCATTGTGCATAGTCCCACAAAATAACTAGGGCTCTGGGCTTTATAGTTAGGGAGAAAATTTAAATAAATTGCAAAATTTCGGGGACTAACTCGAAAACAAGTAAAACGCAATTTTTTCGAAAACTATAGATTTTCACAGAACATAAATTGGGGTTCTCTGGGTAGCCCTTAGAGTCCTACATCGATGGTTTTCGTTTTTGACCATATGAAACCCGACACCCTGTATATATTCGTAATCATTTTTAAAACTTATTTCTCTTGAAACCCTACTATTATTTTTATACGTATTTTGGAAACATTATTTTTTTAGGTTACTTTTTGGTGCCAAAAATCCTTAACTTTTTTATTTTATTTTGATGTACCCAGTGTCACTCTCACAACTAAGATGAATCTATTGACACCACTCACATAAAAATACGATAAGCCGTTTAGGCTTTAGGGCGTGCCAAAAAAATACACATACATACGTTTGAGTACATACACTCAATAAACATTCCTCCATTGTATTTGTTATTATATTATTATTTAATAAAACATAATATGAAGCAAAAGGTGCATAGTTCCTACTAGGTTTTACACGAAACTTCTCACTCATATTTAATAAATAAAATAAAACCTAAACTTCAGAAATGAATGTATTCTGAAAAGTAATACACTCAGTAAACTTAACTTTTATATTCCTGACGACGCTACCGATGTAAGTTTGTGTTTATAGGGAGATAAAAAGAAAAGATTCGTCTAATAAATATATATAAAATTTTAGTAATAATGTAATTATTGCCTTATAAGGTTCTTTATACACACATCTACTGTGGGTCCCAAAATTGACCAAGCCTGTATCTTGTCTGTATATTTATACATTGCCTGTATACTCTCAAATATCTCAAATATTGTTTTAATAGGCATCGATAGCCATCTTAGCTTTGAGTAATGCTCATAAGTGCTTAATTAACGACCATTGATTTACAACCTGGATACCGAATTCAATTAATACTATTATCATAATTGGTTTAAGCATTTATTTATTACCTACGAAGCTTAGCTACGTAGTAAATTTACTACGGCGTAGTCTATCTACACCACATCTACTAGTCTACCTACTTGCTTAATTCCGTACTAACATCTACGAGTTCGTAGCTGTCAACAGTGAGCATACAAGACCGTCTCGAAGTTTAAAGTAAAACCGTCAAGTTGGTTCATTATTGTAGAGTCTAAAGTGAGAGTGTTTATTGTTTAGACAATTTGCTGCATCTCGAGGTCGATAACCTCAGAGCTAAGCTTAGCAAACAATCTGTTTTATATAATTTAAATGAAATATGAAGTACACATTCTTAAATTTTAAATCCTTCTAAATTTTTGATTGTTAAATTTTAGAGTCCTTCATATGACACGTTTAATACTGTTTGTTTCGAAATGTACGTATTGATGGTGAGATTATATAAACACATGAATGTTTTAATGACTATTGGTGCCAGGGTTCAGCCATGGCTTAAACTATCCACCAAATAAATACATGTCACCAATCGAACTTCCGGCATTATGTTCGGTGCTAGCCAGCTAAAAAGACGAGATGGGATAGTTGCACTAAATGGATTAATCTCTGACCGCGTCTTAGCTAAACATTAGGTGAGACAGTAAAGTAAAGTCTTATCTGTCCAGAAAACAAAAGTGTGTGTACATTAATATCATTGTCAAAAAGGTTGTGCTCTGCTGGCGAGCATTCTTTCTGTATTCGATTTTTCCACTAGCCAGCTATAAAGCGGTTGCACAAAAGCTACTCTGCTTAGTAATACATGGTAACTACTGGTAATGCCGTCTCTTTGATGAATTATTAAACTGTGTAATATTTTATTGGAAGAAATTATAAAGTGCCTTGTGAAATGACAGGGCGTGTGGTATTCAACAAGTAATTGTTTCAGCAACATTATAACTGCTAATTGATAGACTTAAAGCCGCATCAGAGAATGCGTTCATACGAATCAATTTTTTTAAAGTTCCGCACCTCAAAAGGAAAAAAGAAACCCATATAGGATCACTTTGTTGTCCAGACGCACAGACAAACGGACGGACCAACAAAGTGATCTTATAAGGGTTCCTTTTTAGGGTTCCGGACCCAAAGGGTACCAACGGAACCCTATTACTGAGACTCCGCTGTCCGTCTGTCTGTCTGTCTGTCTGTCTGTCTGTTTGTCCGTCTGTCACCAGGCTGTATCTCATGAACCGTGATAGTTAGACGGATGAAATTTTCACAGATGATGTATTTTTGTTGCCGCTATAACAACAAATACTAAGAACAGAACAAAGTTAAAAATTAAAGGGTTTTTGAAACAAAAAACGTGTTGTTTACGATACGATACGATAAGAATTTAATTCACCTCGACGCAGCTAGATGGCAGCACAGGAAAAATTAGCACGCGCAAACGTTTCATTTGTCAAATTTTTGGGCCTCGGTCGATTTGTTTACTTAGTTAAGATAAACAAAAAGATAATAAAAAGATTTGCACAAATATGTAGTGTACAGTATTGAATAATATATCTTCAATTTTTGTACATAACGAGCTTCGACAATTAGCTAGAATCAGTAGAATGTTAGTCGTACGAACACTCGGTCTTCCAGATATTTAATTATATTAATTACCTTAGTGTTAATATTTACTTAATTGGTGTTAGAAGTTCGTGGCGTTCGGACTTCAGAAATTCGGAACCCTCCGTGTGCGGGACAAAAGTCTGACTCGCACTTGGCCAGTTTTATTTCCTTTTGAATTACAGAACCCAAAAAATTGTTTTACTTTTTATTTTTATTTGTAATGATTACTCGCAATGTGGGTTGCACATTACTAGTATTCTTGTTACCCCCTCCAACTAAGCTAAATATGCTTGTGTCTGGAGTGGGTTCACGTCAATAGTGCAATGGGTGGGGTGGGGATCGAACTCACGACCTCTCGATCGCCAGTCCGACACCTTATCCATTGGGTTATTGCCGCTTAGCATTTAATCATTAAGATATTATCATCAATATTATCAGCCTATATCTGTGCATTGCTGAACATAAGCCTCACCTACGGCTTCACACTGAGCTCGATCTTCAGCTTTTTGTTTTCAACCATTAACATATAGAAAATTCTATTCATATTTTTCTTTTTCGTTTGGTTCTATAAATCTATATAACAGACGTTTCCCTCATCCACACTCAATTACATTTTGGCAAGACTTAGAATGAAGTCAAGCGTGAGCAAGATACTGTGTAGACATTCAGTGTCCACTTCGAAGCACATTCACTAATCTTGGCTATTATTATAATTTACAATGTTTATAGTTCCAAATTGAATTTGTAACGTATCGTTGTATTGATGACTTTGAAATAAATGTTTGAAAACTTACTTTTACATAGTTACATGAAACAAACTGTTAATTTCTATCTAAAATATGTAACACACAATGGTAAACCACTTATATAATGGTGATAGGACACTGTTTAGTGTCCACCTGGCTAGCTACCACTCTAAAGTTAGTAAAAAAAAACTAATGTGTTCTGGAAGCAGTTCTAGAAAGTCACTTTCCGTTCTAAGGCTAGCATGCTGCATTCTCGACTATATATAGCTATATATATATAAACATACTATAGCTAATTTAATCGCTAATAAAAATTAAAAAAAACCTAGGAATCAGAATCAAATTATTTATTGACAATTATTATAATATGTACATTATATTAGGCACGTCGTTTACATAATTATTAACAATTTGCATTAATTATCATCTTATTGTAACTTATTATGTAAAAGATACCAAATTACACATAACAATTCAACATTAGTCATTTGTGCACGCAAGTTTTATGTCTGATTTTGAAGGAATTTTCATTCAGTTTCATTGTCATAAATGCAATTATACTATAAAAGGCATTGTTTGTAAAAAAATAATTTAATGTTGATTCTGAAGTCAGGCATTGGTAATTTAGTTATATTAGTTGGTCATTTATTATACATGTTTTGTTTATTGTACTCTCCTTGTTTCTTCACCTATGTAAGTTTTACTTTTGGTAGGTAAAATGTATCTTCATTTCTAGTATTATATTTATGGATGTCAAATTTTATACTATATTTTTATCTATATTATTATAAATCACCAAAAGGCATTTGTATATGTAAAACTATAAAATAAACGTTTGAAATGGGATTTCAACTAGAAACTTAAGGAATTCTAGCCATACGTTTCTAGTTGAAGTTGTGAACTTCTAGAAAGAAGTTATTTTAATTATACAACACTACGATGCCGAGTCAGTTTACAGTTTTTATACTGTTGAAAACAGGCAGGGAATTTTGCATATGCGCATTTCCATGCTTTACCTGCTATTAAATTACGCTAAAAGATAAGATAGAATCACGCTTGTCTTACGGAAGTTAGATGAGGTAGCGTAGAAACTTTCAATCAACAAAGTGTTACTAATACTTTAATCCATTTCCCGAATGAATAGCACTAACACATCCAATTATCATACTACTACTGCACTGCAAACTTCAAACTGCAATACTTCGTTTTACCAGTCTTTTACCAGTACTCGTATCTGTCGAATGAGTTCTATATTCAGTAAAAAAATAATTTGAAACGTAGACGCATTTTTAAATAGAATTTAAATTAAATAAATTATAATTTCTCTCCTAATCTAACTTTATTATCTCTCCTTTATAACTAAAAAAATAACATTTGCAAATTTTAATAGTCCCAAAACTTGACAAAAAGACTTATCGCATACAGAAGTTTGAAGACACTCATTAAAGTATAACAATTATTAAATTTTAATCACATTAACTTAAGAGTGATATTATAACTATGTTTGTTACTTAAAACGTTTTCAAGAACGTATTTTGCAGATTTAAGTCTACAAATTGAGTTAATTTTATTCAAGCGAAGTTTTAACACAGTCATTATGAACATTATATACTGTAAATCTGATTAAGAGACGAGCTCTGTGAATCGTGAAGAAAGTTTTACGTGTAAAACGTAGCAAATAATGTGTCATACAATGTTTAGTTGTTTTTAAATTAAATTATAAGTGTTAGAATATTTAAGCAAGTTGAATATAGTATAGCATTTTGTAAAACTGTTGCATTTTGAGAGGTATTAAAACACGACTGTGCGTTTAAAAATCGAGCCCAAGGCTACTGTTTAATACCAGTAATATGTACTACTTTATCTACACTCTATATATAATATCTATTCAAATAAAAAAACTACACAAACATAACATTCATGGCTCCGCAACCATCGGTCAACCGCGAATGCACCAAGTAAACTCGCGCATGCGCCCTTGCGCAAAGCCCATGGACAATGATAAAATGGCACTGAAAACTCTGTGGTCGATCCAGAGTGCACGTACGATAATAGAAAAATTATTATTTTATAGCATGATTTCGTTAAGAGATCTGTATCACAATAAAACTTTTTAATTTTATTTCAGTTGTTCAAGCATACAGTCTTTCTGCTACTAATTTTTAATTCATAATCAGAACTTTACGATATGAGTGTAGATACAATTATGTAAATAGATAGATAGATAGATAGATAAAACTCTTTATTTGCACACCAAAAGAACAGAAAGAATTTACAATTTACATCAAACTATAAGAAATGCAAAGGGCGGTCTTATCGCTTAAAGCGATTTCTTCCAGACAACCGAAATAGTAAAGAAGACAATTACGAGACTGTGAAGGACGGTGGTGTACCGATATAAACTCTAAAATTAATAAATATACTTACTTACAAAATATTAACATATTATCATACTATACACTTTACTATTTAAAAACATATACGTATATAAACATATATAATAATAATAATATAATATACACTGTAAGATAAAGATTTCAATGAATTAGACTAGCAATAACTATAACACAACAAAGAATAATAATAATAAATAAATAAAAAAATTAAAATAATAATAATAATAATAAATAGTTCAGGCTAATAATAGTTCAGTCGAGACGGGATAAATAGAATTTCAATAGCCGTTCTTTGAAAGCGTGTGGAGATGGAGATTGTCTGATTTCCACTGGTATATCATTCCACAGGCGCGCAGCCTGTACCGTAAACGATTTTTCAAAAAAAGGTGGTAGAATGAGAAGGTATTTGTAACGTTAGATTATCAGATGACCTCAATCGCAATCCAAAATTTGCGCAATCCAAATATGAACCTTATGCAAAAATTCTGAAGCCGCTCCAGTTTGTTTAGTTGGTCCTCCGTTAAATCTAGATAGCTAGCGTCAGCGTAATCAAGAATCGGAAGCAGAAGAGATTGTGCTAACGCAACTTTGGTAGCAGTAGGGAGAAAATTTTGAAGGCGTTTCAAGGCACCTGCAGAAGCAAACATTTTACGCCTAACGGCATCCAATTGTGGACCCCATGACAATGTCTGATCTATAATAATACCTAAATTCTTCTCTTGTGTACTGTAAGGAATTTTAATACCGTCAAAAATAATTGTAGAAAGGTTATTACGATCAAGCTTAGACAACATGCGGGAGCTGCCTACAATTATTATTTGGGTCTTGGTAGGATTTACTCTTAGACCAAACGCCTTACTCCACGCAGCTATACAACAACATGGCAGCATGGTCGCAAGAGGAAACAATAGCTAAATCAAGAAGTAATGGATTCGAATTTGGGAAATGATGGGTAGCATTAAGTGGAAGTAGGTTAAGATTACTTGATTTTATCACAGATTCGAGAGAAGTAGAACGAAAATCTTTTTTAAGGAGGCATGTGTTAAAGTCACCCATGAAAATGGTATGACTATAGCATGGAATGATATCTTCTAGAAGGTTTTCAAAGGAAGGAAAAAAGTTAATACGTGAAGAAGGGCTATAATAGACTCCGAGGAGGATTTTAGTATGCGAAAGAAGAATCTCAATAAAAAGGTGCTCGCCCGCACTAGTGGGGGGTGGTTTTGCAGACATATTGACTACAGTGAAAGGAATTTGAGCTCGAAGGTATATGGCTACACCTCCACCACCACCACTAGCACGGTCGTTCCGTATAAGTTGGAAACCAGGTATAGGGTAAAGATAAGAAGAAAGACATGGCTTAAGCCAAGACTCGGAGACTAAAATAGCGTGAATATGTTTGAGATGTTCAAAAGGCGCTAGCATATCGGGGAAGTAAGCCGGAATACTCTGCGCATTAATGTGGACAACGTTGAGGTTTTTAGGCACATCCAAAAAATGTGCCTCTAAAGTTTCAGAGAGTGTTGGAATGCTAACAAAACTATCATCTGTACTGCTTAGTGAAGAACTAGAACAGGATTTATATTTTTTTAACTATCACTATCATCATGAAATATGTCTAACATAGTGTTTACACTAGTAAATAATATACCTATAATTATATAAACAATAAAATACGAATATACTATATATAATACTTAAAATATTAATTTATCAAAAAGTACCTAAGTACCAATCTCACCTGCCGTTGCGTGTAGTAAGAAATCATTCTCAGAATAGTTACGAAGACACAATTGTACTACCAAATTACACTAACTCACAGTCATTCACAATATCAGCGTAACTATATAAAGTCGGTTAAAAATATGATTTTACGTAAATAATTAAAAAAAAAAAATAACAAAGGAATACGCAAAAATAACTAGTCTACAAAACCTATAAGTACAAAGCAAATTATGGTTAACAAATACAAAAAAAAAAAAAATAATAATAAAATAAAACTTTCAGAGAAAATATTGTTAACAGCTTATAAAGAGATAATTAGTTGTTGAACCCACAAAAAACACATATTATATTGATATGTCAGTGTCAGTTGTCAAACCGACAGATGACATAAGAAAAATTGAATGTGGCAGCTTGCCAGCTAGCTGTAGCCGATTCCATGTTTACAAATGAATCACAATAACATTATTTTTAACTCAAAAAAATAATCTTTACAGGTAGGGTAGGTAGCAGTGTAGTGCAAGAGTTTTTATGTGTACCGCCGACTCTTATGATAATCAAGATAAACAATACGCAAATTACTATGAAATGCACAAAAACTGTACTTAAAATTGATTCAACGCCTCGCTCCTTTCTTGGGTTTCACCGCGGCCCGCAGCACCTTCTTGTTAGCAGCTGAAGTCTTGGTGGGGCTGCCAGGCTTCGGGATCTCGTCGAGTTCCCTTAAACAGGTCGCACGATGACGCGAGCCCTCAGCATCCACGACGTAGATGACGCCGTCCCGGGTCCAACATTTGGCCATCCCGAAACGCTCGCGCGCTGTCATGAACGTGTCGTGTCTCACCTTGGTCAAAAATTCCGTCAGAGTAGTGCCCGAGCCTTTAAGTTTCGTCTTGGCCGACCAGATCTTCTCTCGCAGAGGCAGTTCACCGAACTTCACGAGAATAGGTCTCGGCTTGTCAGCACCGGCAGAGCGACCCATACGATGGCATCGTGAGATGCAACTTACAGAAAAATCTTGGATCTTAAGCTGCTCTGTGACCGTCTTGGATATAGTCACCGCTACATCTTTATTTTTGTCCACCTCAGGCAGCCCATGAAACAGAAGCATCTTTCGGCGCGATCGCATCTCGATATTATCGACGCTTCTATCCAGCAGCTCGATTTGTTCCTGTAGTGAGCGCAGTGAAGTCAACACAAACAACTTGAAGGCTGGGAACTCAGACGGGATTTCAGTGCTTGCGGAAGCTGCAGTGCTGGTTTTTTTCGTGCACTCACTTTAAAATGTATCCATGCGCTGATTGGAAGCAAGTAATAATTGTGCAATGGATTCTTTTATTGCCTCCATCTTGTAAAATAATACAGTGTAGGTACAATTATAACTTTTTGTGTATTTTGATAATATATGGTGTCTTCTTGGGAGGATAACACATTGTGGCAGGTACTGTTCACTATACTATATTTTTAAACATAATTTGACCCAGTTAGATCTAATTTATAATTAAAAATTGAATTTAAAAACAGAGCAATGAACTAACAATGTTTTCTTAGGGACTACCCCCGCCCAAAAAAAATGTGAATGTGTAATATAAATGTGTAATATAATGTAAAAATTTAAATGTGTAATATAATGTAATAATATGTGCTATAATAATATTGATCGTCGTAAAATACTAAAATACCGAAATCATACGCCGCGTAAATCATTTTCAAGTGTGAGGTATTATCTTCATATCTCAGGAGATACTCATCAGATCTTGATATAATCAACAATAATTAAAACAGTTCATTTTTATTGTCGTCGTCTACAGAGCACTATATTGTCATGATTTATTATTTTTATAAGTTAAATTTACTTATATTGATGTATTTTAATAATGAATTGTGCTCATTTGACTTATGTTTTGTGAAACTGCCATTGGAAACGTTTTGACTCACACTGTCAGTGTCAATCGATGGTGCCAACCTGCCAACTTCAAAACTACCGCGAATGAGAATTGTCTGTGGCCTCTAAGCATGGATGCCAACCTTGAAAAGAAAACAAGAAAGTTAACGCGGTAGAGTGTTGGCAGTCGGGCTTCAGTTCGGTCTTGGCGTTTAAACTAGTAGGTCGTTGTTGTAAAAGTACCTCTAAATTCTCGACATTTATTGTATAGTTTGTGATGTACCGACATTGGTCGGATATATATTATACGAAGTTTGCGCCCATTACACGATGTTTCAATTGGAAGGTGTTTTACTGACAATTCAGAAGCGGGATAACCCAAAGGGTATGTTGATAGCTTTTAATAGATTGTTTTTTTTTCTCCTATATTTGGTATGCTTGATATGCTTCCACTAAAGTAATTTATCAGAAGTAACTGACATTTATTTGAAAATTGAACTGGATCACGTGCAATTTACATGATTGTGTTGGATTTGTGCAGCGTGTCTGGCCAGGGCAACCCTCTGGTGATGTGCTGCTTAAATCAAGATCATTCGTGTGCGGTGGTGTGCGTGGGTTCTTGGCCAAGGCTACCCTCTGGTAGAACCTAGCGCATGCTTTCGTACGCTTTTGAGTTGGGCGTGTTTGTGTTTGGTCGGGGCCACCCTCCGATAGCATATAACACGTTTGACATTTTATTTTTATTTTTATGTTGTGGTTGCGCGTGCTATAAGAAAGTATTAAACCATTGAAAGTCATTGAACTTTATAAGTTTTGATTTTAATATTTACAAACGTTTCAAACAGAAAGTCTAACAAGCATTCAGAATATAAAGTTACAAGTGTGTTAAAATAATATATTGTTTTTCTAATGGATGGGTCGACTGGTTGTCAGATTATTGGATACATTAGAGGGCATGCCAGTTGACTCAACGGTTAATTGGGCGAGCACCTGAGTGTTTCGCTAGACGTTGGTTGGACACGTCGGATTGTTAATTAGGGGGCGTTCTAATTATACTCAACAGTTAATTGAGCGGGCACGGGAGTGTCTCATTGGATGTTGGTTGAGTCGATTAGACACGTCGGATGGTTAATTAGGGGGCGTTCTAATTGTACTCATCGGTTAATTGAGCGGGCACGGGAGTGTCCCGTTAGATGTTGGTTGAGTCGATTAGACACGTCGGATGGTTAATTAGGGGGCGTTCTAATTGTACTCATCGGTTAATTGAGCGGGCACGTGAGTGTCCCGTTGGATGTTGGTTGAGTCGATTAGACACGTCGGATGGTTAATTGAGCGGGCACGGGAGTGTCACGTTGGATGTTAATTGAGCGGGCACGGGAGTGTCACGTTGGATGTTAATTGAGCGGGCACGTGAGTGTCACGTTGGATGTTGGTTAAGTTAATTAGACACGTCGAATTGTTAATTAGGGGGCGTTCTAATTGTACTCATCGGTTAATTGAGCTGGCACGTGAGTGTCACATTGTACGTTGGTTGAGTCGATTAGACACGTCGGATTATCAGTTAAAGGACTAGCTGTACTTATTGGTAAATTGAGCGAGATAATAATGGTGATGATGGTGATGATGATGGTGATGATGATGGTGATGATGGTGATTATGACGGTGATGATGACGGTGATGATGACGGCGATGATGACGGCGATGATGGTGATGATGGTACTGATGGTGATGATGGCGGTGATGATGATGGTGATGGTGATGATGGTGATGATGATGGTGATGCTGATGGTGATGATGATGGTGATGATGATGGTGATGATGATGATTATGACGGTGATGATGACGGTGATGATGACGGCCATGATGACGGCGATGATGGTGATGATGGTGGTGATGATGATGGTGATGATGGTGGCAATAATGATAACGGTGATGGTGTTGATGGAAGTGATGATGATGGTGGAGATGATGGTGATGTTTATAAAAATATAACAGCTTACTAAAGTAAATATTGTAACGTTAATACGTTACCCTTCATAGGCTCGGGGTCCATTACGCCCACTATCCCCCTTCCTTATTTCGTCCACCGATTTGCCCCTGGCTCTGCAGCCGGCCCAGCGCTGTGACGTGAGCGCAGCACCTCTCCGGACCGGCCAGACCTTTCATTTTATGATAGAAGGCAGTCGCACATTCTTGCGCTCCTCGCTTCCCGCCATTATTTTATCAGTACTAGGTACCTACATTAGCATTATGCAATAAGTGATGATTCCGAGTGATTTAAGATAGCATCTACAGGAATCGTTTTAAAAAAGCACATAAGTGCATTACCTAAATTCATTGCCAGCGCCCGTTAACCGGTAAGTGTTGAACAAATATTATTTTTATGTTAAACATAGACAGGCGGTATGTAGTCATACGCCTGCTTGCTAATTCATTAAAACGTTCATTTTCTGTTCTTATTCTTGTTACTCACCCATCTTGAGATTATACTCTTTTCTTCCATTGTTAACCTGTCCTATTTCAATGTCATTCGTGTCAACTCCGTCTGATTGTGGAATCCTCACACACCTTCTCATTAAGCGCTTCCCTCGTATGAGGCCACAATCAGACGGTTTACGATTAGTACAAATTATAAGGAGTTGGATGGATATTTCCAGGGTCCGAAGCCCGGGACGTATTTCCCGCGTGTCTAACGTGCACCTACAACGATTCATCGCCACGTGCTCCCGACTGCCTCAGGACTACAAAGGGAAGTGCTAGTGCTATCCTGTGGAAGTATGACCAGGCCTTGTGAACCTACTTAAATAAATATTGTTGATAACGATTCGCCTACTAATAATTTTACATTAAGACCCATAAGCGAAATACCGTTACACTGGCGCCTAACGTGGTTTTCAAGGTCATATTTTCGCTTCCATTGGGTAGTTAATTTTGGTGTTGTGTGTGATTTTTATTTTCTCGCATTTTTTTTGTTAAACGTTTTGTTGCAAGTAGCCAATGTGTAGGTACCCACATTATTTAATGCTTATCTTGTCAGTTAAATTGATTCACCATTTACTCATTAAAGTACAATCAGCGTGATATTTTTGTGCCGGCTTAAAGTACAGCTAGTGTTAAAATTTCGTGAACATTTATATAGTTTTGTTTTTTTTTTTTTCAATACATTTTATTGTTATTGCAAACTGTGTAATAATTATCAATTTTATCTCACTATATTGTATATTGTCTTATATATATATGTTATAGACTTACAATTTAGTACTGGGTACATACACATTAGTTGCAATTATCTTTTCTTTCTGCTTATAGTTTTTTGTTGCATTTTTTTTTCTTGCTAATTTTATTTCAGACAATTCTTTTATTTCATCTTCATTACTCATAGATCATAAAAAAAAAAAACAACCAAACGTTAATTAAATTCTTAAATTTCTTTGTAACAGACGGAGTTTTAGTTGTTTTTTTTTCTCTGTTATATTATCATTTTCTTATCCTGTATCTAGTGTTTTTTTATAAATATTTGTTCAACATTCACCTACTACGGCACAAAAATTGAATTTACATCATGGCGTATCCAGTTAAATTCATGTCACTTCAAAAAACTGAACTTGAATATGAAGTAGCTATTAGGGGTGAGACACCTGCCTCCACCGTTCAGGAGCTACGGAAACAAATAGCTAAATGTGGGCCTATGTTTCCGTCCGAGGATATTCTCACCAGCCCAATTGAGCCATCAGTAGACTTGAATGGTGTGGTTGACGCTCTACACAAAGTTAACGTAACGGCTTCGTCAACCCCACTAGACAAGAATACTTTACTGCGTACAGAAAATTTGATGAATCATCTATACCATCGGCTGAACCGTATTTCAGTGGATGATCATACTGAAAACGATTATGAGCAATGCGTTGAGCTGTACAAGAAAACGGCAGCCAAGCTTAGCACAGTGAGAGATGGTTGCTTTGACCCTCTGGCTAGTTGCAGTGCCGTTAATGAACCTTGCGCCCCTCCTCCCAACCCCTCACAATCGATGAATATTACGGTCACTTGTGAGGGCAACTCAAATCAATTCTCTAAAATAAGATTCGATGGTAAAACGTGCGTACGAGCATTTATTCAACGTGTAAATGAATTTTGTCAAGCAAAAGGTATTTCTAGCGCAAAAGTTTTGGCCAATGCCACAGAAATATTTATTGGTGATGCCATCCATTGGTACCGAGGTATACGAGAATCAGTAACTGACTGGGATGATCTTGTAGCATCCTTGAAACGTGATTTCAGTCCGTCTGACTATGATTACAGACTTTTGTCTGAAATTAGGTCTCGTACCCAAGGAGAATCGGAAAACATAGTAATTTTCTTATCAATTATGTCTGAATATTTTTCTAGACTTACAAAAGAAATGTCAGAAGGTGACAAACTTGAGATCATTCTCCACAATATTCGGCCATGTTACGCGAACGCGTTATCTTCTGTCTCAGAAATCAAGTCGATTGAGGAATTAAAGAACTTATGTCGCAATTATGAAAACATACAGTCGCGTCTTTCTCAATTCAAAGAACCTCCACGACCGACTGCTGCTACCTTAGCACCTGAGCTGTCTTACGCTGGTCCTTCGGTCAATAGGCAAAATTTTATACACCGCGACATTAATAATGCCCAAAATCTTAAAACAGGTAAGGTGTTTGCTATTGAACAAAGTCAGAAGCCTAAATTTTGTCCACGTTGCCGCACCGATACGCACAATTTAAGGCAATGTACTGCAAACAAAGATGATGTAGTATGCTTTGTTTGTGGTCGCAAGGGCTTTAAGACCCCAGACTGCCCTGACTGTCTTCAGAATAAAGTATCCGATCAAAAAAACTAATCACCGAGAATTGTGTAAACAGTAGAACCAATGATGATGAGTGGAATGATTGGCTACGAACAGTAAAATTGTTTTTTAGTTCTTATAACGTTCACACAATTCTCGATAAAAACCTTGAACTCGACAATAGTAGGCCTTACGTGTCAGTTGATATCAACGGCACTAAGGTTTCTGGTCTTCTAGACTCTGGCTCTGCTGTCACCATATTAGGTAACGGCGCACATAAAGCCTTCGAGAGGCAAGGTCTACTCATGGCTTTGGACGACTGCATTTCAGTCACAGCGGCAGGTGGTCAAACCCTACAAAGTATTGGATACGTTAATATTCCAATAACCTTTGAAAACCAACTGCGCACCTTAAAAGCATTTGTGATACCAAAGATAAGGTCAAACCTCATCTTAGGAGTTGACTTTTGGCGAAAGTTTCACCTTTGTCCAAAATATATCAGCAGCATTGTTGAAGGTCAAGACCACGACGTCAGTAATAGCGAGATGCAAACGCCTAAGCAAACGTTTATACAAAGTTACGCAAATTTGGATGACGAGCAGAAACAACTTGCTGATGACGTTATCAAGCAGTTTGATGAAATTTCATTTCAGCGTAAGGGTCTCGGTCTTACTGATGTGATTTCCCACCATATTGACACCGGAGATTCGAAACCTATTCGTCAGCGTTATTACCGGCTGTCTCCGGAAAAACAACGCGTCATGATGGAGCAGGTTGATGAAATGCTTTCACTCGACGTCATCGAGCCCTGCGAGAGCGCATGGTCATCACCTGTTCTTATTGTCAACAAAAAGAATGGCCAGCCGCGTTTTTGCCTCGATAGCCGAAAACTGAACTCCGTTACCAAACGCGACGCCTACAATCTGCCTTACATTTCAGAGATCTTGGATAACCTTCGGGACGCTCGCTATCTGTCAGTTATTGACTTATCCAAGGCCTTTTGGCAAATTAAAATTTGTGAAGAGGACCGCAACAAGACAGCATTTTACGTTCCTGGTAGAGGTACCTTTCACTTCAAGAGAACTGCGTTCGGGCTCACTAATGCTCCGGCAACTCAACAACGACTCGTCGATTTCTTGTTTGCCGAATTCAATCTCCAGGTCTTCGCATATTTGGATGACGTCATCGTAGTGTCCAGGGACTTTGGCAGTCACGTGACCTTACTTTTACGTGTGCTAGAAAAGTTGAAACAGGCACATCTCACAATCAACATTGAGAAATGCAAGTTCTTCAGCTCCCAACTGAAATATCTGGGTTATGTCGTCGATAGCTCTGGCTTACGTACCGATCCCGCTAAAGTTGAGGCAATTTTGAATTACCCAACACCGACTTGTCGTAAGGACCTGAAACGTTTCCTGGGGACAGCAACTTGGTACAGACGTTTTGTACCAAACTTTAGTACCATTGCTGGGCCTCTTAATGCTCTGACATCAACTAAAAAAGGTACTCCCTCCTTCAAGTGGACGCCTCAAGCCAATAATGCGTTCGAGAATTTGAAGCAGAATTTAGTCTCCGCTCCAGTTTTGACTTGCCCGGACTTTAGCAAACCGTTTGAGGTTCACACGGATGCAAGTAATTTCGGCATTGGGGCAATGCTTACTCAATCGATTGATGGCAAAGAACACCCAATTGCTTACATGAGTAAGTCATTGTCTGCTGCCGAAAGAAATTACAGCATCACGGAACGAGAGACATTAGCCGTCATTACCGCTCTTGAGCAATGGAGATGCTATATCGAGAACGGCCAGAAGTTTACCGTGTATACTGACCACAGTGCCCTCAAATGGTTTTTATCGATCACCAACCCTACAGGACGTCTAGCTCGTTGGGGAGTCCGTTTGTCAGCATTCGATTTTGTTATAAAACATAGACGTGGTGTTGACAACGTTATACCAGACTCACTTTCGAGAAGCGTCCCAGTAAGTACCATAGCCGCTTCCAACTCTCCCTTGGACACTAAGGATTCTTGGTATCTTAACATTTTTAAGGGCTGTCAAACAGACCCGTTGAAGTTCCCTAATTTCATCGTAAAAAATAATAATTTATACAGGTTGTCGAAAAATAAACACGAACTCACATCAGAATTTTCGTGGAAGGAGGTATTACCTTCTGAGGTCCGTGAGAAGGCTATAATAGAAAACCATGCTGAGCCCACAGCTGGACACATGGGCATATTTAAAACATACCGACGACTTGCTTTGCGCTATTTCTGGCCCGGTATGTACCGAGATGTCGTTAAGTTTATCGGCAGTTGTGATAAGTGTCTTTCATACAAATCACCAACTCATCAAGTACTCGGGGAGATGGGTCGTCCTAAAAACTGCTCGCGCCCATTTCAAATGATCTCGACCGACTTAATGGGTCCTCTTCCAACTTCCAGAAAACAGAACAACTACATATTAGTCGTTACGTGCTGTTTCTCTAAATTTTGTCTGATTTTTCCGATTAAAAAGGCCACTTCGAATATCATAACAAAAATTCTAGATGAATCTGTTTTTCTGGTTCATGGCATTCCACAAACAATCCTGATGGACAATGGTACTCAATTTACCGGCAAAGTTTCAGATGCGTTGTTCAAAAAGTACAATATACCTAACGTCTATTATACCCCAAAGTATACTCCTCAAGTAAATTTAGTCGAGCGGTATAATAGGACCATCATTACTTGTATTTCTACCTTCGTGGAAGATGATCACCGGTCTTGGGACCTATATATTCCTGAGGTGCAATTTGCCATAAATAGTTCGGTTAATGAGGCCACAGGGTTTACCCCTGCATTTTTGGTCTTTGGGAGAGAACTGGTAACTTGCGGTACACACTACACGGATAATGACCACGGTGAAGAATTTTTGTTCTTACCACGTGAAGTCTATGCTGAAAATTTAGGTTGTTTGTCCAACATTTTTGACACAGTACAATCTAGGCTTTGGCAAGCCCATGTGAAAAATACGTCACACTATAATTTGCGACGGAAATTTGCAGAGTTTAACGTGGGAGATGTGGTCATGAAGCGCACTTACTTTTTAAGTGATAAAAGCAACCAGTTCTCCAAGAAATTAGCTCCCAAATTCATTAAAGCTAAAGTCATTGCCAAAAGGTCACCCCTGGTTTATGTTCTTCAGGATATGGCTGGGAAAAATTTAGGTTCCTGGCACATAAAGGACTTAAAACTTGTGGTTGCTACTAAATAAAATGTATAGTAAAATTGCCTCTCTATACTATTTTTTTTTTTTTTTTTTTATCTGCGCAATTCTTCATTCTTCTTCAAGTTATTATTGAATAATTCTATAGCCGTTTTGGCGGTCGTTAACCCTCTTATAGCATTTAGATAATGGATTGGATCCACAGTTAATGATATCTCACAAGTAGAAGTTAGTAAATAACAATTTATTCTCTGGGGTTTGGATTGCTAAATTGATGCGGGTTTTATTCCTGGTAACAGTAATAAAATCCTTCAGTACGAGAGGGGGTATTGTAACGTTAATACGTTACCCTTCATAGGCTCGGGGTCCATTACGCCCACTATCCCCCTTCCTTATTTCGTCCACCGATTTGCCCCTGGCTCTGCAGCCGGCCCAGCGCTGTGACGTGAGCGCAGCACCTCTCCGGACCGGCCAGACCTTTCATTTTATGATAGAAGGCAGTCGCACATTCTTGCGCTCCTCGCTTCCCGCCATTATTTTATCAGTACTAGGTACCTACATTAGCATTATGCAATAAGTGATGATTCCGAGTGATTTAAGATAGCATCTACAGGAATCGTTTTAAAAAAGCACATAAGTGCATTACCTAAATTCATTGCCAGCGCCCGTTAACCGGTAAGTGTTGAACAAATATTATTTTTATGTTAAACATAGACAGGCGGTATGTAGTCATACGCCTGCTTGCTAATTCATTAAAACGTTCATTTTCTGTTCTTATTCTTGTTACTCACCCATCTTGATATTATACTCTTTTCTTCCATTGTTAACCTGTCCTATTTCAATGTCATTCGTGTCAACTCCGTCTGATTGTGGAATCCTCACACACCTTCTCATTAAGCGCTTCCCTCGTATGAGGCCACAATCAGACGGTTTACGATTAGTACAAATTATAAGGAGTTGGATGGATATTTCCAGGGTCCGAAGCCCGGGACGTATTTCCCGCGTGTCTAACGTGCACCTACAACGATTCATCGCCACGTGCTCCCGACTGCCTCAGGACTACAAAGGGAAGTGCTAGTGCTATCCTGTGGAAGTATGACCAGGCCTTGTGAACCTACTTAAATAAATATTGTTGATAACGATTCGCCTACTAATAATTTTACATTAAGACCCATAAGCGAAATACCGTTACAATATGAATTGAAAAATGGGTTAAATAGAAATAGGAGAGTTTTATTTATTTTATTATAAATACTGGATTCAATATGCTAGATAATTTTGGAAAATTTAAATGTTTAATGAATCTAAATTGAATATTGTCGGTGTTTTGTTTGTGAATGGATTATGCCGTTGGCAATGTGTGTATTTCAGTGTGTTGCCAATGATGTCTACTGATGATGATGGAACCCTGCCTGACTCGCCACTCGACGGCGACCATGTAATAACCAGAAGAGAAGGTCACCTTCTACTACTAATACCAGCGAAGAAGTTGCTACATCTCGTAAGACCTGTAGGGTGTCAAGGAATCGTTAACATGCTATCTTCGGCAAACAGAGTCATTGGATATTGATCGGATTGCTCTAGAAAAATCATTAATGTAGATGATAAATAGAAGTGGGCTAAGTACGCTAGCTACTCCATACTTCACCTTGCGTTGAATTGATGTGTATATTTAATTAATTATATTTAGATGATAACTTACAACTTATTGTAAGCTGGCTGCGTGTATTGTACACGGGTACAACACTGTAAAAATGACGTGTAAATTTGACGATTTAGGAATAAAAGAATATGAAATATGAATAATTATGCCAAGTGCATTTGACGCCATGGACGTCCAGCTTGTAACTAAGTAACTTTTTAACTAAGTAGTATGGTCATGGTTACAGTAGATCGCATAAACTGCATTATGGTTGTCAACATCGAAACTTATATTCTTGCTGCTTTAAAGTTAATTATTGTGATAATGTGTAAATCTATATCCCTTTTTCGTCACAGAAAATATCATATTACTCGAAGTAGTCGTTTAATTGTAGAAGAAATGTGTATTTATATATATATATATATATATATATATATATATATATATATATATATATGCATATCTATATTACATACTTTTCAAATAGTTTGGATATTATTGGCATTAGTACTATGGATCGGTAGTTATGAACTAAAAATCAGCTTTCTTTGGATATCTGTATAAAAATATTTTAATTTTTTTCTATTTTATTGTCTGGATATATACCTGATTTATCGAAAAGGTTACCTTTTCGTCGCATTCGTTTAAAGCATCAATATGACTCAAATCATAGCATAGGATAGCATCATGTGTATGAACACATTTGCTGTGATCGACAATGATGACACGTTTTATTATTTTATAAGAAATCGCATTATAATGAAATAAATGGAAATGAATTTATTTCACATGAAATAGAGTTTAAAAGGTTTTCGAAGAAATCATATAAGACCATCTATTTCGCCATGTCATGACATGTGAAAGAACATAAAATTAACATTAATGAAATACAATGTCAAATATAGCCGACACAATTGGTATTTTTCAGTGACCTTCAGTTTTAAAATATATTGTATGATATATATGAGGTGAGGTAGATAAGGGCACATGAACATACAATTTGTATTGCTCCTTATGTTGTTATTTTGTTTCCTAATTGTGGTAGATATTGGTATGACTTTATTTACAACATTTAAGATGTAGGATATTTCTTCAGTATGAATTACTCATACGTAACTTTAAAGTTATTTTACTTAAAATAATTGCGAATTAAGATAACATTTTGTTTGATATATTTACGTATTCACCACGACGTTTTCGATGTATTATTCGATATTTTTATTCTTGTGACATGCGTATAAAATGTTTAATAGGAGTTTAGAGTATGATTTTTATTTTCTATTTGTCATTGTAGATTTGAGTGTAGATGTGCTGTAAAAAGTATCTGCTTTTTACTACTGATTTTCAATCTCCACACCGTATCAGCTGTGCAGTGTGTTCATAGAGTGCTACTTTCAACAGTTCAGTTTTACAGTAATTTTTTAAAAAAAAAACAATGCACGGAGTTATAAAACCAACTTTGGTTCCTATTTTATATAGTCTGTTGTTTAAAAGCTAATGCTTTGAAAATTGAAAAATGCTAATAAAATGTCTATAATCAATTAAAAAACAAATCATTAAAGTATAAAGCGATGTTAATTTTGTACGTCTATATGGAAATCATTATTACTATAATTATAATTTAATTACACAGGAAAACAGAAACATTTGTTCTAATTAAGAAAAGATCAATTAAGCTACAAATATTTTTCATGAGGATTACTACTCCATTGTGGTTTTTTTTTTTGTTCTCTTTATATTCCTATTTGGATTATTTCCTTGTGATTGATTTTAGCTCAAGCTCAGGAATTGTGATATTCTACTCTTCAATTGTAAGTCTTGAGTATTCAACAGTTGGTAGACATAATAGGTAAACTATTAGTTTGTATAATATTTATAAGTGTACTATGTATTACATGGATATACCAAAGTGATCACTTGATATTCTGAAGTTCTTTTCGCGGATTAATGCAGTATACATTCTCCGTAATTTCGCTAACTTCTTATCCATATCTGTAACAAGCTTCTTGTTGCTACTGACATTAATCTAAAGGTGGAATAGAATAGAATGATTATTTATTGCACATCAAATAAAATATACAGACAATAATTCATAACAAGATAATGTTCATACTATGGGCGGTCTTATCGATTGGAGTGATCTTTATTAGACAAGCTTTGGGTGGACAGGATTTCACATATTCATGTTGCAAGGGAAAGGGGTGTACAGCTATAAAATTATATATCAATAATTATAATACATAAAATACATACACTAAATGTACATTACACACACATTTTATACATACACACATATATATAGCCATATACATTATTATACACACATACATAAGATACTACTGGATGAATACGACAAGTTAGTAACATATTATCTGTCTTTTTATGATACGGTACATTATTTTCTGCCACCGTTACTATCTTTATTTGATATTTCGAGCTCTAAACACAAATTTCTTTGTTGGTAATGTCAAGTGATATTTCCTTCTTTAGACATGTAGTGGATACTTGGGTTATTTTTAATGACTTGAAATAATTATGAAATATTTGTTTTTGGGTTCATTTCATAGTAATTTTCCATCTATGTCAACGCTGTCTTATTATACGTTGAATGTTTTTTTGGAGTCTATATTATCAATAATTGTTTTAGTTCGGGCAACAGTCCGAAAATACACATCAATGTTTTACTGAAGATTTACTACTTTTGAGATGTAGTTAATGACTTCGATTTAATGAAACTTTAAATATCTTTTTATATAGTTCGTTTCAAAGAGGTTATTCTTCATTCTTGCCTTTTAAAGTTTCGTCTTCAAGAAGTAATACTATAATTTCATTCTAATGTCTAAATATAAAGTTCTGGAATTATTTCGGGAGTTCCAAATTAATTTTCAAAATAATCAGGTAAACTACAAGTGGTGCTATCTTGGTTATCTGCTGACATTTTACTAACATTGATGTTGCTATTCAAAGTTACTGCGCTGGCGACAAAAAAGAAAACGATAAATGACGGTGTTCGAATCAGGGTCACGCAGATTGCAAATCAAAAACGCTAACCTTTCTGCCAGCGATTCTTACAGGCGACTGACGAAATTAACGTTTCGTATTAAAGTGTATTTATTTTATTTTGGCTGGAGTCGAAGGTATTTCAAACAAAAGTGGATTAAAAATATTTTATTGTTTAGGTGCTTGATACCTTTGTAACGTTACAATTTATAATTGATATTTTAGTGATTTATATACTTTTGGTGATTAATTATGAACTCACTGCTTATGTTTTTGTTTATCAGCAGTTATGCTCTTGTTATTTATTGATCTTGTCAAATCTATGGGCTTAGACGTATTCCTTATTGTTCTGAATATATTACGTTGTTCCGTGCCTTTTTCAGCATTTATTAAAAGCCGTAGTCATGTTTTATTTTCATAAATAATCTTTCGAACGACTTTTCATACTTTACTAAGTTTTTGATAATTTTGTTAGATTAAAATAACTTGATTAAATAATACTTTTAAACTTATTAGTAACTGCGGTTACTGCATTCAATAGAATCCGACCTTGGATATATATTAAATCCGTTGATGTACAAAGCTATGATGATGGCATCTTTACTGGTGGTATGAAATAAGGTCTGATGTCATGATTTCAGCTACTGAGGTTACAAAACCAGGGTTTTATGTTATATATTTATTCACACATTATATTTTGTGTCATGATTTAATTAAAGCATAGTTAAATAATTTGTGTAAAGCGAATTTGTCTAATTAATTAGTTTTGTTCATACATATAAATAATTATTTTTCAATTCGTGTGAAATATTAGTAAACATAGTAAATTTATATTAAGTTAAATAAACATTAATTTGGAATTAATATTCGTGGAAAAGTTTATTTGATAAATATTGTAGGAATTTATGTTATCAGAAATAATGTAATATGATATTATAGCGATGAAATATTAGAATCATAGTTTTATATTCTTGATATTTCTATTATTATTAAAATATGATTGAGTTATTTTTATGTGTATGCCGGGAGGCATCACGTTGTCGGATGGCCGAGTGTCATGATTTATTATTTTTATAAGTTAAATTTACTTATATTGATGTATTTTAATAATGAATTGTGCTCATTTGACTTATGTTTTGTGAAACTGCCATTGGAAACGTTTTGACTCACACTGTCAGTGTCAATCGATGGTGCCAACCTGCCAACTTCAAAACTACCGCGAATGAGAATTGTCTGTGGCCTCTAAGCATGGATGCCAACCTTGAAAAGAAAACAAGAAAGTTAACGCGGTAGAGTGTTAGCAGTCGGGCTTCAGTTCGGTCTTGGCGTTTAAACTAGTAGGTCGTTGTTGTAAAAGTACCTCTAAATTCTCGACATTTATTGTATAGTTTGTGATGTACCGACATTGGTCGGATGTATATTATACGAAGTTTGCGCCCATTACACGATGTTTCAATTGGAAGGTGTTTTACTGACAATATAGGTACCACATCTACAATGAAGTAGAAGTATTCTAAGCAAATATTTTAACAATCAACATCAGACCAGATTGACAAGGCTTGAGACTCCTTAAACGCATTGTCTACCAGTATATACCAGTATATCGCTGGCCTATTAAGCCTTAATATTTGAAGGGTTAGGCAGTAAGATTGAACCTCTCATAATTAGTTTAACACTAAAACAGTACAGAGCACGAGTTCAAAACACCTATACGTGTCTTCCTGGAGTGTTGCAAAACCTAGCTTGTATTTATGGCCACTAATAAGCAATGTGGCCCTTCGGTGAAGAAAACACATCGTTAAGTAACACCGGGCATGGTGGTAGGACAGTGTCCAGTGTCCGCCTGGTCATGAAAAACCCTCAAAAATCTTTTCTTGAAAAATCTGTCGCCAAACATTCAATGTGTTCCGGTAGCTGTCCTTGAGTGCCAGTTCTCATTCTAGGCTCAGCGTGCTACCATCCTCGACCACATTATTACTTACCAACAGGTGAGGTAGTGGTATATACGATATAAAAAAAATATCCCTACCACAACACGCGCTTTTTTTAGTGTTTTGGTGACGCCTGTCAAGGCTGACCAATGGATACATCGTACGTCACACGCACACAGCGTAACTCTGATCAATAGCGCTGACTAATGCAAGTTTGTAAGTTTTTTTGCGTTGACTTTCGATGTGTTATTATTCATATAAATACTTACATTGTATTAGAAGTTAGAAAAATTTGCTTTAGATAAAGTAATAATCTTGTAACGTTTTTTCAAATAAAAGTATATTATAAATTTAAGAAAAATTTTCAAAATATTATTAAAATAATAATGTTCAATTTTATTAACACATAAATTAATTATTTAAAAACATTTCAACAATGATAATACCAACTCTGAGTATCCGAGTCAAAGTACAAGTATTAGGTAGGTACCACGAGTAAACTGACATAATAGGGAATATGCATGATTTTTTTTAATATGTTTATTTCACTGAATACATCCATTTAACACGGGTAAAAAAATTAAATAATACTGAAAGTGTTCAAATTAAGCTACAAAATATAGTTTTAGCATTGAACAAATATGAGGTATCTAAAACGCTGCCAAATTTTCGCGCACCTTTGTGACGTCACAGTGCACAACACGGTCTCCACAGATTAAATATTTTTAATAGAAATACTACGTATATGTACTACAGTGCATACTATTTCTATGAAAAAGATTTAATCTGTGGAGACCGTGTGATGCAGCGTGACGTCACTTTCTAATTGACATGTGGTGATGTGTTTAGCAAATTTAAATTTCCCACGCTTTTTTTGAATTTTTCATATTATATTTTATATATTTATATATATTTTAACACATGTAAGAGTATTTTATTTATAAAAAAATGTTTAACATACAACATCAGAACAATAATGATTCGAAAATAAATGATTTCAAGTAAATGTATACCACATGCATATTCCCTATTGTTTGAATTTACGATGACACTACTATTACTACCTACTATTGCTAAATACTCATAGATATACAATATTTATTTATTTATTTATTATATACTGATACTATACGTCTACGTATATCAGTTAAAATTAAAATGGGCAGTATAAATTGAAACCACCATTTTTACCGTCAAATACCGGTTAAATTTATCACAAAATTCAGGAAAGCCAACGTCTGCGGCTAACAAACAAACGGATAATGGGGCATTCAGCACTCCGAAGTCTTAATCCCATTCATGGTTTGCGTAAAAGTGAATATTTGTAATGAATGAACGATAAATTAAGCGGCTCATTTGACCGAATGAATGGGCGCGTAATAAACTGCCAACTGTCTTCGAGCTCCTTACAAAAGAAATGTACGGAAGGTTTCTTTGTTCTTAGTAAATCGAGTACTGGAGTCGTTTGTCGGCGTTATTTCACGCTGATTCGACGTTTATGGCCCGACCTGGGCTAACTGGCTGTTACTCTTCATTCGGATATAGGTAGCTGCTAAAGATTTTTGCGAGAGTCCCTACATAAGCTAGATTTAGTTGATACTAGAGAAAGCAGAACGACGCTTAGGTACTCGAGTCTTGAAAGGGTTTTCTAGGAAAAGCTACAGTGCCAAATTATATATCGCTTAGAAAAAGGAGCGGTATCATAAGTTTTAATCAAGCTATTTTTCTTAAAAGAAAATGTTAATGTATATTAAATGGAATGATGACATTTTATTAGCAATAGTCTACGTCTTTATTTTTTACTTAAGGGTATGTCTGTAGAGAATAAATTATTCTAATGTATTGATAAACGCGAAGAGTTCAAAAATATAGCTTTCTCAAACGAATAATTCTTAAAAAAAACTCATAAAGTTACATAGCACACTAGCCAGTACTTATTCACTCATGCTAAGCATAAAAAAAACAACAAAAGACCCGCAACTACCGCTCATAATGACCCATACCATGACTTGCACATTATACCGCACCTCATAGTCGTTCAAATCGAGTTTGTTTAATCCATTAATATAGATTATATTTCTTTTGAAACAGATACGTGGTCGAATGCACCGCAGACAATACAGGGTTGGTTGGTGAGATAACTATGATAAATTACTCTAGTGACGTGCCCGGCCAATACAGTATCGATTGTTTCGATAAAAGTATACTTCATAAATCATATTTCTGGACCACGTTCCTTGCGAATTTGATTAATAGCAACGTGGTCAAAGTTAGGACGCAGACGTTCTAGGTCTTATTTTATGCACTGGAATAAATGGCTCATACATTTCAAGATAGTTACGTTAAACATTGCTTAAAGATGATGAGAGTAACTGAATAAATCATTATTATCAAAGATATTATATACATTTTTATATACAGAGATCACAGTTCATTTTAATAATCGAAAGATGATGATGAAGATGATGATTAATTATTATTCGTAAGATTTTAATTTATAAATCGAATTCTATAACTTACTATATGTTTCTAATGGGAACTACGGTTGGTATAATATATTTTTTACCATTGCCACTCAAAAAAGAAGCACTTTATTCATCGATAGCAGTGAATAAAAACATTTTGAATTTGGAACAAGCACGATATACGAATTATGTACAAAAAATAAATAAAATTTTCTGAAAGTGCCTACTAGCTGGCTAAACGGAGATATACCACAGAAGCTATATATTAAATAAAAATAAAAATCCCGCCAATTCGGGTTTGTTTTTTTTACAAGCTTTTATTTAACTTGCAATGTATGTATGTATGTATGTATGTATGTATGTATGTATGTATGTATGTATGTCACTATGTATGTTCGGGTGGAATCTTGGAAGCTAAGTTAGACCCACTTTCTGATCTCCGATTGGACTCAAATTTGGTGTACTTATGTATCTTTGGTGACAATACAATAATATGGTAACATGGAGCTGGTCTGATGATGAAAACGGAAGGTGGCCACGGAATCTCTGTGATAAAACAACATAACCCCACCGGATTCGGGCTCGATTGATTTGTCTTGAAGAGAACTTTACGCCTAGATGATATCCATGGTCTGATGATGAAGCTGGAAGATGGCCACGGCATCTCTGTGATAAAACAACATAACCCCACCGAGTTTGGGCTCGATTGATTTGCCTTGAAGAGAACTATACATCTAGATTATATCCAGGGTCTGATGATGAAGCTGGAAGGTGGCCACGGCATCTCTGTGATAAATCAACATAACCCTACCGAGTTTGGGCTCGTTTGATTAGTCTTGAAGAGAACTTTTCACCTAGATGATATCCAGGGTCTGATGATGATGATGAAGCTGGAAGGTGGCCACGGTAAATCTGTTATAAATCAACGTAACTCTACTGAGTTTGGGCTCGATTGCTTTGTCTTAAAGAGAACTTTACACCTAGATAATATCCAGGGTCTAATGATGAAGCTGGAAGGTGGCCACGGCATCTCTGTGATAAAATAACGTAATCCCAGTGAATTTGGGCTCAAATGATTCGTCTTGAGGAGCACTTTACACTTAAATGATAGCCAGGATCTGGTAATGAAACTATAAGGTGGCCATGGCATTTCTGTTATAAAGCAACATAGCCCTACCGAGTCGATTGATTTTCCTTGAAGAGCACTTTACCCATAATCACATCAAATATCCGTGGAATATTTTAAAACATCATGCCTTCTCTTAAATACTTAGGTAGTAGGTAGGTAGTCGGTACCTACCCACTAAAAAGTTATAAATAAATTATAAGTAAAAAATATTTTTAAAAACAAGCTTTTATCTTGGACTATGAACTAAAATGTTAAAAATAAATTCTAGTAAGTATTTAGCGTGTAGGTACTTACCTATATTTTTAAAAGTTTGAGGCACTGAAGTATATTAATTACCTAGCCTGAAAAACGGGTAGTGCTTGAAAAACGCTCTTTTACTCACTAGGTGAATAAAAACATTTTTAATTTGGAACAAGCACGATATACGAATTATGTACAAAAAATAAATAAAATTTTATGAAAGTGCCTACTAGCTGGCTAAATGGAGATATACTTTTCACCTAGATGATATCCAGGGTCTGATGATGAAGCTGGAAGGTGGCCACGGCATCTCTGTGATAAAACAACATAACCCCACCGAGTGGGGAAGTTGAAGCACTACCCGTTTTTCAGGCTAGGTAATTACTATAAAAGCTTGTTTTTAAAAATATTTTTTACTTATAATTTATTTTTAACTTTTTAGTAGGTAGGTATAGATACCGACTACCTACCTACTACCTAAGTATTTAAGAGAAAGCATGATGTTTTAAAATATTCCACGGATATTTGATGTGATTATGGGTAAAGTGCTCTTTAAGGAAAATCAATCGATTCGGTGGGGCTATGTTGCTTTATAACAGAAATGCCATGGCCACCTTACAGCTTCATCATCAGATCCTGGCTATCATTTAAGTGTAAAGTGCTCCTCAAGACGAATCATTTGAGCCCAAACTCGGTAGAGTTACGTTGATTTATCACAGAGATGCCGTGGCCACCTTCCAGCTTCATCATCAGACCCTGGATATTATCTAGGTGTAAATTTCTCTTCAAGACGAATCAATCGAGCCCAAACTAGATAAAGTTACGTTGATTTATCACAGAGATGCCGTGGACACCTTCCAGCTTCATCATCAGACCCTGGATATCATCTAGGTAAAAAGTTCTCTCCAAGACGAATCAATCGAGCCCAAACTCGATAGAGTTACGTTGATTTATCACAGAGATGCCATGGACACATTCCAGCTTTATCATCAGACCCTGGATATCATCTGGGTGAAAAGTTCTCTTCAAGACGAATCAATCGAGCCCAAACTCGGTAGGGTTATGTTGATTTATCACAGAGATGCCGTGGCCACCTTCCAGCTTCATCATCAGACCCTGAATATCATCTAGGTGAAAAGTTCTCTTCAAGACGAATCAATCGAGCCCAAACTCGGTAGGGTTGTGTTGATTTATCACAGAGATGCCGTGGCTACCTTCCAGCTTCATCATCAGACCCTGGATATCATTTAGTTGAGAAGTTATCTTCCAGACAAAACAATCGAGCCCAAACTCGGTGGGGTTATGTTGTTTTATCATAGAGATGCCGTGGCCACCTTCCGTCTCCATCATCAGACCAGCTCCATGGTACCATATTATTGTATTGTCACCGAAGATACATAAGTACACCAAATTCGAGTCCAATCGGACATCGGGAAGTGGGTCTAATTTAGCTTCCAAGATTCCACCCGAACAAACATAGTGACGTACATACATACATACTTACATACATTGCAAGTTAAATAAAAGCTTGTAAAAAAATTAATCTCGGTCTTTGTATCCCTCGCTCCGCTCAGGATTCTAATCTAGAATCCTTCGCTGCTCTCGGGATCCAACTTAGTTCCTCGAATTAAATTGCCTTTTTATTCACTTGTTGTATAATCTACTATTTAATTATGGTATAAAATAAAGTCACTTCCCGCCGTCTGTCCCTCCCTCTGTACACTTAGATGTTTTAAATTGTACAACGCATTTTAATTCGCTTTTCATCAATATATACTACTCTTTCTATGGATGAAAACCACATCAAGAGGATAGTTTATCTGATATGGGTAAAAAGACACGTTACATGATACCATGAAACACAAAGACAAAATTAACAACAGCTAACGAACGCTTACACTACCAAGCAAAATAATTTTGTAAGTTTAATATTTTCTCAAAAACCTCCAGAAATTTATCTTGTATAGGCCTGAGGCTGATTTAAAAGCTAACAGGATCAGGTAGGAAGGATTAACAGTAAAGCCCATCTAGCTCGGCTTCGATAACAACCGAGAAATATTGGAGTTGAAGGAAAGTATCGAGGAATTGTCCGGGCTCAGATAAAAAGGAAAAGGTAAGGACACATGAAATGGTTGTACTTTTAGATGAGCAACAAGTGCTTTTTGTCTAATATGCAAACAATAATATCGTTTAAAAACTAAAAAACAACCGACTTCAATGCCGCGCTATTCATTTTCCGTACCAATTTTGAGATGTTTATCTCAATATCTCTAGAGATACTTATCATACCTCGATAAAATTACCATGGTACCACACTTGGGATATCTCCTTTCGAACAAAAAAAGAATAATCGAAATCGGTTCATAAACGACGAAGTTATCCGCGAACAAACATTAAAAAAAAAAAATATATATATATATACGGTCGAATTGAGAAACCTTCTCCTTTTTTTGAAGTCGGTTAAAAATTAGTGATTCCGGATTAGTTGTGAGTCAGAGAATATGTTATTAAGGTTAGTATAATATTTGCTGTAGCAATTACGAAAGACGAAATTAGGTAAGATGTTTTGGGCTTTCCTAAACTAAAGTACTTATATGTATAATTATTACAATGATAACACAAAAAGAAAACACACAGGTACGCACACAAGCTATTTCCTCACACACGTGCACGCACTCACTTAAGGTGTCTTTGTCACCCACATTGGAGAGTCATTGGAACCCATCTCCGTCCGTATGCTTAGTCCTTAATTCAACCCGTGATCTCCGGGTGGTTCTAAATAGCTGACCACTGGTGGTAGGCTTCGGCCTGGGCTCGAACCACCCACAACACAAAAGATGTTGCCAATCGATTTACCCAGATTCGGCTAGATTTACGGTGCCAACCAATTTGTAAGATGGGTAGCGACAGTTGCTCGAACAGCGTGTTAATTCAAATAATTAACATAATAATATGCAAATACGTATTATAGTCTCTATTGTATCTGTCTTCAAAAACCCTAAAACAGTAAACCAGTTACAGTAGCAAGTTTGAGACTTTTATCTCCATATCTCTGGAGATACTCATCAGATGTCGATGAATTGTTAAACGTGGAGATGTACCATACCCATGAAATTAGAATCGTTCGAATATGTTCACAATTGGCAGTGTAATCGCGTAACAAACATAGAAATAAACTGGCCAAGTGCAAGTCGGACTCGCACTCGTAGGGTTCCGTAACACAGTAGAGTATTCTATAACTATGATTTTTCGCAAATACAAAAATAACTTTGTTTTTCATAGTGTTTGTATGAAAAACAAAGTTATACTTGCGGTCGCTATATCTCAACAACTGCTAACTGTATCTCGTTCAAACCAATTTTCTTTGAAAGTTTTTATTGAGATCTACAGAATATATTTTTTCTAGATTTTTCACTCCCTTGCTTTAGAAGTTAGAGGGGGGGGGGGGGGGGACACACATTTTACCACTTTAGACGCACCTATCTTTTAAATTATTGACTTTGAGAAAAAATGATTTTAGAAACCTCAATGTCATTTTTGAAGACCTATCCATAAACACCCCACCCCACCCCACACGTATAGGTTTGAAGAAACATTTTTTTTTGTTTCTGTTCCATATATGGGATGCCCCCCCTTAAACTTTTATATTTTTTATTTTTGTACAAAAATCGGAAAGCGGTTTACAGAATACATCTACCTACCAAGTTTCAATTCTGTAGTCCTAATAGTTTCGGAATAAAATGGCTGTGACATACGGACGGACAGACAGACAGACAGACATACAGACAGACAGACATGGCGAATCTATAAGGGTTCCGTTTTTTGCCATTCGGCTACGGAACCCTAAAAAGAGCAAACAACGTAGAGACGAATAGAAAACCTCTTTCTTATTGGAAGTCGGTTGAAAATAAACTTATAGGGAATACAATATCGTATTTGCAAACTTTAAACTTTCGCGATTTGAACACATAGTTATTGATATTAAAATATGGGACTTATCGCGCCTAAAACATAAATTTTTATTTAACTCGACGTGTCGACCAAGTTGCATTGATCGTGGTCACGAGACGACTGCAACGTCTATCACGATCAATGCAACTTGGTTGGTAAAAAGTTTATGTTTTAGGCGCGATAAGTCCCGTATTTTAATATTTATAACAATATCGTATTTTCTGTAGATATTATTATTAATGGACTTTTCCATTAACGACTCCAAACATGTCCAGAGCTAAAGGTAGCCTTTATTAGTTTTTGTCGTTTGGAGCTGTCATTGTCCGAGTAAATGAGTTTTTCCCTTATTTCGATCTCCTAGTAACTTTCTATACAATTAAGGACCTTATCGTCATTAGTAAAGATTGCCAAAGGTAAATAAAGAAATAAATACTTATATGCTTGCTTTGTTAATATAATAACGAAAAAAAACGACTTCAAATGCCGCGCTAGTCATTTTTAGTAGCAAGTTTGAGATGTGTATCTCAATATCTCTAGAGATATTCATCAGATCTCAATGAAATTTCATTAGGACCACTTTGGAGATGCAGTATCATATCATATCATATCATTTATTTTCATTTAGGTACATTGTACACTTATGAATGTCAAAAACATAAAAAAACAACAACTCATAACAAATAACTCTACTAATTTAATAAAAAAATCATTCGAATCAGTTCAAAATTGACGGTAATAATTATTGCGTAACAATCATACAAAAAAAAACATACAGATGAATTGAGTACCTCCTACTTGAAAGTCTGTTAGTAAAAAAAGTATTTTCAGAACGTATATAAAATATTTTTTGTAATAAAAATATAGTTGGTTTATTGACTATTCATTAAACCAACTGTTTATAAAACTAAAACTACATTTATAAATTATAAAATACAATTTTATTAGTATTTTCACCTTTATTGGTGAATATTCACTTGATATCTGGTAAAATAGTCGTCTAAAACTTGCTTATCCAAAAAAAAATATTCAAACGAAATTGATTTTTTTATACAATTTGTCAGTCGCGTGCACAAATTCTAATATAATTTGTTGTTCGTAAAACACAGATAATAAATAGCAATTCCTCCATAGTAATTCGCATAAAACTAATGGTTCGAAAACGTGACAACTGAAGCGAGAACTCACGATAAAAGTAATCAAAGTGTCGTTAAAATTATTTTAGTACGACGTCATTCGGCCGAGCAATCCTACTAAAGTACTTATGGGCTAAATCTGATGAGTTATTAAATATCTAAGGGAGAGAGGTAGTTATTGATTTAAAAGAAACGAAAACAATGTGTTCTTACACGAAAAGTGTTGGTTTTGTCGTATGGAACATAGTAACGATAAAATGATTTACCAGATTTAAATCCTCACTTAGGATAACTTTAGTTTAGTAGCAGATGCTTTTAGAGAGAGTGACTTTCAAATAAAAGCCCATTGAGATTTCAATTTCCAATCCCTAATTATATTCAAAAGCGATTACTCTAAACGTCAAAAGTTAAACACATCAATCGAGAAGCATCGCATTACCTAAACTTTCACCCGCGGGACATTTATATGCATAGTCAATTTCGTCGGTTACGGGCGAGTTAAATTTGTAAACAATCGTAAATCGTCGACCGTGTGTATCGAAGATCGGAGCGAGCGTCAAATATTTGTTTCATTTTTTTGCTTTGGCGAAACAGTTTTCAAATTTATGACACTCGACTCGTCTAGTGCCCTGGCCCAAGGGGCTTAACCTGAAATGGACGCGGCCGCCGACGAGGAAAATATATTTCCAAGTTTACTGGTCCATAAATAACGGTAGAGTGACAGGGCGATGATAAACTCGAGCGAGAGTTCATCTCACGTCGCTTTCTGAATATTGAACGAGCGTTAAGCTTGTTGTAATTTTTCTGACGTAAATTAACGTTTTGAGAATTATAATGTATCGTCCCGTGATGGGACCTTGTTGCAATGAGTATACAATTGCAGTAGTAATATGATTTGAAAACTTGGTTCATTTGGTTGTAATACAAAAGCCATTAAACATTTCAGATGGCTCCATGACTTTCCGAGTATTTATTAACAAAGACAATCACATGAAAACAATAGTAAAGTAACATTGTTCACAAACAAATGGCCGATACGAAGTGCTACTCCGATACTATTTTACAGCTTTCCAAACAAGCAAAGTCCATTGGAAATCTGCACTAAATACTGTTTTCAAGTTCCATTGTCACGGCATTCTTTGTTTTAGTTGCACTAACAATACTAAACAGCAAGTTGCTGTGTATTAAAGTACCCTTGCTACGTTAATATTTCATGAGATACAATTTTTAGTCCCAAACGTCACAGATTCGAACCCGGCTTTGACGTGCACAAATGAGTTTTTGTATCGTGTTTCATGTAGATACGCATTTACAAGCAAACAAGTGAAAAGGCAACATCGCGAGGAAATTATAAACTTGTTAAATCTTGGGAAACTCTTTTTTGTGGACGTCAAACTGAGTATAGAGTATTTACCTATGAATAAATATATTATTATTACAATAATAATATTATTGTAAGCGTAACGGCTGTTCTGTTTCGCGTTGCATTTATTTTGAATATGCTCCAACTAGGTTTAGGTCTAATACGTAGGCATATCATCTGAGAGCGGCTGGAATGGTACACCTAGCTACATATATTGCTGAGCAAGACAGGCTTACCTCTAGTTCTGCCCTCTTGAAGACGTGCAGTATGAAAACTCATTGTGTGCCAAATTTCATTTAAATTCGTCTAAGTTTTTACCCGACTACGGCAAAGCAAAAAGGAGGGTTATATTTTTGACCGGTATGTGGGTATGTATGTATGTATGTTTGTATGTATGTTCATCTGTTCCCTCATAACTTCTAAACTACTTATCATAATTTGACAAATGAGGTGTCGTTGGACGCGTCTTATTTGTTTGCTGGTTATAGGCTATGTAACGTCACAAGAAATTGAATGTGGCGCCCTCTAGAGGGCACGAAGTCAAGAACTAAAAAAAAATTTCCATACCACCCTATCGTGTGGGGTATCGTTAAATAGGGATTTTAAAATGAAGGTAGGATTTGGTACATCATATTTTTGTCAAGCTTAGCGTTTGCGAGATATATCCCGTCAAGAAAACTAATTTTTACCTCACGGCGCGGCGTCGCAAAGAAGCAATAGGGAGGGTTATGTGTTTGTTGATCGCTATGTATGTATGTAAGTATGTTGACATTTATGCATGTATACATTTATGCAAAAACCCCAAAATACTTGAAATAAAAAATAAGTTCAAAAACTAAAACCCGACTACTGAAATATCACGCTCTAAAAAGAATAAAACAAGAAAATATTCTCATCTGAGATCGCTATGTACAAACTATTCAATATGTATCGTTTATTATATAAAAAACTTACTTTTAATAAATGTTTTATTGTATTTTATACATATTCTTAGTGGTGCTCAGAGGATAGCCGTGGTCGTATGTCACCTACCGTAACAAAACAATACATTCTGAAAAGTAGCATACGACCACGGGTATCCACTGAACACCACTAAGAATATGTATAAAATACGATAAAATATTTATGAAAAGTAAGTTTTTATATAATAAACGATACATATTGAATAGTTTGTACATAGCGATCTCAAATGAGAATATTTTCTTGTTTTATACATTTTACAGCGTGATATTTCAGTAGTCGGGTTTTAGTTTTTGAACTTATTTTTTATTATCTGAAAGAGTTACAAATATATACATTCATCATATACTTTTGCATTTAAAATATTATGTAGAATATGTTGTATATTAACTGCGCTCCGTGCCTTTGCTCGCGTTTAATCCTGGTTTAATCCTTTCTCTTGAATCATTTTATCTATTGATGAAAATCGCATTAAAATCCGTTGCGTATTTTAAAAGATCTAAGCGTAGAGAGGGAGGGACAAAGGTAAGCGGCTTTGTGTTTTTATATACACTCAATAAAAGTGCTCAATTCGTTTTTTTTTTTTTTAATAATTCGACTAAAAGCTAATTTGCCTTATTTTTAGTTTTGCAAGAGACAATAGGAGACGGTAACGCAACTATTAATACGTCTTAAGAGATGTTTTATTGTTTGCCTCTTTCTATAATAAGACAGGCGCTTATAGACTGTCTGAAGCTTATTTTCTGTGAGTATCTATACGCAACCCGCAGTTGAGAACAATACAAAAAGGTCCGAATTCACTAACAACCTGAGAAAGGTGAAGTTTTAATTACATAGAAGTAAGTCTGAAGGTAAAGTGGTTGCGAGTGCAAGTTTGGAGGGATGCAGATTGACTAGAGTAATTCTGCAAAGGATACCTATATTTAAATAAATCTTTTGAAACTATCATTTTAGTACAGCACTTTAAAGGTCCGTAGACTACAGACTATGTAACATAACATGTTATACGACATTGTTATTTAACATGTTTCACATAATGTGTTCACGGAATGTTATAAAACATGTAATAATAACATGTTATTACTATGTAGAACAATGTTATATTAGTCACGTGTACTTACTAGCCCTAAAGAATTGTTAAATAACATTGCTATTTAACATTGTTATTCTAATGGGTACAGTATTGTTTTATGTTGAAATGTTGGATAATAAAGTTACATGTGAACAATGTGAACGTGTTATATATTGTAGTTATATATTATGTGTTATACAGGTTACATAGTCTGTACGCACCTTAATGCAATTTTTTTTAACATAATAAAGGCACATGAATATAGAAAATATATAGGAAAGTGTTTGACTACTATCTCAACTGTTGGTATGTGGCGATGCGGTCGAGGATGATAGCGCGCTAGGCCTAGAATGGGAAGTGGCCTGTCCTCTCAAGGATAGCTGCCGGAACAAATTAAATATTTCGCGGCAGATTTTCCAAAATTATTTCACTGCTCAAATTGTCTATTGCTACGGGATGTGTACTTTCTTTCCGTTTTATTAACACCAATTATATTAATAATGCGAAAGTCAGTTTGTACCGACGTAACCGATTTGGCAGAAATTTTGCACAGATATAGCCAGTATAGTGGAATAAGACAAAGGATACTTTTTAACGTGGGCGAAACTGCGGGGTGCAGCTAGTTATTCAGTACAATATATGTAGTATACAGAATAAGAAAAACCATCAAATCAATTAATTTAATACCTTTTTATACTGTCCGGCTACAATCCTTTCAGCATTAACCAGTAACACCGGGGTCATTATCATCATTCGCCTATCTCTGTCCACTGCAGGACATAGGCCTCACCTATGGCATGCCACTAAGCTAAATCTTCAGCTCTTTGTTTCAAGCCGCTGCCAGCCAGCTTGCGTATATCATCGCTCCATCTGGATGGAGGGCGCCATACATTACAAGCAAATGAAAATAATTTAGATGTATGTTTATACCGTCTATACCTTTGTCAATGATTACCCGCAGGTACTTGTTTTGTGTGAAGGCTTTTATTTCGTTTTCCAGTACCTACCCTTTTATTACTTACGTAATAGTATACCCACTTTACAACAGGTGTGATAGTAGTCAAACGCTCATGATATGAAAAAAAAATGTATAAGTTTTTAGGTTTTCATGGGGACTGACACTATTATTAGAACTATTAACGAGATCTATACTTTTTTTTTTAAATTATTTATGAGTTTCCGATATTTCGGCTCTGTTGCAAGTGCCATGATCACGGATGAATGTTCATGGCGCTCGCAACAGAAATGCTTGCCGAAATATCGGAAACGTATCAATAATTAACTTCATGGTAAATATCCCGTTAATAGTATACGCCAATGATATGATATGATATCCCAATGATATACGTATAATGTAAACAGAGAACATGCGCTACTACATTAGAAGTCAACTTTATTTAATTAGAGTACACCTTTGTGTTCATAAAACTAGTTTGTTACGAAGCTCGTTTCTACAGTTAACCTAACAAAATTAAACATTTCGTTCAATAGCCGCAACAAACTATACCACGATGCCGAAATTGTAACAACTTACACTGAAACTGCTCCACTTAATGACGTTAATAAATGCACTCGTTATTTACTTAGAAATTTATCGCTTTCGGCGCACCTGTGGCCAGCACTAAACTTTGTTCTTTTTTTACCTTTGATTATAAAATATGTCAGATAGCGTTAATATCATGTTTGCTCGTTGAACATTGTATCGTCTTGCAATGATATTCTATATGTAATTTCTAAGACGTATTTAATCGATATGTTTTTGGCTGACCGGAAAGACAAATCTGAATTGTTGTGAATCGTTGATTCAAGAAATTAGATTACATACAACAGTAAAAAATAAACTAATAAAATAAGCAATGCTTCATGTGCAGATGATAATAAAATCTATACAATCAAGTAGGTACACTAAAATGTCAAATATATGATACGCTATATGTATAGTGCTACAAATTTATTTGTTCTAGTGGCAAAATGCGGAACTATTGATATTAAACCAACAAAAAAACAATGATTTGCTAACGTTTAATGCGACTACAGCGACATTCTCTTCTCAGTCAATTCTTATAGTTTTTGCTACTATTGTATACATACATAGATATGTTCAAGCCATATAGTATACTTTATCTTCAATGTTTTGTCTTTCGGCGTGGCGATACTTGCATCACCAATATGTGTTAGCGCTCTTAGGGCCTTTTAGTGCGGCTCTAATTAAATTCGATTAAGTATTAAGATTTTACTACGTAGCTCTATATCATACTACATAGCTCTACATAGCTATATAATTATGTCGTCATCTAGCGCAGAAGCTATGGAATTATTTGAGAAAAGTAGTAGATATTTTGGGTTTGTGTTATAAATTTGAGTTAAAGCATTGCTATGTTTTTTGGCCTCTACGTGAGTTATTATTTTCTTGATTTAATTGTAATACCTTTTCAGAATCATTTTTAGGTAAGAGCAGAAATAAATATTATCCACATAGTGCAAAATAATTACCTCACCACTTATTTGTTATTACTTGTATCACAGTTAAATCAAACTGCGCATTCATAGCTTTATATTAAAACGTGAACATTTCCCAAGCTCAGTGTACGTATCTCAGAGAAACCTGCCAATCATTTCCGCTTCGTTAACTCAAAGTTCTTAAACAACCAGCACCGTAGAGGGTAGTAAAAGCATACACACCATGTCGCAGTTAAGACTGCTGTGTTACGAGCTCAAAACAGCTGCGCGAAATTCACACTTTCGTAAGAAATACACCGTCTAATAAGACGCTGTATTGCTAGGATTTTGTTACGCTGAGCCAATAGGCGCGGCAAGAGGCGTAAGTAATTGCTTTCTACTCGTGCGAATAATTCTTAATACTTATTATTATTAAAGGAGCCTTTTTATTCACGCGTTTAAATATACATGTTTACTGCACTACGAAAACTTAGCATACTACCTCTACATCTTAAATAATCTTTGCTGAAATAATGGTTAAACGATTGCTTATTCGGAATTTTAAAAATCCTGCTCGTTTCTTCACTGGATGTTAAATGTTAACGAATTATTAATTTAAAATGGTTTACAAAACTAAAATAAACTGACTTCAAATGCTGTGCTTTACTTTTTTCAGTGCCAAGTTTGAGGTGTTTATCTTCATAAAGGTACGGACACACCGCGGCGTCCTGCGATCTGCGGGCGCGATCTCAGTACTTTTCAATTGTTTTTTGATCGCGTTTGGTGTGAACCCGTCGGTACAAATACTACTGCGCTATCTGATTGCAGCTTAGATCGCGCACGCAGGACGCTGCGGTGTGTCCGTACCTTAAGTCTGGAGATGCGAAATTTAAATGGTAATATTTCGAAATAAATCTATTTCGAACAAAAATATTATGCAAATCTGTCGTCTATGTGACGAAGTTATGTATAAAAAAATATATATATAAATCTGAATTCAAAACCTCCTCCTTATTGAGGTTGGTTAAAAATAAAGGTTAGTATTGCTCGCTATCTAAAACTTATAAGTAACAAATAACATAATACCGAGAGTTTAGCAACTTCTGTAACTACAGTTAGTATTTCAACAACATTATTGAATTCCATGACACACATTCAAGTAATATTATTTATTGGAAAACTTAGTTTAGCTTGAAGCAACTATCTGGACAAGTTAGTTGTGCCACTGCCGTTTCTAGGGTGCAATACGACTGTGAGCGTTTTAAATCCAAACATGCGAATGATTCAAACGTAATTAAATGGAAATAAAAGTGGGGCTGATCGTCTTAAATGTTTTTAATTTTTCGTCTTTAAAGGTACGCCCAAACCGCGGCGTCCTGCAATCTGCGGGTACGATCTTAATACTTTTAAATTGTTTTCTGATCGCGTTTGGTGTGAACCAGTCGGTACAAATACTACTGCGCTATCTGATCGCCGCTTAGATCGCGCACACAGGACGCTGCAGTGTGTCCGTACCTTAATTAATTCCTTTGTCTAATATTTTTTCATTTGGATGTCTGTGTATTTTAAGTATTTGTATGTGTTATACAATACTCTATCGGTATAAAAATATATTATACTTCTTACGCCCGAGAGAGATTCTATACGGTCTGATAAAATTTTATACTTTTATCAAAAAGTATAAAATTCCTCCATACTAAAGGCCCTCATAATACAACATTTACCAGGTTTATAGGTCAATTTATAGACCTACTCAAATAACAGAAACTAAACGTTACATAATACGTCATTTAATACAATAATATCAATCCACGAAACGGCTTGAGTTTCCCCTGATGTTAAGGAAAATGTAAACCAAACCTTTTAAGATAATTTTATAACAATGTATGTAAAATGTATCGCTAATTGCTACATAAACTGCTAAAATAATCACTTAAATTAATCGCTAATCGCTACATCAAGGTCCAAAATTGATGCAAATGCTTAAGCATGGATTTTCGATAGTTAGCTGTTTACAATCTAAAGTATTTTCTGAATTAGGTACTCGTACATAGTGCAGGTCATATATGTTAATAATTCTGATGCGCTGTAGTAAATTAACTTTGAAAACCACTGAAACATTTATATCGACGGGTATCTATACCCGTAATATTGAACTAAATTAGAACAAGAATCAAGAATTGTTGACAAATAAAACCTGTTCATAAACAGAACACAAAGAACAAATACGGCTTGTCAAGTAAAGACTTGTAAGACTTGCGTAGAAAGGGAACTGCTCAATTTTCACACCTTTCCCACGAACAGACAATTGAGTCATATGAATTTAAAATTTTAATCATTGTGTTGTGAAATTGTAATCTTAAAACGTTGGCGATCTGAACACGTGCTTTTTTTAATGTTAGTAAATTTATGTGACAAGTACTATCACGAATTGTGGTAAAACAAAAACTGTTAATCTTCTGGGATAACCTGAAATTTTAAGTTAAAAAGACTTAACTTCTCTAGTCTAGTCTAGTCTAGTCTTCTGTCAGTCAAAATCAATGTAAATTTTGCGAAACCTAGTAAATAAAACTTATATTTTCAACATAACTAGCATAAAAACATGATGGCTTTAGAGTGAGCAATTAAAATAAACAAAATATATCATCATACTTCATACACAGTTCCAACATATTTGCGACAAACATTAGCATTAAAAAACCAACGTTTTGTAAAACTCTAGAGCCGTACAAAGTGTTTAAGCCAAAAATAATATTGTAAGAACTGTCAAGTCCAATGATCAAAGTTTCCCGATAGAAGATAAAACGGACAAAATAATTTGGCCGTATCTTTGAAGTCGATTCTGTTATGTTTACTCAAAAATTGTATAAGTCCCCGCGTTTGACTTCTGATAAATTGGATATTTAAGAGAGATATTAATGACGAGCCTTTAGACGTTCTGCTTATTTATTGGTTTGAATGACAATTTTTTTGAATCCTGTCTGTTGCTCTTTATTTATTATTTATTAGAAAAGTAGGAAGTAATTTTGACATACAAAAGATATTTAGAACATAAACTCAACATAAAAATAAATCAATTATACTAACCAAGTCACTATAAACATTATTGATTCACAAAGTTTTACATATTATTATATTGCTTCGTGGTTAGACAGGAATGTCGTTATCCCCATATAACGACATTCCTGTCTATTGTCTATCTTGGGAAGGTCAGCGTTACCTTAAAAAAAGATCAAATATTTAATTCCAAATACGATTTTAAGTTTGTCTGCCTTAAGTTTGTTTACAATAAAAGTATTCATTTGCAAAGTGCACAAGGAATCGTACGGTCCAATGCACGCTGCCGAGTTTTGGCTGTCTTCCAAATGTTCACCGGCAGATCTCACTGCAGTAGTATAACATATCTGTGAGCGTTTGACGAACTGCCTTTATCTTTTTATTACTTAGGAAAATATGATTAGGTACTGCTCAAGAACTTAGTTGTCAGTGATGTTCTAGCGAAACTTTCAGAAAGTTACGAGATAGGACTTAAGTAATTACTTGTTAAATGATAGACATCATGCAAATTAAAATAGTACACTCGCCGTGCACTTATTTATTTAATGTAGTGTGACCATAATTCACATTTTTTTACTGACATAATTACGAATAATTGTTAGTTCAAAACTTAAATTAACCAACTCTTTATTCCGTGCGATTCGGTTTCAGTAGGTACCAAGTTTGAGATTTTTATCACCATATCTTTACTAGATATATATAGAGATATAGATATACTCATCATCAGATCTTGATAAAATCTATCAAAAGACAAAAAGACAACACCTACTCAAGGTGCAGTCCTTTGGTAGATTTTATCAATTGACATTGAAATTAGTTGATTTTTTTTGCCTAGTTTGTGTTTATATCCATATTTCTGGAGAAACTTATGAGATCTCAATTTTACAATTAATCAATCTAAATAAATACTCAACCTTTAAAAAAAAATTGAATCAGTTAACAATTGGCGGATTAATCCCAAACATACAAAAAATGTATATTGAAAAATAAATATATATTTGAGGGCCCGGTGGCGTAATTGGGAGAACGGTCGGCTTTGATGCCGTGGTACCGAGTTCAAACCGCCGTGCACCAATGGATTTTTCTATCGAAAAATTTATGTGCGCTTTACACAGTGGCCCTCCGGTGAAGGAAAACATCGTTAAGAAACCAACAACCCCCGCATGGTGGTAGGACACTATCTAGTGTCCGCCTGGCCAGCTACCACCCTCAAGTAAGAAAATCTGTCACCAAAACATCTAATGTGTTCCGGCAGCCATCCTTGAGAGCCAGTTCCCATTCTAGGCCTAGCGTGCTTACCATCTTCGACCGCATCATCACTTACCAACAGGTAAGATAGTGGTAAAATGCTAGCCTATAAAGTATAATATATATTGATATATATAATATATATATCAATGCAGACGAATTGAGATCCTCCTTTTTTGGAAGACGGTTGAAAATAGCAAAACTACTATCAACTAGAAACCTATTGTATTGTTTCAATATTACGAATCTCTCGAGAGCCTTAAATCTGTATATTAAATAAATAAATCACACTACAGACATAACGTAAGTCACAAAAAGTATTTGAAGCTGCTCAAATCTGCAACGAATCAAAAATAAATCTTTTCTATAAAACAATACGTATTCAAAATACGAATAAGATTAAGGGATGCCGTATAGCCTAACAGAGGATAAACAACGTATGTCAGACCTAATTTAATAATAAACGCAAAAATCGTGGCGTCGACGACTCACAGATTTATCACTCTCGTTTTACAAGATTACCCCAAACGACATTGACGGATTGACTCTTCAAATCGCCTGTCTCTGTTTAACACATTTATGAATGTGGGTTTATCTCACTCTAACGCTCGAGTAATTAGAGTACCTGCATTTGTTTAGGTCGGGGGATAGATCGGAGACTCTATCTAGACACGGTGTTAATGCATCCAGATTGATGAATGAGAGGCTGGAATGCTGGGGTATTAATTAGTCAGCCTTATCGTAGGATTTATCGATGGTTGAATGATAGGTTGAATGTAAGATTGCAGGTGTCTAGACTTGAAAAGAATACAGTTTCACGGCGGCTCCACATTAGTGCCGTGAAGCTCCGTAAGTAAGCGGAGAACGTGAATGTGGGCGGTTTTCGCGGGGTTCACGCGCTTTCACGTCTGTTCCATGATCAGAATCGGTGTTTATTTCCTCGACAAAGGGTTCGCGCTCCCTTCGCGCGGCGTTCATGCGAACACATCCACGTTTGACGGCCCCGCGCCAGCTTACTCAGCTTCTACGCTTACACGCTACAGTAGCTTCTACGTCCATTTCGCGGCGGGTTTCAAGAACGACTGTAAGCATCTCGTGAATGTGGAGGGCACGACTTATGCCGTGAATTCATGGCGAAAATTGGCGCTTGAATTCACGGCACTAATGTGGAGCCGCCATCAGACAAAGTTCGATTTTATATAGTCACGTGACATTGGCAACTGTATCAAACTGCAGTCCCTAATAGCCTTGTTTTTCTCTGTACTTATTGAGTTTATTGTTTATAGATTACTTATATAGTACCTAACCTTGACATACTAAACACTGTAATACTCCTTTTTAGTAAATTTGTCAAAAAGTAATAAAATGCTTAATAAAAGTAATAAAATATTAATTTCTTAAAATTTTAAAATTCGTAAAATTCTTAAAATTAAAATAATTATTAATTATTATTGAAATTATTTACAAAATATTACCAAAAAAACTTTCGTCTTCAGGCTTTGTAGTATGGGCAATGTAAAGACTCGACGAAGTTTTCTGAATGCTGCCCATCCAAGCTGTATCCTTCTGCGAGCGTCCTTCTCGAAGTTGTTTCTGCCCAATAGCAAGATTTGCCCAAGGTAGACAAACATTCCTGAAGAACTTCGAGAGGAACTCCGTTTAAGGAAATGGGTTCCGGAATAACATGTTCGTTGAACATGATCTTGGTCTTATCCAAGTTCATCCGGAGACCGATGCGTGCAGAATAATCAGCGAGGGTGGTCAGCATGTATTGCAGGTCCTGCACGGTTTCAGCCATTATGACGATATCATCCGCAAATCTCAAGTGTGAGAGGTAATTTCCGTTTATATTTATTGTACCCCGTCCTTTTCAGTTCAGCGTTTTGAACATATCCTCTAGAGCGTTTGTGAACAATTTGGGGGAAATAACGTCCCCTTGTCTCACTCCTCAATGTAAGTGGATATGTTCAGTCTGCTGATTTTGTACTTGGATGGTCATAGTCGCGGCGTCTTATAGACCTGTCAACTCTTGGACGTATCGCCAATCAACTTGGCACCGTCGTAGAGACTCCTGAACAGACCAGGTTTCAATAGAATCAAAGGCTTTCTCATAGTCCACAAACGCTAAACACAGGGGCTGGTTATACTCCTCGGTCTTCTGTATAACCGGCCGCACTGTGTGGATGTGGTCTATGGTACCGTATCCTCCTCGAAACCCAGCCTGCTCGGGGGGTTGAAATTCGTCGAGCCTACGCGCGAGACGATTTGTGATGACTCTAGAAAACAACATTATAGACATGGCTTAAGAGCGATATAGGTCGATAGGTCTTCAAAAGGGTTTGTCTCTCTTTTTGAAGAACGTACCAACCACATTCTTACTCCATGTCTTCGGAGTTCTCCCCAAAAAGAGGACGGAATTGAAAAACGTAGCGTAGGACGCCCTCCAACTAGATGGGTCGATGATATACGCAAACTGCCTGGCAGCGGTTGGAAACAAATAGCTGAAGATCGAGCTCAGTGACGTGCCATGGGAGAGGCCACGGAAGTTGGATGATAATGATGATGATGACTGAAATTATTTAAAATTCTTAAAATTTTAAACGTTAATATTCTTAAAATTCTTAATGTTTTCTTAATGTCCTCTAAAAAAATGTCTTCTTAAATCATATCGTGTCATCAACAGGAATTCAAAATGAATGTCATCGACGCCCTCTGACTGGCTATCCTCGACAAAGCCAGACATTTCAAAGCGTCGACGGCTTTAGAAAAACCCGGACACGGAAAACTAAAAAAGCAATCAATGGGAAAGTAAGTGTCCAACCAAATAGCGGCTGTTGCGAATTGAAGTCACGTCGAGAGACGTCCACGGCACGAGGTTCACATAAATAACACTAATGATATCCGATTGTGTTCGGATACGCGGCCGAAAGAGGGGGCCCGAATTTTTCGATACATTGTATAGCGTTGTTGTGTCAACGAAATATTATGTTCATACACGTTTGTTTTTAGTTGACGTGACAGACATTGCGAGACGCGTTGTTCCGCGATGTTTATACACGTAATTGCTACGCTTTTTTCGATAAAGTTTTTTTGTAGTTTTTTTTTTTTCTTTTTTTTTTTATACGTAATAGGCTAGCGTTTGACCACTATCTCACCTGTTGGTAAGTGATGATGCGGTCGAAGATGGTAAACACGCTAGGCCTAGAATGGGAACTGGCTCTCAAGGATAGCTGCCGGAACACATTAGATGTTTGGTGACACATTTTCTAACTTGAGGGTGGTAGCTGGCCAGGCGGACACCAGATAGTGTCCTACCACCATGCGGAGGTTGTTGGTTTCTTAACGATGTTTTTCCTTCACCGGAGGGCCACTGTGAAGAGCGCACATAAATTTTTCGATAGAAAAATCCATTGGTGCACGGCGGTTTGAACTCGGTACCTCTGGCATCAAAGGCAAGCGTTCTCCCGATTGCGCCACCGGGCCCTCAAAAGTAGTGTTGGTATAACTAATGAAAGAATAATCAAATTAGAAATAACGGTAATAAGAACGGTAATGTTGGTGCCACGACACCAACATTACCAGTTTCTAATTATTTGTCCAGGTCGTATTAGGTCATATAGGTATTTGCCCGGTGGCGAAAGATGGCCCCGGTGGTGTAATCGGGAGAACGGTCGGCTTTGATGCCAAAGGTACCGAGTTTAATCCCCGCCGTGCAACAATAGATTTTTCTATTGAAAAATGTATGTGCGCTTTTCACGGCGGTCCTCCAGTGCAGGAAAAACATTGATATATTAAAAAAAACTTCAAACTCGCGCTTAAGTTCGCCCGCTCAAAGCTTAGCTAGGCTGGTTGTTAGTGGCCGGTGACTGAATGAGCCGGCCACCGAATAAGCCTATGTTCATGTTATATATTTTTTTGAAAAGCTTACGAAGTATGAGATTTTTTTTTAAATGTAGTATCTTAGTATTTTATTTGTAGTATGTTAGTGTAGTTCTTGTATTTGGTAGTCAATGTTTTAGTATTATTTATATTGATTACTTTATATACCACGGTTAAACTGATCGCAGTTGCATCTCTAAAAGCTTAAACTCAGAATAAAAATGTAGGTAAAATAATTTCAGAACAAGGTTTAAGTACCTTTAGCAGTAAAATAATATGTTTGCGACAGTTATTTGCATAAAAGCATTACATTTCCCGACAAACATCAGAACAACTATTATATTCTCGCACTCGCGTCACGTTCCAGCCTCGGGTGTTTAAAAAAAATTACCTGTATCTGACGTTATTTTAAATAAAGCCGGCGTATACTCCTTTTGTTAACTATAAAAATCCAAGCCAAGGTTCCTTCCTGAAGTTTCTTGTGGCACTATAAATTCATGGAGGATTCCAGTATTCAGAGTCTGTATTCTTAGATTTTTGCTTATAATCGCAGTGTGGTCAGTATGGACACTTAGATTCTTCTAGAAAAAATGTCGATCAAAGTATTCCCTGATTATTTGGTCAACGTTTATTCTTTAAGGTGATCGACAAAGCTCAAGGAATTAGCAAACTAAAGTAGCAGTATGCTGATCATACTCTGTCGCAGAACTGATAACCACTAGGGTATATTGGTTTTGAAGTGGAGACCGCGACTCAAGCAAATGTAGTGTATAAGGACGTCCTGTGTTGTGTCCAGGCAGAGCAACAAAGTTTTCAAAACAGTGGTCTGACTTCAGTAGCTATTCAACTTTTTTTGAAACGCATTTCACTTAACAGTCTGGTTTTATTTTTTATCTGTGATTATTTTTTTGCCTGCGGCTTCACTCACGTAAATTGCGATATAACTGTGAAAATATCTTGCCGCGGTAATAAGTAATGATATTGCTATCCAGCTTTAAAAAAAACCCTTACATCGATTTTAGATAAATCCTTTGAAATAATAAAAATGTCGTACAAAATTTCACCCCAATATTTCACCACTTTTAGGCTATGAATGATGAATACCAGAAAGGTTAAATCACAATAAAATGTGTTAATATTCTTGTCTGTCTAATATTCTTTGAACGAATTAAAACTAATTTGAATTAGTATTTTAACAACATTTCGAGTAAATCATACACAAGACTTAAAACGTTTCATGCAAACTTTCATCCACAATTTAATCAGTTTTAATGGTGAATTTCCGGAAACGTTGATTGTTATTCAATTTGTTATTTTAATAGAAAAATAATTATAATGCTGCTTTAAAATGAATTTATGTAATAAAAAGTTTCATTGCAACACCCACTGGTTTACCTCTTTAGAGGATGAATTCCCAAAAATCCCTTTAGTGTGTAGATAGGTCACCTCCGTCATATCAATAAGAAATCTTCATGCTAATTTTCATGCTTTTCGACTCAGTGGTTCTAACACTGTATTGATATATCGGTCGGTCAGTTTTTCCTCTAGTCTTTAATGTGTTTAATAAAAAAAATATCGTTAATTATACCTACTGTGCTTCATGGAAGTCCTGAAAGACCTCGATACTTACCAACAGGTGAGCTAGTGGTCAGACGCTTGTAAGAATAAAAATAAATATGTAAAAAAAGTAATGTTTTATCGTAGTTATTTCTTGTTTATGCCAAAAACTAAACAAACAAAATCTATTATAAGAATTATGAGTGTTGATTAACACGACGCACTAAATATAATTATACATTATAATTTTACATTACAATATTATGAAATACATGTTGTTCATTTAAATTATACGTAGATAAAAGGCAGCAATAGCCCAATGGATAGGGTATCGGACTGGCAATCGAGAGGTCGTGAGTTCGAATCCCACCCCAGCCATTGCACTATTGATGTGAACCCACTCCAGACACAAGCATGTTTAGCTTAGTTGGAGGGGTTAAATAGAATAATAGTATTCTGCAACCCACTTTGCGTGTAATCTTTTTTCTTTGCAAAAAAAAAAAAACATAGTACTTAAATTCAAAATGTCAAACCACTCCCAACCAATCTATACTAGTCTATACTAATATTATAAAGAGAAAACATTTGTATTTTTGTATGTTTGTAATGATTTGGCTCTAAAACTACTGAACAGATTTAAAAAATTCTTTCACTAATATATAGAATGGATTTTTGAAATGAAAATAGGCTATATATTATCCCGTTTAAATCAAAGGTACATCCGTGGAGACCTAATTTGCAACCTAAGTCGACAAAAAAACGGTCGAAAAAACACGTTTCTTACGAACGCTGCTCAATTGAAAACAGATGGAAGACTATTTTCTATAGAAGAGTTGTACAACTTAATAAGACCTACAAAAAAATCCGCGACAGCATATGTCTATCTCTTAAGGTTGACTCACAGTAACCATTTTAATCTAAATTTTTTTGTTAAAAAATATTACATAACTTCCAAGGCTATTTTCAAGTATATAGTATTACTCCTTATCCAAATAATCACGTTAATTAGCTTGGCCACATATTATAGATTAAAATTGTCCTGTACAGTATATAATTCAAATGAAAACTCTAGAAGATATCACGAATTTCACAAACACGCATCGCAAAATTAATAAAATATTTGCAGTGAAACCACAGATTAGGTCATAGTTACTACGAAAATATTATTATAAGCTTAGCTATGCTGTAGATTCCCACCGATCACAATCAATTTGAAGTCAATATAGTATAATAATATGATCTATTGTATAAAATAGTATTCATCTATATATATAATAATATAATATAATATTTTAAGCCACCCCGACTGATCTATGTATAATAGCTTTTTCCAATGACTCTAAACACGACATTTAAAATCTGAGCTGTAAGTTGGTGAGGATTTGAGTATTCTGTAGAGTCCAGGAGGCTTCCATGTTCTTACAATATCGTTGAAAAAGAAGATTTTCGAATTGATCAGACCTATGAAAGTTGATTTCATAGCGCAATTAACTAGAAAAAAGCTCATAATTTTATAACGATTGAACGAATTTTCATGAATCAAAGCTAAGAAAACTCTCGATGAAGACATCTATCAAACAAAAAAAAACTATCAATAATAAAAACAAAATCGGTTCATTCGGTTAGGTGCTAAGATGCTACAGACAGACACACAGATACACACGTTAAACGTATAATATACCCCTACTTTTTTGAGTCGGGAAACGCCGTAAGGTTACGGCGGCAGATGTTATCCTTGGTGTTAAGCTACTTTTCAACCGACTTTCAAAAAGAAGGAGGTTCTCAATTAGTTTTTTTTTTGTGTGGATGTTACGCGATTACTCCGTCAATTGTGATTCGAATGATTATTTTTGTTCTCGGTAGGGTACGTTTCCGAGGGACCATCCATTGTAATTTCATCGAGATTTGATAAGTATCTCCAGAGATATGACGATAAACGTCTCAAACTTGCTACTAAAATTGAATCGCGAGGCATTGAAGTCGGTTGTTTTAGTTTTTAAACTATCTTAATTATTGGTAGATTTAATGATCCCACTACCTCTGTACGAAAACCAATGATTCATGAATGCACATAAAACTTTCATTGGTGGGTATATAGCTAGGATTAGAACCAACGACCGTCGGGTCACAATCAGGGTAACTATCCTTCACGCCAAAGGGCCGTCCAATATCACTACGTAAGTATCATAAAACAAATTCCATCACTGCGTCTGTCTGTTTTCAATAATCTCAATAGCTACTGAACGGATTATCATGCGGTTTTCACCAATAGCCAGAGTGTTTATGAGGAAGGTTTAGGTGCATAATTCGTTAAGGTTTTGTGTAAATTGGTTGACATATGGCGATGATTGTTAAATATGTAATATTTTATATTCGATACAACAAACTGATGCAAATTTTGTAGGCATATATGTTCTACCCGTGCGAAGCCGGGGCGGGCTGCTAGTAAATTCATAATTTATTCATTGAGACCATTCCAATGAGACCAAACTCGACATTTCTGCTGTAAGTTGGTGAAGAGTTGAGTATTCTACAGATTTCAGGAGATATGTCAGCATCAGGTCAACGCTACCCAGTTCTAACAATATCTTTGAAGTAAGAGTATACCGTATTTCGAATTGATCAGACTAATAAAAGTTTTTATTTCATAACGTCATCATCTATAAAAAAAGGTCAGTGTCTTAAAATGGCTCTAAGGATTTTCATGATTCAAGGCTAGGAACACACTCGATTAAGACATCTATCAAACAAAAAAACGTAATGGAAATCGGTTCATCCGTTTGGCCGCTACGATGCCGCAGACAGAGGCACGCATACACAGAAACATACGGCAAACTTGTAAGACTCCTTTTCTTTTTGCGTAGGGGGTTAAAAATACTGCATGATAAGGTTTTTTTTTATCAACCGACTTCCAAAAAGGAGGAGGTTCTCAATTCGTCTTTTTTTTTTTGTATGTTTGTTATGCAATTACTCCGTCAATTGTTAACCGATTCGAATTATTCTTTTTTTAATCGGTAGGGCTCTTGTTCGAGGTGGTCCCATAATATTATCATTGAGATCTGATAAGTATCTTTAGAGATCGAGATATGACGATAAAAATCTCAAACTTGCTACCGAAACTGACTCGCGCGGCATGGAAGTCGGTTGTTTTAGTTTTTAGACTATCTTAATTATATTCTGAAATCGTGTCGTCCCTACTGTTACAGAAAGCAATGCCGCGCTCGATTCAGAGATTCGCAATAAAGTTTTCTGCACTTAATTTTATTGCGTGGCGGGTTACTTCGTTGAAGAAGTCGAGTTCCGAATGTGGCAGCTCTGTGGCTATTTTCCTAGAATTCAATGGAAAAAAATAGGAATGATAACTCATTTTCAGTGAATAAATTGGAATAGGAAATTACAATTTATTCACTGTAAATGTGTTTCCGTTATTATTTACATTATTCGATGGATTTTTTCAGTTAAGTAATAGTATAAGCTAGTATAGTGTTTGAATTAAAAGATCAATAATAATTATATGTCAATCGTATACATTTATCATAATGAAATAGGCGTTATTTAGTAGTTTAGTAGGTCAATCAATGGCTACGGCTTCGGCCTGGCGTTCGAGAGGTTGTTTAGGTACGGCCACACCGCGGCGTCCTGCGACCGCGTGCGCCGCGTTCACGATCTGATTTTCAATCGTTTTCTGATCGCCTTAGATCGCGTTTGGTGTAAACAAGGCGGTACAAACACTACTGCGCTATCTGCTAGGCTATTCTGTAAGCTATCTCGACAGTGGAATCCGCGGTGAGATTCGAATTTCGTTCTACGAAATTCAATCGTATCACGTTCGTAATACGGTTGAATTTTGTAGTACGAAATTCAAATCTCACCGCGGATTCCGCTTCCGAGATAGCCTACAGAATAGCCATACTGATCGCCGCCTAGATCGCGCACGCAGGACGCCGCTGTGTGGTCATACCTTAGACCGAGCGAACGCGAAGCGTGAGTGAAGCGTCTCCGGTTAAGCTTGGGCAAAATTGCTTTCATATGTCCAACTGATGTGCGGCGGATGTCCGACTGTTCTCCTCTATAGGTCGTATTACTCAACCGATTCTCGTAAAATTTTATGAGCAGATGATAATTAATTATACACAATGTTTTGTCAATTTTGGGGGTATCTTATTGTTTTAAGGTGCGCGGTGAACATTCAATCAGTTTAAAGCAATACAAAGACAGACTCGCAAGGTCTACAGCTCACAGAACCACTAGTTACATATTGTCCAGCATTGAACAGCGGCCATTACAGTCAAATGAGCCGGATAATGACGTCACGGTGTCGTTACGAATACCAATGATTCATTGCGTGGCGATCACACTGACGTTATGTCCCGTTCATTATTGATGAGCGATTGTACCGTACCTAACTAGCTGTAATAACTTCACGCGACTGGTTTTAATTGTCAATTTTGGTAGTGAATTGGTCTGGTACAAGTATGCATTGTTTACAACTGAATCACGACGTTTGGAAAAATAGACATAAACACTTTAGTATTAAACACTTTCAATAACTGAATAAACAATAACATAACATTGCGGGATTCTTTGCACTCAACCTTTGGATATTAATTTGGATATTATTAGTTTCTATATACAGCAGGGCCTCGATGATCCGAACACCGAAAATGTATACCCTGTTCGGATGCACGAAGCGTTCGGATTATAGTATGTTAAAATTTTGAAGGGGATTTTTCGAAATAAAACAAAATTTTTTTACATTATAATGTGTTTATTGAAGTATGTACGTTAGATGTATGTTAGATACAATGCTATTAATCACACTTTTTTAAAGAATTCTAATATAGTGCTCTGACGAGTAGTATTTAGTGACATAGAAAATGCTTTATCCCTTAATTTACGTACGCGTACTACGCGAAAAGGCGCGCGGGCGGACGAAAAAGCGATACGTGTGTTATCTAAAACGCACTGCGTGGCACCACAGAGTACCTTGTATAATACTGCGTGGCACTGCGGGACAGAAACTGTGAGAAATGGCGGTTGCGCAGGGGTAAGGGGGGGTCGTTCGGATTATAGAGGCGTTCGGACGAGCTGGGGTACGGATTATCAAGGCCGTGCTGTATCTCTGATTGAGTGAAAATAATACATAACGGTTTTGATATAGTAGTTATAAAAAAATCCCAAGACCCCGTGAGATCTTATTTCAAAAGATTGTAATTGAAATAAAATTTACAACTGGAATTTGATTTGTTTTGGCTTTTTAGTATTAGGAGAAAATGTTTGGGTTAGCTCATAGACATAACAATGTAATTAACAGGATTAAATAACCTCAGTTCAAGTTTATACCTTCGTAGATTTGTTTTTTTTTTATGCCCCGTTAACATTGTATAGATAGAATAGTATCTGCTAGAACAACGTATGCCTCAATCTGAAACTTCAAAAATATTCTTAGTTTTTACACCAGGGCACAAACATGTTTATTATATGTTCGCTTCTGCCACAACAATACAAGATCAGCTATCACATGAAACATGTAAATATGTTTTAGTACCTACTTTCACACATAAAAAAATAATCAAATCCACGCAAACATCATGGACAAAGCCCATTTCTGTTTTTCCCTTTCTCATAAGTATCGCACTCCCCTCTAATTACACATATCCGTTACGATGACTGAACACAATCTCTGTCAGGATGTTTGTCTACCTTGAAAAATACACCACCCCATGACAAATGTGTACAAGTGTTTGAAAAAATACTACATGTGTACTCAATGTGTTTGGAGATTTTTAGTAGGTTGCAGACACACGAACTTTCACGTGCGAAAGATACATATTTTTTTACAGTGGCATGTTATTTCTCTTCTCTACTACTACTATATGATAATTCTACCAATAAATATCTACATTAATATAAAAAATAAACAAAGACTCAGTTAATCAACATCAAAATTATTAATGCGAAGTAAATAAAATGTGGTATTTGAATATAAAAAAAAACCTATCTAGTAAACGCTATTGAGCGTAAATCAACATTGGTATGGTTTTTTAAGTTTATCATAGTATATCATTATAATATGTATAACTTAGTGTTCTAGTTGCATTCCTATCGACAACAATGACAAACAAAAAAGTAGGTATGACTATTCAAATGTTTGTGAATATAACGCGGATATAACAGCAGGTGACACACCAATTAATATTTATTTATAGACCACAAAATTTATCAAAATTTAAATTTCAAAATAAATTAAGCCAACTGCCATATGAATATAACTGCGAAAAGTCATTAAAAAACGTGTAGCTGCTACGTACGGTTAGCCATAGATTAATTTGTTTTTATTTACAACGTAAGTTTTAGAAAATTATAATTTTAGCTGAAAGCTTAACAACTGAATTATCAATAATTAGAAAACTAAGGGGCATTAGTACAGTGCATTAGTCAAGTATCCTTTTTAGTAAACTTATCTTAATATTTACCCTTGCATGGAACTTTTACCGCGTGAAAGAGTGTGCGTCTAAACCAACTTAAGTATCTGGTGACATCAATCTGTATTCCCTGGAGCGTGCAGACTTAATGAACGGTGTATGAATGAATGTTGTATTAAGAGATGAAAAGCGTGTTTTCCTTTGTAAGATAATTTTCTAGGAGTTTCCTTTGTCAAGCATTTCTTTTACGCGCCGACTATAAGCTGGGGCAAATTTTTTACAAAAAGTGGCTGTGTAGGTTGAAAATAACGAGTAAAAGTGCATAGCTTTTGCATTATTAAATATGTTTTATGGTACGGCCACACCGTGGCGTCCTGCGATCTGTGGGCGCGACTTCAGTACTTTTCAATTGTTTTATGATCGCGTTTGGTGTGAACCAGTCGGTACAAATACTACTGCGTTATCTGATCGCTGTCTAGATCGCGCACGCAGGACGCTGCGGTGTGTCCGTACCTTTATAAAATTTAAATAACCGGCCAAGTGCGTGTCGGGCCAAGCGCAGTGTAGGGTTCCGTAGTAGCTTGTTATTCAATGCAAGTCTCTACCCGTTATATACAAGCAACTAGGTACTCCGTCTTTGTCAGTTTAAAGGATTTATTCTAAGGATTTTGTATTTGGTACAAAATTATCCAACACCCAAGTTCAACGACTATTACTGCTAAACTAATAAAGTTATCTTAACCGCTATAATTTTCCTTTAAAGCTCATGAAATGCGCTATTATATATTATATTATATCACGAAGTTTTCCAGTTTTTTCAAGCCAGCAGTTTATCTTTTAGAGGGGGGAGGGAGGGGGACGCCCTACTGGAACAAAAAATTGCACTTTAAAGTTTAATATTTCGTAAATGGAGCATTCAATCGAGAAATGGTATTAGCAATCCTGAAGTCATTTTAAAAGACCTATTCAACGATACCCCACACGATGAGGTAGAGGATGAAAAAATCATCCCACTTTTCATATAGGGGAGGTACCCTAAAAAAATATATTTTTCACAATTTTATTTCAGCACTTTGTCGGCATAATTTATATTCATACCCCCACAAAATTACAGCTTTCTAGTATTAACGGTCTCTTAGCAAAACCTTGGACAGACAGACAGACAGACAGACAGACGGACATGACGAAACTATAAGGGTTCCTTATCAGGACTACGGAACCCTAAAAATAATTAAGGTTTATCAACCTTGTAAATAAAAATCTGTACAATCAATTGTTTTATGTTGTGTTATTAGTTTAATAACGGAAACTGCATAAAATTGTTAATTCATTATTTTAATTTGAACTATTAATTAAGAGTATAAATATACTCTAAATTAATTAATTACAAACTAGAAATTATAGTTAAATAACTATAATTTTTAGTTTGGAATTATTTTAATGTATCGTAGTTAATGTATTGTGTATGTATGTTTGCATGATGTTTAAACATTTTTTTGGGGCAAATAAAATTCCTATCTTTTATATTTATTATTTTACTAGCTTATGCCCTGCGGCTTCGACCGCGTTGAAAAGCATCCTATATAGCCTAATCCATAGTATTATCTCTATCATATAGCTATCTCTGTACAAAACTTCAGCTAAATCAGTCTAGTCGTTTGACCGTGAAGAAGTCTCAAATAGTCTCAACTGACTTTCGCATTTTTAATATTGTTAATGATAAGAATTAATATTTTACTTGTTAATGTTACAATGGAAAATTTGGCTTTATAAATATAATTAGGTTTTTTAAATAATACTTAATATAGCCATTAAATTACGTAATGTTGGATCAACGGTGGCACGGGTTACGAGTGTCCGTTTTTCAAATCTGCAAATGTTACGAATACAATCTTTTCCATGTTCATAAATCACACAGCGAGTATACAAAATATGAAATACCTAACTGAAATTATGCACGTCTGTATGCGTTCCTCACTAGAAACCAATTTCAAACGTGTGAGGTGCCTGAGTTAACTATTTGTCACAAAATATGAAGCTACAAAAGTTCATGAAATCGAGGCGCCTTGGTAGAATTTCATGCTATTTATATATAAGGAAGCCAACAAGGAAGGAAGGCCAACCACCGGCAATTTCGTCGCGAAGAAATAAATTCAAGAACTCTCCGCTGGCGATTTTTAATCCGAATTTTCCTTTGAATTATTCGAGGTACCTGAGGACTTGAGTCCCAGGACGTAGTGTATCATTTTTAAGGATTCTTTGTTTGTGTATAAGTTGGATGATAAAGTTGCTTTACCAAGCTACTTCGTAATAAAACATCTAATATAGATAGACTCAATTTTATGAAAAATATTTAAACTAATAAATGCAATGTTATGTAAGAATAATATCGTTTAAAAACTAAAAAACAACCGACTTCAATGCCGCGCTATTCATTTTCAGTACCAATTTTGAGATGTTTATCTCAATATCTCTGGAGATACTTATCATACCTCAATAAAATTACCATGGTACCACACTTGGGATATCTCCTTTCGAACAAAAAAAGAATAATCGAAATCGGTTCATAAACGACGAAGTTATCCCCGAACAAACATAAAAAAAAAAAAAAAAAAAAAAAAAAAAAAAAAAAAAAAAAAAAATATACGTTCGAATTGAGAAACCTCCTCCTTTTTTTGAAGTCGGTTAAAAAGAACCTGAATGAGATATTTGCTTAAAGTTTAGCGATAAGCCGCCGATTGAGCTTTTATTTTAAGAAGTATTTTTAAGTGCTTGACAAAAATAATCAAATAAAATTATAGGCACTATAAAATAAGTTGTGCTTATGTATTGAAAAATTGAATATATAGCACAAATTATTCTCAATAAATATTATTTAGCTTCAAATGAAACAGCTCAAAAATGTGTACTCTTAGGGTCAGTTACACCGGTCCCTGACAAAGTTTCAGATAGTTATCTCACATATAAAGCCATATAAAAACTGTCAAATATCTGCCAGATTAGTTCCTAATAGGGCAGGGCTATCAGGAACCAGTGAAACTGGCCCTTAATATACATGAAGCCCTTTCCAGGCCAACAGTTAATTTATAACCATACCTATTCACATCAAACCTGTCACGCAAAACTGCACGGCTCATAACGACGCGTCAACGTTATCGACAAATAGGTACGGCAAAACGCCCCTGGCACCGCATTCATAAATAAAATGACCCATTTCGGCTCCGAATCAAAAACTGCTGAATAGCTCCCCTGTATAATTCTGCTCTAAAAACCGCCACCGACGTCCCACGTTGGGAAACATTTACATGAAATACAAACGTCATCTTTTCTTAGGCGGGTTTCGCCGTAGGCTAGACTTGTAATAAGGCTCACATGTGGGAACAATTGCTCTTACCTGCTCCGTATTATTTTTCCAAATGTTCCAGAATGGATGCGGTCAGATCAAAGCGTGTTTCGTTGAATTCGATATGTTGTGATCGTAAGTCAAACTAAAATGAAGCTTCGGGGTGAAGGAAAATGTCATATTTACTTACCGGTGGGTTTTTGTAGGCAGTATTTGAACTTTTAGTAGTTTATAACTTTTTTTGATGTTCTTATGGAAAAATATCACAGTGAATTCTTACGATGCACGCGCACAGTGATAATATCCGAGGACAAGATTTATAAACTAAACCATGAAGTAAGCCAATAAATCTAAAGGGAGATATATAATTTTACTTCATGTATTTATAATTTTGTTTACAATTGTATTTATAAGTATAAATCATTGATTGTTTGTGAATATGAGTTATACAGTAATTTTAGAGTTCCGTACCCTAAAAGGTAAAAAAGGAACACTTAAAAGATCACTTTCTTGTCCGTCTGTCTGTCCGTCGGTCTGTCTGTGTGTCACCACTGATTTTTTCAAGAACGGATGGCATGACGTCACGCGGAATTTCAAAGCTCTATATCTTCGTCATTTTTAGGGTTCCGAACCCAAAGGGTACCAACGGAACCCTATTACTGAGACTCCGCTGTCCGTCTGTAAAGTTAAAAATAATAGAGGGTCTCCATACAAGAAACGTGTTTTTTTCGGCATTTCACGCCATCTATGAACGCTTAGTTAGGTTAACGTCTCAGAAATGGCGTTATATTGAAATGTCGATCCCTAACACCTTTGTTAGACGTTAGATGGCGTTATAAGAAATAAAATGTTTATTAATTATTATTTTTGCTGGCGAAAAATGATAGTGGTATTTTTTATACTCGATCTTATAAAATACTGTAGTGTGGTACGGAACCTTACTAGTGCGAGTCCAACTTGCACTTGGCCAATTTATTATATATAAAGATCTATGCCTGCTTATTTTCGGAATGTATTGTTTTGTTACGGTAGGTGGCATACGACCACGGTTATCCTCTGAACACCACAATGAATATGTATGAAATACAATAAAATATTTAATACAAGTAAGTTATTTATTTAATACACAATACATATTGAATAGTTTGTACATAACAATTTCAGATGAGAATATTTTCTTGTTTCATACTTTTTAGAGCGTGATTTTTCAGTAGTCGGGTTTTAGTTTTTGAACTTATATTTCATTTTTATTTTGTTATCAAAACGAAAGTATGGTATGTGCCTATTTGTCCCTTAATCTGTCGACTAGGACAAAAATTTCAAACGGTCCCACTACTCGTAGCAGGCGCCTGCTACGAGTAGGGGGACAGCTCTACGTACTTGTAGCATCTGTCCCCCTGGTGGATGTATAAGTATATTTTGTTGTGTTCTATGTGACTATAATTTGTAGGATTTATGTTTAGTAATTACAGCAACGTCTCGCTGCTTTTCCCGTATTTAATCCTGGATATAATCCTTTCCCTTGAATTCTATCTATTGATAGAAACCGCATTAAAATCCGTTGCGTTCGTATCACATAATCACTACATAGTATAAAACAAAGTCGCTGTCGCTGTCTGTCCATGCCTATGTATGCTTAAATCTTTAAAACTAAGCAACGGATTTTGTAGCGGTTTTTTTTACCTATAGCGTGATTAAAGAGGAAGGTTTACATTCATAATATAGTGTTTTTGTGCTTACATTGCAACGCTAGCTGACCCTACCGATAGATCAAAATAAAGTATTACAGTATTGTACAACTTAAAAGAGTCTACAAAAAAGTTCGCAATAGTATATGTCTAACTCTTAAGGTTGACTCAGGGTAACCATTTTAATCTTTATTTTTTTAATAAAAAACATTACATAACTTCCAAGGCAACTTTCTACTATACAGTATTAATATTTATAATTTAACTTATTATTAATTTTAATTACCTTGGTCACATATTATACATTAAAATTGTCCGTTACCGTATATAATTTAAATAAAAACTTTAGAAGATATCGCATCAAAATAGTTGCAGCGAAACCACAGATTAGACAATAGTTACTACGTAAACATTATTAGCTTCGCTATTTCTGTAGATTACAACCGATATAAATCAATTTTATGTCAATACAGTTTGATCCACTGATAAGCTGTGCCCCGCGGTTTCGCCCGCGTAATAAAAAGTATCCTATGGCCTTATCGGTGAAGAAGTACTGCCTATCCCTGTGCAAAATTTCAGCAGAATCGGTCCAGCTGTTTGACCGTGAAGAAGTCCCAAACAAACAATATACAATATACAAATTGACTTTCGCATCTTCGCATGGTGAACAGGCTAGGCCTAGAATGTAATAACTCCCGAGAGCTGTATTGCCGGAATACCGTAAGGTTATGGCGGCAGACTTATTCCTTGCTGGTAAGCTAATTTTGGTAGCAAGTGAGGCAGAACATCGATTTAATGATCGCACTACCTGTGAACACCCATGATTCATGAATGCACATAAAAACTTGAGAAAATAAATATGGCTAGGTTTATAACCAGCAACCGTCGGGTTAAAATTCAAGGTAACTATCCGTTACTCCCAACGGGCCGTCCAATATTATGTATCAATTTCACCCGTGCGAAGCCGGGGCGGGCTGCTAGTATCATATAACTTACACAGAGTACAGAGGGAGAGACAGACGGCGGGAAGAGACTTTGTTTTATACTATGTAAAGATATATATTTAACATTCACAACATGTATAGTTAGTTTATAACATCAGTTGATTCGTGTTCTTGATTGGTGTTCTAAAACACGTCTGCACTTTTTATTCCTGAGTCTGTAATCTAGATATCTACCTACTACACTGCTTGTAGATTACAACCCGTTTTACAAATTTATTTGATAGGTTACTAAAAGTTTTCGCTCAAACCTATTTCAGTCTAGAAATAGTAAGTTAGGTGTCGAGAAACGGGGAACACGTGCCAATAATTGCCTTATGAAACTACCCACCTAGTCAAACTTTTATTCTGTATAGAGAAATGATTCAAAAGATTTTGTACTCTATTGTGTGTAAGGAAGGATTATAATGCATTGTGAGACTTTCTTGTTATTATGATATATCTATTTTGTTCTCGATAAGAGGTCTGCCTCATTGTAGGCGAGAAGAGAAAGGAAATCGTCAGCATGTAGAGTCGAATGATTATGTATTTATGTAAGTTGAGCTAAACACAGCAAAATTATCTGAAACATACTGTTATATACCAACTGTTGTACTTAATAATAACTGAGCCAGCGTGTAAGAAATGTTGTGTTTCGCTCATAATCCTCATGCTTTCCTCTTCTATTCTAATATCGTTGTCGCAAAATAATGTTATGTCTATGCATCATCAATATATATATCAATTCACCCTTTGCTAAGCAACGGCTTCGGTAGCTGAAAAGTTAAATTTAGTAAGTGCTCTAAAACAATGAAAGATACATTAACCTTTTACCTATTATTATATCATTGTATTTATTTTATTTATATGGAGATATATAAAGCATCAATTATATCTGTACTAATACTATAAAAGGGGTAACGTTCGTAAACAACGTTTGGGGGACTATTACTGCTCGCGTCCGTAGGATTTAGCCCTCGATGTCCTACACGTGTCCCCTGGGTGGCGCCAAAAGAGCAGTACTTTTCAGGTGGTAGGCTTAGGCCGCGGCGTGTTACCACCCACCAGACAAAGCCATGCCGCCAAGCGGTCGCTTTACGGCATGAATGTCTGGTGAAGCCATTATGGGGAACGGGTCGGAAACAGTTGCGTTGCTTACTATAGCTAGTCGTGATACATTGAAGGTCAATTTACCTGGCAGCCAATCTTGGAGAGCAGCGGGATCCGAGGCACGGTTCTCCGCTGGCCGACCGCAGATAGTTGGGGGCCCAAGTAGTGAGCCAGCCACTCATGAAAGGCTGCCCCGCCATCTCGCGAAAAATCCCGGAGGTGCGCCATCGTGCCGGTTGGCGACCGGACGAGAGGACCCGATGGACACCTCTGGGGGGGCTCGGGCGTCCCCGCGGTCTCCAGGATTGGTTCCCAATAGGTGAAAAGACCTAATATGTATCACGGGTTGGTAATTAGCGCCTCGTTTCCACTTCCGTTTCCCTTACCTAACTTCACTCCCCACAAAATGAAAGGCAGAAACAGAATAAAGGTTAAACAGCGGAAGCACGTCCTCTCCCTTCAAGTGCACCTCTCAAACATTCGAGGCTTGCACTCCAATATCCTCTCGATCCACCACCACCTTGAGACCGAAAAACCGCATATTCTGTTCCTCACGGAGACGCAGATCAAATGTCCAGCTGACGCGGCGTACCTTGCCTACCCAGGCTATGTTCTAGAGCATAACTTTAGGGCGAGGGCGGGAGTTTGTATGTATGCCCGCGATGACATTTGCTATCGGCGTCTCCGCAACCTTGAAGACCCTCAACTTTCCGTCATGTGGATTTTGGTGGACACTGGCATAGAGAAAATTCTTTATGCTAGTGTCTACCGTTCGCACAGCGGAGACGAAGAGACAAACAGGCTCACAAACCACCTCAGTGAGGCGGTTGATGTGGCCCAAAAGAGGTATCCTTCTGCTCAATTAGTGCTTCTGGGGGATTTCAACGCCCATCATCAAGACTGGCTATACCCATACCAGAGCACAGACCACGCTGGTCGAGAGATGCGAAAGCTTGCTTTAACGCTAGACCTCACTCAGTTGGTCCAGGGAGCAACAAGGATACCGGACGTTGATGGCCATACAGCCAATTGCTTGGACCTTCTGCTGACAACAGAACCAGACCGCTACTCGGTGTCGGTTTCATCACCTTTAGGTAGCTCCGACCACTGTCTGGTGAAGTCTGTATCCGTCTACTCCCCGCCCGATCCCAGCCAAAAAGGCACCCGGCGGGTGTGGCGATACAGGTCAGCAGATTGGGATGAGATGCGTTGTTTTTTCGCGTCTTATCCTTGGCGGTAGGTATGTTTTTCTTCGAGCGATCCCTCAGCTTGCGCGGATGCTGTGACAGAAGTGTTACGTCAGGGTATGGAATATTTCATACCATTTTCTGACGTTCCGATGTCAAGCAAAGCTCGTCCATGGTTTAATGCCAAATGTAGAGATGCAGAAGCATCAAAACATGAAGCTTACTTAGCCTGGGCTGATGCTCGAACCCGCAAGACTAGAGATGTACGCGAAAAGAAGAAAGCCTTTAACTTAGCCGCCTCAAACCGCTCTCAAGAAGGCTCGCTTCGATCACATACGCCGAACAGGGAACAAACTTGCTTCTTACCCCTCGGGTAGCAAAGCGTTCTGGTCCCTGGCGAAGTCGATCGAAGAGAACTTCTGCCGTCCCTCACTGCCTCCACTACTGAAACCCGATGGATCACTAGCACACTCGGCTGAAGAGAAAGCGAATTTATTTGCTACTCTGTTTGCGGAGTCTTCACGTATAGATGCTAGCAATGCTGTACCTTCTAGTCTGCCGACTTGCGGGACGATTATGTCGGAAATCCGCATTCGTCAGACTGAAGTACGCAAAGCGTTGCGCAATCTAGACGTGAACAAAGCTAGTGGTCCAGACGGTATACCAGCTGTAGTCTTGAGGACGTGTGCACCTGAGTTGGCTCCTATTTTGACACGCCTCTTTCGCTTGTCTATGACGACTGGTCAAGTGCCTAAGTCCTGGAAGCAAGCAAACGTGCAACCCGTGCCGAAAAAGGGTAGTCGTGCAGACCCTGTCAATTACAGGCCTATCTCAGTCACTTCCATACTCTGTAAGACTATGGAACGTGTACTGAACCACAGGCTCCTGGCATACCTAGAAGTGAACGATCTCCTCAGTGACCGACAATACGGGTTTCGCCGAAATCGGTCTACTGGGGATCTTCTAGCGTATGCCACGCACATCTGGAGCGAAGCCATCGAGAACCACGGGAAGGCGCTGGCCGTCTCTCTTGACATCTCGAAGGCTTTCGACAGGGTTTGGCACGATAGCCTTATTAGCAAGCTTCCTTCATACGGCCTGCCCACTGGTTTATGTGTTTGGATAGCAGATTTCTTAAGGGATCGGTCGATTCGAGTGGTCATCGATGGCTGTTCTTCCGACCAATTGGCCATAAATGCCGGAGTCCCTCAAGGATCAGTACTCTCTGCAACACTTTTTCTGCTGCATATTAATGACCTGCTTAAACCCGGTATCTTTGGGTATGCAGATGACAGCACTGTTGTAGAGAGTTATACATCCAACGCACGAACCAGTGCATTACAAATCCAGTCTCATAGAGAAGCGATGGTCGAACGCATGAACTTTTCTTTGAAGGCAGTCTCTGATTGGGGCGATGCCAATCTGGTCAAGTTCAATGCTGCGAAAACCCAGGCGTGTCTTTTCTCCGCTAAACGGAGCCCATTTCTACTGGCTCCTACTTTCCGGGATGTGTCCGTTCCGATAAGTAACAATCTCGAGCTTCTTGGCATCTCTTTGACACCAACTCTCAATTTCGGCTCTTATATTGAGTCTAGAGCCCAGCTAGCCTCAAAAAAGCTTGGCATTTTGGCTAAGGTGAGACGGTACTTCACACCGGGACAGTTGCTTAATCTTTACCAAGCACAAGTCCGGTCGTGTATGGAGTACTGTTCTCACCTTTGGGATGGTTCTGCTAAATACCAGCTGGAGACACTGGAAGCTATTGAGAGGAGAGCCAAAAAACTCATCAGCGATGACCTATTAGTAAGCAAGAGACTCCAGAGTATCGCGCATCGCCGCAAAGTCGCTTGTTTATCGGTTTTCTATCGGATTCATTTCGGAGAGTGTGCAATGGAACTGCATGATTTGATTCCACCATCCCCATTTTATAATCGGACATCCAGAGACACTAAAAGGCGCCACCGATTTATGGTGGATATACCATCTACCCGAACGAAGCGTTTTGCTTCTTCGTTCATCATACGAACCGCTAAGGAATGGAATACCCTGCCTGAGTCCGTGTTTCCGATTAAGTACAATATGGGGGTCTTCAAATCGCGAGTGAATAGGTATCTTCTGGGTAAGCACGCTACATCATCGATCGCATCATCACTTAACATCAGGTGAGATAGTGATCAAGTGCTACCCAGTTCGGTATAAAAAAAAAACAGTTTGTGAGTTTATTTGTCGCAGCTAATGTCTGAAACTACCAAATTGATTGAAAACATTTTTTCATGTATGTTTAGAATGGACTTTCAGGATGGATATAGGATATATTATAACCCGGTTTTATATTATCATGTTAAAAATATAGCAAAGAGGACCAAAAATTCTTTAAGAGTCCCTACTAGTACTTCTCATTTCTTGGAATAAGTTTAAAGAAGTCTTCCAAGAGTTCTGCGGAAGGATAAAGGAAAACTACAACCTTATAAAATATTGCTCTAAAATGTAGTCTTTATAATAATTTGAAGACAGTTAAGTTTGTAATATATAATGTTTGTTATTATATATATTTGTTTTGCTAAGTATTATAATATGTGCTTTTATAATATTAAGGCCTGTAAAACGTATTCGTGCAAAAACGTATTTATGTCACTTTTTAACCGACTTCAAAAAAGCAGGAGTAACTATTTTTTTACGGAACTATTTTTTTATTTATGTTTGGGCATAACTCCGTCATTTATAGACAGACGGATTTGTAAAATTATTTTAGTGTTCGAAAGAGGTTTGTTCTGAAGGCTTCCTTTTTTAAAGTTTGTAAAAATCTGATGCTAAGTTTTGGAGAAAGACAAAGGAATTCTTCAATAAATGCCAGGAAATTTTGGTACCTCAGAACTTTGTTATTTATTAACCGTTTTGAAAAAAATATTTTTCTGTTTAAAAGATGCTTATTTAGCTAAGAAATGATTCCTTGTAAGATTTCGTAAAGATTTGATGATGAGTTTCGGAGACAGACAACGGTACTTCTTCACTAAATGCCAGCAAATTTCGTCACCGCATAGCTCCGTCATTGCTAAATTCTTGTTTTGTTTGGGAGGGTATGCTTCCCGCGTGGTCCCTTTGCAAATCAATAGAGAGCTGATGAGTATCTCCAGAGATATGAAGACTCCCGTAACAGTTGTCTAGCAGATTGAGAACAGTCTCACTGTTTTGCTAATTTCTTTCATCTATAAAATTTTAGGGTATAACAATATATTTATTTTTGAATTGGCCATGAAATTTCATATAAAATTCTTTATAATAAAACTAAAAAAAAAATACTTTCGTAATAGTGTTGTAAAGTTAAAAAAGTAAAAGTTGTCATATAACCAAACAAAACTGATTTGGCATATTCTTTCATTTTTGTTTAAGAGAGTAAGTATACTTTCCGTTTGGCCCCATTGTAATTTCATTGAGATCGAATGAGTTTCTCCAGAGATATAAAAACCTCAAACTTGGTTCCAAAAATTTCTAGCACGGCATTTGAGGTCAATTTTATTCGTTTTGTAAACGATCCTTAATTATGATAAAATATTTTGGAATTTGTATAAATTTCAGAGATATTATAATTTTTGTGTGAAAACAAAAATCATAAGCCAGCGTGTAAGAATGGTAAGGTGTGATTATGGGTAAAGTGCTCTTCAAAGCAAAGAAATCCAGCGCAAACTCGGTGGAGTATGATGTTTTATCACAGAGATGCCGTGGCCACCTTCCAGTTTCATCATCAGACTCTGGATATTGCTTAAGTGTAAAGTAATCTTTAAGACGAATCAATCGCGCCTAAACTCGGTGGGTTATTTTGTTTTATCACAGCAATGCCGTGGCCACCTTCCAGCTTTATCATCAGACCCTGGATATCATCTAGGTGTAAAGTGATCCTCAAGACAAAGCAATCGAGCCCAAACTCGGTGGGGTTATGTAGTTTTATCACAGAGATGCCGTGGTCACCTTCTAGCTTCATTATCAGACCCTCAATATCACCTAGGTGTAAAGTTCTCTTTAAGTAGAATCGAGCCCAAACTCGGTGGGGCTTATATTGTTTTATCACAGAGATGCCATGGCAACCTTCCGTCTCCATCATCAGACCAGCTCCATGGTACGATAAATAAGTACATCAAATTTGACTCCAATCGGACATCGGAAAGTGGGTCTAATTTAGCATCCAAGATTCCACCCGAACATGCATAGTTACATACATATATACATTGCAAGTTAAATAAAAGCTTGTAATGAGTGAATGATATTATCAGATTATATAGGACAAAACGTTTACCTGTAGTTTAATATTCCAATCAGACATAATGTGATATTTCTATTTTCTTGAATCGCTTTAATTCAGGTTTCATGATTTTTTTTAAATTTTTTAATGTAGAACGTTTTAAAATAATTGAAGGATGGCAGCGAAAATATCTGGGATGACAGTCTCCTGCATTATAAGGATGGAGAGTAAAAAAATAAATTAAATGTTTTGATCTTTGATAATATACATGTCTTGATGATTATATATTGATGGAAGAATAGGATATTTTTTCCCCTGAAGCAAATTACCAGATTATATAGGATTTATTTTATAAGATGTGACCTACAGGCACCTCCAAGGATCTATAATGAGGGAAGTACCATCTGTGCATGATGAACGATGAGTTGATTCGGATTGAGCAACGCTGGTATCCACCATGCAGTACAACCTGTGGGCCGGCGTCAAGCCGAATAAGTCTGCATCTTTGACAATACACATGGTCGTCATGCAATGTACCAGCATATTCCTATTAAGATAACACTACCTACTTATTTTGAAGCAGAAGATCAAATTGCCAAATATAGGTGCTCACAACCGTCGGCACTTTTAAAGTTGATGTGATCACGAAGATCCTGGATTTAGCACAGTGTTCATTAGGATAATAGAGTGAATATAATAATTATTAAAAACTAATGTATTTGTTTATTTGTAGTCTTCGTTCCAGGATAGACTTCGGTTGGTATGTCCATTCGGATCGGCTATGTAAAATGCTAGCTAGAAGGCCATGCTAGCAGGACGTGGTCGATACGTAACGTTACAATAGTTTAATCTAGATTAAGATACGTTTTACTCCTAGTTTAGCCGAAATTAATAGTTGAGAACCATACAATATATCAAAGTTAAACTAAAGTACGCTACATCGAGTCCAATTTAAACACACAATTTGACGCTGTACGCAGACCAAGGGCGTTATGTTGCTTCAATGTGAGAGTAAATCTAAGGAGACATTTTCATTAGGGCTGTAATTCTTGACTTCAATTTACCAGTTGGCCGGTTCGATCCGAGCTACTTTTGCTAAAAGTAAAACACATTTCTCCGCTACGTTTATAATCCTTCCTCGGGTAACACTAGCCAGCTAACGAAGTTAGTTCTAAGGTAAAGTTTTAATTGCTACGCGGCAAATCTCAGTTTATCTTTTCGTGGTCCTCGGGAAACAGCTTTGTTGACTATAAATTCAATTTGAGCGAGGCGGAAAAGATTACCAGTTTATTTATGAAGTAAACCCAGGTTTGAAGAAACAGTTCTCGGAATGTCGAGTGGGATTGTGTTTGTGGCGTGTCGCACGCTATTTCACGTACCTGAGAGCGTTGTAAAATTGCTGGTGGATTAGCTCCTTCCAGTGTTTGGATCTAGTAACTGTGCACACTGTGTGTGAATTTGTTCTGCCTATTCGTTGATTCTCGATGATTTACGTATTTCTAGATAATAGTATTGCTATGAACCACAGTGACCAACCTTTCCAGAGGTGGTAGGAGCATATTATATCGATGTTCCGCCTGACTTGCTACCAAAAGCTTACCACCATCAAGAAAGAAGTAGAAAATCTGCTGCCATAACCTTACGGCGTTCCGGTAGCTTACAGACCTTGAGAGTCAGACCAGGTAATGAGAGGATATAAAAAAAGGTGCACACTAATAAATATTTAACAAATTTAGAAAATATTGTTTGAAATCAAATAACTGAGATACATTATCAAACTGCAATTCGTATAAGCGCGAGTTTTTTTCTCAAGCACAGAAATGATTTTTATTTACAATTATATTAGTATTAATAATAGATCCCACGTTTCAATTGTTTATCTTTTGTGAATCCAACAATAATATAAGTCTAGTGAGGTTTTTTTTTTTTTTTCTGTAATTGCAGCTGGTGGTCATTTATTTCCCCAACAATCGCGCCCCTCTTTACAGCGCGCAATAAGAATAGAGAAACGGTATAATCAGCTGGGCTATTACGTACGACCGTAGTTACCACATACAGTAGTTAGTACATATACTACAATACTATATTCATTGAAGGACTTTAAATAAATTTGATCTTTCTCCAACTGGATTGAGTCAAAGCGCCTTTTTTTTACGTGGTATAAAAAGACACTAGCGCCAACAAACAAATTGACGTCACACTTTTGGAGTAATATTGAAAACGGCCAATGTCACGACAGTAGGAACATAGGCTGATCTTATCGTCAATCTACCCTGAACAAAAAGTGTCGTCTCACTTTCGACCTCGCCGAAGCTAACAAAAAAATCTTTATTAATTTAAGATCCGAGAAGGTCCTGAGACGTCGTCTCTCCATTTTATCACCTCGGAGTCACGTACAAGAGCCCCAACGTTACTTAAGCGCCTGCTAATGAATTCTTACCTTGTTTACAATAAACCAAAAAGCTTTTATGAAACTCATTCATTAAAGGTATCTGCGGATTATGCGTGAAGACGTTCTAAGAACGTGACTTTTGAGATTTTACGTAAAATTGATTCTGTTTTACACCGATAAAGAGGAGCTTAGGGTTGCGTGATGTGATATATTATGCAGCGTATAAAACTTTATGGTGTTTGACCTCGATGCATTGTTTTAGGGGAGCTTCGGTAGGGGATCATAACGTAAAATATAGGTAGAGAATAAACACGTGTTGTAACACTTTAAAATAAATTAAGCCCACTCTTGCTTCCGAAACAATGCTTTTTCAATATACAGTGGAATCTCGATAACTTGAATATCAAGGAAAATGCAAAAAAATTCGAGTTAATGAGATTTCGACTTAACCAGAATTTCGAGATATAAAGGATTTACCTGCTAAAATTCGACTTAGCAAGACGCGAATTCTATGTATATTTTTTACTTGTCCAGTCAAATGAAAAAACAATTTGACTTTAAGTAAAGACAAAGATAAATAATTCATCATCATTAACAGCCTGTACTAGTCCACTGCTGGACATAGGCCTCTCCTATGGCACGCCACTGAGCTCGATCTTCAGCTATTTGTTTCCAACCGCTGCCAGCCAGCTTGCGTATATCATCGCTCCATCTAGCTGGAGGGCGTCCTACGCTTCGTTTCCCGAGTCGTGGTCTCCACTCTAGAACACGTCTACCCCAACGGTTATCGGTTCTACGACAGATGTGACCAGTCCACTGCCACTTCAGCTTGCTAATCCTTTGAGCTATGTCGATAACCTTGGTTCTCTGTCGGATGACTTCATTTCGAATTCGATCTTTCAGAGATACTCCGAGCATAGCCCTTTCCATAGCTCGCTGAGCGACTTTTAATTGGTGGATCAGTCGCACCGTCAGTGTCCACGTCTCGGCTCCGTATGTCATTACAGGTAGGACGCACTCATTAAAGACTTTTGTCTTTAGGCTCTGTGGTATCGGCGATGAAAAGACTCGACGTAGTTTTCTATATGCTGCCCATCCCAGCTGTATTCTTCTGCGGACTTCCTTTTCGAAATTGTTTCTACCCAATTGCAAGGTTTGGCCAAGGTAGACATATTCTTGAACAGTCTCGAGAGGGACTCCATTTAAGGCAATCGGTTCCGGAATGACATGTTCGTTGAACATGATCTTGGTCTTATCCAAGTTCATCCGGAGACCGATGCGTGCAGAAGAATCAGCAAGGGTGGTCAGCATGTATTCCAAGTCCTGTACGGTTTCAGCCATGATAACGATATCGTCCGCAAATCTCAGGTGTGAGAGGTTTTCGCCGTTGATGTTTATGCCTCGTCCTTTCCAGTTCAGCGTTTTGAACATATCCTCTAGAGCGTTTGTGAACAATTTGGGGGAAATAACGTCCCCTTGTCTCACACCTCGATGTAAAGGGATATGTTCAGTCTGCTGATTTTGTACTTGGACGGACATAGTCGCGGCTTCATACAAACCTCTCAGCACTTGCACGTATCGCCAATCAATTTGGCACCGTTGCAGGGAATCCAGAACAGACCAGGTTTCAATAGAGTCAAAGGCTTTCTCATAGTCCACAAATGCTAGACACAGGGGCTGGTTATACTCTTCTGTCTTCTGTATAACCTGCCGCACAGTGTGTATGTGGTCTATGGTGCCGTATCCTCCTCGGAACCCAGCCTGTTCAGGGGGCTGGAACTCGTCGAGTTTACGCGCGAGACGATTTGTGATGACTCTCGAAAACAGCTTATAGACGTGACTCAAGAGTGAAATAGGTCGATAGTTCTTTAATAGGGTTTTGTCTCCTTTTTTGAAGAACATAATGACTACACTCTTGCTCCACGTCTTCGGAGTTCTCCCCGAAAAGAGGACAGAATTGAAAATACGCTGAAGCTGTTGTAGCGTAGGAGTTCCACTAGCTTTTAAGAGCTCCGTTGTGATTCCATCCTCTCCGGGGGCTTTTCCGTTTTTAAGCTGTCTGAGAGCCAACACAATTTCGTCTAGGCTGATATCTGGCAAATCTTCGGTATGGTGGCGGGTTAGAGTGGCTCTAGGATCTTCAATATGGGGTTGGGGACGGGACGCTTGTGAGGTGTATAAGTGGCCGTAGAAGTCTTTAACTTCCCTGAGAATCTCCGGCTTAGAAGCGACGACACTCCCGTTAGATGTGGTCAACTTCGTCAGATGGCTTCGGCCCAGCTCTTGAACAAAGACTTTTGACCCCCGGTTTCGCTCGATCGCATCTTTAATAGAGCTTGTGTTGGAATTCCGGAGGTCACGTCTTACGAGCTTCGTGATCTTTTTGTTCAAAGACCGCTGTTCTGACGAAGTGACTGCAGGAGTTTCACGCCGCTTCTGCATTAGCTGCAGAGATTCTCCTGAAAGCTTAGACTTCCTAACGGCACCTCGCGTCTCACAGAATTTCGTTCCCTCTTCCCTGAGGATTTCCACCACTTGGTCGAGATCTTGGTCAATATCAACGTCGACTGTGGTTTCCAGGGCAGCGAATCGGTTCTCCAGTTTTAGCTGGAATGTTTCAGACCCAACTACGGACTGGAGCATGTTAGGTCGGAGCGTGGACTTCATTAGACGGACGCGTTCAAGCTTGCAGTCGATATCTAGAGTGCCTCGGACTAGTCGGTGATCACTGCCGGTTTTAAACCTAGTGATCACTGAGACATCTCTAAATATACGCTTCTTGTCCGTCATAATGAAGTCGATCTCGTTATTGGTCATAGAGTCGGGGCTTTGCCACGTCCACTTCCGCCGGGGATCTTTCTGAAAAAAAGAATTCATCAGAAAAAGCCCCTCTTTTTCCAGGAAGTTGACGAGCATTTGCCCCCTATGATTCCTGCTTCCAATTCCGTATGGACCTACTACCGATTCGCTGCTTGATTGTACCCCCACTTTAGCGTTGAGATCCCCCATGACAACGTTGAAGTGAGCCTTTTGGGTGGTGTGCAAGGCCTTGGAAATGTCCTCGTACATTTCCTCCACTTCATCATCCGAGTGTGCCGAAGTCGGTGCGTATACTTGGATAACTTTAAGGCTATACCTCTCGGTGAGTTTGATCACAAGATACGCTACCCTTGTCGACACACTGGAGATTTCTAGAACGTTGTCAGAGAGGACCTTGTGGACCAAAAACCCGACACCGCCTTGGGATGGTTGGTCTCCCTCTCTGAAGTACATAAGATGACCGGATTCCAGGGTCACGGTATCCTCCCCCTCTCTTCGGATTTCACATAACCCTAGAATGTGCCATCTTATGTTCTTCAGCTCCTCTTCGAGTTGTGCCAGATGTTCATCAAGCCGTAGCGTGCGTCCGTTGTACGTTGCCAGTGTCAGTCGGTGTTGGCGGCCTACCGTAGCCCGGGGATTCTTAGCACCCCCTGCCCCGCCGTTACCATGACCGCCGCCTTGGCCAGGAATAGCAGGGCGACCGGGAACTGGGGGCCGTTGTGTAGTTGTGTCTGCCATGAAGGTTTTGCCCAAATAATCACCACGCGCTGGGCAGTCGGGTTGGGTGATCGCAGGATGTAGCTTCTCGCACCGGTGACGCTGCTGCCCGTCACCGGTCTGTGGTATTTAGTTACGCCGCTTGGAATGGTTATACCGCCATTGGTCGGTCGCCAGAGCCTCGTCAGCTGATCGGCAGGATGCACCGCGGGCAGGTGAGGTTGGCTGGGAGCACTAAGGTGAAATTGTGCTCCCTTACATCCCAGAGATACTTTACATCCTAAGATAAATAATTATGTTGATTATTTTATTTAGACCAAAGGTAGTAAAAAGTCTTATTATTATATATTACTATCGTAAAATAAAAATCTTAAATGTAAGGAATTATGACTTGGCTGAAAAAATATTATGTGACCTATCATGGTTCAGAAAGGTCAACTAAGTAAGAATATAAAGTAGTAGGTACTAGACAAAATACAATCTACACAGTATAGTGGTGAAGCAAAAACTGCATCTCATTTTAATAAAGTAAGATATTTTTGTTTCGTTGCTCGCTGCCTCGAAGCTGTCGGAACCTTATCCAAACTTCGCTTGTTTCAGAACTCGGTATAAAAAGAATACTTTAATTCACCGTAAAATTCGTTTACGTTAATTATAATACATAAAACACCACTCTTATTATAAAGAAGTGACAAGGAAGTCTTTCGCTTCTTCGTTGGAAGTGCTGTCTTTATTTTTAGTGACATATTGACAAGCACTTGCCCACTTTATGACCTGATATTAAGTTACATTGTAATGAGAAGCGGAAATAGCCCAATGGCTAAGGCGTCGGACTGGCGAACGAGAGGTCGTGAGTTTGATCCTCATCTATTGCTCTATTGACTGAAGGGTTAACAAGAAGCTTACTACTTATTTCGACACACATATTGCTAGTAAGATTTAAAAAAAAAATACAACATGAACACAGGCTTGTCCGGTGGCAATCTCCAGTCACAGGCCACTAACAACCAGCCTAGCTAAGCTTGGAGTGTGCGAACTTAAGCGCGAGTTTGAAGTTAAGAGAGGCGAGTGATAACGCTTATATCCTAGATTATTTATTTTTGTTATATTTATTCTTCTTGGCAGATATTTTTTTTAAAGTGTGTTTTTCAGCTTTACTATAATTTTTTATCAGCTAAAAATTTGCAAAATGACCTTGACGGTATAAATGATCAGCAGTTATATTGTTTTCGACAGATGGACTAAAAGACAAGAAATATTACCTTTACTCAATAACTCCTAACGACACATCGCTAATGTCATAATTTATTCAAAATAACATAAAAATGAATTAACATTATTACATATTCGTCCGCATGTAAGAAGTCAGTATTTTTAACCATACGTCTGGGGCTTTACCCCTCCATTGACTGATTAATCGCCGAGATTAACCCACCATTTTATAATGCAGGCTATTGAGGCGTTTATTGTATATAATTTAGCTATTTTTGTATTTTATACGACTGTTACTGCTTATGGTGTTGTAAAGCAAATTTCGTTTTAGAAGGAAGTAGGAAACGCTTTGTAATCAAAGCGTAATTTTGTGCGTGATAGGGTTCGATTTTTGTGTTTTCTAGTTTTTTTACACAAAACTACCTGCCAGCCAGAAATTCCAAATTTCTGACTGGCAGTCAGCACGGTTCATTATACCCTCAGGAGGTGATAGAAGCCCGCGTTCGTAGGCTCGACCTTAATTCTACACGTGATTCCTGGGTTATAATAAATGTGTAAACAAACAATCGACTTCAAAACGGAGGAAATTCATCACGGAGGAAAATCTAATTTGTTCCGGCAGCTAACCTTGAGGGCCAATTACCATTTTAGGGCTAGCGTGTTACCAACCTCAACCAACTGCATTATCAATTACCAACAGGTGAGATAATGGTAAACCCTAGCCTATATATATAAAAAAAGTATTAACCAATGTGGAAAATTCCTTTTTTTTGTTTGAGAGAATTGATATATTTGTTGGTGGGGGGAAGGGGGGGGGTGCGGATGCGGTGTAGAGTCCTTTTCATCACTGTTGTTTTCTTCAGACGATACCCCATCCAACTGGCAGACGAAACTCCCGGTGTCCTCCTCACTGTTGCTACTCATGGTGTGCTTTCCATGGAGAAATTAACTTCGTTATTAAATTATTACATACATTCCACTCTGAACAGCATCTTCACTCAATATAAGGCCTGATATTGGTCAAATGTGTGTTTGACTGCAAAAAAGGGACGTACAAGACAAGCACATCGAAATGATCTCATGTAATAAAATTAAGTTTGTATGTTAAAATGGAACTTTTGCTTAGTAAGTAGATGTTGTGCTTTATACGCTTTATTATGGAATGCTTTTCACTGTGAACAGTGAAAAGCATTGCTGTTCCACGTCGGAATAACTATCAAAGTAATTGTACCTAATACATTACTACTTTATTTTTTATTACGACTCATAGTAGGTATAGTAGGAGCACCATAAAAAATGAACATATAGGTATATATAAAAAAGTAATGCATGATATTACACCCACGCAAACCTTTGATTTTTAGTAGCAGCTAAAACATTTACGCGAAATCTGTTATATATATTATGTATATAATATATAAACTAACTGAATCTCGGAAACGGAACTCTAAAGACTTTCATGAAATTTAGTACGGAGGGGGTATCGGGGGCAATAAATCGATCTAGCTAGGTTTCGTTTTTAGAAAACGTCGTTTTATCCGTGTTTTCAGGCAATGAAAAACTGATACAATATCATTAGAATATGAAGGTAAATTTGGCCATCATCTACAAGGTTATAATGGCTCAGTGGGATATTGGGTGGTCTTGAAACCAGAGGACCCCGGGTCGAGTCCAGATGAGATGATTATTTTTTCCCTTTTTTTCAAGTTCCTTCTTTTGTGAGAATAATACGGTTGGGAGCCAGAAAATTTCCAAAAAATACTACTCACAAAAAAAAACTGATCAGTGCTCGAAAATCCAGGTACTGCCATTAAAATGTAAAAACGTAAAGCGTTCCTTCATAAGACAAATTACCTTAATGAATACCTTTAGTTATGCAAACATCCGGCCCGTATCTTTCAAAGCAAATTATGTAACGTTTACACGACAAAATAGTTTCTAAAATAACGTCTCGATTTTATACACGAAAATTTCCTAGCAACGGGTCAAAGGACCTTTGTACTTTACTTTACACGAATAGATAAATCCGGAATATATTAAAATTTTGCCGGAGCACTACATTATTCATTGCCCGGTCCCGCTGACTCGGCGAGTTAACTGTTTCACTGAATAAAATGGTAGGTGAAATTAAGTAGGGGATCTGGACATGACTCGTTATCTTTGTTTCCGGTATTGGGTTACTCTTTTGCGCATCTTTCTTTTCAGAAACAGACAAAAGAGTCATTATAATCCATTCGAGTTCGTAGACTTAGACCCGTTTGTGTCAATGTAGATTACTACAGTATTACTGGCTATGAGGTTTCAGACATGGATCAAATAAAATAAATATTGCCAATACTAGCCAGTTCAGTAGATAAGTTGGAACAAACAGGAGTGAATTGAATGAAAGTCGGTGGGTCAGCGCCTTGTACCGCGCACTGTCGTCTTCTACAGTATTCTGACACATAAGATTCCATCTATACACCACATCGTTACTTATTATTAGGTGACATAGTGGCCAAATGCTTTTTTGTGTCTAGGAAAAGAAAAATACCTATTTTTAATAGAGCACAAGTAACTCAATTACGGTACGGACACACCGCAGCGTCCTGCGTGCGCGATCTAGGAGGCGATCAGATAGCGCAGTAGTATTTTTACCGATTGGTTCACAAGAAACGCGATCTAGATCGCGCCCGCAGATCGCAGGATGCTGCGGTGTGGCTGTACCTCTTACGACCATACCGCGGTGTCCTGCGTCCGCGGGCGCGTTCGGGATCTGATTTTCAATCGTTTTCTGATCGCCGTAGATCGCGTTTGGTGTGAAACAGTCGGTACATATACTACTGCGCTATCTAATTGCCGCCTAGATCGTACACGCAGGATGCCAAGGTGTGGTCGTACCTTAAATTGTATGGTATTTACTATTGTTAGAGGTGTTATAATAAAGACACTTCTTATCTATTTTTTCATAGGTTAGAGATCAATCTCACTTGAAATTGTGTTGCAATCTATAATGGTATCTTGATTGTCTGGTAGTTGAATTGTGAAAACGGTAGAGCACTAACTATATTGTGGTCAACTGATCCTTCCTACTCACAAAGATATCGCAACCTGTAAGAAATATAAGCATTTTGTAGTTGGTAGCACAGTCTTACGTTCCATTGTAAAACTGTGCTAACAGTACGCTTGCTTACATCCTGCTAATATCATAAACGCGAAAGTTTGTGAGAATGGAAGGACGCAAATACTACTGAACGGATTTCGATAAAATTTTGCAGTGTTATAACTTGTACATAATAATATATAATTATAATTGTACATAATAGAACAATAAATTGGCTTGAAGAATACATAAAAATATTGTGTAAATTCGCCGAAGCATAATAATTGTCAAGTTAGTCGACAAAAATCCTGCCGTCTGAGCGCTATATCGGCGTGCACTATACCGACGAAACGAAAATAATTTATAGTTGCTTTGTATGCCGTATAAAGTTCTAAAAAAGTCCGCAATAGCGTGAATCTATCTACCATTCATGTTGAAGCCAGAAAAACTAAAATTATGACATAGTACAACATTTTAATTGAATAAGTACTGTTTTGTTATGCACATTAACGGTATTCTAAATTAATCCTTACTTACTACCTATATAATATATTTTTAATTTTTTTTAAAGATTACTCGCAATGTGGGTTGCACATTTATTAGTATTCTTGTTAACCCCTCCAACTAAGCTAAATATGCTTGTGTCTGGAGTGGGTTCACGTCAATAGTGCAATGGGTGAGATGGGGTTCGAACTCACGACCTCTCGATTGCCAGTCCGACACCCTATCCATTGGGCTATTGCCGCCCTTATTATATATAATTATATATAAATTACAAAATTTAAAAGACCAAGACTTAACATAATTGGTTAATAAATTTGAGTAAACAGTTTAAAAGAATTCTACACGTACGAGTAGAATAGTAGAACGTGTGTGTGAGAGCTTCAAGGCAGACGTAGAATAGAGATAGAACACTTAGATACGCGGGCAAGCAAAGCTGCAGGACGCAGCTAATCTTCCATATAAAATAACTACCCAAAACAACATGTAAACCGAAGAAAATCACTTTAACCGCTGAAACACAAAATCATCTGCAATTTATTAGTTTTCGATGTGTAAACTATCCAGCAACGTAAATTATGTCTGACTGATATTCATAATTCTTTTAAATTCCGGCTTTTACCAAAACGTCACAAAATTTCAAATATTCTGAATTCATATGATATAAAAAACTATATAAGAGTTTTTACTCTTATATATTTTTTTTGCATTAAACTAACAAGCTGTTGCAAAAAGCCTCTCGTACGTTGTCAATTTGCAAAAATGGCTATTAATAAATAAAACAATACTCTGTGCTACTAACAACCGATATTTGACCAACCGTGTGACAACCGCTTAATTAATTGGTGTAACAGTGTAAATATGCCTTTAAAAATCCTGCACCTATGCTTCAAAAGTTAAAATAATTATTTGTATAGGTACTCAGTTTTCTTTATTAAATTATTAATGTGACAATTGACAGTATCTTGATTAAAAAGTTAAGACTTTTAACGTAAAATGCCCGATTATTCTAATATGTGTGTGATAATAATGTGTTTGTTTTAATGCCGCCATGCGTGGTAACAAAAATACGAATTTTCAAATTGAAGTTCCACGAAACACCAATATATTATAAAAAAATTAATTGAAAATGTACACGACCCATGCCAAATAATTTTTCCAAGTGGCATCTAATATTCCTATTAACTCTTCAACTTCAAAGCAATTTCGAAACATTGAAGAGTGGATTTTGCGTTAAGTGGCATTGAGTGGCTCTTGAAACAGGCTCCTTGACTTTTGACCTTTGCACCTTCCTAGAACTCCCTCTAACTACTTTGTTAATACCAACTCAATAGTTTGGTAAGTGGTGCAAAATAACATTCTGCTGTGGGACGCAAAGAAAGTGGGTTGGTAACAAGGGTCGGTAACAAAAACCTCAATAACTTCCAAAATATTGCAGCTAGCTTCATGAAATAAAGCGTGTATTATAGAAAGTGGTCGAATGCTTGCCCATCTAGTATTAAAAAAAAACTATTAATTTTTGAAAGTCACAAAGTTCAAGATTATAAAGTTTATTTTGAATAACCACTTATCACTAGCTTATGAAAAATAAACACACATAGTACACATATTTACACATTTTTAGGGTTCCGTAGCCGAATGCCAAGAACGAAACTCCTAAAGATTTGTCAAGTCTGTCTGTTAGTCCGTATGTCACAGCCACTTTATTCCGAAACTATTAAGACTATTGAAACTTGTTAGGTAGATGTATTCCGTAAACTACTTTACGATTTTTACACAAAAAGAAAAAAAAGATTAAGGGAACATTCCGCATACATGGAACTGAAACTAAAAAAAATGTTTAATATTACCTATACGTGCGGGGTGTCTGTGGATAGGTCTTTAAAAATGAAATTGAGGTTCTTAAAACTATTTTTTCTCACAGTCAATCGTTTGAAACATAGACACTTCCAAAGTGGTAAAATGTGTGTCCCTCTAACTTCTAAAATAAAAGAGTGAAAAATCTAAAAAAAATATATACACTGTAGATCTTAATAAAAACTTTCAACGAAAAACTTAATAAAAAAACCTTCAAAACATTGAAAATTTTTGTACTGAAATCGCTTTTTATAGTAACTGACCGGCTTTTATTGCAGCCCAGTGTATTTACGTTTATCAAAGTAGTAGCGTATAATTACATACGCATACAAATACTCGAATATAGATACAATGTAAAAATTCTTTCAACAAAACCACATGGGTAAAGAAAAGTTTACTCATGTGACAAAACTCACAATGCTAGTTATTGAAATTATTCGTCATTCATTTCCTTTCTCTTGTCAGGTCGATCATGGATGTATTTTGCTACTCATAGGCATTGCATTCCTTATTATCAGTACTGCTGCAATATTTTTAAGACGACATTTGGATTCGCCTGTCACCGCTCATCTATTTGCTTTCATTTTTGGAGATAGCAAGGTTTTCCTTGATGGATACGTACTACAGACTATTACTACTAGTAGGTACGTCAAGAAAACCTCGTCATCGTCACACCTTATCATTATAATGGTTTTAATCTACCGCTTTAATGATCAAATACGTACCGTTTTTTCACTCGTACTTCTAAACATAGAATATCATAAATGGATATATATTTATTATTTGAATTCAATATGCATATTGCATATCAGTTATTTTACTACAAATTGTCGTTATAATTTAACAAAGCGATGCCGTATGCATGACATCAGCTACCAATTAGTTCAGGAATAATTGGCCTAATGAAAAGCATGTAAAGGTATACAATGTTGTCCGACTGCTTTGTGTAATAAACCTACAAATAAATTATAATATAACAGTACGTATAGTGATATGATGATATTACGACGACGAGCATTTCATAGTTTTACAAATATGCATACTACAATTATCGTTTTTAGTTAGGATATCAAATTTGTAAACCTATATAGGGCCAATTTAGATCTAAAGCTAAAATGTTCAATCAATATTTTTGTAAAAAAAAAATCATCCGTTATTAACTAAAATTATAATATTTGCTCCGTTAAATATTTAGCCTATGTCTAATGGGAAGCGATAACGTCGATAATTATTTTCTTTAATCAAAACGAGGACTGTACGAAGAATAAAGCTGGCGATTCATGGCTATTTACTCTCTCTTATAAAGCTTTTGTGTTGTAGTAGTGTATAATTTTATACTGGACCACTGACAAATTGGGTGCGGGAAGTACGGAGGAAAGCCGGCCGTTGGTCGCTGCGAGTCCACCAATATTTTTCATTACTATGCTAATTTCATTGTCCCAATAAACGCGACGTCCCGCTCCGGGCCGCAAAGAGGTTAGCTGTTCACTAGCATAAGCTGGCGAAACAGTATGGACGTTATCTCTCGTATTAAGGTGCCCTTATAAGGCGGCATACCACGTACAAGAGCAATAATAATAGCTTTCATTAGACTAATAATATACTTTCAACACACTTGCTCATTCACGTGGCTCTAATTCATAGATAAATATATATATAGAAGGAACATTAGCGTATGCGAATTAAATAGCTATAGAGATATAACCCGACTAAAATGATGAACACGTGATACATATGCCAGCTGTAAGATAAAATTAACAACGTAATTTGGTCGGGTCATACATGACAGCGGGTGAGAGCCAATGGGTGCACTAGAACTTGGTGCCAGTGCTGGAGCCAGTTTGTAAAATCGCATACGCAGAGAAGGACAAAAATTTGTTGTTCGTCTCGCTTTTTCATACTAGTGATTGTATAGTTTTATCCTTCTCATATTATTATTGTTATTTAAATGCCAAATCCATTTAATACTCCAAGTAATGAATATGTCACAAGTGAGTTATAGATTTTTTTTTAATTTTATTAGTTGAGTTCTTAACAAAGTTTTGTTGCATCAAAGATCGTGTTCTATGGTACAAATAAATTAATAAACCTATTGGTTGCTCATTTTATGCAACTTCGTATTTAAATAGATTCTTTTAATTAAATAAAAACTTTACGTGTTTAAACACGTGTAAACAAAACTTTCACTCAAATATAACTTTTGTTCTCTTTGCAAAAACAATAAATTCCAATTTTTGTACCTGGCTAAAACGCTATCCGCGACAAACCAAAAAAAAGAAACCTAATTATTTTATTCTATGGCCGTTATTTGTTGTTATGGGCATTGTTAGATGCTCGCGCATAGTAAAACGAATTAATTTTTCCGCCATTGCGAAAAAAAAATCACAACTCGTTTTCACCGATGAAATTATAGTTATTTATTAATTAAATAAGTATTATTTTCTTCACAAGCGTGTTGAAAAACGTCATATGATACACGTGTGTTTTGATGATTACCGTCCTTGGCTCTCTTAAGACCCTCACCTAGAGGCTCGGGTCTCAATGGCGCCGCAGCGGTAATCACCAACATTACACACTTGTATGTACTATAAGTTATGTAGCATTTACACTGGAAGAAGGCTCTATTTTCTAAACCTTAATGCTTAAACTTAAACTAAAATTACTTAACATGCTTACAAAATATGCATAACAATGGCTGCTATAACAACAAATACAAATAAAACTTAAATTCCAAACTTAAAACCACCCCCCACTGATCTATGTGTACTCTGTTCATTGAGACCATTAATTACAATAAGCCTAAACTCGACACCTCTGCTGTAATTTGTCCTTAAAATATCCTTAAAGAAAGATGATACCGAGTTTTGAATTGATATAATTTTTTTTTTAATTTAATTATTTTTTTACCTTTTAGTTATCGCTGGACAGGTTTCTCAGAAAAAACCACAGTACACCAAAATTTCAGACGGATTGGAGCAACGGAGTTTATGATCACCATCTTATTTTTTTTTAACTCGCATTCGTATTCTCACCATGTCCTTTTATTTACAATCCATATTGTAGGAGAGCATAAAAAACTTAGTCCGTCATCTTGGAAGCCCGCCATATTGGATTTAGAGTGACGTGACGTCACTTTATTTTTCTAGTTATTCTGAGTAAGCCCTTTAATTTGTTACCCATATTGTAGGAGTGTATTAAAAATAACTAGTCCGCCATTTTGGGTGTTCCACCATGTTGGATTTAGAATGACGTCACAAAGCTTACCATGCATTGTCATCTAAACTAAACGTGTAAGTATCCAAATTTCAGCTCAATCGATTGAAGATATCTGTTTCGAATTTAAGTTGCAATATTTCACCCGACATACATACACATATTGCAAGTTAAATAAAAGCTTACAAAAAAGCTCATAGATTTAAAGCAGCTGAACGGATTTTCATGAATCAAAGCTAAGAACATTATCAAACAGAAAAAAGTAAATCAAAATTAGTCACACAGATACGTCAAACTTACAACACCCCTTCTTTTTGCGTCGGGGGTAAAAAACAGAATAAAGTTATACTTTTATAAAGGGGAGTCTTCATACAAAAAACTTAGTTTTTCGGAAAATATTGATCAATCTTATTAAATATTGTACCTATTGTGGTACGGAACCCTACTTGTGCGAGACGGTTTCGCACATGGCCAGTTTATTTTATATTAATTTACTCCCTGTGCCGTAAACATTGATTCACGAAAGCCTGCTGGAATATGCATGCTAATTCGATCATCTTTAGCTACTCGACGCTAGTACAAAATTAATTTATCAATTTCTACAAGCTGATAAAAAGGTGCCTAGATGGATTGTAATATATGTAGATGGAGTCCTTACTACACCTTGAAGTTTATATAACTCGAAGAGCATTTTTACTCTGTCCACCAACAAAATTTGTATTCGCCGTCCAAAAGGTCGACCCGGTTAATTTGAAATGCAACTGGGCATTTCTAGTTTTTCACAGGGTACCTCGCTTTTATACGAGAGGCTATAAAAATGTTGCTAGTACATTAGTGGCAGTTAGTGCCTTCGTCGACTTTTTAGTGCGTTCGATACCGGAGTAAAAGTTTCGTAGAACTTGCACATTAAATCATTTATCACTTAACTTTATAGACACATCGTATTTATTTTATTTTACTGCATCGAATAAACTTGGATGTTAATAGTGCGGTGTAAAATTTCTGCTAGTTGGAGTTCAACTCTTCAGAATATTTTTGAGCTGTTTATAAGTATTAGTAATTTTTTCTATCTATCTATCAAATCATGGCGTTTTGCTGCAAACAGTTTTAGGTCATCAATGTACAGCAAGTGTGAAATGACTTCTTCTTCGCTATGAAACCGATAGCCCAGCCCAAAATGTTTAAGATAGCCCAGTATATATTAGAATGCTGAGAGTATTATTTTTATGATTATTCAGTTATATCCATTATATGTTTAGCAATAAGGCCGATATTCGCAAAAATAATAAATAGTTTCCAAAATTAACATTTAGATATACCTGTTTCTTAAAAGATTTCGCCTATCTATCTCATTTCAAGTGACTGTGTGAGAAAACAATTTGGAACAAGATACTACAAGTACTAACTTATATATTGTTCCTAGAATCGTTCGATATTTTCATTGTATACTTGAAATACGTGACTCATATATAGTGTCGAACCCTTTATAAAACAGAATTTGACAGAATTTTTCAGCAACTATACGTATGTATTCTGAAGGTAATACAGAATTTACAGAACATAATAATATGCAGTCATTATGCCTAGTGTAGAGGCTCTGTGAAATACATTGAATCAAACCACAATGTTGTCACTATACTATTTACTGTGGAATATTTTTACATAGTATGTGAAGTGTTTGAAAAGCAGATAAAGTGCCGGAAACTTTTTCTTTTACAGGGTTTTATTAATCTACAGAACATTTTTCATGCATTAAATCCACATGCGCCGTGATTAAACTTTTAAAGGTACGACCACACCGCGGCGTCCTGCATGCACGATCTAGGCGACGATTACATAGCGCAGTATTATTTTTACCGACTGTTTCACACCAAACGCGATCTAGGGCGAACAGCAAAAATAGAAATTCAGATTGCGAACGCGCACGCGGACGCAGGATGCAGCAGTGAGGTGGTACCTTAATACGCAATTAACAAACACATAAAGCAAAGTTCCACGCATATAAGTGCGATATGAATTATTTCGTTACAAATTTACCTGAATTCTATTCCGTGTCTTGCACGGAATCGATCTGTAAAGAAATGCAACCAACAATGGCCAAGTATTTATCGCATGTTTATTGTTTTCTATCACGAATAGCAAGACATGAATGAGGTCGTAAAACAAAGCAATTCAATTTATTGCAATGGAGATATTCCTACAATAGAACGGTAAATTGTAGATCAATAGCTGGTGTTCCTCACTTATATAAAGTTGCGATCGCCGATGGATTTGTTTTGTACTATACAGGGTGTGGATCGTGTGATATACCCTAGCGAGGGGGTGAAAGGAAACAATATCTCATTACTAGTGTATTATATATTATATATATATATATATATTATGTATTTATATGTATGTTAGTCTATAAGGTATATGTTTTGAAATGGGTTGTAATTGTCTGTAATAAATGAATTTATTATTACTAAAATGACCAGTTTCAATTAACTATCTGTTAATTATATTGTGCTTTCTTATTAACAGTCGTTTTTGGATGAGATGCGAGATGCTCATAATCGAGTAATACGCACAAATACATACATTACACTACATTTTATTATTAGCTCATCTTAAGTCAGGTACGGGTAAATTATGATCTAATGCACTTTTTACATACATACATAAAATCACGCCTTTTTCTCCATGGGGTAGGCAGATACTACTTCTTTCCACATACATTTTTGCATTTCTGTTATATCTTAGTACCTTTTGCTTAGAAGTACATATTTTTCCATACTGGACCATCTGGATGAATCAACCTGTGTCTTCTCCACTAAGTATTCGTTCCAGACCAGAATATTAGAAAAGTTTTTCGATCACTGAATAGCTGGCTACGTGAGACACAAATATTGCACCGGATCCCGGATAATCCCTGGCTTCCGGCCAGTTCACAATATGTAAGTGTAGTATTCAATAGAATAGTTTGCTAACTGGGGTCTAAACATACACTCGACTAAGAATAAAATTGATTGAGTAAGTATAAGAATGAATAAGATTAAACAGGTTAAACAAACTATATGTATGTATTTGTTTAAACATTTGAAGACTAATTCCAGATTGAAAATTACTAGTACTATAAAGATACAAATAAAATTATAACAAAAATATTAAAGTCGCCGGTTTGATTTTAAGCTATTTTTTATTATTGTCACGTTGTTAAATTATCTGAATTCAACCACGTGCACTACCTATTCGGAATATTACCGCTTAACCTAAACAATTAAGTCGAGGTGTGCAGTATGCATGATTATCGAGAGCCGAACGTGCTTACAAGTTGCAGCATAGTTTCCATGTACCAAATTCCGATTGCGCAATTGAAATTTATGTCAATGTAATATTGCAATATTTCGCTGAAATTCTGAACAGTCCCATAATTTTATTATGATAAACTACCTATTTCTGTGATGATGAAGCAATTTTATGTACGAATAATAATATATTTGCAATTATAAAAGCTTCACGTAATGCGAAAGATATTATATGTATATGTGATAAAAAATTCATACATATGTGATTTGTCTAATAAATGATTATTTAGGACGGTTATGTTTTATACAACTTTACAAAGGAAATAGGTACTACTTAATTAGTGCAATTAAAACGTTATTTATGTATTGTTACAGATTAGGATGGTTATTTCAAACTCATTTCACATGCCATGCACGATTTTAGTTGGGTTGTGATTATCAGCTTATCTCTAAAGATTGCCATAATAACCTCATTTCATATGAGGCGACATTGCAGCCATACTTAGAACAAAATAAAACCAATGATCTTCACACATAGATAGATATAACAAAGCAACATTTACACAATTTGAGTACCTTCTCTTTTCGTAAAATTGGTCAAAGTACATGTCTTATAATATTGGTTAAGTTATTAAATGATAAGTTAAGTTTGTCAGCTAATATTTTATCATTGACTTTGGGCAACGTATTATTCTAATAATTCAAAGAGGTAATGTCGCCAGTTTTTTGTGTTCTCTACGGAACCAGCAGAAGATTTTTATAAAAAATTCTATTTTATATCTGTAGTTTATATTTTAATTTAAGTCTCAATACATATTTAGGTTTTATTTGTATGTTGATTTATGTTAACTTATTGTAAATACATTTATATCTTATAGAAAGTGTTGTTAAACTAATATGCATATTAAATACCATACATTAAAAAAAGGCTATTTGAAAAATATTGAGATGCTGACTAGTCCTCAATCCCTGTCAAAAGCACACGACAAAAGACGATGCCATATTTTCCCTACCTCTACAAGCCGAGGCGCTCTTTCTACAAAACCATGAATCATCACCCGTCATGCAAGTTCCGGAAACTTGGCGAAGTGTCCCGTCATCCAGGTCGTCCGGATATGGGGCGTGTATTGTCATGTCCCGGGACATTAGTGGCCCTCTCCAGGGATGTTTTTAACGGAGCTACTAGCTTAGATGGATTTAACTTTGTTTCATGTCATTACCGGTTTGTTAGTAACTTAAGGATGTTAAGATGTGCTGACGATACGCTTCTATGTATAAAGTTAAAAGGATTAACTTAATTAATGAGCGAAACATCGTTTGTTTTTATTCTCTACATAAAATAAAAGAGCGGCAATAGCCTAAATGACTAAGGTGTCGGCCTGGTGATCAAGAGGTCATGAGTTTGATCCCCACCCATTGCACTACTGGTGTGAACCAACTCCACGCACAAACATAATATTTAGCTTAGTTAGACAGGTTACCAAGAGAATCTGCAGAATCGTCCAATTCAAAACACTCAAAAGAATCCTGAAGGCACAACAATACGTCAAAAACTAGACGATCTCAAGAGCAGAATAGAAAGAAATAATGACATCTAAGCATGGGCACACCTTAAGGGCATTATCCCGTACCATAAAACGCCACCGGACAGAAAGGGTTTCCCGAGAGGTCTCGTCGCTGAGAACAGCGCCGACTCGGACGGTGGCGGTAGACCCCGGGAACCTAGCCGGTTGCTGGGACGTCTAGCTGAACCTGCTCTGGTTTTCCAGAGGTCGCATTCGGCATAGGCATCTTGTCTGGCTATTATAATCCACGAGACTCGACCCAGCAAAGGTCGCCCTGCCTGTGGGCAATCTACCACAGCCGAGAAATTGCCACCGCCCTCACGTCTTCATGTGCGGCAGTAGACACTCTGGCCAGGGGTCAATGCCCCGGAACCAGGTCCCCATGCAACCTAAGGGTTGTATGAGAAAACGACTTATAAAGTGTAACCGACATTGCATATAAGTTTTAAATAAATAATGTACAAAGTACAATGACTCTTTTCATTCAACATTTTTATGCGTTTTAGCGAAGTACGTCCTGTGACTAAGTTATGCGACGACATACGCAAAGCGGTGGACAGTGACTGAAAAAGAAGAGCCGAAAATCGGGCTCAGTAGCGCATTTTGGGAGAGGCCTTCGTCCAGCAGTGGTTTGACACCGCCTGAGGATGATGATGATAATGATGATGGAAAATGTACTGTTTATTGTTTCAACTGTTTTCGAAGTTTTGTTTCTTTTCCCTGTGTTCGTACACTTTAAATTTAGCAACATCTAGTTTGATTTCAATGCAAATTGTACATAATATTTAAAAAGTTGTTGTTTTATTAACATAAACTACCAACTGATCTAATAATAAAAATTGTATACATTTTTGAAATTCCAGCGACGAGGATCTCAACGACGACGAGAGGCAAATAATTTAGTAACTTTGTATAATGTTGAAACAATTCCTGGAACACAATGTACCAATTCATAAAATAAACATCAAGAAAATTGTTAACATACACAATTTGACTAGCAACCTTCCCCGGCCCTGCACGGCGGAAATTTGTACCGTGTGTCGGACGGCCCGTTAGCGTTAATCATAAATACCTCGACTTCTAAGATGGAGGTTACTGGACCAAATTTAGCCGTGTACCAATAGTTTTATCTATATGCATTTAAAGGTGTTCGTATACAGGTGGTAGGGTATTATATCGATATTCCGCCTGACTTGCTAGCAAAAAGTAGCTTACCACCATCAAGGAGAAAATCTGCTGCCACCTTCCGGTATTCGATTAATACGTTAGAGGAGGAAATATTAAGCAATCATATATTAAGTAATATTTAAATATATATATATATATATATACAGATTAAAATCTTTACTATGAGTCAACCTTCATAGATACACGTATGTCATCACATATTTTTGATAGGTCTTATTAAGCTATACAACTTTTTAAAAGATTTATTTTCTTGTAACCCATTCCTTGTTTTCACGAGCGTTTTATTGTCAACTTAGTTTTCAAAGTATATCTCCACTAAAATACCCATTATTAACGTATAATATAAAGCCTATTCTAAAATAAACTGGCCAAGTGCAAGTCGGACTCGCACTCGTAGGGTTCCGTAACACAGTTAAGTATTCCATAACTATGATTTTTCGCAACTACAAAATTAACTTTGTTTTTCATAGTGTTTGTATGAAAAACAAAGTTATCTTTGCGGTCATCATATCTCTAAAACTGCTGACTGTATCTCGTTCAAACCAATTTTCGTTGTTAGTTTTTATTGAGATCAACATGATATATTTTTTTTAGATTTTTCACTCCTATACTTCAAAAGTTAGAGGGGGGGACACACATTTTACCACTTTAGACGCGCCTATCTTTCTAATAAACTGCCCAAGTGCAAGTCGGACTCGCACTCGTAGGGTTCCGTAACACAGTTAAGTATTCCATAACTATGATTTTTCGCAACTACAAAATTAACTTTGTTTTTCATAGTGCTTGTATGAAAAACAAAGTTATCTTTGCGGTCGCCATATCTCTAAAACTGCTAAGTGTATCTCGTTCAAACCAATTTTCGTTGTTAGTTTTTATTGAGATCTACAGCATATATTTTTTTTATATTTTTCACTCCAATACTTTAAAAGTTAGAGGGGGGGGGGGGGGGGACACACATTTTACCACTTTAGACGCGCCTATCTTTCAAATGATTGACTTTGAGAAAAAAATATTTTAAAAACCTCGATGTCATTTTTGAAGACCTATCCATAGACCTAGCCCACACGTATAGGTTTGAAGAAAAAAATTTTTTTTTGTTTCACTTCCATGTATGGGATGCCCCCCCTTAAACTTTTATATTTTTTATTTTTGTATTAAAATCTGAAAGCGGTTCACAGAATACATCTACCTACCAAGTTTCAATTATGTAGTCCTAACAGTTTCGGAATAAAATGGCTGTGACATACGGACGGATAGACAGACAGACAGACAGACAGACAGACAGACATGACGAATCTATAAGGGTTCCGTTTTTTGCCATTCGGCTACGGAACCCTAAAAAGTGCCTATCTAAAAAGTGAAATATTGTTTGAAACTAGATTGTTAGTTTCAGAGATTTTTTGCCACAAATTTACGAACGTTACCTTTTCATATTATAGTATAGATAACTTATGAGAATCCTATGTTTCAAAATTATAAGTCCGCTATCGTCTTAAATTCGGCTTAATAAACTTAAACATTCAAATTAGGAATCCTCTTCAGTTTACTTGGCTCACAATTCAAATACCCATTACCAAGAATTTTGTCGACGAATATAAAAAGTTGGTAAGACAATTTTCTAGTTATATTACAAAAGCTATAATTACGAAAAAGTGAGAGGGCGGTGTACTATTTTCCAAATCCTATTTCTGGCTTACTGTCACCGTAGGAGGAGGAAATTCACTTATTTCAACGGATTATCTTTATTCGGGAGGAAGCGACGACATAATAAGTATCTAGCTAAGTAATGAAAGCTTTTTATGCCCGTGTGAACTTGTATTTTACTAGAGCTAGTAAAGTTGTATGATCTACGAATTACCTAATTGAATGACGCAATTTCTTAATTGTTTTCTCTGTTTTATGTCAGCTATCCTCAGATCTTGTATGTTGAAGGTTAATATCGTAATGTCTGGCTCTGGCGATTTCAAAATTGGTATAGTTTTACTTACGTATGGTTTACTTTGGTGGTAGGAGAAGATAGATGGATATAGATAGATAGATGAACCGAGAAACTTATAACTAAAACATTATTTTATTTTTCTTTGATAGATAGATGAACCGAGAAACTTATAACTAAAACATTTTAAAATATTTTTTTTATTTTTCTTAAAACCAATGGGCGGTCTTATCTTTCAAAGCGATTTCTTTGAGACAAACATACATGGAGGGGATTAAAATATAATAGAATGGATGGCGGTGGTCATAAAAATATGCAAATACTAGATTATACCCGCGACTTCGTTCACGTATACCAATAATTTAGTACCCTATGTTCATCTTCATGCTATAAAGTATCTCCTTTTAAATTTCAATAAGATCTGACAGGAGATCAACACAACAATTTAAACGCTTGGTGAAGTCTAACGCCGAGTTTTGATTTTGTTTGGTATTAAAAAGTTTAAAAAAAGAATTGCTTAAAAGTCAGCGGCGGTTATAATTGTCGAAAAACTTTACTTATAATTTGCCTCCTTCACCAAACAAAACACGGATAGGTGAAAAGATATAATAGTCCCCTTGCCATGCTAGCCCTGCAGCGAAATAAGTTTGTCTCTCCCCCGGGAATAAGGCCAGCCCTGCTGCAATATATTCGGCTATTATTAGTAAAAATAACACAGTTACAAAAATACATTACACAATTAATATGATTTCCATAATATTCAAAAGGAAATACAGCAAAAACTCTCCATCATTGTCTGCGCCGGTCACTAGGTAATATCCGCCCGGATGGAAGCTATGTCGTGATTCTCGCTTGACCGTCGACACGTCTTATTCTCATATGTCTTGTTAGAGTGCTATTTTCTTCAGGAACTGACGTGATTTATGTTATTGGAGTTACAGATTATGAAAAGTTACGAATTTTATTTTAATAAACTGATCGTACAGCAGCTTACAGCAATGAACGAAATGCTTTAAATCTATACTAATATTATAAAGAGAGAACATTTGTATTTCTGTATTTTTGTATTTTTGTATTTTTGTATTTTTGTATTTTTGTATTTTTGTATTTTTGTATTTTTGTATTTTTGTATTTTTGTATTTTTGTATTTTTGTATTTTTGTATTTTTGTATTTTTGTATTTTTGTATTTTTGTATTTTTGTATTTTTGTATTTTTGTATTTTTGTATTTTTGTATTTTTGTATTTTTGTATTTTTGTATTTTTGTATTTTTGTATTTTTGTATTTTTGTATTTTTGTATTTTTGTATTTTTGTATTTTTGTATTTTTGTATTTTTGTATTTTTGTATTTTTGTATTTTTGTATTTTTGTATTTTTGTATTTTTGTATTTTTGTATTTTTGTATTTTTGTATTTTTGTATTTTTGTATTTTTGTATTTTTGTATTTTTGTATTTTTGTATTTTTGTATTTTTGTATTTTTGTATTTTTGTATTTTTGTATTTTTGTATTTTTGTATTTTTGTATTTTTGTATTTTTGTATTTTTGTATTTTTGTATTTTTGTATTTTTGTATTTTTGTATTTTTGTATTTTTGTGTTTTTGTATTTTTGTATTTTTGTATTTTTGTATTTTTGTATTTTTGTATTTTTGTATTTTTGTATTTTTGTATTTTTGTATTTTTGTATTTTAGTATTTTCTTATTTTTGTATTTTTGTATTTTTGTATTTTTGTATGTTTGTAATGATTTGGCTCAAAAACTATTGGACCGATTTAAAAAATTCTTTCACTAAAATATATAGAATGGACTTTCGGAATGAAAATAGGCTATATATTATCCCGTTTAAATCAAAGGTACATTCGTGGAGACTTAATTTGCAACCTAAGTCGACTAAAAAACGGTCGAAAAAACACGTTTCTTACGAACGCTGCTCAATTGAAAATAGATGGAAGAATATTTTCTATGGAAGAGTTGTACAACTTAATAAGACCTACAAAAAAATCCGCGACAGCATATGTCTATCTCTTAAGGTTGACTCACAGTAACCATTTTAATCTTTAATATTTTGTTAAAAAATATTACATTACTTCCAAGGCTATTTTCAATTATATAGTATTAATCCTTATCCAAATAATTACGTTATTTAGCTTGGCCACATATTAAAGAATAAAATTGTCCTTTACAGTATATAATTCAAATGAAAACTCTAGAAGATATCACGGATTTCACATACACGCATCGCAAAATTAATAAAATATCTGCAGTGAAACCACAGATTAGGTCATAGTTACTGCGAAAATATTATTATAAGCTTAGCTTTTCTGTAGATCCCCACCGATCACAATCAATTTGAAGTCAATAAAGTACAATAATATGATCTATTGTATAAAATAATAATAATCTAAATATATAATACTAGCAGCCCGCCCCGGCTTCGCACGGGTAGAACATATATGCCTACAAAATTTACATCAGTTTGTTGCATCGAATATAAAATATGAACATATTTAACAATCATCGTCATATTTCATCCAATTTACACAAAACCTTAACGAATTATGCACCTAAACCTTCCTCATAAACACTCTGGTTATTGGTGAAAACCGCATGATAATCCGTTCAGTAGCTATTGAGATTATTGCGAACAGACAGACGCAGTGATGAACTTTGTTTTATAATACTTACGTAGTGACATTGGACGGCCCTTTGGCGTTAAGGATAGTTACCCTGATTCTGACCCGACGGTCGTTGGTTCTTATGAAGTAGGAGAAGTTATACTTTTACGTTAACGTGTGCTTATAATGTAATTGCTATATAGTTTTAAGAGTTAGTAATAAATCATACGTCGTAACGAGCAGTCGTGTATATTATTCTTTACGCCACCTCCCCGCCTCACCTCATGGCGACCTTGCCATGCGCAAGCGCTGTGTCGAGTGGCCGAGTAAAAAGTGCAAGCTAGCGGATTCCTGTGTGCCTCGATGCAACGATTAAGACATTTATAATTGGAGTTTATTTTATACATTATAAGAAAGAGTGATTATGTGTCAATCAAAAGTTGAAAAAGAAGAGGTTTTCTTAAACCAAAACTCAAATGCTGGAAATGATGCCACATTGTCTACCATCAAAGGACAATTGAGTAACATGAACATCTTTATCATCGCAATTCTGTGCATTATAATTCTTTTGCTGCTGTATTTTGTATTCAAAAAATACAAAGAAACCCACTTAAATTGGGTCAATGAACAGATGAGTCGAGGAGCCATCCAACGCTTCAGGGAGTCTTTGAGAAGCCGAGAAACGTCAAATGACCAGTAGACTAGATGTGATATTAGTAGCAGGCAGCCGGGCGAGTACTAGTTCAGATGGAAGGTTAATACCAGGCAGCAGGGTGAGTTCGAGTCCAGAAGGAAGGTTAATGGCAGGCAGCTGGGGGAGTACGAGACCAGGAAATGGCACCAGCCGGGAGATTGAAAATGCCTAAAGTGTGGAACAGTGCGGAACGGTGCGTTGAACGTGTTTAAATACGGTAATAAATATTATTATAGGAAAACTTATATTTTAATGGAACAGTTAGAATTAATATATCAAAGTCTATTACAGATAAGAACTTATTTAGTTAAAATCGGTCCGAGTAGACGTCAAGGACAAGTTTTAGAAAATAAGATTGTAGAGACGAAAAACTTAATCAAAGACTATAAAAATTTATTGTGTTTATTAGACAAGAGTATAAGTAAAGCGGGAAATTCTGAAGACTTTGAATTAATTTCGGAATCTACACAGAAAATAGATAGATTGTATAAAGAGATTCTAAGTTTTTCGATTTCTAATACAAGTAGTAGTGTTGTAAAAACCGATACCATGGACAAGTTCGATTTTAAAACAGCGGCCTCTCTTGTGCCGGTCATGGACGGGAGCAATGACTCTATTGAAAAAATAATCCAAGGCATAGATATGTACAGTAGTTTTTTAAACGCTGAATCAGAAGCTCATTTAATAACTTATGTGCTAAAAACTAGATTAACAAAAGGTGCGAAATTGAAATTGAAGCCATCGTATGCATCATGCAAAGCGCTTATTAGCGATATGAAACAATATCTATTGCCAAAATTTTCGTCAAATTCGTTGTTATCACAACTGAATAATGTGTCCCAAAATGAAATGACTATTTCGCAATACGCAGACAAAATCGAAGATCTTTTTGTAAATCTCACTATTTCACAAGCAAATTCGAATGAAACAGCATGTGAAATATTGAGGCCCATAAACGAACAGCTGGCAATCAAAAAATTTGCTGACGGATTGCGAAATAGGCGTTTGAGTACGATAATAGCAGCCAGGGACTACTCGAACTTCAAGGACGCAGTGCGTGCGGCGGCAGACGAGGAACTTGCAAGTCCTAATAGTTCCAATACTATTCTCAACGTGAGAGGTAAGTCCCGAAATAACTACTATAAACCTTTTAATAGAAACTGGAGCACTTACAATCAGCGAGGTGGTTATAATCAGCGAGGTGGTAGCAATCAACAAAGTCGAGGAGGTTACAAATACCAAGGTCGAGGAGTTCACCACTACCCAGGTCGAGGTCATCAGTATCAGCGAGGACAAAATTATGGAATGAGAAATACACACGGAAATTTTGTGAGATCGAGTCGAGGTCGAGCTAACTTTAGTAGGCCCCCACAACGATCTATGTTCTCAGCGGAAACTTCTGCTGAAAATACTGCTGAAAATTATGTTGAAAATTTAAATCAGTTTTTTCGTGAATAAACATTACGCGTTAACATGCAATGACAATGTAAAATACATATATTTAGACCTATCAAATAAAAAATGTTCGTGGTTAGTCGATAGCGGTGCGTCATTATCAGCTGTAAGTACAAAAGCATTATCAGAGTGCATTCCAATTCACAGGGACCCTATCGTAATAAACGGTATAGGAGGTAAGACTTACTCGGAAGGATTTGTTTACCTTACACTGCATGCCGAAGACGGAACAACTTATAAACACAAGTTTTATTTGTTCGAACATTTACCTTGCAAATCTAACGGTATAATAGGATTAGACTTTTTAAATAATTTTAATGCGATAATTGATTTAGAAAAAAATATATTAACATTATCTAATGAAAAACAAAGTGTTTTATCTTTGTTTACGTCACCTAAAATATGTACCGAATTTTTAACCATACCAGCACGATGCGAGACCATTCATTATATAAAAATTGAGTTAAAATCAGATGCGAATGATGATTATGTGATTGTTCCGAAAGAATTGAAAGAAAACGTATTTTTGGCAAGTTTAGTAGTAAAACCTAAAAATAAAATTATTCCGATTCGTTTATTAAATACCAATGACCATTCGATTACTATTCCAGTATTTCAACCAGAATTATTACCTTTAAACGATTACTATATTTGTTCTTTTAACAAATGTGAATCAAATGCAGAGCGAGCAAAAACATTGTTGCAGACATTGAAACTTGATCACTTATGTGCTAGTGAACGTGACACAATTAGTTCAATTTGTTCTAAGTACGCCGACATATTCCATCTACCTGGCGATAAGCTTACAACAACAACTTTATGCGAACAAACGATATCATTAAAAAAAGACACCAGTCCTGTTTATTGCAAGCCATATCGTTTACCGAATAGTTTGAAGTCAGAAGTTGATAAGCAAATTAAACAAATGTTAAATGACGATGTAATTGAACCATCTAAAAGTGAGTGGTCAAGCCCCATCTTATTAGTACCTAAGAAGTCTGATGATCCAAAAAATAAAAAGTGGAGATTGGTCGTAGACTATCGTAAGTTGAACGAAATTATACAGGATGATAAATTTCCTCTGCCCAATATTACAGAAATTCTAGATTCACTTTCTGGGGCCATATACTACTCTCATTTAGACCTCAGTCAATCATATTTTCAAGTGACCTTGACCCATGAGTCACGTAAGTTCACATTTTTCACAACACATACCGGCCAATACCAAATGAAACGTATGCCGATGGGATTAAAGACCAGTCCCAGTTCTTTTTCAAGAGTTATGACTGTGGCTCTATCAGGGTTAAACTACGAAAAATGTTTTATTTATTTGGATGACGTCATTGTTTTTGGACGTAATATTAATTCGCATAATAAAAATTTAATGGATGTGTTCGAACGACTTAGAAATGTTAACCTTAAGTTAAATCCAAACAAGTGTCAATTTTTGAAAACAAAATTATTGTATTTAGGACATACTATATCTGCTAATGGTATACTACCTGATCCTGAGAAAACAAATATTATTAAAACATTTCCGACTCCTAAAAATGTAGATGAGGTTCGACGTTTTGTGGCTATGTCAAATTATTACAGGAAGTTTATACCCAATTTTGCAGACATTACTAATCCTTTAAATAAACTTTGCCGAAAAAATTTACAATTTATATGGTCTCATGAATGCAAAAAATCGTTTGAAATTTTGAAAAATGCATTAGTTTCTCCACCAATTTTACAATATCCAGATTTCTCAAATGAATTTATACTACAAACAGATGCATCTGGAACGGCTCTTGGTGCCGTCTTATGTAATAACGACATGCGCCCAGTAGCATATGCAAGCAGACCTTTGAATAAAGCCGAATTAAATTATCCTACAATTCAAAAAGAATTAGCAGCTATAGTTTGGGGAGTTAAATACTTCCGACCATATCTTTTTGGTAGAGTTTTCACAATTATGTGCGATCATAAACCATTAATTTATCTATTTGGCATGAAAGACCCATCCAGTCGATTATTAAAATTCCGTTTAGCTTTAGAAGAATATGACTATAAAATAGTGTACGTAAAAGGAAAGGATAATACAGTAGCAGATGCTCTCTCTAGAGTACGCGTGACGTCGGATGAGTTAAAAAGTATAAACGAGAAAATCATAGCTGTAACTACACGAGCGCAAGCTAAAAATATAAAAAAGGAGGAAGAGAGTGATAGAAATCAAAATGAAAGGAGGAAAATGAAAGGTGATGTCGATATCTCAAGTATTAACACCGACAATTGGCTTGATCAACCAAAAGTTGTGGAAATACTTAGGATACCTGACAGTGCGATTGAAATGAGTTTATTGAAAGCAGAAGAAATAATGAAGTTGAGAAAAAATAAATGTATAGATGTTGAAACTGAATGTTTTGCATTTGTAGTAAATAATTTTATTTTAAGGTATGGTATTCCAAAGACAATAGCAACAGACCGGGGATCGGAGTTCATCTCGTCGACTATGTCAGAGGTATGTAAACTTTTAAATATAGAAAAAATCCATTCAACGGCCTACCATCACGAATCAATCGGATCTCTCGAGAATTCCCACAAAGGTCTAGGTGCGTATTTAAGGATACAATGCGATAAAAGTCCCGATACGTGGAGTCATTGGCTACCATTTTGGTGTTTCACATATAATAATACAGTCCATACTTCCACAAAATATACACCTTACGAACTTGTCTTTGGTAAATCCTGCGAACTACCTAGTAGAATAAGTGCAGACGTAGAACCATTGTATAATCAAGATAATTATAGTTTAGAATTAAAGTATAGGCTACAAATGGCTCAGAAAGATGCTCGTAACATAACTATGACAAAAATGTTAATAATATCAAATACAAACCTAATGATATGTTACTTGTAAAAAATGAAACGCGTAGCAAATTACAAAGTCTGTATAATGGTCCATATTTAGTTATAGAAGAACAAGAACCAAATGTAAAGATTATGAGGGATAACAAAATAGAAATAATTCATAAAAATCGAACAAAACCATTCGTAGCTAATAATTAAGTAACTAGATATGTAAGAAGATAATACGTGAGTATTCATATGTTTAGTCTTAAGAAAAAGTAAATCATAGTTTATTTTTCTTTTTTATAAAAGCCCGTAGATGAAGTAGGAGAAGTTATACTTTTACGTTAACGTGTGCTTATAATGTAATTGCTATATAGTTTTAAGAGTTAGTAATAAATCATACGTCGTAACGAGCAGTCGTGTTCTTTACGCCACCTCCCCGCCTCACCTCACTAATCCTAGCTATATACCTACCAATGAAAGTTTTATGTGCATTCATGAATCATGAGTTTTCGTACAGTGGTTGTGGGATCATTAAATCTACCAAAAAGTAGCTTACCATCAAGGAGGACATCTGCCGCCGTAACCTTACACCGTTCCCCGACGCAAAATGTAGGGGTAATATACGTTTAACGTGTGTATCTGTATGTCTGTCTGTAGCATCTTAGCACCTAACCGGATGAACCGATTTTGTTTTTATTATTGATAGTTTTTCTTTGTTTGATAGATGTTTTCATCGAGAGTTTTCTTAGCTTTGATTCATGAAAATTTGTTCAATCGTTATAAAACTATGACCTTTTTTCTAGTTAATTTCGCTATGAAATCAACTTTCATAGATCTGATCAATTCGAAAATCTTCTTCTTCAACGATATTGTAAGAACATGGAAGCATTGACCTGATGCTGGGACATCTCCTGGACTCTACAGAATACTCAAATCCTCACCAACTTACAGCTCAGATTTTAAATATCGTGGTTAGAGTCATTGGAATGATTTTAATGTAAAGATTATATATAGATCAGTCGGGGTGGCTTAAATTACTATATTACTATATATATAGATGAATATTATTTTATACAATAGATCATATTATTAAACTATATTGACTTCAAATTGATTGTGATCGGTGAGGATCTACAGCATAGCTAAGCTTATAATAATATTTTCGTAGCAACTATGACCCAATCTGTGGTTCACTGCAAATATTTTATTAATTTTGCGATGCGTGTTTCTGAAATTCGTGATATCTTCTAGAGTTTTCATTTGAATTATATACTGTAAAGGACAATTTTAATCAATAATATGTGGCCAAGCTAATTAACGCAATTATTTGGATAAGGATTAATACTATATACTTGAAAATAGCCTTGGAAGTTATGTCATATTTTTTAACAAAAATTTTAAGATTAAAATGGTTACTGTGAGTCAAGCTTAAGAGATAGACATATGCTGTCGCGGACTTTTTTGTAGGTCTTATTAAGTTGTACAACTCTTGCATAGAAAATATTCTTCTATCTATTTTCAATTAAGCAGCGTTCGTAAGAAACGTGTTTTTTCGACCGTTTTTTTGCCGACTTAGGTTGCAAATTAGGTCTCCATGAATGTACCTTTGATTTAAACGGGATAATATATAGCCTATTTTCATTCCGAAAGTCCATTCTATGTATTAGTGAAAGGATTTTTTTAATCGGTTCAGTAGTTTTTGAGCCAAATCATTACAAACATACAAAAACCAAAAATACAAAAATACAAAAATACAAAAATACAAAAATACAAAAATACAAAAATACAAAAATACAAATGTTCTCTCTTTATAATATTAGTATAGATAATATTTTAAACCACCCCGACTGATCTATGTATAATCTTTTCATTAAAAGCATTCCAATGACTCTAAACACGACATTTCAAATCTGAGCTGTAAGTTGGTGTGGATTTGACTATTCTGTAGAGTACAGGAGATGTCCCAGCATCAGGTCAATGCTTCCATGTTCATACAATATCGTTGAAGAAGAAGATTTTCGAATTGATCAGACCTATGAAAGTTGATTTCATAGCGCAATTAACTAGAAAAAAGCTCATAGTTTTATAATGATTGAACGAATTTTCATGAATCAAAGCTAAGAATACTCTCGATGAAGACATCTATTAAACAAACAAAAAATATCAATAATAAAATCAAAATCGGTTCATCTGGTTGGGTGCTAAGATGCTAGAGACAGACACAGATACACACGTTAAACGCCTTCTTACTATTATACCCCTCCTTTGATCCCATGATTTGATTGATTTTGATTCCATGATCCCACTACCTCTGTACGAAAACCCATGATTCATGAATGCACATAAAACTTTCATTGGTAGGTATATAGCTAGGATTAGAACCAACGACCGTCGGGTCAGAATCAGGGTAACTATCCTTTACGCCAAAGGGCCGTCCAATATAACTACGTAAGTATTATAAAACAATGTCCATCACTGCGTCTGTCTGTCTGTTCGCAATAATCTCAATAGCTACTGAACGGATTATCATGCGGTTTTTACCAATAGCCAGAGTGTTTATGAGGAAGGTTTAGGTCCATAATTCGTTAAGGTTTTGTGTAAATTGGTTGAAATATGACGATGATTGTTAAATATGTTAATATTTTATATTTGATGCAACAAACTGATGCAAATTTTGTAGGCATATATGTTCTACCCGTGCGAAGCCGGGGCGGGCTGCTAGTAAAAAATAAATAAAAAAACTAAAACCCGACTACTGAAAGATCACACTCTCAAAAGTATGAAACAAGAAAATATTCTCACCTGAGATCGCTATGTTCAAACTATTCAAAATGTATCGTGTATTATATAAACAACTTACTTTTAATAAATATTTAATTGTATTTCATAAATATTCTTAGTGGTGCTCAGATGATAGCTGTGGTCGTATGTCCGTCCGTCGTGTTTGTGTAACCGTAACAAAACAATACACTCTGTAAAGTAGCATACGACCACGGGTATCCACTGAGCACCACTTAGAATATTTATGAAATTCGGATATATATATATATAAATATATTATAATACCTATATGTCGCTATAATGATAAAAATCTTGGTGTCATTATAGCGTGATTGTATTGATTGTATTTTTATAACAAATGATAAGTACATTGAGATTGTGGCCGCTGGATTAAAGGTGCGGCCACACCGCGGCGTCTCAGTACTTTTCAATGGTTTTCTGAACACGTTTGGTGTGAACCAGTCGGTACAAATACTACTGCGCTATCTGATTGCCGCCTAGATCGCGCACGCAGAACGCTGCAGTGTGTCCGTACCTTTACTTGGCGAGCTTGCCAGTTGATTTGAGATTAAATTGAGAGTGTGAAAAATGTATCATAATACAAAGCCGATGCAATTGTTGCAGTAAATTGTTATTTGATTGTTGCTCACAAAAACCTTTAAACGTTCGGGTCAATTTCATTAAAAAATATTTTTATACCATCCCTTACGTAACTATCATACCTAAGCAAAGAAAGAAAACTTCTCACCTAGATTGAAACGGGTATTTATCTCCATATGGATACGAAGACAGGTATCACCCTCGATGAAAAGGGGAAAAAATATTAAAAATATTTCATATTTGTTTGACAAGCGAGAAATTCATCTTTAAAAGTGTTTACCCTAACCTGAAATAAAACTGCGTACATGTTCAAAACGTGTTTACCCATCTGAATGTCTTTGCAAAGGTGTTTTTTCTGTCAGCGAATTGAAAAACCGCCTCCGCCTGTATGGAATTCGAAGTAAAAATGGTTGTATATAATGGAAAAAGAATTTTGTCTTCGTATTTTTCGCATTCGACGCCCATACGTGTCGCTCTAAGCCGATTTTTATTACGTCTCAAAGCACACGCTTAGAAAAGTATAGATTAATGTACACAAAGGCGCGAGCATTGACTGATGAAATACTTACGTGTTTCTAAAGCTGTTAAAGGAATATGAAATGAGAGGATTAAGCTTTATTTCGCTTTATATCTGTTTATGATTTTATTTGTTTAGTCTAGTCGAGAATTGTTTAATGTTTATGATTATCATTTTATCTGAACGTTATAATTAATTTAGTTTAGCATTGTATTGAAAAGATCGTACTGTAGCTAAGTTGGTAACAGCGCCTGGGCATGTTTCCCAGTAGGCGCGGGTTCGAGTCCCATCGGTACGATGAAATTTTGGACTGTGTGTAAATATAAAGTGTGTGAATATTTAAGTTATGCAACTTAATTATTATAACGTCCATGTACTATCGAGGGACAATAGTCCAGTAGCACCTCAATGTTCATAGTAACCTGGCACGATATTTCTGTAGAATGTTCCAACGCAAACAATAACACGTAAGTACAGCATAGATGGTATGCTTAGCCAGACCACATACAAATAAGAAGGTGAAACGTAGCGTCAGGTACAATTGTTAAACATCAAATCGATAACAATATTCCACTGTATACTCGTTTTTTTTTTTTGTTGAGTTAACATAACGCCACGTAAGCTATGCAACAAGTAACGGATGCTTAAATTCGAGTAAATCATTAACAGCATCTGGTGGAATGGTTAGGTAGAGTGATAACACTCCACAGTAGGGCCTGTAAGAAGCGGAAGGCGTGAGTTCGGTTCTCAGTCCAGCTAGGCTATTCTGTAAGCTATCTCGACAGCGGAATCCGCGGTGAGATTCGAATTTCGTAGTTCGAAATTCAATCGTATCACGTTCGCAATAAGGTTGAATTTCGTAATAGCCTAGCTGTGCATGTTTTGTTATAATTTATCAATTATTAATAGGTTGTCTTATATCTGTTAAAGCAAACTTAGCTAATAAAGGTAAATTGGCGATCTATGTTATATGTGAAATAAAATAAATAGCACAGTGATGTTATCTTAATCGTTTTGAGGAAATATTTATTTGTATAACATAAAAGAATACACAGCGACAATGTTTTCAAATAAACTGATTCACAATATACCGAAATATATTATATACTATTATTTTAATTTAATAATACATTAAATTGAAACCGTCTTTATTGACAATTTTCTACATTGACAAAATAACAATGTTTTCGTGACATCTCAGAATTGCTCTTACCTATTGATCATTTGAGGTTATTAACTTAATTATTCATTTTCTCTAGGAAAAGAGGATTAAAGCTTAATCGTTTATAACCACAACTTACATAATTATTACACATTATTTCAGCCGGCACTTCGCCTTCATTATATATATACTTTTAAATTAATATTTTGTGTGTCTTCTATAGTTTTTGAAGAAGCTAAGCAGCCGTCGAAACCACAACATTCGCACTTATTATGTCTGTGCCACGTAATTTTTTCCCGAACCGCATCCAGAGAGACTACAGCTGCTTGGGACATCTCTCGTCTCGTGCTTCCCACCTTTGCATTATTAAACCCCATGGAGTGCACTGAAAACTTTCCATAATGACGCATTAAATCCTTCTGAAAAACGCCAAATCTTATAAACACACTTTATTAACAATTTACTTTCACAACTACGATTTCTCATCATTTATCACTCAACAATATCTTAAATTTATACCACTTTCACTATATGATTGAGATAATATAATTTACTTAGTCCATTTCTATGCAATGCCTCAATATTCACCGTCTACAATAACTATATTTGAATACTTGCATTTTGATTTTTTAAATGATTTAATAACTGAACTTCAACCCCCGCCGAACCTTACCGACAATGTTTTTTTTCAAACATTTTTTAAAAATATCTTATAGGCTAGCGTTTGACAACTATCTCACCTGTTGGTAAGTGATGATGCAGTCGAAGATGGTAAGCACGCTACGCCTAGAATGGGAACTGGCTCTCTTTTACATTTATGCCATTAATTCATTTTGTTTCAAATCTACCCTCATAATTTGTATAACTGATAAAAGAAGCAACTAGCAGCGCCATCTATGAATCTTCATAGATGGCGTTATCGTGTTTACCTTAATCTCGGAATTTGAATTTGAATCTCGGAAACGGCTCCTTAGATTAAATAACGTTTAGTATACAGGGGATTTTGGGGGTGATGAATCGATCTAGCTAGGATTCATTTTCAGAAATGTTGTTTTATTCGTGTTTTCAATAATCAACTTTATCGAAAATCTACTTAAAATATGACTCTTCCCGACATCTATTGGCAAGTAGAGTAGCTTTAGTGTTATTGTGTAGTTAAAGCAGTTAGTTGCTCTCTTTAAAAAAATAGGATTATTTTTCGCCAATATATGTCGGGACGAGTCATATTTTTCTATTTAAGTGGCAAAAAATACAGAGCAAAGCTCGGTGTTCAATCTGCAATCAACTACAAATAACTTACTTTTTTAATAGCCTTTGACATTAACTCACCTCGACGCAACTAGATGGCAGCACAGGAAAAATTTGCACGCGCAAGCGTTTCATTTGTCTCCTCATATGTCACGATATTTTGACAGTTCTAAACGCGCTCATAACCTTACCCTACCGCGTTTTAATTGGCATAGAGAATACCATAACGCGGAGATAACGTAACACGGCACGGTAAGACCTTAAAATGGTCATACTGAATAAGGCCCCTTGAGTTTTACTTGTAGTAGTGTACAGTCAGTTTTGATCAATATATTCTCTATTTTAGTACTTAAAGAGTTTCAATTAGCTAGAATCAGTGGAAAGTTAGTCACGCAGTATTTATATTCTTCTCTTCTCTTTATCTTTGAGTTATTCGTACGAACACTCGGTGTTCCAGATCTTAATAATATTAATTACCTTTGTGTCAACGTTTACTTAGCAGGTGTTAGAAGTTCGTCAGATGGCGTTCGGAACCCACCGTGTGCGGGACAAAAGTCTGACTCGCACTTGGCCAGTAGCCATGCTCAAAACACTTCACTAAAAAGAAATCGTTCAGTACGTCAATCCATCACCGCGTACTACTTCAGTCTCTTAGTTCAGGACTTCATCTACTTCAGTTGCTCAAAATTAGAGTTTATCAGTCGGACGAGGATTGAATGGATTGGCTTGGCATAGTCTCAGTGCGCGAGTCAGTGCCTGAATGAAACAGAATGATATGCCTATTAATACAATAGATTGTGACAGCTACAATGCCGTCGGTAGCGGCTATCATTGGCGAAGATGGCGCGCGCGCCAATTTTCTATGAATTATGAAATTAATCTTTAAATGATCCTTATAACTATAGGGCTAAAGTAATATGAGTTTAAGTTTCTATTATTAACGTTCGGCATTAATCAGCTGAAATCGGCGAGTCGGCTGTTGAATTATTTTATTCTCTTTCTCGACTCGAATACGAACATTTCAAGCGACGAAGCAGATGAAGTAATTGGACTACTGAAGTATAGACTAGGCAAGTGAAGTAATGAATGAATGACAAAAAACAACTGAAGTACTTCAATTAAGTCAGTCGTTCGCGTACTACACACGCCTATTGACCAGTTCTTTTTCATTTTAGTCTATAGAGGGGTTTTGCACAGTTTTACAATATTTATAACAAAAAAACTACAAACTTTTGGATTCAACGTCCCCTAATTTCATTCCATAAACCATTTCCAGACAGGGGAAAACAATGCAGCAGATACGAAAAATAAATTCGCGAACCACGGTCCCTACCTTATTCATTGGCAAATCCTATTAGCATAGAAATGGAAAACATACCTCATTGGCGATTACCGGTTGCTTTACCCTTTAGGATTACGTACCTACGACCTCGGGTAACACGGGTTGATGTGTTTGTTGTGTTGTGGGATTCGAATTCGAATTCGAATAGAGCTTTGGTTCAACTGAAATTGTGATATTTTACAGATTTTTTGAAGCGGTGAGTTTATGCTTTTGATTCATGTCTATCTATAATATATAAATACTTTATAATACTACAGTGCTATACAGTGTGTATAAGAGAAGAATGAGGTAGAGGCATGTCGTAGCATGTTCAGTAAGTATATTAAAAAAAAACTATACTACTCACCAGTGGAGCAATCTCAATGGGAATAGTTGTACGTTTTTTAGACTTAGGTAGTAAGTGGCATTCACAATTGAGCGTTTCTGTGGCTCCAACGACACATAAAAACCGGCAATGGAAAAGTTTGATATTTATTCTGCACCTGAAGGTTATTTATAAGTACTTGTATTATAATTGCGTATTAACTCTATCTGCATTTCCTTCTACGGTTAAAGATTGTATGTATGTATTTTAAATTAACTTACATTATCTGTTACCGAAGCTTGCCAATCATAGACTTAATATAAAAAGATGGTGCACTGCAGATGTTTTGACATATTAAATTTAATCCGTATGTTTTATATTTATACATAAGATTGTATTTGCTATGTACATCAAAACGGCCCAAAAATAGGGCACCTAAGTGGGAGTGTGTCCTTGTCTAACAACCTGCCAGTGCTATACATCTATTACAACTATATGTATATATAACTATACCTAGAAAGAGACAAAATCCGTTCAAGGTCAGTCTCATATAGGCCGGTTTTGCGGTTCAGTTCGCATTCAAGTTTAACATAGTAGAACGTCTTTGTTGTCAACAGATAGCGTCAAATGAGCCAATAAGAGCGCAAATTTAAAATGGAGCGCTCTAATTGGCTTAAGTGATAGGTGTGCAAGGTACGTTGCCTAGAAAAACAAAACTAATCTTTGAATATGACGTCAGAAGACTAGGCACATAGGACATTAACTAAATGTACCTAACGCTTTTGACTGGGAACATAGTTAACGCAAAGTTTGACATAATCGATTAAATCACTCCTCATAAAATGTTCATTGTGGATGCCTTATTTAAAAAAAAAGTTTTTTGGAATGTGTTTGTTTGACAACATAACAGCGTTAACATAACTTAACTTAACTAAACCTTAAACCTAACACCTTCGTGTAATGTAAAAAATGAGAACATCGAGCTTCCCTAATATGTCACCCTTTCCCGACCCGAGCATTGAGGATTCGACGCTTTATTTTCTTACAACTTGATTTTACAAACGTTATTTGATTTTATAAAATCGTGTAACATTTTATTGGGCAAACACGAGTGTGACATTATCAGCTGCACAGTTGTCTAGCTACAATTATAATCTATCTATCTACAAGAAAATTGCGATTATAGACAAAATAATAACTACCTATCAATGTCGGAAATTAAGCTTTAGAAAATATATATATATATATATATATAACTATTATATTATATATATATATATATATATATATATAACTATTCTCCACATTCGGGTCCATTGACCAGAATATGCTTTTTTACGATTAAGAAAAGGTTTTATGGAGACTCAGCATACATATCAATCAACCACTGACAACGTAGTTGCAGAATATTTCACAGGTAATACAGTCGATTCATAAAGTCAAAACCCAATCGCCATAGTCTTTTTTAAGATCGATTAATCAAATAGCGGTATATGGTTCTCTAAACAACGCAAAATCAATAGAAAAAATACGCTAAGGCAAACAACGGTCAACGTAGACCCAGAAGTATCTACGGCGTAGCTCCGTAGCAGGTTGAAACAATTACACCAACATTGCGACGCACGCTACGCCCCCGGTAACCAGTGATTAAGTTACTCGCGGCGAGTGACCGTCGATCAACGCCGGCTAATGATCCCCTCGGTGTGATTGCTATTTATAACAGATTGGAACTTGTAGGCTATAGTTTGTTGTCGTTCTGAAAGTACTGTCACTAATTTTGTGGTCTGTTTGAGAGCGGTTATCAGCAAATTAATCTTATTAATACGCTTTTATTAGCTTCAGACGTACGTATGTCTGTATGTTAGTATCACCTATTTCTCGGATAAGTTACCGACTGTGCTTATGATAAAAAATTTAAAAAATTCGACTAAAAAATGAAAAATAAATAATAGTTTAAAAAACTAAAAAAATACGCTTTTATAGAAAATCCAACTAAAAAATAGAAAATAAATTTTAATAAATTTGAATTAAAAATAGTGTAAGAAAAAATGATTTTACTGTAAAAAAAGCGTGGGGTGCTTTTCAGGATATTATCAAAATAACCCTTCTAGTCATATCTGTTCATAAAATATTTGGAACTATTGATACCATGCACCCCACGCTTTTTTTTTACAATAAAATCATTTTTTCTTACACTATTTTTAATTAAAATTTATTAAAATTTATTTTCTATATTTTAGTTGGATTTTCTATAAAAGCGTATTTTTTTAGTTTTTTTAAACTATTATTTATTTTAAGATCAATCGCATAGAATTTTTTGGATATACCTATCAATCAAAAGTAATAATTGGTATTGGCTCTAACATTTGTTTGCTTTGAATTAAATCATCATTATGATAACACAAGTAACATAAAATAAGTAATATAAGTAAACATAATATAAGTGGATGAAAATAAGAAATTCCAAAAATGCGTCTAATTACCTAGTGGAAAATTAACCTTGGCTTAAAATTGGGTGAGTAGGTAAAGCAATAATCGCAACACGATGATTCGACTACTGAGGGTATATTATATATAAGGATTTAAACAGTCTTGCTTTCCTCTCAAAACCCTTCCTGGAAACAGGGAGGCTGAATTTTGATTAATACCCCTTATTTCTTTGAATACAGTAATCACAAAGGTAAAGCTTGTCGGTTTAAGAAATAAACAAAACCCGACGTAAATAAAATTACACACTAATTTGCCTCATGGATTTCCGGGCACAACTTTACCTTTTTAATTTTTCCCTTCAATTGACCGGTGCGCATTAGCCGTAACCGTTGTACGGTGAACAAAAATATCCGCAAGGGCTGATAACCACCGTCCGTGGACCGAGGTGGATGATAAATCTTCATTTGCCTTGTTCGCACTTCCGACCCGCCCTACCCAATTAGTTAACCTACCTACGCTCGGATATCCGAGGTGGTCACCTTTGCCGTATAACCGGGATTGCACTGCGGTTTCGTCTCCTTTGACTCACAAAGAATCAGCTTCTTTGATATTGAAAGGTCATTTCTTTGAACGTGAACTTATAGAATGACATACGAAGGCGCCAAAAGAGGAAACGAGAGAAACTGAGCATTGAAATTCGAACGCGCAAACGAGTATAAGATTTCCAATTTCTACACCGCTGTTGCCTTTACAATGTATTGTCTTGAATACAAAGAGGCATGACTGGGAATTTATTTTACAGGTGTGAAGCAAATTAAATTGTCGGTCGTAACAAAGAATGCCAGGAGTGTCTCCTGAGATGAACATTCAGTAAGAAAATGACTGCGGAAGAGCATTTCACGGGCCACAAATTTTACCGTGAAAACAATCGTAAAACGGTTTTTATTACTCAAACATTCGCCATTGATTCACGGGCCGAAACAATAAAAATACTGACTCAATCAACCTACACCATTTTATGACCATTGTAGGTGAGTGGATTTATTGACAGAATGGTGATAAATAATGTTACATTTACATCCGTGTCTAAAAGCCTACCAATCACAGCAACAGAATGTACTTGTTATCTAACGATTTCACCGTCAAATTATCAACTCGATAGTAAATCGATTGTCAATTACAATATGAACAATTTATATAAATTTACTAGAGTACTACTTAAAACAATTATTTTAACATAAGCATTTAAAGAAAACCAGACAAATATAAACAAAAGTTAACACTATGAACAAAATGTAGCCGTACGAAATCAACTCCCCCAAATCACACTTAAAGTTCACATAGAGTTGTTACGAACCTCGACAAAAATGTCCCTTGATCTCTCGCAGTGAAAACGCTACAAACTGTTTTACAAAAAAAACGTGGAACAAGAGCCCACTTGAGAGATCGCAAAGGTCATTTGACATCATACGGCGATGTAGGCCTCGCACAACTGTCCCCTGCCTCTGTTGTTCATTTTTCTTCCCTTTTCCCGGACCAAACGGTAAAGAGAAACTTAATTGGAGGCTTTCCCGCCGACTCTCAGGCTCAATGAAAAATTACGAGCTAAACGAGCACACGCTAGGGAATTTTGCGCCATTCTCAACGCCTAGAAAGAAATGTTGCGTCTTTACTCGCCCTCTTAAACATAGATAAATGTAAGCTGACGAACGTAATTTCAATGAAATATACTCCTCATTAGGTGAGTTAATTTAATTCATTTTTCTGTAGAATTGTAAGATGTGTACGAGGTTTCAAGTGGGTACAACGTCAGAAAAGAATAAAAGCAGACGGTGGAAGCTAAACGTCTCGAGTCCGACTCAAAGCAGTGAATATCTGAGCTCATTTGGCTCTAACCACGTAAGTTACCCGTTGTATTATTTAGTTGAATTTTGCAAACGAGGACATATTTTCAGGCTAAATGTATAAAGGTGGTATTGTGTGCGATAGCGAAATAACAAAACACTCCTAATTGGTTAACCAGCAAGCCCGATGGTGGATTACGTCGGATACTCATTATTGCGCTTTCGGGATTTCCCTTAGAGGCAGACTGCATAATTCACGTGGCCGCGATTAACCCTAATGCACCGGGTGTTATAGCTACGGTAATAACATGTATCAGTTTAATAAATTTAGCGAGAATAATGGCATAATTATTATTATTATAGGAATATGTTTCTTTTTATGCTTACAACAAATCAGTTATTGAATAAGAATGTTATGTTTTTCCACAGAACACTGTGTTTTTTAAAATTAAAATCACAGAACTGTAGAATAATTCACCTGTTCTGTGATCAAACTAGACAACAACGATTGCCTGATAGCGCGGCGTCGGAGCATCTCGGTGGAGCGTCTCGTTAATAGTAGATTGTATAACAAGGGTGCAAAATAGTACTTTTCTGCGAGGCCGCTTTTTTGCATCCAGAGCGGAGTGAAGGATTCTAAAGTAGAATCCTGAGCGTAGCGAGGGATTTAATGTACGACGGCCGAGGGAAAATAATTTTGCGGCCGAGATATACACTCTGCTTTTTATCCCCCTCTATGAGAAAAGGAAATAGTTAAAAGGCTCATCATGTCATGTCATGTAATGTCATATAATGTAATTTAAGGTCATTAAATGTCATGACATGTCATTTAATGTCATGAAATGTCATTTAATGTTATGAAATGTCACGAAATATCACGATATGTCAAAAAATGTAACGAAATGTCACAAAATGTCATTAAATATCACAAAATTCTTGAAATGTTATTTTATGTCACGAAATGTCATAAAATGTCACGACATGTCATGAAATGTAACTAAATATCATTAAATGTCATGATATGTCATCGAATGTCACCTAATGTTACGAAATGCCATAAAAAGTAACAAAATGTCATGAAATGTCATCAAATGTCACGAAATGACATAAAAATCATGAAAAGTAACGAAATGTCATTAAATGTCATGAAATTTCATAAAATGTCACGAAATTTTAAGTAATGTTATAAAATAAAAAAAATAAAAATAAATCGCGAATGAACAGGTATCTACTCGGTAAGCGTCATACATCGTCGACCGCATCGTCACTTAACATCAGGTGAGATAGTGGTCAAACACTTGCCTATCTAGCATTAAAAAAAAATAATCATAAAATCTCAAGGAATTTTATTGAACCTCCCTCCTTACACCGGGTACTATAGAAGAACTTTCATAAGCCAAAAATTAAAAAAATACTTACGGGCGCCCTAGGGCAGAAATGAGCTATTTTGCGCGCACCAAACACGGCGGAAAAAACCATCACTTTTCGAATTGATGGGATGAAAAATAAGTCGGTATAAGTATAGAACACTTCTATCCTCCATGTACAGTACGCGGGATATGCTATGCCGTTTTGATATGGAGGTAGGAAAAACAAGGAAGACGCCGCGATACATTTGCTTCTATGAAAATACCTACCAATAAATTATTTAAAAATAAATTAAATAGACTTCAAAACCAGAAATAGGCTCTCCAAAGCGAAAAATAAATTAATATAATTATTATAAGCGCTACCCACTCAACTATTTGAAGTCGGTGCTAGTCAAGGCTTATAGGTAGTAGTAATTATATTATAGTCAAATCCATTTACAAAATTTCATCACCGAACTCCTAACAGTTAAAGAGTTGTACCTTCCTTCATCAGCTCAGCGTCATGAGATGATGATGAGCATATGCAAATGGCTCCATAGCTTTAGAAAATACTAGCAGCCCGCCCCGGCTTCGCACGGGTAGAACATATATGCCTACAAAATTTGCATCAGTTTGTTGCATCGAATATAAAATATTAACATATTTAACAATCATCGTCATATTTCAACCAATTTACACAAAACCTTAACGAATTATGTACCTAAGACCTAAACCTTCCTCATAAACACTCGGGCTATTGGTGAAAACCGCATGATAATCCGTTCAGAAGCTATTGAGATTATTGCGAACAGACAGACAGACGCAGTGATTGACATTGTTTTATAATACTTACGTTGTGATATTGGACGGCCCTTTGGCGTAAAGGATAGTTACCCTGATTCTGACCCGACGGTCTTTGGTTCTAATCCTAGCTATATACCTACCAATGAAAGTTTTATGTGCATTCACGAATTATGGGCTTTCGTACAGAGGTAGTGGGATAATTAAATCTACCAATTATTAAGATAGTTTAAAAACTAAAGCAACTGACTTCAATGCCCCGCGAGTCAGTTTAAGTAGCAAGTTTGAGACGTTTATCGTCATATCTCTGAAGATACTTATTACATCTCAATTAAATTACAATGGGACCACCTCGGAAACGTACCCTATCGATTACAAAAATAATCATTCGAATCGGTTCACAATTGACGGAGTAATCGCGTAACATACACACACAAAAAAAAAAGAAAAAAAAAACATACAGACAATTTGAGAACCTCCTTCTTTATGGTAGTCGGTTGAAAAGTAGCTTACCACCAATGAGAACATCTGCCGCCGTAACCTTACGGCGTTCTCCGACGCAAAGAGTAGGGGTATTATACGTTCAACGTGTGTATCTGTGTGTCTGTCTGTCTGTGGCATCTTAGAACCCAACCGGATGAACCGATTTTGATTTAAAGTAGGGGTATTATACGTTTAACGTGTGTATCTGTGTGTCTGTATGTAGCATCTTAGCACCCAACCGGATGAACCGATTTTGATTTTATTATTGATAGTTTTTTTTTTTTTTGATAGATGTCTTCATTGAGAGTGTTCTTAGCTTTGATTCATGAAAATTCGTTCAATCGTTATAAAACTATGAGCTTTAATCAACTTTCATAGGTCTAATCAATTCGAAAATCTTCTTCAACGATATTGTAAGAACATGGAAGCATTGACCTGATGCTAGGACATCTCCTGGACTCTACAGAATATTCAAATCCTCACCAACTTACAGCTCAGATTTTAAATGTTGTTTTTAGAGTCATTGGAATGCTTTTAATGAAAAGATTATACATAGATCAGTCGGGGTGGTTTAAAATATTATATTATATATATAGATCATTATTTTTTATAAAATAGATCATATTGTTATACAATATAGACTTCAAATTGATTGTGATCGGTGGGGATCTACAAAAAAGCTAGCTTATAATAATATTTTCGTAGTAATTATGACCTATTCTGTGGTTTCACTGCAAATATTTTATTAATTTTGCGATGCGTGTATGTGAAATTCGTGATATCTTCTAGAGTTTTCATTTGAATTATATACTGTAAAGGACAATTTTAATCTATAGTATGTGGCCAAGCTAATTAACGTAATTATTTGGATAAGGATTAATACTATTACTACTACTTGAAAATAGCCTTGGAAGTTATGGGATTTTTGTTTAACAAAAAATTTAAGATTAAAATGGTTACTGTGAGTCAACCTTAAGAGATAGACATATGCTGTCGCGGAATGTTTTAAAGGTCTTTTAAGTTGTACAACTCTTCCATAGAAAATAGTCTTCCATCTGTTTTCAATTGAGCAGCGTTCGTAAGAAACGTGTTTTTTCGACCGCTTTTTAGTCGACTTAGGTTGCAAATTAGGTCTCCACGAATGTACCTTTGATTAAAACGGGATAATATATAGCCTTTTTTCATTCCGAAAGTCCATTCTATATATAAATGAAAGAATTTGTTAAATCGGACCAGTAGTTTTTGAGCCAAATCATTACAAACATACAAAAATACAAATGTTCTCTTTTCATAATATTAGTATAGATATGAAAAACATTGTTGATACTGTACATTTGAGGGTTGCTCTCGATTTCCCTGGGATTCCATCATCAAATCCTGACTTGGTGCCAATAGGACCACATCAGGTGTAAATAAAAAGGTTCAAATAAAAAAATAATTTTGAGAATCGGTCCACGAACGGCGGAGTAATCGGTGAACATACATTAAAAAAAATACATACACGTCGAACATATAACCTCCTCCTTTTTAGGGTTCCGTAGCCGAATGGCAAAAAATGGAACCCTTATAGATTCGTCATGTCTGTCTGTCTGTCTGTCTGTCCGTTCGTATGTCACAGCTATTTTATTCCGAAACTGTTAGGACTACAGAATTGAAACTTGGTAGATAGATGTATTCTGTGAACCGCTTTTCTATTTTTATACAAAAATATAAAATACTAGCAGCCCGCCCCGGCTTCGCACGGGTAGAACATATATGCCTACAAAATTTTGCATCAGTTTGTTGCATCGAATATAAAATATGAACATATTTAACAATCATCGTCATATTTCATCCAATTTACACAAAAACTTAACGAATTATGCACTTAAACCTTCCTCATAAACACTCTGGCTATTGGTGAAAACCACATGATAATCCGTTCAGTAGCTATTGAAATTATTGCGAACAGACAGACAGACGCAGTGATGGACTTTGTTTTATAATACTTACGTAGATAGATAGATAGATGAATACTTTATTGCATACCAATCAACACGTTATAATCTAAGACAAGGAAAAACTAATTAGGTGTGACAATGGGCGGTCTTATCGCTCAGAGCGATCTCTACCAGACAACCTTTGTTTGGACAGGAGCTAGTTTTGAAAATAAGCGGTCGGTGGCATACAATACCTTTGACAAAATAAGATAAGTCATAATATTATTTTACATAAACCTACATACAAATATAGTCAAAATACTAGATAATGATATCCATATAAGAACAAATACACTTACATATAACATTATAGATCTATATAAATATATATACATACATATATATATATATATAAATATACACACACACATATACATACACAAATACACTAAGTAAATATAATAATACAATACATACATATACATATTATATTTAGAGTAAAGCTAGTCAATTTGCGATAGTGTTATATAATGCCTAAATACCATATTTTTAAATATTTGCGGCGTTCGGGCTTCTTTGATATTGACAGGGAGTGCATTCCATAGATGAATAGCTTTCATGGTAAATGATTTATAGTAGTGTTGCGACGTATGTGGGTGTTCTGGCATCCTCAATTTGAGGTTATGATGAGAACGCAATGGACGAGGGTTAGATGATTGTGAAAATTCAAAGCGTTCCTTCAAATAAGAGGGAGTGGCTGGAAGGAAAAGAATATTATAAAGCTGGGAAAGAATATGTGCGTTTCGTCGAAAAAGGATAGGGAGCCATTTGAGCTTTGCTCGAAATTCTGACACGTGGTCAAACTTTCGCAGACCATAGATAAAGCGGATGCAGAAGTTCTGTAAACGCTCGATTTTATCAAGTTGCTCCTCGGTAAGGTCAAGGTAACAAACATCGGCGTAATCTAAAATGGGGAAGAGAAGGGATTGTGCCAAGGCAGTTTTGGTGGTGATAGGAAGGAAATTACGTAATCTACGAAGAAAAGAAGCCGACGCGAACAATTTCCTACTCATTTCCGCCAGCTGAGGTTCCCATGAGAAACAACTGTCCATTTGTATTCCCAAGTTTTTTACAGAATGTGTTATACTTATAGGAACTCCGTCAAAAATAACTTGGGGGAGTCGGAACCAATCGATCTTGGAGATCATCCGTGAACTCCCGATGATTATCACCTGAGTTTTCAACGGATTCACTCCAAGACCGTAAGATTGGCTCCAGTCCCGGATGCGTCTCAAGTCCGTATTTGTAATTTCGATTGCCTCATGGAGTTGGTCTAAGGGAGCTTGTGTGTATATCTGTAGGTCGTCTGCGTAGAGGTGGTAGGAAGAGGAAAGTTGTTTTGAGATTGAATTTATGAATATTGCGAAGAGGAGAGGTGATAGAACGCCGCCCTGTGGGACACCAGATGACAAATCGCACCATGAAGAATACGTATCTTCAATGTTTACGCGTTGTCGGCGTCCACACAGGTAACTACGAAACCAGTCAATTACTGTTGGAGATATATTAAGAGAGCATAACAGACCCAGCAAAATATCAAAATCCACATTATTAAAGGCGTTACAAAAGTCAAGTAGTGATAGCACAGTGAGTTGCGTATTGCTCATGCCATACCTGATGTCATCGGTGATTTTAATCAAAGCCGTGGTAGTACTGTGTCCGGGGCGAAAACCGGATTGGAACGGATTGAGGAGGCTGTTTTTGATAAGGAACGAGGAAAGTTGTTGATGGACGAGACGTTCTAATACTTTGGACAGGAAAGGAAGAATGGAGATGGGCCGATATTCTGTGAAGGTCTTGGGATTTGATTTTTTAGGAAGAGGAGTTATTTGAGCTTCTTTCCAAATCATTAGGAAGGAACCAGAGAAGATGGAGAAATTGAGAATATAGGCAATAACAGGTGTGATTTCATCAAGTATGGGTAATATCATTTTGCGACTGATGCTATCACTACCGACAGCATTTGATGATATAGACTGAATGCTCTTCTTAACACCACAATCAGTAAATTGACTAAAGAAAAAAGGATCGTGAGCAGGCAGAGGAAGAGAAGAAAGACAGTTTAGAGTAACAAGTTTAGTTGGTCCATCAAAATTGGAAGAAGAAGAGAAATGTTGATTTAAGGCATCGATATCTAAATGTTTAGGAATACTGTCTTGTCGAGATTTGCCTACTCCAAGCGACCTCAGAAACTTCCATACCTTTGCAGGGTATCCATTTTCAACTGAGCTGTGGATGTGTCGGCGTTGTGCATCCCTACACACTCTATTGCAGACGTTACGACGGTTGATGTATTTTTCCTTGTTTTCATCCGATTGACGACATTTTAGCTTTATTTTGGCGACAATTTTTTTCTGCATCAGTGCTCTGATTTCATTATTTAGCCAAGGTGCAGGTGTGTGTTTTATTTTCACTGCACGTAAAGGAGCATGAACATCGTATAATTTGGTCAGAGTGCGATTGAATTCGTCTACCTTTTCATCAATTGAAGGCGCCTCAACAACTGCGGACCAGTCAAGTTCCTGTGCATCTTTACGTAAGCGCTCTATGTCTATACCACCAAAACTACGTTGCATAAGGATTTTGGATTTGGCTTTAGCTGGGCGTATTTTATAAGAAAAGTAGATAAGATCGTGATGTGAAAAAGCGTCCGCGGCGCACTGACCGTGCTTAGCCACATGATTTGGAGAAGAAACAAGGATAATATCGAGCAGAGTGGGAGTGCAGTTAGGAAGGTTGTAAGTAGGATTAAGAGGAAAGATATTTAAGTTGCTTGCCGTGATCGTTGACCGAAAGGTACGTGCCCGGGAATCCTGTTTTACAAGGTAGGTGTTGAAGTCACCCATTATGATGATGTGATTGTAGAGGGTAGAGTAATCTTCTAGAAGTTTCTCGAAAGAGGAAAAGAAATTGATCCGAAGAGAAGGAGAATAATAAACACCAAGAAGTATTTTACTGTGATGCAGGACAACTTCAACAAAGAGATGCTCACCGGTATTGGCAGGAGGCGGTTGTGCCGACATACTGACTATGTTGAAAGGAAAATGTTCGCGTAGGTAGATGGCTACCCCACCCCCACCAGAGCCGGTGCGATCGTTCCTGATCAAACGGAAACCTGGCATCACATAAGAAGAGGAAGGAAGACATGGCTTTAACCATGATTCGGAAATGAGTAAGGCGTGTATATTTTTATTTTCGAAGGATACAAGCATTTCAGAAAAGTGGGCAGGAACACTTTGAACGTTTATGTGCAGTACATTGAAGTTCTTGGAAACGTCACTCATTAACGACTCAATAGTGTCCGAGAGTGTCGGTATACTACAAAAGCTATCATCAGAAGAAGACGAACAAGAAACAAAGTTACCATCGCTACTGTCAAACATTAAGGATTAAATAATACTATAAAATATATAAATAATATAAATACTTAATAGAATAAAATATATAAAACCTATATTATAAAAGACTTTTAGGCTTCTGCCCACCTGCCGGCTGTGCTGATGTATACACAAGAATAAAATCAGTTGTACAATAGGCACATAATAACAGTATATATGCACTAAAAATCTAATAAGTAACTTAATTTTTATAAGCAACTAAAAATACTTAAATTTAATCTTATTTTGCACTACTCAATAATTTGAAACAAGAAAACTAGACTGGGTTGATATTTCACTGCAATAAAAAAAAAATGGTTGTAGATTAATTATTCCAGGAAATACATACAGACCTACTTTGTGAGTCGTAACATTCTCAGAGAAATTGCGAAGCGAATAAAAAATAATAATACCAGGACAAATAACAGTAACCTACAAGAACAAAGTTTTAAAAAATAGAACTGTCAAGTGTCAATGTCATATCGCTTACTTGTCAAGCTAGCAACATCAGTAAGGAGACTCATGAAGATGAATAAACAGTTGGAGGTTGCATGTTGGAATATGGCCCGAGTATACGTTACTACGTTTGATGATATACGCAAGCTGGCTGGCAGCGGTTGGAAACAAAGAGCTGAAGACCGAGCTCAGTGGCGTGCTATGGATGAGGCCTATGTCCAGCTGTGGACAGAAATAGGCTGATGATGATGATACGTTACTATGAACTTGAATCATGTTTTAAATCTTTTCGCCACAATTTTAGTTTTGACTATAGACTTAATATATTGAACTCGACTGCAAACTAAGCCGCAAAACCAGCCCGCAAGTGACCGACCTTGAATGGAGTTTGTCCCATTGTATAGTAATATAATATATATATATATATATATATATATATATACATACCATACACATAGTATAGCTTAATATCTCACTAGCAGGTTATTAGACAAGGACACACATCCACCAAGGTGCCTTTCATTTTGACAGATGTTCTTGCGGTAAGTATAGGCGAGATAGAAACAAAAGTGGATATAATTAATTTGTCTTCACAATAATGTTCTACCGTGTAAAATCCATTTAAGTTGCAATGTTTTGCACACAAGAGATCTTGTCAGTCATTGTTTTATACGTCTATACAAAAGAAAACAAAATATCGCTATCGCTACAAATGTAAATGCGGTATACACTAAATTTTATTAGGGTACTCACAATACAAATAAATAATTATCTACCTACAATAATTAAAAGTGAAAAGAAAAAAGTACAAGCTACCTTACATGATATCAACCCAGTCAGCGACAACAAGAAACACGATGAAATAAAATGCTTCTTCACTTCTTGGCAGCACGCCTCTGTCTGCTGGAGGCTACGATTGGACCCCTTTTCCGTTGATGTGGCAGATTTCGAAGCTTCCTTCGAGACCTCATCAAGATCCGCCTGGCAGACGATGCGGTGGCGGCTTCCATCGGAGCCCACGACGTAAACGTTTCCTTCCCGTGTCCAACACTTAGAAACACCAAAACATTGGCGGGCTGCCATAAAAACTGAATGTCGTGTTTTGGTCAGAAACTCTGTGATGGTCGTTCCTATCCCCTTCAAGTTCGTTTTGGCGGTCCAGATCTTGTCGCGAAGTGTGCAGTCCGTGAACTTACATAGAATGGGCCTGGGCTTACTAGGGTTGCTCGCACGCCCCATTCTGTGGCATCTACTTATGTCAGTGGCAGTGAATGAATCTTGCTTTAGCTGCTGCGTAACTGCTTTAACCACTACTGACACTGTATCTTCGTTTGAGCTCTCTGGCAAGCCATGTATCAGCAGAACTTTACGCCGGCCACGCATTTCCAGCTGATCAATATCCCTACTAAGACATTCAATCTGACTTTGAAGTGTTTTTAGTGACGACACAATAAATTGCTTAAATGAAGCAAACTCTGCTGCTAGTTCATCGTTATTGAATGTTGTTGGCTGCTGTAGTTTACCTTCAAAGGCCTCCATTCTCTTGTCAAACGTAGCCATAAGCTCATCCAGTGATAGCTTAAACTTGGCAGCATCCATTTCTTAGTTGATGCAGTGATTATGCAAAAATGTGAAGTGCAGAAATTCTTGTTCAATGAGTGATTTAATGAAAGGATTTACACAGAAAGGCAGGTAGGGGGTGCTATAGTGTTATATTTCTTCATTAATAATCGACTATTGTATAATAAATATATTTAAAATTGTAAAATAAATAGAGAGCACTGATTTTAAGGTGTTGTTACTTGACACCTACCCGCAAAAAAAAAAAAAAAAAAAGACAACTTACTTACGTAGTGATATTGGACGGCCCTTTGGCGTAAAGGATAGTTACCCTGATTTTGACCCGACGGTCGTTGGTTCTAATCCTAGCTATATACCTACCAATGAAAGTTTTATGTGCATTAATGAATCATGAGTTTTCGTACAGTGGTAGTGGGATCATTAAATCTATCAAAAAGTAGCTTACCACCAAGTAGAACATCTGCCGCCTTAACCTTACGGCGTTCCCCGACGCAAAAAGTAGAGGTAATATACGCTTAACGTGTGTATCTGTGTGTCTGTCTGTAGCATCTTAGCACCTAACCGGATGAACCGATTTTGTTTTTATTATTGATAGTTTTTTTTTTGTTTGATAGATGTCTTCATCGATAGTGTTCTTAGCTTTGATTCTTGAAAATTCGTTTAATCATTATAAAACTATGAGCATTTTTCTAGTTAATTGCGCTATGAAATCCACTTTCATAGGTCTGATCAATTCGAAAATCTTCTTCTTCAACGATATTTTAAGAACATGGAAGCATTGACTTGATGCTGGGACATCTGGACTCTACAGAATACTCAAATCCTCACCAACTTAAAGCTCAGATTTTAAATGCCGTGTTTAGAGTGATTGGAATGCTTTTAATGAAAACATTATACATAGATCAGTCGGGGTGGTTCAAATATTATATTATTATATATATAGATGAATATTATTTTATACAATAGATCATATTATTATACTATATTGACTTCAAATTGATTGTGATCGGTGGGGATTTACAGCATAGCTAAGCTTATAATAATATTTTCATAGTAACTATGACCTAATTTGTGGTTTCACTTTATATAATTAATATTTTATATTAAATTTTGCGATGCGTGTATGTGAAAATCGTGATATCTTCTAGAGTTTTCATTTGAATTATATACTGTAAAGGACAATTTTAATCTATATGTGGCCAAGCTAATTAACGTAATTATTTGGATAAGGATAATACCATATACTTGAAAATAGCCTTGGAAGTTGTGTAATATTTTTTAACAAAAATTTTAAGATTAAAATGGTTACTGTGAGTCAACCATAAGAGATAGACATATGCTGTCGCGGACTTTTTTGTAGGTCTTATTAAGTTGTACAACTCTTGCATAGAAAATATTCTTCTATCTATTTTCAATTAAGCAGCGTTCGTAAGAAACGTGTTTTTTCGACCGTTTTTTTGCCGACTTGGTTGCAAATTAGGTCTCCACGAATGTACCTTTCATTTAAGCGGGATAATATATAGTCTATTTTCATTCCGAAAGTCCTTTCTATGTATTAGTGAAAGAATTTTTTAAATCGGTTCAGTAGTTTTGAGCCAAATCATTACAAACATACAAAAATACAAAAATACATATCGACCCCTCTGGGATGAAACGTAGTAAAAGCCAAATGGCCATTTTTCAGTACGGCCGAAAAACTAAAATGGTAAAGTTTATTTCTGGTATATCTTTTGATTTACTTAATCTGTAATAAACCACTATAGCTCATTAAGCTTAGGTTTTCGAGTTGTTTGCTAAATAGAAACTCAAAATAACGTACATTCATTAGTTCCAGAGATGGCATGGCTTTTACTACAAAAATAAAAGTTGTAAATGGCTTCTACGACATTTTTCGTCTACTTGGCGACTGTAACCTTTTTTTTATTAAGTGGTATAAGATGTCACAATTTGTTTTATCAAAGAGATTATCGAATTAAAAGACAATTGTAACAAGAAGAAAGTGTAATTTAGTGTAGTAAATGCAGAACACACTTATGACCAAAATCATATAATTTAAATGTTTTTCATTATATAAAAGTAATATTGTACTTTTTCTGACAAATACTAATAAAATTATCAAACTAAAATCAATAGAACCTCTAAATTATGCAAAATAGGCAGTAAATCGAACCTAGTAATAAAAATATTCTAATTTTCTGTTTTATTAAACTACGAGATACAACTGCGCACTGTGCTCAAACGAAAACAGGTAAGTATTCAACAAAAACATAGCTTAAAACAAATTGATATCGTAAAATAATCATCATAATCAGCATATCCCTGTCCACTGCTGGACATAGGTCTCACCTATGGCACGCCACTGAGCCCGATCAGCATATTGTTTCCAGCCGCTGCCAGCCAGCTTGCGTATATCATCGATCCATCAAGCTGGAGGGCGCCCTACACTACATTTGGCGAGACGCGGTCTCCAGTCTAGAAACAATAAGTATTGGGGTAGACCCCAACGGTTATTAGTTCTACGACAGATGTGACCAGCCCACTGCCACTTTAGCTTGCTTCCATTGAGCTATGTCAATAACTTGGGTTCTCTAATGGATGATTCATTTTGAATTCGATCCTTCAACAAGACTCCGAGCATAGCCTCCTCCATAGCTCGCTGAGCGACTAGAAATTGGTGAAACAGTTGCACTCTCAGAGTTCACGTCTCGGCCCCTTAAGTAACAACAGGTGGACGCACTTGTTAGAGACTTTCGTCTTTAGGGTTTGTGATATGGGCGACGAAAAGACTCGACGAATTGTCCAAATGCTGCCCATCTCAGCTGTATCATTCTGCGAGCTTCCTTCTCGAAGTTATTTCTACCCAATTGCAAGATTTGGCTTAGGTAGATAGACGTATCCGTGAACAACTTCGAGAAGAACTCCATTTAAAGCAGTCGGGTCCGGAATAACATGTTCGTTGAACATGATCTTGGTTTCATCCTAGTTCATACGTGAGAGGTGCTCGCCGTTTATATGTATGTCCCATCCTTTCCAATTTAGCGTCTTGAACTTATCCTCCGACCACAAACCACTGCAAAATACTGTAAAAAGCGATAATAATCATTTCGGAAGCCATTTAAGGTATGGACAGGATAGACAGTACTCATCTATATAGTAAAAATTATAAAGTAATAACTGAGTATAAGACTTTCGGCATCGATAGCGCTAACCAAGACTATAACCGTCTTACAAGCCGAAACAAACGGACTGTTACTGTCTGCGCAAGCAATGTCCATAAATCAGTCTTAATTCGAAAATGATCACGATAAAGTCAGTATAGAATTTGTCACTGATAGCACTATCAGCCACTTTATACATACTCAGGAAACCTACAACAAGATCAAAAGTAGTGGCGAAATGCCACGATATTCTGCAAACACTGGCAACCGAGTATAACGTTAAGGTAAGATGGACAAAAAGCCATGCATCATGTGCTAGCAATATCACGGCTGACATACTCGCTACAGAAAAAATGACACAACAAGTAAGCGACGATGTAATGAACCTTTGTAGACCGCTAGCAATGGAAGTCAGAGACCTATTACGTTGTCATACCGAAAATGAGCAGCAAAAGTTGTGGGACAGTGCGGACATGACAAGCTGTAAATATACAAAAGCAGCTTTTTTCGAATTTAGACGGCAAAGTTACAAACAGACTGCTAATATTACAAAGACGTGATATTCGTTTACTACATAGTAGGCCTCAACACGGAATACTGTAATCTAAATTATCACCTCTACATAATTGGCGCCACAGATAGTCGTCCTCTGTGTCAAGGCTGCATGCTTGAAAATGAGACCGTGACACATGGGATCTCACAGTGCCCGGTCTTGGATGAGATAAGAGCCACAGCCAAGTTATACGACCGAGACACAGATGAAGAATACCAGCCGCGGCAACCACAACGATAAGAATACACAGTATCACTATTATTTTTAACCGTAAATAAACAGTATCACTATCATCATCATCGCTATCTGCAGCGGCTGGAAACAAAGAACTAAAGATCAAGCTCAGTTGCGTACCATAGGTGAGACTTATGTCCAGCAGCAGACAGAGATAGGCTGATGATGATGCTGATGATTGTATTAAGACATTGATTTGTTTTAAGCTATGTTATTGTTAAATACTTACCTGTTTTCGTGTGTGCACAATGCGCAGTTTTATCTCGTACTTTAATAAAACAGAAGATTAGAAGATTTTCATTACTAGGTTCAATTTACTGCCTATTTGGCATAGTTTATTGGTAGTGTTGTTTTTATTTTGATAATTTTATTAGTGTTTGTCAGAAAAAGTACAATATTACATTTATATAATGAAAAATATTAAAATAATATGATTTTGGTCATTAATGTGTTCCTCATTTACAACACTTAGTTACACTTTCCTCTTATTACAATTGTCTTTTAATTCGATAATCCCTTTGATAAAACCAATTATTAAGACTTATGCAACTTAATAAAAAAAGGGTTACAGTTACCAAGCTAAAGAAAAAAGACGTAGAAGCCATTTACAACTTTTTTTTTGTAGTAAAAGCCATGCAATCTTTGGAACTAATTAATGTAGGTTAGTTTGGGTTTCTATTTAGTAAACAACTCAAAAACCTTAGCTTATTGAGATATAGTGTTAATCTATAATAAACATTATAGATTAAGTAAATCAAAAAACATACAAGAAATAAACTTCACCATTTTTGTTTTTCAGCCGTGCTGAAAAATGGCCTTTTGTTTCTACGTTTAGTCCTGAAGGGGTCGATATAATGTCTTTTATTACACTTTCATGCAGATTAAATATTTGTATAGATGACCTGAGAAAAATGTGTATAAACCGTAATAAGCCATATAAAAATGCGTCATGCTCTTTAAGACCAAAGTTAGCATTATTTTTCAATAGTCTCTTAGTAATAAAATGGTCGTACAAGCCATATTTTTAAAAACGTGGATTTTACGACGTAAATTGACATCGTTTATTTCAAATTTTTTACTTCAAAATTGACGTAAAAGCCATATTTGATAATCTTGTGTCTTTTATTACAAAAAGTTAAAAAGTATTATGTTCTTACATTGTATTATATTATGTCGTATTAACCATGACACAAAAAAAAATGTCTTTTACTTCAGAAATTTGAAAATTTTCTTTAAAAGTTGCTCATTACGACATTTTAAAACAAGAAACCCGGGTTTAGAGAAGGATTCGTAGCTTGTCGTAAAAGACATTTTTTTGCGAATTGGAACATTTTAAATATACAGATCGATAGAGCGCGCGATTCTGACTAAGAAACCACTGAAAACAGATTTTGGTCAAAATGGCTTTTACGACGTTTCATCCCAGAGGGGTCGATATGTTCTCTCTTTATAATATTAGTATAGATAAAAGTTTAAGGGGGGGCATCCCATACATAGAACTGAAACAGAAAAAAAAATTTTTCTTCAATCCTATACGTGTGGTGTGTCTATGGATAGGTCTTCAAAAATGACATTGAGGTTCCTAAAATCATTTTTTCTCAAAGTCAATCATTTGAATGATAGGCGCGTCTTAAGTGGTAAAATATGTGTCCCCCCCCCCCCCTCTAACTTTTAAAGTATGGGAGTGAAAAATCTAAAAAAAATATATGCTGTAGATCTCAATAAAAACTAACAACAAAAATTGGTTTGAACGAGATACAGTCAGCAGTTTTAGAAATATGGCGACCGCAAAGATAAATGTGTTAGTTAATTTTGTAGTTGCGAAATATCATAGTTATGGAATACTTAACTGTGTTACGGAACCTTACGAGTGCGAGTCCGACTTGCACTTGGCCAGTTTTTTTGAAGTCGGTGCATCCCGGGTATGCAACCTTTTTGGTACATATACCTTCAAAAAGTCAAAAGTCAAATGACTGCCATTGCTATGGTTTTGTCCACGGAGAATAGACTCTACTCTCTGTCTTTATCCGTGGTTTTGTCAATTAAGGTCGTAGAAAGTCATCAATGGACAATCAATGACAGTAATTTTATGTGACATTATGAGTTTAAGGTATGCACATTTTGGAGGTATTTCCCGTAGAGAGAGACTGTGGCATATCTTTAACGACCTCATACATTTTCATATATCATACATATACTCTTTTGTATTAAAACGATTTATGGGTGGAACGTTTTTAAAATTTTAAAAAGAAGGAAGTATAGATAAATCATTTTTGACGGGATTTGATTTTGGGTCGGGACGAAAGAAGGTACGAGAAATGAAAAATATGGAGAAGTTTAAAATTATAATAATGTGGTTATGATAATTATATTAATTTGGAAACATGATATTTCTTTAAAATGAAAATGGAAAAATGTTGAAAGATGTTTTCAACAGATAACTTAACAGAGGTGATGAAAGACGCCTTTGTACAGAGGAAGATATTCGCAGACCATTAGAAGAAGATGATTTTCGAAATAGCGAAATAAACGCCGAAGCATGGGCGGAAAAATTGAATATGTTCATTGAAGAACCTAAACAAGCCAATTCTATTAGGACTTCAATGATTTCCGACGTCACTGATAAGATGAAGTCGAACATGATAAATGTGTTAAACCAGAGATCTCTTAGTGAAGCAGAGTATGCGCCGGAATATTTGTACCTAGTGTTTTTAAGATAAGTTGTGTTTTGATCATAATACAAGTATGTTAAATGTTATAATCCGTGTTCATATTTTCTTGTCTAGGTTCCTGGTTCCTTTAGGGATGTAGCGTGCGGTAGGCCACCTCCAGGGCTCCATTACATTACATTACGTTACGTTACAAGATTATACTCCCATCTACGGTATTTCCAGTCCATATATAGTTTTATATATATGTCAATGCGTTTTGATAAATGATTCGCTTTGAAGCACCCCTACATAGGATCTTTGGAACTAAATTTGACACCTTTGGCATAAAATTGTCAGTTTTTGCAAAAGATGTAGATGTTGCTTCTCAGTAAAATGTGCTAGTTATTTTTCTGATTGTTGCTTAAAGGAGAATTATGCATAAAAACTTTGATTATTTACTTCAAAGCATCAAAACTGCATAGTAATGTAATCTATAAGATGATATCTGCCTACAAAACGTAGGCAAATCGCAGTATGACGTAATTACTGAATTGTAATAGATAGTGCTTACAGCATGTCCAGATACCGTATTAAATACACGTAACTTTCTAAATACAAATATACCATTTAGGCCCATAGCACACGGCGTATTTTAAGCGCGCAGACGACGCGCGTTTCAGGAATGCGCGTCTTCGGCGCCGTAGACGCTGATTGTTGCGTTTGCATTGATGATACAAGCGCGCGCATGAAGCGCGTATACGCGCGTTTGAAGCGATACAAACGCGCGTACAAAGGAGCGGAGTAGGGGCAGGGGGGGAACTACAGGCAGGGGGGGGCGACTACAGCGCTGTCTCTGTATCGCTGTATCTGCACGTATACGCGCAGTAGAGGCGCGTTTCACGATCGCCCCGTGTGCTTAAGTTACAAGGTTGCGATCGAATCCCGTTCGAATCGCGTATACGCGCGTAATCTGCGCGTCGTCTGCGCGTTTAAAATACGCCGTGTGCTATGGGCCTTATAGTAGATTATCTGTTTACTTACAACAGTCACACTTGAACAACCGAGCGCGCGGAGCTCATGAAAAAATAATAAAATATGCCGGTTTGTGCCATGCTATTATGCCACAATCACGCAGAAAGGCATGATATTAATAAGAAGATTAGTTTTCATCGGTATGTTTTAATATTTTTCAATCGTTTGAGTATGAAAACACGATTTTAATTTTGAATTTTTCGTTGGTTAGTCGGACTGGTCAGTGTTATCAGTTTAATAGTAGGGTAATAATCCAAATATTTTTTTTAGGGTTCCGTAGCCGATTGGAAAAAAACGGAACCCTTATAGATTCGCCATGACGGTCTGTCTGTCTGTCTGTCTGTCCGTCTGTATATCACAGCCATTTTATTCCGAAACTATTAGGACTACAGAATTGAAACTTGGTAGGTAGATGTATTCTGTAAACCGCTTTCCGATTTTTATACAAAATAAAAAATATAAAAGTTGAAGGGGGGGGGCATCCCATACATGGAAATTGAACAAAAAAAAATTTCTTCAATCCTATACGTGTGGGGTCTATGGATTGGACTTTAAAAATTACATTGAGGTTCTCAAAACATTTTTTCTCAAAGTCAATCATTTAAAAGATAGGCGCGTCTAAAGTGGTAAAATGTGTGTGTCCCCCCCCTTTAACTTCTAAAGTAAGGGAGTGAAAAATCTAGAAAAAATATATTCTGTAGATCTCAATAAAAACTTTCATCGAAAATTGGTTTGAACGAGATACAGTCAGCAGTTGTTGAGATATAGCGACCGCAAGTATAACTTTGTTTTTCATACAATCACTATGTTATTTTTGTAGTTGCGAAAATAATAGTTATAGAATACTCTACTGTGTTACGGAAGCCTACGAGTGCGAGTCCGACTTGCACTTGGCCAGTATATTTCTGTGTATAGCATTATAGTGTACAACAGGTCACAACTATTATACAATCGTACTTTAACCGACTTTGAAAAAGGAGAAAGTATTCGAAGAGTGTGAATTTTATTTTGTCGTTACCTCAGATCGTAGACAAATCTGAACCGATTATTATTGAATTGGACTAGTTGTGTCCCGCGGCTTTGCCCACGTGTATAAGTATTATATGACGTTTGCCCTCACGCGTCTGTTCGTGTTCGGGGGCAGATACCGTGCGCCACGCAGCACTCTCTCACGCATTCTATGTACTATAATTTTCACCGTAACTTTTAAATTATTTACCTAAATTACTGGTTCAATGTAAATTAAATTCAAATGTAAAAGACAGTGATTTATGTACTTATATATATTTTTTTATTTTTTATATCTTATAGGCCAGCGATCGACCACCATCCCACCCGTTGGCAAGTGATGATGTGATCGAAGATGGTAAGCACGCTCGGCCTAGAATGGGAACTGGCTCTCAAGGATACTCGTAGCTGCCGGAACACATTAGATGTTTGGCGATAGATTTTCTAACTTGAGGGTGGTAGCTGGCCAGGCGGACACTAGATAGTGTCCTACCACCATGCGGGGTTTTTTTTTGGTTTCTTAACGATGTTTTCCTTCACCGGAGGGCCACTGTGAGAAGTGCACATAAATTTTTCTATAGAAAAATCCATTGGTGCACGGCGGTTTGAACTTGGTACCACGGCATCAAAGCCGACCGTTCTCCCGATCACGCCACCGGGCCCTCAAAGATACCTATAGTTTGTCAATTAACAATTAGATTTACATTATGTAATGTAATTTTACTAATATTATTTTAATTAGGTTTCCTACTGACCCTGTACAATCAAACCTTTAAAATGTTATAAATTAAAAGTAAAAAATATTTTTTAAAACAATCTTTTATCTGGGACCATGAACTAAAGTGTTAAAAATAAATTCTAGTAAGTATTTTGCGGGTAGGTACTCGTACCTACTTACCTATATTCTTAATAGCTTGAGGCACTACCCGTTTTACAGGTTAGGTGCTTACTATAGGTACTTCTGTGCATGAAGCTTTTTAGAATTTAGGTAAGTACCTACCTACCCGCAAAATAACTACTAGAATTTATTTTTAACATTTTAGTTCATTGTCCCAGGTAAAAGCTTGTTTTAAAACATATTTTTACTTTTAATTTATTTTTAAATGTTTGGTAGGTAAAGTAACTGAGTATTTTAGAGTAGGCGTGATGTTTTAAAATATTCTACGGATCTTATGATGCAATTATGGATAAAGTGCTCTTCAAGGCAAACCAATCGAGCCCAAACTCGGTGGGGTTATGTTGTTTTATCACAGAGATGCCGTGGCCACCTTACAGCTTCATCATCAGACCCTGGATATCATCTAGGTGTAAAGTCCTCCTCATGACGAATCAATCGAGCCAAAACTCAGTGGGGTTATGTTGTTTTATTACAGAGATGCCGTGGCCACCTTCCGTCTTCGTCATCGTAGCTCCATGGTACCATATTATTGTATTGTCACCAACCAATTGTCACAACTACAAAAATAACTTTGTTTTTCATAGTGTTTGTATGAAAAACAAAGTTATCTTTGCGGTCGCCATAACGTAACAGTACCGGTGATGGACAGTATAAGCTTGACAAATCTAGTTAAAAATTTACTAAAAAAAAAGTAGCTGACCAAACGCAATTAGGGTTACTGATAATGTATGTTCAGAGAATAGAGCATTGGTAGTGAAATAATATTTATTTAAAAAAAGACTTTCTCTAAACAAAAGTAACAAAAGAAAAGAGGCTCTAAATTTTCTAGTAATGGACAGGTCATACGCCAGTAATAGCAACCTAGTTATGGACAGTGTTTCAATACTGGACACCTGGTAATAGACAATTCAAAAAAAGAAAACACTGCAAGGTTATGAAATGAACAACTTTAATTCAAAATTATATAAAAAATCAGCGTGACAAGAAAAATAGCCATCCTATAAAAGTTTGGTTTAAATAGCTTCTTTTATGTCAATTGCGTGTGGAAATATAAAATAGTTATTTTGTTTTACAGGGCTCGGCAAATATGTCAAAATATCAGACTCTTCAATAATTGACACGTCATTTACAATTATTTTAAATTTTTCTTTCGACTTACAGCTATGCAGCCCTTGTACTACTAATCTCTCTTCAGAAACTTCTTGAATCGTACATACGTATATGTAAGTCTTTTTCATATTTTTGCCATGAAATTTGACCAGAACATGCTTTCCTACTTTAGGCACATCTGATTTACGTTTTTTGCAGAATCTAAATGTTCCAGTTTTATGGTCGAGTATTATTTGCACCTCAACGTTGTCTAGTAGTTTTATTCTATGTTCTGGCGATACATTTTTCTCTAAAACAATTTGTTCTTCTACTGCTGCGCTTTTGTTGATCTCATTATTTTTTTCATTTTATCATCGTCTTCTATTGGTTTGTTTTCAGTCGTTTCTACAATTTCTTCTGCAAAATATGTCTGTATGTTAGTATTTTCTTTAGTAATACTATCATTTTCCGAAACGTTTTCAATCTCAATGTCACTTTCTCCTGATTCTGCATATGTTACATCGCTTTCTTCGGCGTCACTTGAAGTAACAGATAGCTTTTGACGTTTTTTACATTTAGAGTTGTTTACGTTTCGTTTTTTATTTTTCATCTGTTCGTCTTTTTCAGCCTTTTTATCAATTCTTTCCTGTTTTCTTTTTTCTTTCTCTTCTTCTTTTATTTTTTTATCCAATTCTTTTTTCTGGTGAAATTCTTTCCAAGCTTTGCTAGTGATTGCCGATGGTAACTTTACTTTTGGCATTCTTCCTTTCTTTTTTATAGTGGGCTCCGGCCAGAAAAGAGCTTTCTTAAATGGGGAAGGCACTGTAATATTTTTTTCTTTTAACATGAGTTCTGCAAAACTACTCGGCGGCGGGTTTTTATTCGGAGTATTATAAGGAGGTAAGTTTGATCAATTCCTGGTTTTTGTGTGTATCAATGGTATCAGTATTAACAGCTGGCTTATTTTCAGTGTGTGGTAAAACCTTGAAAACATCAGATTCTTTGTCCATGAGCATTGCTGCAGATGTCGACGGCACATCTTCGAGAGACGTTTCAGTGACTATGTCGGTGTTCTTTTGATGCATTTTATATGTTTCTAGTAAACACTAGAAACCTAGAAACCTACAGGACGATTGTCATAATCTGCTCTCTTATTTTGTTCTTGCACTGATGCAGCTTCTTGATTTTTATGTTCGTCTTTTTCGTTTCTGTTTGCATGGCACAAGTGCTTGTATTTGGCCCAAATCACATACATGGTTAAATCTTCGGGTGGCAACATGTCATTTAAATCAGTTCTTGAGGTAAAGAAACATCTTTCATAAAGATCCAGTTTTGATTGTGTAAATGCATTTACTATCTCCTGTTCCAGTTTAAAGAAAAAGTGAGTCTTGTTTTGTCAGATCTTTATCAGCGGTTGTCAATCTTCGGTTATGAGTATGCATTTTTGAAAAGTCTACATATTCTGGGCCAAATGGGAACAAACCACTAGCTCGAAATCCATTTTTTATAGTGTCTGGCGAAAGTTCGTCCAGAGCACATTTTAAAATCATTGCAAATTTGTCTTTTTTGACTTGTTGACCCAAGTTTTCGGTCTTCCATTTCCGTACATGTTTTTGCCAAAACAATTTTAATGGACGGAATACTGCTATATCCATTGGCTGTAAGATGTGAGTGCTGTTAGGGTACAGCGCAATGATTTCGATTTGCTTATCAGAACAAAAGTCAGATAAATGTTTCGTGACGTGTGACGCGTGGCCATCAAGGAAAAAACTACCGGGAGTTTTATTTTGTTTTCAATTATCCATGGGTAGAACACATTCGTGACGTACTCATAAAATGTGCTGCTGCACATCCAGCCACTTTCTGATTTGCCTATGGCCCATGACTCCGGAATACCATCCGCCACATGTTTTGGTATTCGCTCATAGGCAAATACAACCATTGGTGGGGCTATTTGCCCTGCTGCATTGGCTGTTATAAGAACAGTCAAATTTTCTTTTTCGTTGCCTGAAACGCTATATACGTTTTTATCGCCTTTCCTCACCAAAACGTGTCCAGGGTTAGGATTTAGGAAGAAAGCACTTTCATCCGTATTAAATACTCTTGTAGGATCCTTCATAACTTCACCAAGGCCATTTTCTACTAAATAATCATTAACTTCGGAAAACCAGCTTGTTATTTGGTTTTCATTTACAGTTTCTCTTGATGTCGTCAAATTTTGTGCTAGCTTCTCAGACACTTCAGGGTGTCGTGTAAGAAACGCCTGATACCATTTTCGCCCTGGCCTTCCATCAGTAATTGTGTTGATTTCGCGACTCCATGGCGACTGGCGGCGATTGTAGGAGGCGCCGGCCAATCAGTGCGCAGGAGCATTTTGCCGCGAGTTTCAAGTAGTTGTTCTTTTGCCACTGGACAGTGCCTTGATGACATAGCAAACAACCATTCAATCAAAATAGACTCTTCATCCTTTGATAAAACTGACGATGGGCCCATGGAGCATACTGCTGGACTCTTACCAGTGCTCTTATTATGTAAAGTTATTCTAGGTACCCCATATTTTTTGGCTGCAGAGCTTACACTCTGCCCTTTTCTTACTGCCTCCAGAGCACGGCCCATTTGGTCTGGGGTATAGTTTTTCATCGGTGCCATGGCTGTAACAATACCTTCGTGTAGTATGAATAGAAAGGACCAATGTTGGACAACCAATTATAAACACCTTTGTCCTTTACTGGTAAAACCCTTTAAAAAGCCACAGTAAATACTCAGTTTATTTCCTTAGCTATGTAATATAAGGATAAAGTACTATGTTTAGAATTATGAATGATACCAGTTATGGACACAATGTCCATAACTAGTTCATGGAATAATCGAATGTACCGGTAATGGACACGACGCAAAAAAGCAAAACACATACTTGTATTCAAGATTTCTATACAAAATTAACTAAAGAAGAGTGCTCTAATAATATGCAAAATATATAGTTTGCAATTCATTCACTGGTTCACTAAAAAATTACTAGAAGCTTACCTTGTCGTTATCAAGTTGACGAACGAAATTGAGCAAGCAGAGACATGAATTGTTTCGTTGATCACCATCTTGAAACTAAAGGATCACTAAACGTCAACTGTCATTACTTTGGCAGTTCGATATCTGTAGTCTATGGAAAAAGTGTTGCCAGAACATAAAAAATGGTAGGATGCTTATTTTTTAAGGGAAATAAGAAACTGTCCATCAGTGGGTCACTGTTCATAACTGGTACAACTACGTTATCTCTAAAACTGCTGACTGTATCTCGTTCAAAACAATTTTCGTTGTTAGTTTTTATTGAGATCTATAGCATATATTTTTTTTAGATTTTTCACTCCCATACTTTAAGAGTAAGAGGGAGGGGACATACATTTTACCACTTTAGACGCGCCTATCTTTCAAATGATTGACTTTGATAAAAAATTATATTAGGAACCTTAATGTCATTTTTGAAGACCTATCCATAAACACCCCACCCGTATAGGTATGAAGAAAATTTTTTTTTTGTTTCAGTTCCATGTATGGGATGCCCTCCCTTAAACTTTTTTATTTTTTATTTTTGTATAAAAATCGGAAAGCGGTTAACAGAATACATCTACCTACCAAGTTTCAATTCTGTAGTCATAACAGTTTCGGAATAAAATGGCTGTGACATACGGACGGACAGACAGACAGACAGACAGACAGACAGACAGACATGACGAATTTATAAGGGTTCCGTTTTTTGCCATTCGGCTACGGAACCCTAAAACGATGCCAAGCATGGTATGAGAGAGAATAGCGCATTACGCGTCCTATTTTTTTCAACTACACTATACCGACTCAATGCCACGCTATGTCTCGCCCTATCATGTTCCGATAGCCATATAATTAAGATAGTTTAAAAACTAAAATAACCGACGTCCATGCCCCGCGAGTCAGTTTCGGTAGCAAGTTTGAAACGTTTATCGTCATATCTCTGGAGATATTTATCAGATCTCGATGAAATTACAATGGGACCACCTCGGAGATGTACCGATTAAAAAAAGAATCATCCGAATTGGTTCACAATTGACTGAATTCGCGTAACATACATACAAAAAAAACATACAGACGAATTGAGAACCTCCTCCTTTTTGGAAGTCGGTTGAAAACAATAAATATCCTTTACGCTACTCATAACATAACACGTTTCGAAAGTTACTTTTTTATAATAATACGAAGAAAAACATTATAGAATAAATAAATATCGCCTATAATAATTTTCGCACGTTTAAAATTAAGCTAGACTAATTAATTATTTACCTAACCTAACTTAGTAAAATCCTAGTTTTCCTATCGAAGCTAACCTTACACTAAAAACCATACCTTGTTTTCACGGCTTAAAAAAGAGAGCTAAAAGGCCTTTCTAAAACACGAGAATGAATTTTTACGAACGTTGAAACTATTCAGTTAAGTTTTTGCAGCCAGGTTCGAGTTTTGGATGCGACGTGATGACATCTAACTGACATTTTAATTAGAGAATGCAGGTAAAAGATTGCACAAGTTTTGTAAATTGCCGAGGTCGAAAATATATTAATTTTACAGTTCCATAAGAACTCGCGATTTCTGGTATGAAATATACTATGTGATATCTAGGGGCTTTTTATTGGTTGTAGACTTTTACTTTTCTTTCATTCCGGCGGTGAGATAAACACTTGACGACTTTCTCATCTGATATAAAGTGATGATGCGGCCTTAGATGGAATCTTGCTTGTCTGGAAGTAATGCTCGACAGTAATAAGACAAGACAACTGATTTTTAGTCAGATCCTAACAGCACAACTATCCGAACCTATCTTCCAAGCTGTTAAGAAGACAATTTTTGTATATTTTTTGTCTCTATGTTTTTTTTATGTATCATACTAGCAGCCCGCCCCGGCTTCGCACGGGTAGAACATATATGCCTGCAAAATTTGCATCAGTTTGTTGCATTGAATATAAAATATTAACATATTTAACAATCATCGTCATATTTCAACCAATTTACACAAAACCTTAACGAATTATGCACCTAAACCTTCCTCATAAACACTCTGGCTATTGGTGAAAACCGCATGATAATCCGTTCAGAAGCTTTTGAGATTATTGCGAACAGACAGACAGACAGACGCAGTGATGGACATTGTTTTATAATACTCACGTAGTGATATTGGACGGCCCTTTGGCGTAAATGATAGTTTCCCTGATTCTAACCCGAGGGTCGTTGGTTCTAATACTAGCTACATACCTACCAATAAAAGTTGTATGTGCATTCATGAATCATGGGTTTTCGTGGGATCATTAAATTAACCAATAATTAAGATAGTTTAAAAACTAAAACAACTGACTTCAATGCCCCGCGAGTCAATTTCAGTAGCAAGTTTGAGACGTTTATTATCATATCTCTGAAGATACTTATCACATCTCAATGAAATTACAATGGGACCACCTCGAAAACGTGCCCTACCGATTAAAAAAAGAATCATTCGAATCGGTTCACAATTGACGGAGTAATCGCGTAACATACACACACAAAAAAAAGAAAAAAAGAAGAAACATACAGACGAATTGAGAACTTCCTTCTTTTTGGAAGTCGGTTGAAAAGTAGCTTACTACCAAGGAGAACATCTGCGGCCGTAAACCTACGGCGTTTCCCGACGCAAAAAGGGGTATTATACGTTTAACGTGTGTATCTGTGTGTCTGTTTCTACGTTTAGTCCTGAAGGGGTCGATATAATGTCTTTTATTACACTTTCATGCAGATTAAATATTTGTATAGATGACCTGAGAAAAATGTGTATAAACCGTAATAAGCCAAATAAAAATGCGTCATGCTCTTTAAGACCAAAGTTAGCATTATTTTTCAATAGTCTCTTAGTAATAAAATGGTCGTACAAGCCATATTTTTAAAAACGTGGATTTTACGACGTAAATTGACATCTTTATTTCAAATTTTTTACTTCAAAATTGACGTAAAAGCCATATTTGATAATCTTGTGTCTTTTATTACAAAAAGTTAAAAAGTATTATGTTCTTACATTGTATTATATTATGTCGTATTAACCATGACACAAAAAAAAAAGTCTCTTACTTCAGAAATTTGAAAATTTTCTTTAAAAGTTGCTCATTACGACATTTTAAAACAAGAAACCCGGGTTTAGAGAAGGATTCGTAGCTTGTCGTAAAAGACATTTTTTTGCAAATTGGAACATTTTAAATATACAGATCGATAGAGCGCGCGATTCTGACTAAGAAACCACTGAAAACAGATTTTGGTCAAAATGGCTTTTACGACGTTTCATCCCAGAGGGGTCGATATGTTCTCTCTTTATAATATAACCGTTTTCTACCCCTAAGGGAGGAAAACGAGTATTTCAGGTCTTGCCTAGGCTTGACCTTCCGGAGATTACCCTACTGAATCCTTACCTGTGCGCGTGTTCATACCTAAGCAGTGAGAGTGAGATAGCCTATAAAGGGGAGCCCCTCCCGCTAGCAATGTGCCGGCGAGGCGCAGCGCGCGGCGCGCGCTCGCTCCTCTTCAGTACCTATCGGGATCTGGACGAAGTTCCCTGATGACGGCAAGGGACTTTCTCCAGGTCAAGCCTAGGCAAGACCTGAAATACTCGTTTTCCTCCCTTAGGGGTAGAAAACGGTTATATTTCAGTTCTGTGCCGTCGGCTTGACCTTCCGGAGACCTGTTTCAATATCTGCCGGCACTAAAAAAGCGTACTGTGACTCCAATATAAATAGTAAGTTTAGGATTGTAGGTACCTATTTAAAATATAAAAGGAAAAACACCCATAAAATTTTAACAAAATTTGTTTTATTCTAGCATTAATTCAACAAGGTACAATTTGCCAGACAGAGCGAATGCTTCCCTTAAAATATTAACTTATACAAAAATAAACTTTCTTTCTGCTTCGCAGATAAATATTATAATAACAATCACAAACTTAAGGAATCATCTAGTAATACTTCAATAACACTTTAATTGACTAATAGGAACACATTATTTACAAATCAGACTCATAATGACAAGAATTGTATTTTTTTTTTTTTTTTTTTATTCCAGGTTAAGTTTGCTGGTATTCATTTTATTTAATAAGGAAATTAAACAGGTACAAAAGAATCCAACAAAATGTTATTGGAATGTAAAGAAGGCGCTGACACAGATTTATAATAATGTTTGAAAAAATTACTTTCGCCTTGCCAATTGCCTCTCCTTAATAAATCATCTAGAGGTAAATTATTTTCATAATTGTAAGAAGCCACAGCCGATCTGATTGATCCTGGGGCGACATCCAAACCCAAACTAACAAATGTAGGCTTGAGCCATCCAGCAATGACTGTTCTGGAGGCAGGTTTTACTTTTCCTCTAGTCGTTAAAAATAGGTTCACTAATCCCGGACAAGCTTTCCGCCTAATGGAAGATAAATCTAGCAAAAGCTTTATCCATTTTATAATATCAAATTCCGAGTGCTGGTGCTTGAGCAATAACCAACCCGATTGCCTGTGTCTATTACGATCTGTTTTGGAGCCGAAAGCCGGCCAGAACGTAACCGAGTCGTCCTTTATGGAACAGTGTTTGTCATCCACCCGTAACAAAGTTAAATCATGTATTCTTCTCCCCGACGCTAGAAGTAATAATAACGCGCAAAACCTAGAGACTTGATAAATACTTCCCGTATCTGGAGAGTTACATCTCAGCCAATTAATCAAATCCTGAATGTTCCACACCTGAGAACGAGGGGATACATTTTCAGCAGATTTCATACTGATTGCTCTAAGAATATTCTTTACCACTGGATGAGAGCAGACACTAACACCACTTTCAGGATTAGCGAATGTAGCAATAACCGATTTTCTAACTAAAATTGTACTGTATGCTGCCTTCTTTATTCGGAATAAATAGCTAAGATAACTTGCTACTTGATAAGGCGTGGGGTTGCTTGGGATAACCTCTTTGGACCGACACCACTTTAACCAGTCTTTCCAAGCGGAGGTGTAAGTTACCCATGTTGAAGGCCTCCAGGCTGACTTTAATAAATCTACGTCTGCTGACGGAAGCTCTTTCACTAACAAGTTCCAGCCTGTATCCTCCAAACCTCCAAAGTCATTGACAACACATCCGGTGGCGGACAATTCGTAGCTAAGTCCATCAGATGGCATGACAGATTTTTTATTACTAGAGGTGCGGCCGTCGCTTTGACTTTCAGAGCTGTCCGCCAAAAGGCCCGCGTCCATCTGGGAACTACTACCAGGTAGGTTCCCTGCGCATGATTCAAATGTTGAATGACTTTGGGAATCAATGGGGGTGGAGGAAACACCCAAGCTAGGTTGTACTCCCATTTTCTGCTGAAAGCATTTACAAAATGAGCCTGCAAATCTGTCGCATCTAACGAAACATACAGGGGAACCACTCTGGACTGCAATGTCGCGAACAGATCTATTTGAGGAACTCCCCATCGGCTGAAAACTATTTGCGTCACCCTGCTGCTTAGATGCCAATCGGTTGCTGTTGAATTTCTTGACAAGCGGTCGGCTATTGTGTTGAATTTTCCGGGTATGTAGTAAGGAACCAGCACAGTGTTGAATTTTTTTGCCAGTAGCAGTATCTTTTTTGTCAACAAAAATAACTGTTGAGACTTTGTTCCGCCTTGGTGGCGCAGATAAGCCACTACTGTACGATTGTCTGCCTGTACCATTACCACTTTGTTCCTCATCTGGGATTTGAATTTTTTCAAAGCTATGTAGACTACGAAAAGCTCTTTCAGGTTTATATGCCAGCCCTTTTGAACTGGAGTCCAACTTCCGGACCAATGGACATGTTCTAACTGTATCCCCCAACCCATGTCCGACGCGTCTGTTGTCATAAATACACTGGGATCTCTCTGGAATATTGGGCTTGTTACTCCTAGGTGATCCAGCCACCACAGGCATTCTTCGAGCGCTGGTTGAGGTAATAGTACCCGTCTCCTTGGCCTGTTTTCTTTGAGACCTCGACTCGCTCTCTGAAGCTGCCTGCAGAAAAGACGACCCAATGGAACCACTTGTGTCGCGAATTGAAGCTTTCCTAGCAACGTTGTTCCTTGAGACCAGCTCCACTGATGAGAACGTATAATTTTTTTGAGAAGTATCTTGAGATTTGTAATTTTGTCTTCGGGAAGGATCTTCATATTTGAATGTGTATTGAAAATTATTCCCAGATAACTGATTTCCTTCGTCGGATTCACAACAGACTTGTTCCAGTTTATTTTCCAACCTAGGCTCATAAGAAGTTCTATCGCTATTTTGACCTGATCCCGAAGAACATTCGGGTCTTGATTGGCAAAGAGGAAGTCGTCCAGGTATACTAAAACTCTCATTCCTTTTGATCGAAGTATGTTCGCGATCCAACTTGTGATTTTTGAAAAAGCTAGAGGTGCACTGGATAACCCCATAGGCAGGCAAGTCAGTTGGAAGAGAACACCTCGATAACTGAGAGATAGGAATCTTCGATGACTTTTCTTTACTGGGACATGAAGGTAGGCCTGAGAAAGATCTATTTTGCACATAAAATCTTCTTGCTGTAGAAACTTTGGTACTTTTGACTGATTTATTAGACGGAACTTCTTTGGATTTAAGTAAAAGTTTAAGCGACGTAGATTGAAAATTTGGCGTTTGTTCCCGTTTTCTTTTTCTATCAAAAACATCCTTGATAAGAATCCGGTTTCTGGTGGCACCCTCTCGATTATTCTGTCTCTCTCCATTTTTAATATTTCCAAAGTCATTTCTTCTGATTCTGGTGTTGCGAACTTCTTTAGAACTTGGACTGACAAACGAGAGAGAGGTGGTTTTTGGACAAACGGTATTCCGTAACCTTTTACCATCTTTAGAATTTGGTCCGGAGCACCGAAATCTCTCCAAACGGAAACAAACGAAGCCAGCTGGCCGCCTCTGAATTGATTGTCAGTAGGACGATGAGCGATGTTTCTTGTGAGGTTGATGCTTTTTTGTTGTCTTAGGATTTCCTTTGACATCTTTAAACTGTTTGTTTCGAAGATCTGGTCTTGAGGTAGACGGCTGAGGTCTTTTCCAGTCCGTTTTCTTGGCTTTTTCTCTATCAGATTTCGATTTTGCTCGCTTGTTCTGATAGTAGGCGAAGGTAGGATTTGTCTGTAGAGGTCTTTTTGCAGAGGGGAAAACCCGAAATAACCCTCCTTGCTTAGAAATAAACTCTTCCAGACGGTCTTCATCGAAAAGATGCGTTTCCGAAGGTGGAATTTGTGACAATTTCGCAGCCAGGAAGTCATTTGACGGCTTAAATGCCTTCCTTCTGAGGTCAATAATTTCCGCTCTGCGAGCACAAGTATATTGCAGCAAATCATCCGAAACATTTTTAAAAGCCGAATCTGAATTCGAAAGTAAATTTTGAACCTCGTCAAGAGCTTCAGGGAATTTAGCAATTAATCTTTTTGCTTGTTCTGCCACGGCTTCTCTCTGTTTCAGCAAACCGTGGCAAATAGTGCCTAAAGTAGTATCAACTGCAGATAAAATGTTGGCACTAAAACTTTTTGATGACATACTTCCAAGACGATCATTAACTTTAAGTGCATCGAATACAGGAGCGGCCCGTAGTTTTTTCTGTACTTCCTTGTACCTGATTCTATTCCAAGAAGAAGACCCCAGTTTCTGGCAAGAAATACCTTGCTTTTTAATATTTTCTGACGGAGCAGGTATCAAAGGGTCATCTTCTTTCACCTCCGGCGCAAAACTGATGTCCTTGAGTTGATTTTCACAAGACAGAGTTTTATCTAAATCAAACTCCGGAGCTTCAAAATTGCTTGAAGCTTCCATATCTGAAGTATCATCATTCTCTTTATCGGTAAGATCCAAATTCTCTATATCTGATTCATCCAGGTTATTGTGCTCATAATTATCTCGGGACAAATTCACGACACTTTCCACGCCACTAGCTGACATCTGGCTTGTAAACTCTCTGTTCTTTAGAGAATCTATCTTTTTGCACAACTGCCCAAAGATACTATCCACTTTTTCCTCCAACCTGTCAATGCGGCTTCGTTTAGGAGATATTTCTTGAACTTCGTTTTCTTCGCTTGAATCCGAGCGTAACTGTCGGCAAACTTCTTTTCTTGTAAGGATCATAGGACGCACAGGTTGTATAGCATTAATGAATATCTCAGCTTGAGCCGCAGAACCTTTAATCTTATTAACAATCGCAGGAGGACTTATTATCAACGCCCTGCACAATGCCCAATTCAACATAAAGACTTTCATTTCTCTAAAAGGCTTCTCAGCCACAAATTCTGCTTCAGGCATAAAAATTCTCACACAGTCCAATGTAGGTAATGCAAACCGCAACTTGTTTAAGATTTGGGGATCAACCTCATCACCGAAAAGATCAACTTTTGATGGGCTTAAAGTTTTCCAGTTTTTCCAGCCTTCTGGTAAAGATTCACGAATTAAGTCTTTCATCTTATCCAACAAGACATCGTCTTCTTCTGTCTCTGCAGACTCCTCCAACAGCTCTCCCATCGTAAGAAAAGAAGCTGGCTCCACCATCTGTACCAAAAAATAACCTTCATTATAAAGGGTCTAACATTGTATGTATCATGTGGCTGACGAGCCTTAGGCGGCTGCATTTGACGAGCCTCAGATGGGTGCGGCTAACGAGCCTTATCCGGTTACGTCTGGCGAGTCTTAGACGGCTGCGGCTGACGAGCCTTAGACGGCTGCGGCTGACGAGCCTTAGACGGCTGCGGCTGATGAGCCTTAGACGGCTGCGGCTGACGAGCCTTAGACGGCTGCGACTGGCGAGCCTTAGACGGCTGCTTCTGGCGAGCCTTAGACGGCTGCGGCTGACGAGCCTTAGCCGGCTGTAGCTGACCAGCCTTAGAAGGCGAGAAGGCTAATCAAGCCAACAATTGCGGTCGAAAACCGGCAAATTGTGACGCCAGTAACCCACCGAACCTGAAGAGGTTGCGGCGAAAATATATAAAATTCACACACTGAAAGAACCTTATATACAATTTATAGCATAATCCAACAATATATCCAACATAATCCAACAATATAATAAATCGCAACGCACGATATTCCGACAAAAAAATAAAATAAACCAAAGCACTCATTTTAATATAAAACGCACATCACCGAAGTAAAGAGCGAATTCAAAACCTTCGTTTTATTTCTTACAATCCAACGATAACATCGTTTACAGGACCGGATTAAATCAAATATAAGGTTTTTTAGGCTTTATAATGCTCACTTTCACATAATAAAGGTAAATAGAACTAAAAAACTTACCATTCCGACGTATATCTGTCAAAATGAATCCAAGGTAAGTAACACTTGCACACGATTGGGAAAACAATAGCGTACTTAAGAGGAGCGAGCGCGCGCCGCGCGCTGCGCCTCGCCGGCACATTGCTAGCGGGAGGGGCTCCCCTTTATAGGCTATCTCACTCTCACTGCTTAGGTATGAACACGCGCACAGGTAAGGATTCAGTAGGGTAATCTCCGGAAGGTCAAGCCGACGGCACAGAACTGAAATATTAGTATAGATAAAAGTTTAAGGGTTTTAAATTTTTCTTCAATCCTATACGTGTGGTGTGTCTATGGATAGGTCTTCAAAAATGACATTGAGGTTCCTAAAATCATTTTTTCTCAAAGTCAATCATTTGAATGATAGGCGCGTCTTAAGTGGTAAAATATGTGTCCCCCCCCCCCCCCCCCCCTCTAACTTTTAAAGTATGGGAGTGAAAAATCTAAAAAAAATATATGCTGTAGATCTCAATAAAAGTGTTAATAAAAAGTGTTGCCAGAACATAAAAAATGGTAGGATGCTTATTTTTTAAGGGAAATAAGAAACTGTCCATCAGTGGGTCACTGTTCATAACTGGTACAACTACGTTATCTCTAAAACTGCTGACTGTATCTCGTTCAAAACAATTTTCGTTGTTAGTTTTTATTGAGATCTATAGCATATATTTTTTTTAGATTTTTCACTCCCATACTTTAAGAGTAAGAGGGAGGGGACATACATTTTACCACTTTAGACGCGCCTATCTTTCAAATGATTGACTTTGATAAAAAATTATATTAGGAACCTTAATGTCATTTTTGAAGACCTATCCATAAACACCCCACCCGTATAGGTATGAAGAAAATTTTTTTTTTGTTTCAGTTCCATGTATGGGATGCCCTCCCTTAAACTTTTTTATTTTTTATTTTTGTATAAAAATCGGAAAGCGGTTAACAGAATACATCTACCTACCAAGTTTCAATTCTGTAGTCATAACAGTTTCGGAATAAAATGGCTGTGACATACGGACGGACAGACAGACAGACAGACAGACAGACAGACAGACATGACGAATTTATAAGGGTTCCGTTTTTTGCCATTCGGCTACGGAACCCTAAAACGATGCCAAGCATGGTATGAGAGAGAATAGCGCATTACGCGTCCTATTTTTGTCAACTACACTATACCGACTCAATGCCACGCTATGTCTCGCCCTATCATGTTCCGATAGCCATATAATTAAGATAGTTTAAAAACTAAAATAACCGACGTCCATGCCCCGCGAGTCAGTTTCGGTAGCAAGTTTGAAACGTTTATCGTCATATCTCTGGAGATATTTATCAGATCTCGATGAAATTATAATGGGACCACCTCGGAGATGTACCGATTAAAAAAAGAATCATCCGAATTGGTTCACAATTGACTGAATTCGCGTAACATACATACAAAAAAAACATACAGACGAATTGAGAACCTCCTCCTTTTTGGAAGTCGGTTGAAAACAATAAATATCCTTTACGCTACTCATAACATAACACGTTTCGAAAGTTACTTTTTTATAATAATACGAAGAAAAACATTATAGAATAAATAAATATCGCCTATAATAATTTTCGCACGTTTAAAATTAAGCTAGACTAATTAATTATTTACCTAACCTAACTTAGTAAAATCCTAGTTTTCCTATCGAAGCTAACCTTACACTAAAAACCATACCTTGTTTTCACGGCTTAAAAAAGAGAGCTAAAAGGCCTTTCTAAAACACGAGAATGAATTTTTACGAACGTTGAAACTATTCAGTTAAGTTTTTGCAGCCAGGTTCGAGTTTTGGATGCGACGTGATGACATCTAACTGACATTTTAATTAGAGAATGCAGGTAAAAGATTGCACAAGTTTTGTAAATTGCCGAGGTCGAAAATATATTAATTTTACAGTTCCATAAGAACTCGCGATTTCTGGTATGAAATATACTATGTGATATCTAGGGGCTTTTTATTGGTTGTAGACTTTTACTTTTCTTTCATTCCGGCGGTGAGATAAACACTTGACGACTTTCTCATCTGATATAAAGTGATGATGCGGCCTTAGATGGAATCTTGCTTGTCTGGAAGTAATGCTCGACAGTAATAAGACAAGACAACTGATTTTTAGTCAGATCCTAACAGCACAACTATCCGAACCTATCTTCCAAGCTGTTAAGAAGACAATTTTTGTATATTTTTTGTCTCTATGTTTTTTTTATGTATCATACTAGCAGCCCGCCCCGGCTTCGCACGGGTAGAACATATATGCCTGCAAAATTTGCATCAGTTTGTTGCATTGAATATAAAATATTAACATATTTAACAATCATCGTCATATTTCAACCAATTTACACAAAACCTTAACGAATTATGCACCTAAACCTTCCTCATAAACACTCTGGCTATTGGTGAAAACCGCATGATAATCCGTTCAGAAGCTTTTGAGATTATTGCGAACAGACAGACAGACAGACGCAGTGATGGACATTGTTTTATAATACTCACGTAGTGATATTGGACGGCCCTTTGGCGTAAATGATAGTTTCCCTGATTCTAACCCGAGGGTCGTTGGTTCTAATACTAGCTACATACCTACCAATAAAAGTTGTATGTGCATTCATGAATCATGGGTTTTCGTGGGATCATTAAATTAACCAATAATTAAGATAGTTTAAAAACTAAAACAACTGACTTCAATGCCCCGCGAGTCAATTTCAGTAGCAAGTTTGAGACGTTTATTATCATATCTCTGAAGATACTTATCACATCTCAATGAAATTACAATGGGACCACCTCGAAAACGTGCCCTACCGATTAAAAAAAGAATCATTCGAATCGGTTCACAATTGACGGAGTAATCGCGTAACATACACACACAAAAAAAAGAAAAAAAGAAGAAACATACAGACGAATTGAGAACTTCCTTCTTTTTGGAAGTCGGTTGAAAAGTAGCTTACTACCAAGGAGAACATCTGCGGCCGTAAACCTACGGCGTTTCCCGACGCAAAAAGGGGTATTATACGTTTAACGTGTGTATCTGTGTGTCTGTTTCTACGTTTAGTCCTGAAGGGGTCGATATAATGTCTTTTATTACACTTTCATGCAGATTAAATATTTGTATAGATGACCTGAGAAAAATGTGTATAAACCGTAATAAGCCAAATAAAAATGCGTCATGCTCTTTAAGACCAAAGTTAGCATTATTTTTCAATAGTCTCTTAGTAATAAAATGGTCGTACAAGCCATATTTTTAAAAACGTGGATTTTACGACGTAAATTGACATCTTTATTTCAAATTTTTTACTTCAAAATTGACGTAAAAGCCATATTTGATAATCTTGTGTCTTTTATTACAAAAAGTTAAAAAGTATTATGTTCTTACATTGTATTATATTATGTCGTATTAACCATGACACAAAAAAAAATGTCTCTTACTTCAGAAATTTGAAAATTTTCTTTAAAAGTTGCTCATTACGACATTTTAAAACAAGAAACCCGGGTTTAGAGAAGGATTCGTAGCTTGTCGTAAAAGACATTTTTTTGCAAATTGGAACATTTTAAATATACAGATCGATAGAGCGCGCGATTCTGACTAAGAAACCACTGAAAACAGATTTTGGTCAAAATGGCTTTTACGACGTTTCATCCCAGAGGGGTCGATATGTTCTCTCTTTATAATATTAGTATAGATAAAAGTTTAAGGGTTTTAAATTTTTCTTCAATCCTATACGTGTGGTGTGTCTATGGATAGGTCTTCAAAAATGACATTGAGGTTCCTAAAATCATTTTTTCTCAAAGTCAATCATTTGAATGATAGGCGCGTCTTAAGTGGTAAAATATGTGTCCCCCCCCCCCCCCCCCTCTAACTTTTAAAGTATGGGAGTGAAAAATCTAAAAAAAATATATGCTGTAGATCTCAATAAAAGTGTTAATAAAAAGTGTTGCCAGAACATAAAAAATGGTAGGATGCTTATTTTTTAAGGGAAATAAGAAACTGTCCATCAGTGGGTCACTGTTCATAACTGGTACAACTACGTTATCTCTAAAACTGCTGACTGTATCTCGTTCAAAACAATTTTCGTTGTTAGTTTTTATTGAGATCTATAGCATATATTTTTTTTAGATTTTTCACTCCCATACTTTAAGAGTAAGAGGGAGGGGACATACATTTTACCACTTTAGACGCGCCTATCTTTCAAATGATTGACTTTGATAAAAAATTATATTAGGAACCTTAATGTCATTTTTGAAGACCTATCCATAAACACCCCACCCGTATAGGTATGAAGAAAATTTTTTTTTTGTTTCAGTTCCATGTATGGGATGCCCTCCCTTAAACTTTTTTATTTTTTATTTTTGTATAAAAATCGGAAAGCGGTTAACAGAATACATCTACCTACCAAGTTTCAATTCTGTAGTCATAACAGTTTCGGAATAAAATGGCTGTGACATACGGACGGACAGACAGACAGACAGACAGACAGACAGACAGACATGACGAATTTATAAGGGTTCCGTTTTTTGCCATTCGGCTACGGAACCCTAAAACGATGCCAAGCATGGTATGAGAGAGAATAGCGCATTACGCGTCCTAGTTTTGTCAACTACACTATACCGACTCAATGCCACGCTATGTCTCGCCCTATCATGTTCCGATAGCCATATAATTAAGATAGTTTAAAAACTAAAATAACCGACGTCCATGCCCCGCGAGTCAGTTTCGGTAGCAAGTTTGAAACGTTTATCGTCATATCTCTGGAGATATTTATCAGATCTCGATGAAATTACAATGGGACCACCTCGGAGATGTACCGATTAAAAAAAGAATCATCCGAATTGGTTCACAATTGACTGAATTCGCGTAACATACATACAAAAAAAACATACAGACGAATTGAGAACCTCCTCCTTTTTGGAAGTCGGTTGAAAACAATAAATATCCTTTACGCTACTCATAACATAACACGTTTCGAAAGTTACTTTTTTATAATAATACGAAGAAAAACATTATAGAATAAATAAATATCGCCTATAATAATTTTCGCACGTTTAAAATTAAGCTAGACTAATTAATTATTTACCTAACCTAACTTAGTAAAATCCTAGTTTTCCTATCGAAGCTAACCTTACACTAAAAACCATACCTTGTTTTCACGGCTTAAAAAAGAGAGCTAAAAGGCCTTTCTAAAACACGAGAATGAATTTTTACGAACGTTGAAACTATTCAGTTAAGTTTTTGCAGCCAGGTTCGAGTTTTGGATGCGACGTGATGACATCTAACTGACATTTTAATTAGAGAATGCAGGTAAAAGATTGCACAAGTTTTGTAAATTGCCGAGGTCGAAAATATATTAATTTTACAGTTCCATAAGAACTCGCGATTTCTGGTATGAAATATACTATGTGATATCTAGGGGCTTTTTATTGGTTGTAGACTTTTACTTTTCTTTCATTCCGGCGGTGAGATAAACACTTGACGACTTTCTCATCTGATATAAAGTGATGATGCGGCCTTAGATGGAATCTTGCTTGTCTGGAAGTAATGCTCGACAGTAATAAGACAAGACAACTGATTTTTAGTCAGATCCTAACAGCACAACTATCCGAACCTATCTTCCAAGCTGTTAAGAAGACAATTTTTGTATATTTTTTGTCTCTATGTTTTTTTTATGTATCATACTAGCAGCCCGCCCCGGCTTCGCACGGGTAGAACATATATGCCTGCAAAATTTGCATCAGTTTGTTGCATTGAATATAAAATATTAACATATTTAACAATCATCGTCATATTTCAACCAATTTACACAAAACCTTAACGAATTATGCACCTAAACCTTCCTCATAAACACTCTGGCTATTGGTGAAAACCGCATGATAATCCGTTCAGAAGCTTTTGAGATTATTGCGAACAGACAGACAGACAGACGCAGTGATGGACATTGTTTTATAATACTCACGTAGTGATATTGGACGGCCCTTTGGCGTAAATGATAGTTTCCCTGATTCTAACCCGAGGGTCGTTGGTTCTAATACTAGCTACATACCTACCAATAAAAGTTGTATGTGCATTCATGAATCATGGGTTTTCGTGGGATCATTAAATTAACCAATAATTAAGATAGTTTAAAAACTAAAACAACTGACTTCAATGCCCCGCGAGTCAATTTCAGTAGCAAGTTTGAGACGTTTATTATCATATCTCTGAAGATACTTATCACATCTCAATGAAATTACAATGGGACCACCTCGAAAACGTGCCCTACCGATTAAAAAAAGAATCATTCGAATCGGTTCACAATTGACGGAGTAATCGCGTAACATACACACACAAAAAAAAGAAAAAAAGAAGAAACATACAGACGAATTGAGAACTTCCTTCTTTTTGGAAGTCGGTTGAAAAGTAGCTTACTACCAAGGAGAACATCTGCGGCCGTAAACCTACGGCGTTTCCCGACGCAAAAAGGGGTATTATACGTTTAACGTGTGTATCTGTGTGTCTGTTTCTACGTTTAGTCCTGAAGGGGTCGATATAATGTCTTTTATTACACTTTCATGCAGATTAAATATTTGTATAGATGACCTGAGAAAAATGTGTATAAACCGTAATAAGCCAAATAAAAATGCGTCATGCTCTTTAAGACCAAAGTTAGCATTATTTTTCAATAGTCTCTTAGTAATAAAATGGTCGTACAAGCCATATTTTTAAAAACGTGGATTTTACGACGTAAATTGACATCTTTATTTCAAATTTTTTACTTCAAAATTGACGTAAAAGCCATATTTGATAATCTTGTGTCTTTTATTACAAAAAGTTAAAAAGTATTATGTTCTTACATTGTATTATATTATGTCGTATTAACCATGACACAAAAAAAAATGTCTCTTACTTCAGAAATTTGAAAATTTTCTTTAAAAGTTGCTCATTACGACATTTTAAAACAAGAAACCCGGGTTTAGAGAAGGATTCGTAGCTTGTCGTAAAAGACATTTTTTTGCAAATTGGAACATTTTAAATATACAGATCGATAGAGCGCGCGATTCTGACTAAGAAACCACTGAAAACAGATTTTGGTCAAAATGGCTTTTACGACGTTTCATCCCAGAGGGGTCGATATGTTCTCTCTTTATAATATTAGTATAGATAAAAGTTTAAGGGTTTTAAATTTTTCTTCAATCCTATACGTGTGGTGTGTCTATGGATAGGTCTTCAAAAATGACATTGAGGTTCCTAAAATCATTTTTTCTCAAAGTCAATCATTTGAATGATAGGCGCGTCTTAAGTGGTAAAATATGTGTCCCCCCCCCCCCCCCCCCTCTAACTTTTAAAGTATGGGAGTGAAAAATCTAAAAAAAATATATGCTGTAGATCTCAATAAAAGTGTTGCCAGAACATAAAAAATGGTAGGATGCTTATTTTTTAAGGGAAATAAGAAACTGTCCATCAGTGGGTCACTGTTCATAACTGGTACAACTACGTTATCTCTAAAACTGCTGACTGTATCTCGTTCAAAACAATTTTCGTTGTTAGTTTTTATTGAGATCTATAGCATATATTTTTTTTAGATTTTTCACTCCCATACTTTAAGAGTAAGAGGGAGGGGACATACATTTTACCACTTTAGACGCGCCTATCTTTCAAATGATTGACTTTGATAAAAAATTATATTAGGAACCTTAATGTCATTTTTGAAGACCTATCCATAAACACCCCACCCGTATAGGTATGAAGAAAATTTTTTTTTTGTTTCAGTTCCATGTATGGGATGCCCTCCCTTAAACTTTTTTATTTTTTATTTTTGTATAAAAATCGGAAAGCGGTTAACAGAATACATCTACCTACCAAGTTTCAATTCTGTAGTCATAACAGTTTCGGAATAAAATGGCTGTGACATACGGACGGACAGACAGACAGACAGACAGACAGACAGACAGACATGACGAATTTATAAGGGTTCCGTTTTTTGCCATTCGGCTACGGAACCCTAAAACGATGCCAAGCATGGTATGAGAGAGAATAGCGCATTACGCGTCCTATTTTTGTCAACTACACTATACCGACTCAATGCCACGCTATGTCTCGCCCTATCATGTTCCGATAGCCATATAATTAAGATAGTTTAAAAACTAAAATAACCGACGTCCATGCCCCGCGAGTCAGTTTCGGTAGCAAGTTTGAAACGTTTATCGTCATATCTCTGGAGATATTTATCAGATCTCGATGAAATTACAATGGGACCACCTCGGAGATGTACCGATTAAAAAAAGAATCATCCGAATTGGTTCACAATTGACTGAATTCGCGTAACATACATACAAAAAAAACATACAGACGAATTGAGAACCTCCTCCTTTTTGGAAGTCGGTTGAAAACAATAAATATCCTTTACGCTACTCATAACATAACACGTTTCGAAAGTTACTTTTTTATAATAATACGAAGAAAAACATTATAGAATAAATAAATATCGCCTATAATAATTTTCGCACGTTTAAAATTAAGCTAGACTAATTAATTATTTACCTAACCTAACTTAGTAAAATCCTAGTTTTCCTATCGAAGCTAACCTTACACTAAAAACCATACCTTGTTTTCACGGCTTAAAAAAGAGAGCTAAAAGGCCTTTCTAAAACACGAGAATGAATTTTTACGAACGTTGAAACTATTCAGTTAAGTTTTTGCAGCCAGGTTCGAGTTTTGGATGCGACGTGATGACATCTAACTGACATTTTAATTAGAGAATGCAGGTAAAAGATTGCACAAGTTTTGTAAATTGCCGAGGTCGAAAATATATTAATTTTACAGTTCCATAAGAACTCGCGATTTCTGGTATGAAATATACTATGTGATATCTAGGGGCTTTTTATTGGTTGTAGACTTTTACTTTTCTTTCATTCCGGCGGTGAGATAAACACTTGACGACTTTCTCATCTGATATAAAGTGATGATGCGGCCTTAGATGGAATCTTGCTTGTCTGGAAGTAATGCTCGACAGTAATAAGACAAGACAACTGATTTTTAGTCAGATCCTAACAGCACAACTATCCGAACCTATCTTCCAAGCTGTTAAGAAGACAATTTTTGTATATTTTTTGTCTCTATGTTTTTTTTATGTATCATACTAGCAGCCCGCCCCGGCTTCGCACGGGTAGAACATATATGCCTGCAAAATTTGCATCAGTTTGTTGCATTGAATATAAAATATTAACATATTTAACAATCATCGTCATATTTCAACCAATTTACACAAAACCTTAACGAATTATGCACCTAAACCTTCCTCATAAACACTCTGGCTATTGGTGAAAACCGCATGATAATCCGTTCAGAAGCTTTTGAGATTATTGCGAACAGACAGACAGACAGACGCAGTGATGGACATTGTTTTATAATACTCACGTAGTGATATTGGACGGCCCTTTGGCGTAAATGATAGTTTCCCTGATTCTAACCCGAGGGTCGTTGGTTCTAATACTAGCTACATACCTACCAATAAAAGTTGTATGTGCATTCATGAATCATGGGTTTTCGTGGGATCATTAAATTAACCAATAATTAAGATAGTTTAAAAACTAAAACAACTGACTTCAATGCCCCGCGAGTCAATTTCAGTAGCAAGTTTGAGACGTTTATTATCATATCTCTGAAGATACTTATCACATCTCAATGAAATTACAATGGGACCACCTCGAAAACGTGCCCTACCGATTAAAAAAAGAATCATTCGAATCGGTTCACAATTGACGGAGTAATCGCGTAACATACACACACAAAAAAAAGAAAAAAAGAAGAAACATACAGACGAATTGAGAACTTCCTTCTTTTTGGAAGTCGGTTGAAAAGTAGCTTACTACCAAGGAGAACATCTGCGGCCGTAAACCTACGGCGTTTCCCGACGCAAAAAGGGGTATTATACGTTTAACGTGTGTATCTGTGTGTCTGTTTCTACGTTTAGTCCTGAAGGGGTCGATATAATGTCTTTTATTACACTTTCATGCAGATTAAATATTTGTATAGATGACCTGAGAAAAATGTGTATAAACCGTAATAAGCCAAATAAAAATGCGTCATGCTCTTTAAGACCAAAGTTAGCATTATTTTTCAATAGTCTCTTAGTAATAAAATGGTCGTACAAGCCATATTTTTAAAAACGTGGATTTTACGACGTAAATTGACATCTTTATTTCAAATTTTTTACTTCAAAATTGACGTAAAAGCCATATTTGATAATCTTGTGTCTTTTATTACAAAAAGTTAAAAAGTATTATGTTCTTACATTGTATTATATTATGTCGTATTAACCATGACACAAAAAAAAATGTCTCTTACTTCAGAAATTTGAAAATTTTCTTTAAAAGTTGCTCATTACGACATTTTAAAACAAGAAACCCGGGTTTAGAGAAGGATTCGTAGCTTGTCGTAAAAGACATTTTTTTGCAAATTGGAACATTTTAAATATACAGATCGATAGAGCGCGCGATTCTGACTAAGAAACCACTGAAAACAGATTTTGGTCAAAATGGCTTTTACGACGTTTCATCCCAGAGGGGTCGATATGTTCTCTCTTTATAATATTAGTATAGATAAAAGTTTAAGGGTTTTAAATTTTTCTTCAATCCTATACGTGTGGTGTGTCTATGGATAGGTCTTCAAAAATGACATTGAGGTTCCTAAAATCATTTTTTCTCAAAGTCAATCATTTGAATGATAGGCGCGTCTTAAGTGGTAAAATATGTGTTCCCCCCCCTCTAACTTTTAAAGTATGGGAGTGAAAAATCTAAAAAAAATATATGCTGTAGATCTCAATAAAAACTAACAACAAAAATTGGTTTGAACGAGATACAGTCAGCAGTTTTAGAAATATGGCGACCGCAAAGATAACTTTGTTTTTCATACAAACACTATGAAAAACAAAGTTAATTTTGTAGTTGCGAAATATCATAGTTATGGAATACTTAACTGTGTTACGGAACCTTACGAGTGCGAGTCCGACTTGCACTTGGCCAGTTTTTTTGAAGTCGGTGCATCCCGGGTATGCAACCTTTTTGGTACATATACCTTCAAAAAGTCAAAAGTCAAATGACTGCCATTGCTATGGTTTTGTCCACGGAGAATAGACTCTACTCTCTGTCTTTATCCGTGGTTTTGTCAATTAAGGTCGTAGAAGGTCATCAATGGACAATCAATGACAGTAATTTTATGTGACATTATGAGTTTAAGGTATGCACATTTTGGAGGTATTTCCCGTAGAGAGAGACTGTGGCATATCTTTAACGACCTCATACATTTTCATATATCATACATATACTCTTTTGTATTAAAACGATTTATGGGTGGAACGTTTTTAAAATTTTAAAAAGAAGGAAGTATAGATAAATCATTTTTGACGGGATTTGATTTTGGGTCGGGACGAAAGAAGGTACGAGAAATGAAAAAGATGGAGAAGTTTAAAATTATAATAATGTGGTTATGATAATTATATTAATTTGGAAACATGATATTTCTTTAAAATGAAAATGGAAAAATGTTGAAAGATGTTTTCAACAGATAACTTAACAGAGGTGATGAAAGACGCCTTTGTACAGAGGAAGATATTCGCAGACCATTAGAAGAAGATGATTTTCGAAATAGCGAAATAAACGCCGAAGCATGGGCGGAAAAATTGAATATGTTCATTGAAGAACCTAAACAAGCCAATTCTATTAGGACTTCAATGATTTCCGACGTCACTGATAAGATGAAGTCGAACATGATAAATGTGTTAAACCAGAGATCTCTTAGTGAAGCAGAGTATGCGCCGGAATATTTGTACCTAGTGTTTTTAAGATAAGTTGTGTTTTGATCATAATACAAGTATGTTAAATGTTATAATCCGTGTTCATATTTTCTTGTCTAGGTTCCTGGTTCCTTTAGGGATGTAGCGTGCGGTAGGCCACCTCCAGGGCTCCATTACATTACATTACGTTACGTTACAAGATTATACTCCCATCTACGGTATTTCCAGTCCATATATAGTTTTATATATATGTCAATGCGTTTTGATAAATGATTCGCTTTGAAGCACCCCTACATAGGATCTTTGGAACTAAATTTGACACCTTTGGCATAAAATTGTCAGTTTTTGCAAAAGATGTAGATGTTGCTTCTCAGTAAAATGTGCTAGTTATTTTTCTGATTGTTGCTTAAAGGAGAATTATGCATAAAAACTTTGATTATTTACTTCAAAGCATCAAAACTGCATAGTAATGTAATCTATAAGATGATATCTGCCTACAAAGCGTAGGCAAATCGCAGTATGACGTAATTACTGAATTGTAATAGATAGTGCTTACAGCAATGTCTAGACCTTTGATTATATACATGTCCAGATACCGTATTAAATACACGTAACTTTCTAAATACAAATATACCATTTAGGCCCATAGCACACGGCGTATTTTAAGCGCGCAGACGACGCGCGTTTCAGGAATGCGCGTCTTCGGCGCCGTAGACGCTGATTGTTGCGTTTGCATTGATGATACAAGCGCGCGCATGAAGCGCGTATACGCGCGTTTGAAGCGATACAAACGCGCGTACAAAGGAGCGGAGTAGGGGCAGGGGGGGAACTACAGGCAGGGGGGGGCGACTACAGCGCTGTCTCTGTATCGCTGTATCTGCACGTATACGCGCAGTAGAGGCGCGTTTCACGATCGCCCCGTGTGCTTAAGTTACAAGGTTGCGATCGAATCCCGTTTGAATCGCGTATACGCGCGTAATCTGCGCGTCGTCTGCGCGTTTAAAATACGCCGTGTGCTATGGGCCTTATAGTAGATTATCTGTTTACTTACAACAGTCACACTTGAACAACCGAGCGCGCGGAGCTCATGAAAAAATAATAAAATATGCCGGTTTGTGCCATGCTATTATGCCACAATCACGCAGAAAGGCATGATATTAATAAGAAGATTAGTTTTCATCGGTATGTTTTAATATTTTTCAATCGTTTGAGTATGAAAACACGATTTTAATTTTGAATTTTTCGTTGGTTAGTCGGACTGGTCAGTGTTATCAGTTTAATAGTAGGGTAATAATCCAAATATTTTTTTTTAGGGTTCCGTAGCCGATTGGAAAAAAACGGAACCCTTATAGATTCGCCATGACGGTCTGTCTGTCTGTCTGTCTGTCCGTCTGTATATCACAGCCATTTTATTCCGAAACTATTAGGACTACAGAATTGAAACTTGGTAGGTAGATGTATTCTGTAAACCGCTTTCCGATTTTTATACAAAATAAAAAATATAAAAGTTGAAGGGGGGGGCATCCCATACATGGAAATTGAACAAAAAAAAATTTCTTCAATCCTATTTTTCTCAAAGTCAATCATTTAAAAGATAGGCGCGTCTAAAGTGGTAAAATGTGTGTGTCCCCCCCCCTTTAACTTCTAAAGTAAGGGAGTGAAAAATCTAGAAAAAATATATTCTGTAGATCTCAATAAAAACTTTCATCGAAAATTGGTTTGAACGAGATACAGTTAGCAGTTGTTGAGATATAGCGACCGCAAGTATAACTTTGTTTTTCATACAATCACTATGTTATTTTTGTAGTTGCGAAAATAATAGTTATAGAATACTCTACTGTGTTACGGAAGCCTACGAGTGCGAGTCCGACTTGCACTTGGCCAGTATATTTCTGTGTATAGCATTATAGTGTACAACAGGTCACAACTATTATACAATCGTACTTTAACCGACTTTGAAAAAGGAGAAAGTATTCGAAGAGTGTGAATTTTATTTTGTCGTTACCTCAGATCGTAGACAAATCTGAACCGATTATTATTGAATTGGACTAGTTGTGTCCCGCGGCTTTGCCCACGTGTATAAGTATTATATGACGTTTGCCCTCACGCGTCTGTTCGTGTTCGGGGGCAGATACCGTGCGCCACGCAGCACTCTCTCACGCATTCTATGTACAACAATTTTCACCGTAACTTTTAAATTATTTACCTAAATTACTGGTTCAATGTAAATTCAATTCAAATGTAAAAGACAGTGATTTATGTACTTATATATATTTTTTTATTTTTTATATCTTATAGGCCAGCGATCGACCACCATCCCACCCGTTGGCAAGTGATGATGTGATCGAAGATGGTAAGCACGCTAGGCCTAGAATGGGAACTGGCTCTCAAGGATACTCGTAGCTGCCGGAACACATTAGATGTTTGGCGATAGATTTTCTAACTTGAGGGTGGTAGCTGGCCAGGCGGACACTAGATAGTGTCCTACCACCATGCGGGGTTTTTTTTTGGTTTCTTAACGATGTTTTCCTTCACCGGAGGGCCACTGTGAGAAGTGCACATAAATTTTTCTATAGAAAAATCCATTGGTGCACGGCGGTTTGAACTTGGTACCACGGCATCAAAGCCGACCGTTCTCCCGATCACGCCACCGGGCCCTCAAAGATACCTATAGTTTGTCAATTAACAATTAGATTTACATTATGTAATGTAATTTTACTAATATTATTTTAATTAGGTTTCCTACTGACCCTGTACAATCAAACCTTTAAAATGTTATAAATTAAAAGTAAAAAATATTTTTTAAAACAATCTTTTATCTGGGACCATGAACTAAAGTGTTAAAAATAAATTCTAGTAAGTATTTTGCGGGTAGGTACTCGTACCTACTTACCTATATTCTTAATAGCTTGAGGCACTACCCGTTTTACAGGTTAGGTGCTTACTATAGGTACTTCTGTGCATGAAGCTTTTTAGAATTTAGGTAAGTACCTACCTACCCGCAAAATAACTACTAGAATTTATTTTTAACATTTTAGTTCATTGTCCCAGGTAAAAGCTTGTTTTAAAACATATTTTTACTTTTAATTTATTTTTAAATTTTTGGTAGGTAAAGTAACTGAGTATTTTAGAGTAGGCGTGATGTTTTAATATATTCTACGGATCTTATGATGCAATTATGGATAAAGTGCTCTTCAAGGCAAACCAATCGAGCCCAAACTCGGTGGGGTTATGTTGTTTTATCACAGAGATGCCGTGGCCACCTTACAGCTTCATCATCAGACCCTGGATATCATCTAGGTGTAAAGTCCTCCTCATGACGAATCAATCGAGCCAAAACTCAGTGGGGTTATGTTGTTTTATTACAGAGATGCCGTGGCCACCTTCCGTCTTCGTCATCGTAGCTCCATGGTACCATATTATTGTATTGTCACCAACCAATTGTCACAACTACAAAAATAACTTTGTTTTTCATAGTGTTTGTATGAAAAACAAAGTTATCTTTGCGGTCGCCATAACGTAACAGTACCGGTGATGGACAGTATAAGCTTGACAAATCTAGTTAAAAATTTACTAAAAAAAAAGTAGCTGACCAAACGCAATTAGGGTTACTGATAATGTATGTTCAGAGAATAGAGCATTGGTAGTGAAATAATATTTATTTAAAAAAAGACTTTCTCTAAACAAAAGTAACAAAAGAAAAGAGGCTCTAAATTTTCTAGTAATGGACAGGTCATACGCCAGTAATAGCAACCTAGTTATGGACAGTGTTTCAATACTGGACACCTGGTAATAGACAATTCAAAAAAAGAAAACACTGCAAGGTTATGAAATGAACAACTTTAATTCAAAATTATATAAAAAATCAGCGTGACAAGAAAAATAGCCATCCTATAAAAGTTTGGTTTAAATAGCTTCTTTTATGTCAATTGCGTGTGGAAATATAAAATAGTTATTTTGTTTTACAGGGCTCGGCAAATATGTCAAAATATCAGACTCTTCAATAATTGACACGTCATTTACAATTATTTTAAATTTTTCTTTCGACTTACAGCTATGCAGCCCTTGTACTACTAATCTCTCTTCAGAAACTTCTTGAATCGTACATACGTATATGTAAGTCTTTTTCATATTTTTGCCATGAAATTTGACCAGAACATGCTTTCCTACTTTAGGCACATCTGATTTACGTTTTTTGCAGAATATAAATGTTCCAGTTTTATGGTCGAGTATTATTTGCACCTCAACGTTGTCTAGTAGTTTTATTCTATGTTCTGGCGATACATTTTTCTCTAAAACAATTTGTTCTTCTACTGCTGCGCTTTTGTTGATCTCATTATTTTTTTCATTTTATCATCGTCTTCTATTGGTTTGTTTTCAGTCGTTTCTACAATTTCTTCTGCAAAATATGTCTGTATGTTAGTATTTTCTTTAGTAATACTATCATTTTCCGAAACGTTTTCAATCTCAATGTCACTTTCTCCTGATTCTGCATATGTTACATCGCTTTCTTCGGCGTCACTTGAAGTAACAGATAGCTTTTGACGTTTTTTACATTTAGAGTTGTTTACGTTTCGTTTTTTATTTTTCATCTGTTCGTCTTTTTCAGCCTTTTTATCAATTCTTTCCTGTTTTCTTTTTTCTTTCTCTTCTTCTTTTATTTTTTTATCCAATTCTTTTTTCTGGTGAAATTCTTTCCAAGCTTTGCTAGTGATTGCCGATGGTAACTTTACTTTTGGCATTCTTCCTTTCTTTTTTATAGTGGGCTCCGGCCAGAAAAGAGCTTTCTTAAATGGGGAAGGCACTGTAATATTTTTTTCTTTTAACATGAGTTCTGCAAAACTACTCGGCGGCGGGTTTTTATTCGGAGTATTATAAGGAGGTAAGTTTGATCAATTCCTGGTTTTTGTGTGTATCAATGGTATCAGTATTAACAGCTGGCTTATTTTCAGTGTGTGGTAAAACCTTGAAAACATCAGATTCTTTGTCCATGAGCATTGCTGCAGATGTCGACGGCACATCTTCGAGAGACGTTTCAGTGACTATGTCGGTGTTCTTTTGATGCATTTTATATGTTTCTAGTAAACACTAGAAACCTAGAAACCTACAGGACGATTGTCATAATCTGCTCTCTTATTTTGTTCTTGCACTGATGCAGCTTCTTGATTTTTATGTTCGTCTTTTTCGTTTCTGTTTGCATGGCACAAGTGCTTGTATTTGGCCCAAATCACATACATGGTTAAATCTTCGGGTGGCAACATGTCATTTAAATCAGTTCTTGAGGTAAAGAAACATCTTTCATAAAGATCCAGTTTTGATTGTGTAAATGCATTTACTATCTCCTGTTCCAGTTTAAAGAAAAAGTGAGTCTTGTTTTGTCAGATCTTTATCAGCGGTTGTCAATCTTCGGTTATGAGTATGCATTTTTGAAAAGTCTACATATTCTGGGCCAAATGGGAACAAACCACTAGCTCGAAATCCATTTTTTATAGTGTCTGGCGAAAGTTCGTCCAGAGCACATTTTAAAATCATTGCAAATTTGTCTTTTTTGACTTGTTGACCCAAGTTTTCGGTCTTCCATTTCCGTACATGTTTTTGCCAAAACAATTTTAATGGACGGAATACTGCTATATCCATTGGCTGTAAGATGTGAGTGCTGTTAGGGTACAGCGCAATGATTTCGATTTGCTTATCAGAACAAAAGTCAGATAAATGTTTCGTGACGTGTGACGCGTGGCCATCAAGGAAAAAACTACCGGGAGTTTTATTTTGTTTTCAATTATCCATGGGTAGAACACATTCGTGACGTACTCATAAAATGTGCTGCTGCACATCCAGCCACTTTCTGATTTGCCTATGGCCCATGACTCCGGAATACCATCCGCCACATGTTTTGGTATTCGCTCATAGGCAAATACAACCATTGGTGGGGCTATTTGCCCTGCTGAATTGGCTGTTATAAGAACAGTCAAATTTTCTTTTTCGTTGCCTGAAACGCTATATACGTTTTTATCGCCTTTCCTCACCAAAACGTGTCCAGGGTTAGGATTTAGGAAGAAAGCACTTTCATCCGTATTAAATACTCTTGTAGGATCCTTCATAACTTCACCAAGGCCATTTTCTACTAAATAATCATTAACTTCGGAAAACCAGCTTGTTATTTGGTTTTCATTTACAGTTTCTCTTGATGTCGTCAAATTTTGTGCTAGCTTCTCAGACACTTCAGGGTGTCGTGTAAGAAACGCCTGATACCATTTTCGCCCTGGCCTTCCATCAGTAAATGGTGTTTCTTTATTATTCGATTTCACAATAGCTTGGACACTGTCAAGTAGTTGTTCTTTTGCCACTGGACAGTGCCTTGATGACATAGCAAACAACCATTCAACCAAAATAGACTCTTCATTCTTTGATAAAACTGACGATGGGCCCATGGAGCATACTGCTGGACTCTTACCAGTGCTCTTATTATGTAAAGTTATTCTAGGTACCCCATATTTTTTGGCTGCAGAGCTTACACTCTGCCCTTTTCTTACTGCCTCCAGAGCACGGCCCATTTGGTCTGGGGTATAGTTTTTCATCGGTGCCATGGCTGTAACAATACCTTCGTGTAGTATGAATAGAAAGGACCAATGTTGGACAACCAATTATAAACACCTTTGTCCTTTACTGGTAAAACCCTTTAAAAAGCCACAGTAAATACTCAGTTTATTTCCTTAGCTATGTAATATAAGGATAAAGTACTATGTTTAGAATTATGAATGATACCAGTTATGGACACAATGTCCATAACTAGTTCATGGAATAATCGAATGTACCGGTAATGGACACGACGCAAAAAAGCAAAACACATACTTGTATTCAAGATTTCTATACAAAATTAACTAAAGAAGAGTGCTCTAATAATATGCAAAATATATAGTTTGCAATTCATTCACTGGTTCACTAAAAAATTACTAGAAGCTTACCTTGTCGTTATCAAGTTGACGAACGAAATTGAGCAAGCAGAGACATGAATTGTTTCGTTGATCACCATCTTGAAACTAAAGGATCACTAAACGTCAACTGTCATTACTTTGGCAGTTCGATATCTGTAGTCTATGGAAAAAGTGTTGCCAGAACATAAAAAATGGTAGGATGCTTATTTTTTAAGGGAAATAAGAAACTGTCCATCAGTGGGTCACTGTTCATAACTGGTACAACTACGTTATCTCTAAAACTGCTGACTGTATCTCGTTCAAAACAATTTTCGTTGTTAGTTTTTATTGAGATCTATAGCATATATTTTTTTTAGATTTTTCACTCCCATACTTTAAGAGTAAGAGGGAGGGGACATACATTTTACCACTTTAGACGCGCCTATCTTTCAAATGATTGACTTTGATAAAAAATTATATTAGGAACCTCAATGTCATTTTTGAAGACCTATCCATAAACACCCCACCCGTATAGGTATGAAGAAAATTTTTTTTTTGTTTCAGTTCCATGTATGGGATGCCCTCCCTTAAACTTTTTTATTTTTTATTTTTGTATAAAAATCGGAAAGCGGTTAACAGAATACATCTACCTACCAAGTTTCAATTCTGTAGTCATAACAGTTTCGGAATAAAATGGCTGTGACATACGGACGGACAGACAGACAGACAGACAGACAGACAGACAGACATGACGAATTTATAAGGGTTCCGTTTTTTGCCATTCGGCTACGGAACCCTAAAACGATGCCAAGCATGGTATGAGAGAGAATAGCGCATTACGCGTCCTATTTTTGTCAACTACACTATACCGACTCAATGCCACGCTATGTCTCGCCCTATCATGTTCCGATAGCTATATAATTAAGATAGTTTAAAAACTAAAATAACCGACGTCCATGCCCCGCGAGTCAGTTTCGGTAGCAAGTTTGAAACGTTTATCGTCATATCTCTGGAGATATTTATCAGATCTCGATGAAATTACAATGGGACCACCTCGGAGATGTACCGATTAAAAAAAGAATCATCCGAATTGGTTCACAATTGACTGAATTCGCGTAACATACATACAAAAAAAACATACAGATGAATTGAGAACCTCCTCCTTTTTGGAAGTCGGTTGAAAACAATAAATATCCTTTACGCTACTCATAACATAACACGTTTCGAAAGTTACTTTTTTATAATAATACGAAGAAAAACATTATAGAATAAATAAATATCGCCTATAATAATTTTCGCACGTTTAAAATTAAGCTAGACTAATTAATTATTTACCTAACCTAACTTAGTAAAATCCTAGTTTTCCTATCGAAGCTAACCTTACACTAAAAACCATACCTTGTTTTCACGGCTTAAAAAAGAGAGCTAAAAGGCCTTTCTAAAACACGAGAATGAATTTTTACGAACGTTGAAACTATTCAGTTAAGTTTTTGCAGCCAGGTTCGAGTTTTGGATGCGACGTGATGACATCTAACTGACATTTTAATTAGAGAATGCAGGTAAAAGATTGCACAAGTTTTGTAAATTGCCGAGGTCGAAAATATATTAATTTTACAGTTCCATAAGAACTCGCGATTTCTGGTATGAAATATACTATGTGATATCTAGGGGCTTTTTATTGGTTGTAGACTTTTACTTTTCTTTCATTCCGGCGGTGAGATAAACACTTGACGACTTTCTCATCTGATATAAAGTGATGATGCGGCCTTAGATGGAATCTTGCTTGTCTGGAAGTAATGCTCGACAGTAATAAGACAAGACAACTGATTTTTAGTCAGATCCCAACAGCACAACTATCCGAACCTATCTTCCAAGCTGTTAAGAAGACAATTTTTGTATATTTTTTGTCTCTATGTTTTTTTTATGTATCATACTAGCAGCCCGCCCCGGCTTCGCACGGGTAGAACATATATGCCTGCAAAATTTGCATCAGTTTGTTGCATTGAATATAAAATATTAACATATTTAACAATCATCGTCATATTTCAACCAATTTACACAAAACCTTAACGAATTATGCACCTAAACCTTCCTCATAAACACTCTGGCTATTGGTGAAAACCGCATGATAATCCGTTCAGAAGCTTTTGAGATTATTGCGAACAGACAGACAGACAGACGCAGTGATGGACATTGTTTTATAATACTCACGTAGTGATATTGGACGGCCCTTTGGCGTAAAGGATAGTTTCCCTGATTCTAACCCGAGGGTCGTTGGTTCTAATACTAGCTACATACCTACCAATAAAAGTTGTATGTGCATTCATGAATCATGGGTTTTCGTGGGATCATTAAATTAACCAATAATTAAGATAGTTTAAAAACTAAAACAACTGACTTCAATGCCCCGCGAGTCAATTTCAGTAGCAAGTTTGAGACGTTTATTATCATATCTCTGAAGATACTTATCACATCTCAATGAAATTACAATGAGACCACCTCGGAAACGTGCCCTACCGATTACAAAAATAATCATTCGAATCGGTTCACAATTGACGGAGTAATCGCGTAACATACACACACGAAAAAAAGAAAAAAAGAAGAAACATACAGACGAATTGAGAACTTCCTTCTTTTTGGAAGTCGGTTGAAAAGTAGCTTACTACCAAGGAGAACATCTGCGGCCGTAAACCTACGGCGTTTCCCGACGCAAAAAGGGGTATTATACGTTTAACGTGTGTATCTGTGTGTCTGTCTGTAGCATCTTAGCACCCAACCGGTTGAACCGATTTTGATTTAAAGTAAGGGTATTATACGTTTAACGTGTGTATCTATATGTCTGTCTGTAGCATCTTAGCACCCAACTGGATGAACCGATTTTGATTTTATTATTGATAGTTTTTTTTTGATAGATGTCTTAATCGAGAGTGTTCTTAACTTTGATTCATGAAAATTCGTTCAATCGTTATAAAACTATAAGTTTTAATCAACTTTCGTAGGTCTGATCAATTCGAAAATCTTCTTCTTCAACGATATTGTAAGAATATGGAAGCATTGGCCTGATGCTGGGACATCTCGTGGACTCTACAGAATAATCAAATCCTCACCAACTTACAGCTCAGATTTTAAATGTCGTATTTAGAGTCATTGGAATGCTTTTAATAAAAAGATTATACATAGATCAGTCGGGGTGGTTGAAACTATTATATTATATATATAGATCATTATGATTTTATACAATAGATCATATTATTATACTATATTGACATAGTAATTATGACCTATTCTGTGGTTTCACTGCAAATATTTTATTAATTTTGCGATGCGTGTATGTGAAATCCGTGATATCTTCTAGAGTTTTCATTTGAATTATGTACTGTAAAGGACAAGTTTAATCTATAATATGTGGCCAAGCTAATTAACGTAATTATTTGGATAAGGATTAATACTATATACTTGAAAATAGCTCTGGAAGCTATGTAATATTTTTTAACAAAATATTTAAGATTAATTAATTAAATTAATGGTTACTGTGAGTCAACCTTAAGAGAGAAGTCAGAAGACCTGCCAGAAGACCTGCCCAAAGTCAGCCGAGATGAGATCGTGATGGCCCTTAGACAGTTTAAAAAATGGAAAAGCCCCAGGTGAGGACGGAATCACAACACAGCTTCTAAAAGCTGGAGGAGCTCCAGCTGTAAGCCAGCTGCAACAGCTCTTCAATTCTGTTCTCTTCACTGGTAGAACTCCACAGGCATGGAACAGAAGCATGGTGGTTTTGTTTTTCAAAAAAGGAGATAAAACCCTATTGAAAAACTACCGCCCGATTTCGCTTCTGAGCCATGTCTACAAGCTGTTTTCAAGGGTCATCACGAACCGTCTTGCGCGAAGACTCGACGAGTTTCAACCTCCAGAACAGGCCGGGTTTCGAAGCGGTTACGGCACCATAGACCACATCCACACGGTGCGGCAGATTGTACAGAAGACCGAAGAGTACAATCGGCCCCTGAGCTTACTGACTATCAGAAGGCCTTCGACTCAATCAAAACCTGGTCGGTTCTTGAGTCCCTGCAGCGTTGCCAAGTCGACTGGCGATATATCGAAGTGATGAAATGTCTATATAATGCCGCAACGATGTCAGTACAAGTACAGAACCAGCGTACTAAACATATTCACCTGCGTCGAGGTGTGAGACAGGGGGACGTCATATCCCCGAAACTCTTCACTAATGCCTTAGAGGATATGTTTAAGACGCTGGACTGGAAAGTTTGTGGCATCAACATTAAACGGCAAGTACATCTCTCACTTACGATTCGCAGATGACATCGTCATTATGACAGAGACGCTGCAGGACCTACAAAGGATGTTGAATGACCTAGCTGATTCTTCTCGTCGCATCGGTCTCCGGATGAATTTGGATAAAACCAAAGTCATGTACAACGAGCACGTTGTTCCGGGACCGATTGCCGTAGATAAAATCCCACTCGAAGTTGTCACGAAGTATGTTTATCTAGGGCAAGCGCTCCAACTAGGCAAACACAACTTCGAGAAGGAAATCCAGAGAAGAATTCAGCTGGGCTGGGCAGTATTTGGGAAACTCCGTCGAGTCTTCTCGTCGCCTATACCACAGTGCCTAAAGACAAAAGTCTTTAATCAGTGCGTCCTACCTGTCATGACATACGGAGCCGAGACGTGGACACTCACGGTTCGACTAGTCCACCAGTTTAAAGTCGCTCAGCGAGCTATGGAGAGAGCTATGCTCGGTGTTTCTCTGCGGGATCGAATCCGGAACGAAGTAATTCGCCAGAGAACTAAAGTGATCGACATAGCTCAGCGGATTAGCAAACTGAAGTGGCAGTGGGCTGGTCACATCTGCCGTAGGACCGATAACCGTTGGGGCAGACTGGTTCTAGAGTGGAGACCGCGAATCGGCAAACGTAGAGTAGGACGCCCTGTGTCTAGGTGGAGCGACGACATTCGCAAAGCGGTGGGCAGTGACTGGAAACAAAGAGCCGAAGACCGGGCTCAGTGGCGTGTCTTGGGGGAGGCTTACGTCCAGCAGTGGACTGATACCTGCTGATAATGATGATGATCCTTAACAGATAGACATATGCTGTCGCGGACTTTTTTGTAGGTCTTATTAAGTTGTACAACTCTTCTATAGAAAATATTCTTCCATCTGTTTTCAATTAAGCAGCGTTCGTAAGTAACGTGTTTTTTCGACCGTTTTTTAGTTGACTTAGGTTGCAAATTAGGTCTCCACGAATGTACCTTTGATTTAAACGGGATAATATATAGCCTATTTTAATTTCGAAAGTCCATTCTATATATTAGTGAAAGAATTTTTAAATCGGTCCAGTAGTTTTTGAGCCAAATCATTACAAAAATACAAAAATATAAAATACAAATGTTCTCTTTTTATAATATTAGTATAGATATAGGCGTTTGACCACTATATCGCCTGTTGGTAAGTGTTGATGCGGTCGAGGTTGGTAGCACGCTAGGCCTTAAATGGAAACTGGCTCTCAAGTATAGCTTCAAAGAACATATTAGATGTTTGGCGACAGATTTTCTAGCTTGAGTGAGGTAGCTGGCCAGACGAACACTACATAATGTTCTACACTACCACATGGGAAACAATATACGGGTTATAGTAAAAATTTCGTTTAGCGGCATCACTCGAGTTTTTTTTATGTCAGCCTATTTTGTCCCACAGCTATAGAAAGGCCTCCTTTCTCTCTTTTTTCTCTAGCAAGAATATGTATTCAGTTCATCCCGCCGCGCCATCTCCATCTGCTTCTGCTGTGTCGTCTGAACTGACTCGCGTGGCAAGTGAAATCGGTTTTGTAGTTTTTAAACTATCATACTTATTAGTATTTTAACTGAGATATAGATTTTGCCTATGTGTTTATTACAAGATATTTGAGAACGGGATATTTATCATGTTTTGAAAAATGGAATTCCAATATATTGTGAAAAGTTTTAGTGACCATGAAAACTTAAAAACTTGTATAGCTTATCTGTGTTTTTAACAGACTTTAGACCTCTAACGGTATCGACCTCGACACGATCTAGGCGGTGATCAGATAGTATTATTTACAGTATACAGTATACATTATAGACAGTAGTATTTGTACCGACTGGTTCACACCAAACGCGATCTACAGCGATCAAAAATCGTGAACGCGCACGCGGACGCAGGACGCCGCGGTGTGGTCGTACCTTTGGAAGTCGTAAGTCTGTTAAACACCTGCTTAGAGATGAAATAAGTAATACAGAACACTCTGAATCCAAACTGTTTTTTAACCGACTTAAAGAGGATGAGTTTTTTTCAAATCAATTCAATATATTTAATTCAGATAACATGAACCATGGGTTAGTAAAATGCAAAACTGAAAACAAAAATTACAGGGTAAATTAATATAACAATTATCAATCATAAAACTTTTAATAGGTCATGTACCTGTGATACACCCCGTACAGATGAGAATTAGATCACCATCTGCCACCTCATTCATCGTTTGTACGATGTGCCTCAATACAGGTGCATGCGGATCCTCTGCCACAGTCTTCAGGATGCTGTTGTTACCTCTCTGCACCCTCCCTAAAAGTGACGCGACTTTCTTCCGAAAGACATCATGAAAGCCGTCGGTTTGGGTATGTGCGATGTTCTCAATTCATCTGTTTTTTTATTTTATTTTTGTTGCCTCAGAACTCCGTCGTTTATGAACTGATTTAGAAAAATATTTTTATTGTTTGAGAGAGTATATACTTTCCGTTTGGGTACAATATAATTTCATCGAATTTAATAAGTATCTTCAGAGATATGGAGATAATCACCTTAAACTTGGTACCACGGATAAAGACAGATCTATTCTCCGTGCTTGGTACCTACTGAATATTACAAGGGTTTGACAGACTTTTTACAACTTTCATATAACTATCTGAAACTTTATGGACCGGTGTTGTTTTTTGCCATGAATGTAAAAGTGTTGTCAAAAAGTAGTTAGATCATAAGATTTTCTGCCATACAAAAATAAAATAAACAGTCATCCACTGAACATCATTTTATTTCCTCTTCATTTATACACCTCCAAGTTTTATTTATGTACAAGACTTTTTATCACAATTTGACAGTCAATAAATACAAATATTTACAATTATTGAATTTTAATGTTTTGACTAATTTTAACTTAAGAAATTACAAACAAAATTACTACGTACTATTTCTGAAGTGTGAGAGAGTCCTACGTTCAGCAGTCGACTAGTATAGGCTGATGTTGATGATGACGATTTCAGATGTGTGATAATCACCTACATTTTAATTCCTGTTAGATTTCGTTCAAAAGTTTCCAAAAGTATAACTACAATTGCATAGCATTTAAGAGCAAACGCGGGGTGCACTTTTCCATACAAACGTATTCCCCCGTTTCCTCCCTGGAAAATGCTTCTAGAGCAAAAATTATTCTACAAAAATCAAGGTCTGCTGTAGTTGCATTTGCTTTTTTGACCAACCAATTGCAAAAAGAAATATAATCCTTTTTATTTCCTCTCGTAAGATTTTTGAAGGCTCATATTTCTATTTGCAATTGGTTGGTCAAAAAAAGCAAATGCTATAGCTACCTTGATTTTTGGTAGAAACAAGTTTTGCTCTAGAAGCATTTTCCAGGGAGAAAACGGGGGAATACATCTGTATGGAAAAGTGCACCTCATTTTCAAAGATAAATGATACGATTTAATGAACTAGAAAACATTTTTTTCAAAAAGTTTTAAGCTTCTTTCGCTGAGTGACTTCCTCAACAACATAGTGTTTGGAGGACTTAAACTTTGGTCAACTTTCGCTTATATTACTTTTTTAGTAACAAATGTTTCTCTACGTTTGCGAGATAACTTAATATGAATATTTCTTCCTCAAATTACACGTACAAGTCTTTCCTATGGCACTCATATTATTTTCATTACATACAATAAATACACCAATTTACAAACATTTAAGTAAAATTTTAGTTATCAACTATCCCGTATCATATTATCTACCTAAGAATATAAAAAGCTATTACTCTACTTTTCTTAACAATACAAAATAAACTACGACAAATTATTTGAAACGAAACAAAGAATTTAATGGAAAACATGTTTGAATTATAAAAAATATTGACTAAAAGTCTGTTACAAAATCACAAATTCTATTTTTTACGAAATAGCAGTAGAGCTTAAAAAATAAAACGACGATAATTACATTTTTTAAACAAGATTTTAAGAAATCTGTTTGTTGGAAACTAATTGCCGATGTTAAATTGTTTAGACTACTACATTTCTATACACAGCTCTCGGGGCCTGGAATTTCTTCAGCTATAAGATGTTCCCTTCTACTTAACGTAGTCGCACTCGATATCAAGGGTTGTTTACTTGACACCGACGCCCTTGGAGAGGTTAATACCTGCGGACAAGAAAATACTCTTAAAATTACATCACCTTCCAATCGACAGCTTGTTTGTTTAAGCAAACCCGCGTGCGAACATTATAACAGATTACCTTTGACCAAGCGAGTTAAAGGTTGTGAACTGAACTGTAAGCATGATAAGCGTGCATAAACATTTTGGTATAGGCTTACAAGAGATCCTTATTACACGATGCTTGCATAATTCATCATACAGTTGCGGAAGTACTGCAAAACGTGTTGTCTAATTAAGGGTGGGTTTGACATACATATTTGCTGTTTGGTATAATATGTAAGGCTGATATCGATTAATTAAATTTATAACTAATTTGAAATATAAGGTTTGAAAATTAAACATGATAACTTAATAAATATACGGCATATGTTTAACTATGATGGACCATATTTATAGACCTAGCTCAGACGGGTCTCAACAAAACGATTCGTCTCGTTTCCACGTTCTGCAATTTCCATCTCAAAGTTGTTGACTAAGCACTTTTTAGTATTTATAAGTATAAATACCATTTATAAATAAGACCTTCAAACTTTATTCGTTATAAGTATAATGCACAAATACTGACAAAGTCACAATAGGTATTGTTTTAATGTTTATTAACAGCACTGATGACCATACCAGTTCGTTAGTTTCTTTTCAACTAACTTCACAAAAAGGAGGAGGTTCTCAATTCAACTGTATTTTTATTATTAGAACGTTTACAAAACGAAAAAACCGACTTCACATGCCGCGATAGTAATTTTTATTTACTAATAATACTCTAAGTTTGAGATGTTTATCTCCATATCTCCGGAGATAATTATCAGATCTCGACAAAATTTAAATGGAACCACACTGAAAACAGACTCTATCAAACAAAAGAGATTTTTTTAAATCAGTTAAGATTTGACGGAGTTCAGAGGTAACAAACATTAAAAAAAGTCGAATTTAGAACCTTCTCTTTTTTGTGAAGTCGGTTGATTAAAACATACTGTAAACTGGAAGATAGCGTAATCACGTGCGATCAATTAAGTGCGGAGGAACTTGGTCTGCAACTTTTATATCCGTTGGATAAGTTTTCATGAAAAATTCAAGACTAGTCTAGCTGAATCGGGACCAGAACCTATTTTACGATTTGACTCCAGCAAATACATTTTTGCAACGAATTGTGTATAAGAAAGATAGAAAATTCTTTACTGTCACACCTCATAACTTAAAAAAATTACATACAAAGCATTAATTTTATTAGTGTTATAATGGGCGGCCTTATCGCTGAAAGCGATTTCTTCCAGGCAACCTTTGGATGGAGAGGACTTATAGAAAAAAGATAATAGACGGAGGTGTTTCTAATATAAGTTAAAAATAAAAACGAAAATACCTACTAACTTGAAAAAATCATGTTTTATAGAAATAAGACAATGTTGGAATTATTGGAATTAAAGCTTGATGTAAAAACTACATAATTTATGTGACAAAATAAATGCACACCAAATTTAGTTTGCGGAAAAAAGTTAGTGTATAGGTATTTTATATTTATTGAGTTTTAACTTATTTTCATATACTTATGTTGAAAATAAGAACAGAACTGCAAAAAAGAAGAAAAAAAGATTCCGGCGAATTGAGAACCTCCTCCTTTGTTGTGAAGTCGGTCAAAAAAGACAAGGCGAAGCAGAACACACGATTCTCCTCTACACAGGACATTTTCAGATTTGTCTATTTAATTTTTTTACAGTTTATTCCCGATGATTTTTTTATATATATTGCTTTTTAATCTAAACTCTAGACAGCATACATTGATCTTGTTTAGATCACATGATCCTTGGTAGTAGGCTTCGGCCGTAGTTCAAACTATCCACTACTTCCATATAAGTTAGCACGATTCCATCTTAGATCGTATTGTCATTAATTTATAACCAGGTGACTAAAACACATTAATGATATAGAAAAATCTGGATACAAACAAGTATGTGTATTGTAAAAATAACATTAAAAATAATTTACATTTTTTTTAGTGGCAGCATTTTGTAAATAAATATTTCTCTACAAATTTACACAACCACTGAAGTAAGTACGGTAGAAACTCAACACCACAAATAGGTACTTATACTTTACACTTAACAGTGATGCTATGAGAGTAGTCTACGTGAAGTACTATAATTACGCGCCGTCTGCGACATAATTTAACTCACATTTTAATGAGCAAGATTTTCAACATGATACTGTTTTTATGTGTAGATGGTGGAGTGATTGGGTTGGTTGGAGTAAATGTGCTAAACGACAATTTTTAAAGGTGATAATGCTTAGTGACATGTTCATGTTTGGTTCTTTTCGAACTGTCAAACATTCGATAATGCATGGAAAAATTTGTTAAATATCGCTACGGTAACGGTCGTTAGAAGTATTTTTTTTATATAATAAGATAACAACTCAAGCACGACTCTCGCCTGATGGTAAGCGGTGGCGTTTATCTATTACAGATACAGCGGCATGTAAAGATTTGAGAAGACATAAATACTGTCTTACATGCCCTGTAATTTTCCTTAACACGTTACCACTCCAACCTTGTAAAGGATCTTGGCTCCTGGCCTAATATATATATATATATATATTGCTATTACTAATAGTGTAATGTGAATATTAAAGAAGACAGCTTTAGTGCAGACAAAGCTTAAACAGCGATTAATTCCTGCTCACTGAGACCTGCAGGGTTATTCTCATTCTCATCATTCGAAAGAAAATTCAGCTTTGGAATCTCTTTCGAATTTTTGCAATTCACAATGCTCCAATCGGTTACTATAGACTTTTCAATTTAAAAAAAAGAGTGATTCTATTCTAAAAAAATACAAATTAAAATAAAGAAATATAGATAGGAGATAGACCGATGGCGATAAATGCAGGAGGGAGGGGGTTTTAGTCAGTAGGTCGCCAATAGGTGGATTCTGACTTACCGCAGAGTCTTAGCACTTAGTTCTGTGGTATCAATGATGATATCACCCTCCCGCGGAAAAAAAAGGAAGGTTTCGGAAAGGTTTCCGCGACCAAATAGCTTACGGGTGTATCAATATTCAAAATTCTAAAAAAAGCTTCCGAATTCGAATGTATCCGAGTGAAATGAGAATGCTATGCTGCTTACACTAAATAGGAGTGGCTTTGGAAACAATATTTGTAATTTTGTAAGGAACGAAATGCGGCTATACTATAAATACATGCTGTATCTTTATTTTTACATTAGACGTTTGCGATGACGGAAAACATAACTTTCAGCGCATGGAATGGAACTTGTAGGTGGCAACATGTTGACTTTTCTCTTGTTAGTCACATACATTGATGTACTACAACATTATTGATTACATACAAATCATGTTGGTTGCTGCCGAATTAAAGCTAACGGTTTCATTATATGCCCATAATTTCCTGCAATCAATGCTTAGAAGTTGAAGATTGTTGCCTCAATCAACAAGTTCTATTGTATATAAATAATATTCCGACAAATTGAGAACCTCCTCCTTTTTTGTGAATACGACATCTTAGCAGTTCATAATGTCACTGCTTTTACGTCAGTTTGACCTACAGCATTTGAATATTTTGTGGTACATAAAGACGGCAGCAACATTGATTTCCTATTTCATAAACTCTATAGTTTCAATCCTTTTTAGCGAATAATTTGCGAAATGCGACTTGAGGCATCGCAACTCTTCAAATGATGAAAGTTATTAATTTAATTAGTTCTTTTCACAGTCTAAAAAACTTTAATTGGAACGAAAAGAGTAAAAGCACGGAGACGACATTTAAATGACAAAAGTCCTTCCTTGTACGTAATGAATTAAATAATTTCAGAAGCATTTTTACCGCATTCTGTTTTAGGAGGAAGATAATAAATATATTTTTTTATATTTGATAGGCTAGCGTTTGATCACTATCTCGCCTAGTAGTAAGCGATGGTGTGGTCGATATATAGATTTGACACAGTACTGTTGTATTGTGTTCATTATTCTGTGTGTTGTAATTATTTTTTAATAGTGTTTGAGAAGAAGCTCCCGAAAAGCTGTAAAACCCGTAATAGTACGGACACACCGCAGCGTCCTGCTTGCGCGATCTAGGCGGCGATCAGTTAGCGCAGTAGCATTTGTACTGACTGGTTCACACCAAACGCAATCAGAAAAAATCGTTAAGTACTAAGATCGCGCCCGCAGATCGCAGGACGCTGCGGTGTGGCCGTACCTTTAGAGGCCAACAACTTTAGTAAATAGGTGGTACTTACGTAGGTATGTACCTAATTGCATATATTATATAGGTAAAGTGTGTAGCAATACAAAAATAAAGTATTCTGTGGCTTTTTAGATCAATTATACATTTTAAAACAACATAAAAGGTGCACTAAGCGATGCTTGTTTGCATAGAAGAAGACCGTCACACCGACCACAAACAGAAAATTACCGTCTGCTTGTAGAAATTAGATAATAAGATAGTAATCTCTACTTAACCTTACCTAATCTGTTTTAGTGCTAGGAAATATAAATAGTCTTAATTCAGGAACAGCATAATAATGATTTTTATTTACGCGTCTACGTCTAACGTTCTAACATAATTTTACGAAACAACAAGATCCAATTTATCTACACAACAAAAGAATTTTCATATTTTATACCTGACAATTATGTCAAAATGAAAGAAAAAAGAAAATGAGTGAAAATGTATTAACACATAAGTAATGATAGCCGAATTGAAATACAAAAGGAAATCTAATAGAGTTGTATTATATTGTTGTTGCTCACCCGCTCTTCGGGCGTGTGCGTTGAATCCCGCTCGGTGCACCACTCATCTCTCGCGTGAAGTGCACCATTTTTGACAGCACTTTCACTTCCGCACTTCAGGTTTGGAAGACCCCCATCTAGAAATGACGTTTTTGAATATGGTATAGGAATTCCAACTGTTAAAATAAAAAAGAAAGGTAGAGTATATGTTGCGATACTTGCGATCACGCATAGTTAAATACTTATGGTTGTATATTAGCGACAGTTTTTTACGGAGACAGTTGAGTAATGTTGATGGTAACAGTGTATTCTATCGATACATCTATTACCCCATATTATACACACACATATGTAGGCCTCCTCTAGTTCACGTTACAATCACATTCTCAAAATATTAATTCAAAAACTATTACCAACCAACAAGAGTATATTTAATGAATGTACGATATTAGATAAGTATAATGAAACCTGAAAGACAAATATTGAAATCCCTATAATATATTAACTTACACCCAACAAACATTTGTACAAATATTTATTAACCAACTGCAGATTACGATCCAACTTTACTGCGTTCGGAAACTTGAGCGCAGTTTTTCGTTTCGAAATAACCCACAACTTTGAAACTGGCACTAAAGTGCAAATGCAGGTTCAGCGAATATCGGCTATTAAACTTAGAAGTTAAAGTCAAATAAGTTGCTTCGACACCAAAACAGGTGAATAAATAACTTCCCCGGGGGCTATTGGTCCGGAAATTAGTTTTGTTTGCCGGGAAACGTCTGTTATGGAGCGATATGTTTTTCTATTTGGACATGTTCTGATAATACGGATGCTTTTATTCGAATCTTATGAAACTAACTTTTGCACGTATCTGTTTTTGGGTCAAAGTAGGGCAACACTGGGTGGCAACATAGAAAGAGAGAGAGAGAGAGAGAGAGAAAGTTTCCGAAATTAATTGACATTACATGTTTTATTCCTTTACATCTAATATATTATTTAACCCCTGACACAAAAAGAAGGGGTGTTATAAGTTTGACGTGTGTATCTGTGAATGGGTGTGTCTGACTGTGGCATCGTAACGCCCAAAGGGATGAACCGATTTTGATTCAGTTTTTGTTGTTTGATAGGTATCTTAATCGAGAGTTTTCTTAGCTTTGATTTATGAAAATCCCTCAGCCGTTTTAAGACTATGAGGTTTTTTCTAGTTGATGACGCTATGAAATCAAGTTTCATAACACTGATCAATTCTAAGTTCAGTTTTCTCTAACTTCGACGATATTGTAAGAACATGGTAGCATTGACCTGATGCTGGGACATCTCCTGGAATGTGTAGAATACTCAACTTATCACCAACATACAGCAGAGATGTCGTGTTTGGGCTCATTGTAATGGTCTCAATAAACAGATTACACGTAGATCAGTCGGGTAGGTTTTACATTTTGAATTTAAGTATTATGTAAGTATTGCATTGTAACGACATTTTCCGTATTCTTTTTTTTTACCTCATTTTACCCAAACGTTTTTAAAATAACATACCTGGTGGTGGATTTAGAATGTCTGGTTGTGCATGTTTCGATGGCTTCAACGTGTATGCCACCACATATTGACCGTCATTGGCGTTGAGTTGCAGTTCTGATGAGGGCTGCTTCGTTGGAGGTCTCGCCCTATACAATGATTTAGATTTTTATAGCTTTGTAAATGTGGATTTAAACAAGACTTGGTTTTATTTGTATTTGAGCAACACAGATTACTCACGCTATACTAATCATTAAAAGCAGCAAGCGCAGTGTTTTGTTTTTGTTTCGAAGTCCACCGTAGCATTTTTCATTTGTATCATCTGCATAGGCAATGAATTGAATCAATATCATCATCATCATCAGCCTGTTTCAGTTCACAGCTGGACGTAGGCCTCTCCCAAGATGCGTCACTGAGCCCGATCTTCGCCTCTTCTCTTCCAGTCAATGCCCACCGCTTTTCGTATATCGTCGCTCCACCTGGTCACAGGACGTCCTACGCTACGTTTGCCGATTCACGGTCTCTACTCTAGGACAAGTCTACCCCAACAGTTATCAGTCCTGTTATTCCGCAGAGAAATACCGAGCATGGCTCTTTCCATAGCTCGCTGAGCGACTTTAAACTGGTGGACCAGTCGCACTGTGAGTGTCCACGTCTCGCCTCCTTATGTCATTACAGGTAGGACGCACTGGTTAAAGACGCTGCGGTATAGGCGACGAGAGTTTATTGAAATTAATTGTCATTGAGACAATGAATTGAATGTCGTATTTTTATTATCTTTATATATATACACATATATTAGACGTATATTAGACCCATGATGCTCGGGCCTCGGCACGTAACTGAAAAGAACGGTTACGTGCCGAGGCCGAAACATCGCGAACGGTGTAGGCGAAACTCCTAAACAATAGAACTTCAAGAATGTTCGAAACTGGTCGGATTTAATTTTCCGGTAAATAACATTTTTGACGTGATAATAGCCGTTACAAACTGTAATATGTGTAATCTTCACGATAACTTTAATAATAAAACCATTAGATAGTTAAAAAGAGTTAAATTCCATTTTCACAAAAGCCGCCCGAATCTCCTGAAAGTTCTTAATAGTCGAACTAGACACATTCATAACTTACCTTTTCTTTCGCAGGAAGTATCCCGTAAATACAGCTGCACAGAAGGCTATTGTGACAGTAAAAGCGATAGCCCAAAAGGCAGTCTTCGATATTCCCGCCATCAAAGTGCTGCTTCCATCTATGACAAGCATATAATAACATTATACATTTATTTATCACAATACTAAAATAAATATTTATCTCAAGAAGTAATAATAATATTAAAAATATATAAACTACCATAAACAATACCTAAACTCTAAATAAAAAACAGAACCAAGATCCCTGTCTGCCAGTAATGTTCCCAAAAAGCTAGCGACGTTACCTCGTTGTAAAGCTAGGCTACTATGTTGGGCGAGGTAAGGCCAGCTCTTTTTTATGATATAAGTATATAATTTATTTTATAATAAAGGTATTGGTTAATATAACTAGCAGTTCTGTAACAACAGTAGACCTCGCGAGCAATATAAAAAATATAAAAATTGAAAACCGTACGCTACGACAAACATCACCCCTTTCTCCGCTCCACTTGCCCGCCCCCTTCTAGGAAATTTTAAATCTTAAATTTAAATCTTATGTAGAATGTAGTCTTTAGTGTGCCTCTCAAATCTAATTAAAATTCGTCGATACGACGCTACAGCAAACTTCCCGTTTTCCCCCTCCACTCCCCCTTTTTGAAGGCTTGTGTATAATTAAGTACTTAGTGTGTCTTTGCAATTCAACTGAAATCCATTGATAAATAACGCTACAACAAACTTCTCCCCCCCCCCCCCTCTATTTTCCCCCCAATAAAATAAACGCGATCTACAAAAATTCTTAAATAAATCAAGGAACTCGTGTGCCAATTTTTGTCAAAATCGGTAATAATGACCTACGGCTTGGCCAGATTGGTTGTTTGTATCCGATTATTGAAAACAATCGTGTCGGTATTTCTATAGGAAACTGAGCAATGCCGCGGTTCAAATATCACGTTAAATCCTAGGTATCGGTAGTATGTTTATCATCATCAGCCAATATCAACCCATTGTTGGAGCCAGCATACGTATATGACAAGGGAGGTACCCCACGATTGTTTTTAAAGAGTGTGACGCCAGTAGTACTGAGGTCACCCTCTTCGCTGGTCATTATGGTGACGATCACCCATAGTGGAAGACTTGAAATAAAAGTCTTCTGTTCAAATATCCAGTAACTTTATGTGGTTACAACATATATATTACAAGTACACAGCAATATCGGGAGCTCCGTTTATCTTTTCTATGGCTCCGAACCGCGCGACGGTCCGAGCTCGAATCAAGAGATAAAAAAAGGAGTTGTTTAAGGCTGGTAATATAGAACGATACTTAAGCATCGATCTAGTCTTAGTAGCATAGTAGAAGCAATTTCTTTGGATAAATTGGGCCTATAATCCTTTTCAATTAGGAATGGTGCTGTTCAGACTACGCTATAATATGCCGCTATACAGTATAGCATGATACGTCATCAAGCTATACTATATAGCATGGCGTTCACACTACGCGATATCATCGCAAGCAAGTATGACATATGGCAAGCTCAGTTGACATTCCATAGAGCGTGCCATCTAATTGCACAAATTAGTCCCACCACCCCCTTTCTCATCTACCCTCACAAAACGTTTCGCTTTATCTTTTATTAGACGTTGTCACGTCAAAAGAAGTTTAAAATCCCCCAAATTTGAGGAGGATTCCCCAATCTGGCAAGTCTGCGATATAGCACAGCATTTCACTGAATTTCATAGCTCATAGCAACCCAATAATAATATATTATAGCTAAGCGTGAACGTGTTCATAGTAAATGCATGGTGAGCGATGCACTGCGCTATGAACTATATATGCTATTAAGCTCTATATATATATATATATATATATAGCGTAGTCTGAACAGCGTTTGAATTGTGGAGCGTCGGTCGGCCGTATTTATACCAACTTCATCTCGTTGAGTTTACTCTTAAAATGTTTCTATGAGCCTGAAGCTTAATTATAAATCATAAAAGAAATAATAATAAAGTGATTTTGGTGATAAATAATGAAGTAAGTAAATTAAATATTATAACAATCTCAAATGAATTCAGTCAACTTAAAAGTCTTAAATAGACATTCAAAATTATTAATCTGGCTTTTAATCATGAATTATTTTTTATTGGGAGTGTAATAACGCCTTCGCGCCGATATATATGTTACTTATAGCGGTATTGTACTACCCACACCAAGATGTGAGCCGCGACAGTTCAGTCATCAACCTACCTTAGTTTCGGTCGACCAACCAGTTGTTCATTTATATTATGACAATTGCTAGTTAAGTCAAATGCTTTCAGCGACTATTAACTCTGAAAAATAGGAGTACTTACTCAGCCTATATTAAATAATTAAAATATTTAAGAAAAAATATTGTCATGCAACAGAGTAGTTACTTGCAATCGCAAGAGTAGTGAGTAAAAAAATCGATACGGTCCGCGTGATTACTTGTTTACTTTTTAAACCAATATTTCACTATTCAGAATTTCAATTTCCTGCATGGTACAATATATACCCAATACTGTCGATATTTATTTTAAATTCATAGATGGAATGATCGATTCTACATAATTAAGTGGTCGAGTATTTGGTACGTCCGAAAAAAATAATAACCAACAAAGCTCAGAGCATGCGAGCTTAAGTGGCAGTGGGTGGATCATCCGAGTATATGTCACAGAACCGATAAGGTGGTCTGGTAAATGTAGGTACATTATTTTATAGAACGCATTTTGGTAAATGCAGCGTAGGAGGCAATTTACGTAGGAGGAGCGACAATATTCGCAAGGTGGCTGGTAATTCCAACTATATACTAATGGAAAATAACACCAGTAGATCAGGCTCAGCGGCGTACTTTGTGATAAAACTGTATGAGAGAGCATTTGTCCAGCTGTAGACTGATACAGGCTGATAATAAACGTTGATTATTAATCAAGCTTATGGGTAATAGTCCTATTTTTAGAATTAATACAAAAAAATTAAAAGCTATTAAAATGTTTGTGAATACGGCCGTACCAGTACTCGCAAACATAAAATTGTCATTCAAATTAATACACGATTGACGTTACTTGTGTCGGATCTAATAAATGTTCGTCAAAAACGAATTTAACGGAGTTACAGTAGTATATTACGATACGTGTGACCTATTAAGTAGTCTATTATTGCACGGCGTAAAGTTAGCACCCGAGCATAGCGAGGGTGCTACGCCGTGCAATTATAGACAACTTTAGTCACAAGTATCGTATATTATTTTATAGCTGTCTTGTTGTTGTCTATTATTATCTATTATTGCACGGCGTGAAGTTGCTAGCTTTACGCCGTGCAATAATAGACTACTCAAGTCACACGTATCGTAATACACTATTATAGCTGTCAGTGTGACATAAACCCGCACTTTACGCTTGCTACGCTTTCCCGTCAAATAGAAAATTAATGCACGGCGTGAAGTTGGCACCCGAGCGTAGCGAGGGTGCTAAACGTCGTGCAATAATCGACTATTTAAGTCACGGAAAAGCGTCCGTAGTCCGTAGTCCGTAAGTGTGGGTTTAACACAATGTGCTATATAATAACTATAATACGGAGCTTAAGTTTCAGGGTAAGCTATTTTTTTATCTTTCGAATTTAAATGTTTATACAGTACGTAATTGTTATAGCAGCCTGTTGGGGTATTGTAAGATCACATATGATATGTGTTATGTGGCAGCATCAGCACTACGTCGCCATCTATTGGAAAAACGAGCAGCTTAGAGAGAGTTGCTTGGGTGTGGTCTCGGAACAATGACTAAAGCATGGAAGCCGGGCTAAAATAAGAAATGAAATACGTATGTTTACTTTTTTTTACTTACGATGTTAATAGTGCGTAGGAAAGAGACGTATAATGCCGTTCTGTTTCGTTATCATGCAGGTTGTTACAAGTTAATTTTTGGCTAGTGATGGGCTTATCATCGACATTATCGTGTCGATGTCAGTCATCAAAGCAAATATGTATTTAATTTTATTAAAAAGTCCAAATACAAGACTGTTCATTATATGAGTTGTGTATGTCGTAGGTATTATTAATAAAACGTTTTTTGCAAAAAATAGTAGAATTTTGGGAATACACGAAAAATTAGACAATGGCTATGATATCAATTAATCAATCTTAATGAAAAAAGTTAGTTCCGATTAGGTTTTTAAATTATAAAAAACCTAGTTATTTAGCGAAAATTTAGTTCATGAAATTTTCCTTTAAAATCTTCTTCACTTAGTATAATTATAAAAAAGCGTTGCATCGTAATGTAGAAATAGTATGATAATGGTACGTAAATCCGTAATACACCCTTCAACAACACAAGCCATCTTGTCCAAAGCACTGTACACCTCACGTAAGTATATACTTTTACTTTCTGGTCACGTTCTCAGACAGAAATTAATAATTATATCGCTTTTTTCACTCAGTGAATTCGTCAAACCCGCGACACGTATCGACAAAACATAAAACTGCAAAACTAAGTTGATAGCTGACATATAGTATTTTGACGTCTTGGATAGAACTTTTGTATTTGTCAGCATTATAAGATGACCAAAGGTGACCATTTGACATTTCCCATTTTAGGCTTTGTGACACGTTTAAAAATAATAAAAACAAACAAGCCATGTTTTGTTTCTTTCACACCTTATGACATGCTAATTGACATAAATGAATAAAATATAGCTTACTCGATTTTTATTTTAGCCATGCTTTAGTCATTGTTCCGAGGGTGTGGTCGATGCCAGTGGTGACGTTTGATGTTTGACAGTCGAGACTGGACTTGACATGAGTGAAGTGAAAAACGTCATTCTTATTTCAAAGTTGGCTTGACAGAGAAATGTTATTACAAAGTTGACAAAATTTTAAAGGACACTAATTTTAAATGAATTTTATTATAATCCACTTATTACGGCTATTCACATATTAAGAAAATTGTTTATTCTGTAATATTTTGTATAATATATTTGTATCTTCTACCTGTAGTGCAACAAAAAATAATTTGAAGTTTGAATTTTGAAGTTTGAAAGGGAAGAGCGAGCGGTCGCACGAACGCCACGTGGCATCGAACTCACCGCGTTTCTAATCCTAATCCATCCGATTAATCCTTAAACTGATTTTCAATCTATTTACGCATTGGTTAAACGAACGATTGTGTCGTTTGTCAAGTCAAGTGTTGGGAGTGTTATTTTGGCTTTTCACATTGTCCGACCACTCTGATAACGAGGCTCCCAATCGACCTCCGTTATATATTTTAGCATTTTAGCCACCTTTGCCAAAGCGAAAGCTTTAAACCTTAATAATTACCGTGCTACTTATATACTTTGCCTCCTATACTGTATGAATTATTTTCTGAAACTTATCAAAAATGACATTACAAATTAAAAAAAGATACTTACTTACACTTACTTCTAGTAAATACCTATTAAGTCTGTTAAATGTTTTATCACAATATGTAACAATATTTGAAATCTTTGTGTAATACGTTTTAAAAAACATTATGAATTTATCATGAGATTCCTTTGTCTATGATTCGAATTATTTTTTTATTTTAGAAACACCACAGTTTATTTGTCTTTGATTCATTAGGCTGAAATTCAAATAATAAATGCGCACTCGTAAATTTAAACAACTATAACAGTTATCGTTACATAAAAATTAATGGGCTTATCTGTTCATGATTTAAATGTTCAACAGCTTTATTATTCAATTATCGCATTCAATATACAAGTAAATCTCCACTATCTCACATGATGCACTATCTCACGGCTCGAAGAACATCTGGCACAACTCGAAGAGGAGCTGACAAATTTAAGATGGCACGTTCTGGGGTTATGTGAAGTCCAAAGAGAGGGAGAGGATACTAGCTATGAGAGGATAGGAGCTATGGAGAGGGCAATGCTTGGAGTCTCTCTGAAGGATCGAATTTGAAATGAAGTCATCCGTCAGAGAACCAAAGTTATCGACATAGCTCAAAGGATCAGCAAGCTGAAGTGGCAGTGGGCTGGTCACATCTGTCGTAGAACCGATAACCGTTGGGGTAGACGTGTTCTAGAGTGGAGACCACGGCTCGGTAAACGTAGTGTAGGGCACCCTCCAGCTAGGTGGTGTGATGATATACACAAGTTGGCTGGCAGCGATGGAAACAGAGAGCTGCAGAAGATCGAGCTTAGTGGCGTGCCATAGGAGGTCTATGTCCAGCAGTGGACGGAGATAGCCTAGAATGGGAACTGGCTCTCAAGGATAGCTGCCGGAACATATTAGATGTTTGGTGACAGATTTTCTAACTTGAGGGTGGTAGCTGGCCAGGCGGACACTAGATAGTGTCCTACCATCATACCAGGGCCACTGTGAGAAGCGCACATAAATTTTTCGATTTTTAAAATCCATTGGTGCACGACGGGGTTTGAAGTCGGTACCACAGCACCAAAGCTGACCGTTCTCCCGATTACGCCACCGGGCCCTCAAATATTAAAGGTCTCAGGTATTAAAGAAATGAACAAATATGCAAACTGATTTTTGCATTTGTTTTATGGTCTTGATTGTTGTATTATATCTAAGTTGATAAATACAAACCTAATTAAGTCTGATACATAGCTAAACAAATACCACTTTAAAAACAACAAAAAATACCCCTATCCTAACTTTATTTATGCAAATGAAATTGGTGGTGTACAGAATATGTTTTAAACGAAATTTTGTAGCGGCCAATATTAAAGTTTGATAAAAAATTGGTCGAGTATTAAAAACATATTTTTGAGGAAAATATTTTTGAGGTTATCTTTTTGGACGTAATAATAATAAAAGGAAGTAAATGTAAATATGTTTTCACGGGGAATACGGTTTGATATTAGGTTAATTTGCTATGGACACAATATGCACAGAAGAATGGTCGGCTTTGACGCCAGAGGTAGTGGATTCAAATCCTCGTCAATCACCAACGGATGTTTCTATCTAAAAATTTATGTGCGGATTTCTTGGCCGGCCGGAAGAACATCGTTAAGAAACCCTTAACCCCGGTATGGTGGTAGCACCCTCAAGTTGGAAAATGTCAAACATCTGATGTGTTCCGGCAGCTGGCCTTGAGAGCCTGTTCTCATTCTAGGCCTAGCGTGCTACCTCGACTATCATTTACCAACATGTGAGATCATCATCATCATCATCATCATCATCATCATCATCATCAGCCTATCTCCGTCCACTGCTGGACATAGGCCTCTCCTATGGCACGTCACTGAGCTCGATCTTCAGCTCCTTGTTTCCAACCGCTGCTAGCCAGCAACCGCTCAAACACATATCGCCAATCGGTTCACTGTGTTTATGTTCACTTGATGTTCTGTGCCAGCCTGTATAGAAGACGGTTTGGGTTTGGGATAGTTAAGCCAAGCGGATTGTACACAAGTCAGTTGTCCGCGTCTCGTCTCATTGCCATCTTCTATAATCAGACAAGCACGATTCCATCTTATGTTTATCTCCATTAGCTGCATCAGGTGAGTTAGTAGTGCTTCTCTATCAAGCATAAATAAAAAGAAATGCTATCACGCTTTTACACACTATCCTGTGAGGCATCAAACGCTTAACGCGCACTACGATTATATTGTATTTTTTGTGACATAATTATCAATTGATGAAAACTGCATTAAAATCCGTTGCATAGTTAAAATAATGATTAATTAAAATAGGTTTTGTGGTTAATCCGTTTAAATTTAATGTTATATTTTTGTCTACTTAGCCAACCTGTCTAGTTGCCTAACAATTAATAATCACATTATTCCGACCGATATTGTTCCTCTATTAATAAACAAAATGGTGGCATTTACCTGAATTATTGGTGTTGATTACGACATTGTCGGTCGTTGAATTAGCCTAATAAGACGTTGATATGTCGCTGTTTAACATATACATAGGATACGGGTAAATATAGACAAACAAGTATAATTTGTCTACGAGTATAATACAATTACAAGTATGCTGTTCAGTGGAAAACGCACTACATAGCATAAATAGATGAATTGGAGTGGGGAATGTGTTAACAAAAACCAAAAATCCTTAAGTGCCAGGGGGGCAACTTCGACAGGGAAAATGCGAAGATTCTGTCTATCTGTTAAGACCAGTTGAACGGATTCGTAATTTTTTTTAATATACTTATTTTCGTAGTGCTAATCTGGGCTAAAATTTGTTGGGAAAATGAATTTTGAAAGTGCTTTTTCTATAAGTATAATGTTTTAAATTTTTTATATAACCTCACATCATCTATCCGCTATCCTATCTATCCGTCTATCCGCCTGTATCTCACAGGTAAATGTAACTAAAATGGAATCAAATTATCAATTACAAGGTAAATTACATCTATACATATGTCTTAGTAGTAAGTCCTATTTTTTATTTATTTCCCAAACAATAAAATGTTGTTTTTGGAACAAATTAATAGTGATGTGAATATGTACAAAAAACATTTATTAATATAAAAGACTGGGGTAGACTTGTCCTTGAGTGGAGACCGCGAATCGGCAAACGTAGCGTAGGACGTCCTGTGACCAGGTGGAGCGACGACATACGCAAAGCGGTGGGCAGTGACTGGAAAAGAAGAGCCGAAGATCGGGCTCAGTGGCGCATCTTGGGAGAGGCCTACGTCCAGCCGTGGAATGTCACCGGCTGATGATGATGATAATGAATATTAAATACAAATAAGTATAAAAGTCATACCTGTTCTTCTCTCAGGACCTTGGTAAGTAAGAGCTTGAAGCATAATCCTATCTGAAGCACCTTTATCGTTTCTTGAATGAACAGTCAGTCTTAGCGCATTAGCACTTGACCAGTGCACTGGAGCTGGTAGTAGGAATAGCGCCACGCCATCTGTCAGGAATATTTTTAAATTTATTTTTCTACCAATAAATCTAGTTACAAAGAAAATCAACTTCAAAAGACAACGTCGACGGACGTGACGACGGAGCAGGTCTTTTATAATTGCCAACATATACTTGAACCATTGATAGGAAGATATAGATTCCAAAATGCACTGGCCGGCGGAAAATCCTTCTCGAAGCTCTCCTGTGAATTGAACTTCACTATGGACTACCATAGTGAAGTTCAATTCACAGGAGAGCTTCGATTTCATTTATTCAACCACTAGGTTGAATAAATGGCGTCCAGGTCAACCAGCTGTGCTAGAGCCCCATCCTAGCCGGTCATGTAGCGTACAACTCATACGTCAAAGATGTCACCAAAGTGGTCAAACGCTAGCTTAAAAGATATATACAAAAAATTCCTACTTGACCTTTTTAGCATTGACATTAAATTCACATTCACAATTCACAATGCCGGTGGTTAATTCTAAGGCTTCCAAAACGACCAGTTGTGGTAAGCCCTCATCGTAGACGATCAAACAGTGCACAACCAATGCCTCACTGATGTCACCTCTTCTTGCGACCTAGACTGTTTGCATAATAGTGATAAAAAATACATGATTGCTACTTACCAGTCTCATTAGCAGTGACATTGAACTTCACAATGCCAGTGGTTGAATCCAAAGCTTCCAGGACAACTAGTTGTGGAAGACCCCCATCGTAGCCGGTTACACAGCGCACAACCAATGCGTCACTGATGTCATCTCTACTTGAGTCTTCGATCCAGTTGGAGCCGTTGCTTGAAGATATTGTGCAGTTCCGTGGCGGAGATGGTCTTGCTAGTTTGGATAAAATAATACATTAGATTTTTAAAGTCATTATGACAAAAGGAATGTATGCGCTGTCAGGTTATAAGTAATACTAGTTACAGCAAAAAGCACGGGCACGCTTTGTTTACAAAAGCCAATCTTACGTTATTCGCAGCGTAACTTATATCTTAGATTTTATAAGTGTGTATGTAGGCATATACATGTATAAATACATAATTCATTGAAGACAATAATAGATTTTTTAGACTAAGTGGTACGCAAAAATGTTCATTGTTAAGACATCTTATTTTTTATTTTCAATTTTTACATAGAGAACATTTTTTTTTTTTTTTTTTATTTTTTTATTATAGAGCATATTACTTGTTAGTAATACGTCCCTATTGTAACTACAATCTAGCCTTTTCGGCTAATAAGCAATTTTACTTTAGCCTAAACTGTATACATAAACTACACTAAGAATGTGTCCATTGACACTTTTCTTATTGTCTCTAATAAAGATGTATACACATTGTTCAAGTGTTCATACGTATAGCACTATTAGCACTTTATCACTAAACTTTATTTTTATACACTAGTTCGAACGGTTTTGTCCGCTTAAGTCTTCTTACTATGTTTGTATGGTCAAGGAGCTGGATTGCCTCGACATTCACATGATGGTGAAGTCTTTTTTCGTGAGCTTCTGCATACTTTTGGACAATTTTGACGACGGTCTCAATTTTCAGGTCCCGATGTAGATCGTCATTTCTGATGTACCAAGAAACCATTGCGATTTCTCTCAATACTTTATTCTGGAACCGCTGTATAATTGATATATTGCTGTTTTTGGTACAGCCCCATAACTGTATACCATAGGTCCATACTGGCATTAGGACTTACTTGTATAATAATAATTTGTTTTGTATTGACAACTTAGACTGTTTGCCAAGTAGCCAATACATTCTTTTGTACCGTAGCTCTAATTCTTCCCTTTTCTTCTTGACGTGTGCTTTCCAGCGCAGCTTGACGTCAAGGGTCATGCCAAGGTATTTGGCCGTATTATGGTAGGGGATTTGGTTCCCGTTGATAATGACTGGGCAATAATTATGTTTTTTGTTACTAAAATCTATATGTATTGATTTAGATTCGTTCAGTTTGATTTTCCAGTGTCTTGTCCAATCGTAGATTTGATCAACAGCTTTCTGGACTTTTTCTGATGCTTCTGCATGGGTACTTCCTACAGCCATTATCGCAGTATCATCAGCAAACGTCGCTATGGTGTTATTTTCTAGCTCTGGAATATCGCAAGTGTAGAGAAGGTACAGGACCGGACCAAGAACACTTCCTTGCGGTACTCCAGCTTTTATTTCCTTGACGTCAGAGTATGAATCTTCATGCCTTATTCTGAATACCCTATTAGAGATGTAGGATTCAAGAATATCTGCAAAGAATCTTGGTAGACTCTTTCGTAGCTTATATATAAGGCCCTCGTGCCAAACTTTATCGAAAGCTTGTGCCACATCTAAGAATATAGTTGAGCAGACCTTTTTGTCTTCCAGTGTCTTTTCAATAATATCTGTGATTCTGTGTACTTGGTCAATTGTGGAATGTTTTTCTCGGAAACCAAATTGGTGTTCTGGAATAAGTTTAGCTTCTTCTAATATCGGCTTCAATCTTTTTAAGAGTAACTTTTCAAAAAGCTTCGACATTACGGAGAGCAGAGATATTGGTCTGTATGACGTAGTTTCATTGGGTGGTTTTCCTGGTTTTACTATCATTATAACTTCAGCTACTTTCCATAAATTAGGCACATATTTCAATCTAAGGGAAGCATTGATTAAGGTGGTTAATTTAACTACCGCTTTTTTTGGAAGGTTGTGTAGTATTTGTCCTGATATAAGGTCATAACCAGGAGCTTTACGAGGACTTATAGTATATTTTATTTGTCTAATAATTTCTTTAGGTGTCGCTAGTTTAAAGCTAGTTTCTTCTTCTTGGAGACTTTCATCATCCTGTAGAAGTGAGCTATGTTCTCCTTCATTTGGTTGAAAAATAGTTTCAAGGTGGGTAGCAAATCTTGCTGCTTTTTGCTCGTTACTAACTGCCCATCTGCTATTTATATCCTTTAGAGGTGGAACTTGTGCAACTGGCCGGCTTAGATTCTTTGTAGCTTTCCATAGAGAATAATCCGTGGTACGCTCACTAGTTAAATTTTGTAAATAGTTATTTGTGTAGTCATCATTGTGTTCTTGAATCATCATTGTTATTCTTTTCATGAGATTATTAAGTTTTCTCTTATCTTCTGGACATCTTGAGTGGTGCCAGATTTTCCTTTGCTTCCGTTTTTCCGTTATAAGGTTCAATATAGATGTTGGATATGTGTTACCTTTAGATTTCTTACTAATGTCTGGTGTATTTTGCCACGCTGTTTGTTGTATGTCATGAATAAATTGTTCTAGTTCAGAATCAAGTTGTTCTGTGGTCTTGAGGGGCACCTTAAGATTTATTCGACGGTCTAAAATGATTTTAAAGCTTTCCCAATCAGTGTATTTGTTGATTATAGTTGGTGCTGTTTCTTTGGTGACAACGCTCTCACTAATTTCTAAGTATATAGGAGAGTGATCTGAATTCATATCGTAGCTTTGATACGTTCTGGTGTAAGCTGATGAGATGTTCTTTATAATAAAGAAATCTATAAGATCTGGAATTTTATTAGGGTCTGTTGGCCAGTATGTAGGTAAGCCAGATGATTCTATACATAGAGAACATGAAAATAAGTAGTTTTCAAACTAAAAATCATATAATGAGCAGCCAGGACATAGAAAAATCAAAGTCCATTACAAGGTCTATTCCGTAAGAGGTAGCACATTCATCCTAATTTATCTAACTTTGACTAGACTGACTTGTTCCAGTTTCGGCAACAAATCTATTTGCACTACGAATAAAGATCATGACTTCTGAGCGTTCAAGCAAAATAGGGTCTAAAATCCATCATCTTCAACAAAAACCAAGTTCGCAAGTTAGTTATATCTTTAAACTCCTCAGTAAATAAATTTGAAGCCCTCCAATTGATTTCTTAGTCCCTAAAAGATGGTTCAACAAGCTCTACAAATATTTGCTTAGCAAACTTGAAACCAATTGGCCCAGCCAATGGTAACTGAGAAAGTTGGAGTTTAACAATTAGAAACTTGGTTAAATGAATTGTGACTTGCGTAGGTAGATTAGTTTAGTAGAAACTATAAGAAAAATAGTTGGCTTTATTAGATGTGATCATTTAAAGAATATAATTATTGAAGATAAAAAGAGTGGTTGATCATTTATTAAAAGCTCACAGTAATATTCATGCACAGTGCTACAAATGAGAAAAAATATTATTTTTGTAGGCAGTCCCTTTCGTAGCACTTGTAGAGTTAAAAGCGTAGCGTGACAAGTAGATTAATGTATAAGAATAAGAAAATATATCTCACCTATATAAGCTCCATCGGTGCGCCTATTTTCGCCGATATGGCACATCCGCGCATCTTTTTCGCGTCATGCTGTTTTTAGGCGCGAAACTTATCTTCGATCACAAGACTTCGGCCCTAGACTTACGGTTTTGATGTTATATGCCATCCTTGTCATTTTTCCTAAATTTGAGAGCAGCACAGCTATATAAACGTCTATGGTCCGTAATTATTCCCGCCCAAATATAATATTTCGCGTAATCGGTGCATAAACTGATTCAGGTAGCGCGCGCGCCGGTTGAGCGGATAAGCATGAATAGAGTGTTTTATTCATTAAAATGTTTTTCTTACCTGCTGGAACAATCTGGAAAACGCAGGGCTGCATTTGGCTGCCGACGTTATTGGATCCGCGGCAAGTCAGAGCTCCGTAGTCCCTTTCACTTGCCGTTGTGTATCTAAGCTCGCTAACACTACCGTTCACGGTACCTATCGAAATAAATAATGATAGAATAATTTAATAAATTTATTTCAGGGTGTAGTTGAATAAATAAATATAGAAAGTTAAGAAAAAATATAGATGTTTTAAGAGTAACGGTCGCAGACTGAGCGATGATGCGAAAACCTTAAAGTTTTGTGTGTCACAATATCCACTATATTTATTTTAAAATTAGTTTGGTGTATTTATTGTTTATAATAAGCTGTAAAATCGAAGCTTGAGCTCCACACTTATACACACACGCGCACTCACACGCAAAAACGCACATAATATACACACATACACCCACGCGCACACGCACACACAGATATCATATTCATAGTATAAGTAAATATGCGCATATTTCAGCCATAATACTTCAGTCATCATACATTTGGCCATTTAATAAGCTTTTCTTTACAATGCAAAAATAGTAGAAAAATTGACGCGACGTCGTTCAAGTTCAGTCACACCGCCACACGCAATCATGCAAATTCACGTCATATCCCAGCTAAATACGAGCCAAATAAAACTGAACGGGGATTGTCTTGCTAAGCCAAGACACAGTACAGACTAAAGAGCAGTAAGTTATCTTATCTTCATACAGCGGTACTGAACGCAGATATGTGCGCTTGTAGGTACGTACGTACTACGCACTACAACATGCATACAATTTTTGTTTACACAAGATTATGAGACGTTCGCTCAGAAATTCTATTCAATGAAAATCTAATACTAAAACGTAACGTAACATCGTAGACCACATTATCGCTTAACATCAGGTGAGATAGTGACAAGTGATTACCTATATAGAATAATGAAAAGTTTACAAGTATTATAGAAACGAACAACTTAGACGTGCCTCTATCAATCTACCATATTTTATTGAAATACCTACATGGGTATCTTGGCGTATAGCTAGAGGATAAACATACAGAAAAATTCTGCCCTTGCCTACTCTAGTAGGCAATTAAACCACATTGACAATGCCATACTTGTCTTCATTGTACTATGGCCAAGAGGTACCATTTACGTAAACAGCGCGCTTCGTTACACATTCAGGGCGTTGTCCGTAGACATGAGGTGCTGATTGAAGCGATTGAAGCGTTTGAAGCATTCTCTTCGAATGCTCACGATGAGGGTATGATAGGTGCTTCTCTGGTAAGTGTATTGGAGCTTTGTATCTAGTTTAATGCTTTCATTGGCGATATGGAGAGGTCAAGTCTTTCATTCAATTTCGGAAAATAGATTTCTGTCTACTCTGTAGGTTTACACATACGAGTTTTGTAGCATTTTTTTTCGATCTTATATTGTAAGAATAAGTTAAATACGTAGATGGTGAACACACTAGGCCTAGAATGGTCTCACTCTCAAGGACTGTATGCTGCTGGAACACCGTATGGCGGCAGATTTTCTCAGTGATGGTAGTAAACTACTTTTTAGTAGCAAGATAGTTGGAACATCGATATTATGCTACCATGCCTACCACCTGAGGAAGAGTACCCATAAATGCACTTAAAAATCCATTAGTGCACGGCCAGAATTTGGCCGGCGATCCGGATACCCGGTAAGTAAGAAGGCAAGCTATCTTCTTGCCTTTAAACCAAGTAGCAGTTCAATAATACTTAGTATGATGATCAGAGACTTGAAATAAATAATTAAGGCATAATTATTAAGATAACAAAAAAAAGTTATCCAGAGGAATAAATTGCCCCTGTCACTCACTCCATAATAACAAAACGATTAACATCTCAATCATTGAAATCAGATGACTACCTTAGGTGCTACGTATGTTCCAACGTGAATCAACAACATAAAAAAAACATCAACATTATCATCATCATCACCATCATCATCATCAGCCTTTAATAGTTCATGCTGAGCTTAGTTACTGAGCACAATCCTCGGCTTATCTCAACTAGATCTTGCCAGCCACATAGCGAACATCATCGCTTCACCTAGTCTGAGGGCGTCCTTAGCTACGATTACTGATTCTTGGTCTTTCAAAGACTCGTTTACCCCAGTGGTTTTCGGTCCCCTGCATAACGTGACCGGCCCATTGCCACATCTACTTACTGATTCGATGAGCTATACATTGGATGCTATACGAACATATCTATATCTATACTAATATTATAAAGAGAGAACATTTGTATTTTTGTATGTTTGTAATGAGTAAGTTCAAAAACTACTGAACCGATTTAAAAAATTCTTTCACTAGTACATAGAATGGACTTTCGAAATGAAAATAGGCTATATATTATCCCTTAACTTATTAACTTAATAAGACCTACAAAAAAGTCCGCGACAGCATATGTCTATCTATTAAGGTTGACTCACAGTAACCATTGTAATCTTAAAATTATTGTTAAAAAATATTACATAATTTCCAAGGCTATTTTCAAGTATATAGTATTAATCCTTATCCAAATAATTACGTTAATTAGCTTGGCCACATATTATAGATTAAAATTGTCCTTTACAGTATATAATTCAAATGAAAACTCTAGAAGATATCACGAATTTCACAAACACGCATCGCAAAATTAATAAAATATTTGCAGTGAAACCACAGATTAGGTCATAGTTACTACGAAAATATTATTATAAGCTTAGCTATGCTGTAGATTCCCACCGATCACAATCAATTTGAAGTCAATATAGTATAATAATATGATCTATTGTATAAAATAGTATTCATCTATATATATAATAATATAATATAATATTTTAAGCCACCCCGACTGATCTATGTATAATAGCTTTTTCCAATGACTCTAAACACGACATTTAAAATCTGAGCTGTAAGTTGGTGAGGATTTGAGTATTCTGTAGAGTCCAGGAGGCTTCCATGTTCTTACAATATCGTTGAAAAAGAAGATTTTCGAATTGATCAGACCTATGAAAGTTGATTTCATAGCGCAATTAACTAGAAAAAAGCTCATAATTTTATAACGATTGAACGAATTTTCATGAATCAAAGCTAAGAAAACTCTCGATGAAGACATCTATCAAACAAAAAAAAACTATCAATAATAAAAACAAAATCGGTTCATCCGGTTAGGTGCTAAGATGCTACAGACAGACACACAGATACACACGTTAAACGTATATTACCCCTACATTTTGCGTCGGGGAACGCCGTAAGGTTACGGCGGCAGTTGTACTCCTTGGTGGTAAGCTACTTTTTGGTAGATTTAATGATTCCACTACCACTGTACGAAAACTCATGATTCATGAATGCACATAAAGCTTTCATTGGTAGGTATATACCTAGGATTAGAACCAACGACCGTCGGGTCAGAATCAGGGTAACTCTCCTTTACGCCAAAGGGCCGTCCTATATCAATACGTATTATAAAACAAAGTTCATCACTGCGTCTGTCTGTCTGTTCGCAATAATCTCAATAGCTACTGAACGGATTATCATGCGGATTTCACCAATAGCCAGAGTGTTTATGAGGAAGGTTTAGGTGCATAATTCGTTAAGGTTTTGTGTAAATTGGATGAAATATGACGATGGTTGTTAAATATGTTCATATTTTATATTCGATGCAACAAACTGATGCAAATTTTGTAGGCATATATGTTCTACCCGGGGCGGGCTGTTAGTACATAATATAATAATATATTCACCAAAAGTTATAATTACGTTATAACAGTACTAATACGTACTACAATGTACTCAATGTACTAGTTTTTTTTTTTTTTTTTTATATGATAATGGGTATCGCTTGACCACTATCTCACCTGATGTTAAGTGACGATGCGGTCGATGATGTAGCGCGCTTACCCAAAAGATACCTATTCACTCGCGACTTGAAGACCCCTATGTTGTATCTAATCGGAAACACAGACTCGGGCAGGGAATTCCATTCCTTGGCAGTACGTATGATGAAAGAAGAAGCGAATCGCTTTGTACGCGTAAATGGTATATCCACCATGTAGCGGTGGCGCCTCTTAGTATCCCTGCTAGTCCGATTATAAAAAGGGGATGGCGGAATCAAGTTATGAAGTTCCGATGCACACTCTCCGAAATGAATCCGATAAAAAACCGACAAACAAGCGACCTTGCGACGATGCTCGAGACTCTGGAGTCTTTTGCTTACTAGTTGGTTGTCGTTGATGAGCTTCTTGGCTCTCCTCTCAATAGCTTCCAGTGTCTGCAGCTGGTATTTGGCAGAACCATCCCAGAGGTGAGAACAGTACTCCATACACGACCGGACTTGTGCTTGGTAGAGATTGAGCAACTGTCCCGGTGTGAAGTATTGTCGCACCTTAGACAAAATTCCAAGTTTTTTGGAGGCTATCTGGGCTTTAGACTCAATATAAGAGCCGAAATTGAGAGTTGGTGTTAATGAGATGCCAAGAAGCTCAAGTTGGTCATTTATCGGCACGGACACATCCCTGAAAGTAGGAGCCAGTTGAAATGGACGTTTGGCGGAGAAAAGACACGCCTGGGTTTTAGAAGCATTAAACTTAACCAGATTGGCATCGCCCCAATCGGAGACTGCCTTTAAGGAAAAGTTTAAGCGCTGAACCATCGCTTCTCTATGAGACTGGATTTGTACTGCACTGGCTCGTGCACTAGACATATAACTCTCCACAACGGTGCTGTCATCTGCATACCCTAAAATACCAGGTTTTAGCAGGTCATTAATATGCAGCAGAAAAAGCGTTGCAGAGAGTACCGACCCTTGAGGAACACCGGCATTTATAGCCAATTGGTCAGACGAGCAGCCATCAATGACCACACGAATAGACCGTTTCCTCAGGAAATCTGATATCCAGACACAAAAACCAGTGGGGAGGCCATATGAAGGAAGCTTGCTAATAAGGCTGTCGTGCCATACTCTGTCAAAGGCCTTAGAGATATCAAGAGAGACGGCAAGCGCCTCTCCATGATTCTCAATGGCCTCGCTCCAAATTTGAGTGGCATACGCTAGAAGATCCCCAGTAGACCGGTTTCGGCGGAACCCGTACTGTCGGTCACTGAGTAGATCGTTTGCTTCTAGGTATGTTAGGAGCCTGTGGTTCAGTACACGTTCCATAGTCTTACAGAGTATGGAAGTGACTGAGATGGGCCTGTAATTGGCAGGGTCAGCACGACTACCCTTTTTGGGCACGGGTTGCACGTTAGCTTGCTTCCAAGACTTAGGCACTTGACCAGTCGCCATAGACAAGCGAAAGAGACGTGTCAGAATAGGAGTCAACTCAGGCGCACACGTCCTTAAGACTATAGCTGGTATACCGTCTGGTCCACTAGCTTTATTCACGTCCAGATCGCGCAACGCTTTGCGCACTTCGGTTTGCCGTATGTGGATTTCCGACATAAACGTCCCGCATGACGGCAAACTAGAAGGTACAGCATTGCCAGCATCTAAACGTGAAGATTCCGCAAACAGAGTAGCAAATAGATTTGCTTTCTCTTTAGCGGTGTGAGCTAGCGATCCGTCGGGTTTCAGCAGTGGAGGCAGTGAGGGACGGCAGAAGTTCTCTTCGATCGACTTCGCCAGGGACCAGAACGCTTTACTACCCGAGGGGTAAGAAGCAAGTTTGTTCCCAGTTCGGCGTATGTGGTCGAAGCGAGCCTTCTTGAGAGCCTTTTTGCAAGACTTAGCGGCTTTGTTAAAGGCTTTCTTCTTTTCGCGAACATCTCTAGATTTGCGGGTTCGAGCATCAGCCCAGGTTAAGTAAGCCTTATGCTTTGACGCTTCAGCATCTCTACATTCGGAATTAAACCAAGGTCGAGCTTTGCTGGACAGAGGGACGTCAGAAAAAGGTATGTAATACTCCATACCCTGGCGTAATACTTCTGTCACAGCATCCGCGCAAGTTGAGGGATCGCTCGAAGATAAGCAAACTTACCGCCAAGGGTAAGACGCGAAAAAGCTTCGCATCTCATCCCAATCTGCTGACCTGTATCGCCATACCCGCCGAGACCCTTTCGGGCTGGGATCGGGTGGGGAGTAGACTGATACAGACTTTACCAGACAATGGTCGGAGCTACCCAAGGGTGATAAAACCGACACCGAGTAGCGGTCTGGATCTGTTGTCAGCAGAAGGTCCAAGCAATTGGCTGTATGGCCATCAACATCCGGTATCCTTGTTGCTTCCTGGACCAGCTGAGTGAGGTCTAGCGTCAAGGCAAGCTTGCGCATCTCTCGACCAGCATGGTCTGTGCTCTGGTATGGGTATAGCCAGTCTTGATGGTGGGCGTTAAAATCCCCCAGAAGCACTAATTGAGCTGATGGATACCGTTGTTGGGCTACGTCGGCCGCCTCACTGAGATAGTTTGTGAGCCTAGTTGCCTCCTCGTCTCCGCTGTGCGAACGGTAGACACCAGCATAGAGAATTTTCTCCATACCAGTGTCAACCAAAACCCACATGGTGGGAAATTTGGGGTCCTCAAGATCACGGAGACGCCGAAAGCAAATGTCATCGCGAGCATACATGCAGATTCCAGCACGCGCCCTGAAGCGATGCTCGAGGACGTAGCCTGGGTATGCGAGATATGCTGCGTCAGCTGGACATTTAATCTGCGTCAGTTTAAACATAATACAGGATACTGCTAAAACATGACCCATAGTTTAAGTTTTACCGTAGGTTTTTTTTTACATCGTACTGGGTAGCACTTGATCACTATCTCACCTGATGTTAAGTGATGATGCGATCGATGATGGAGTGTGCTTACCCAGAAGAAACCTATTTACTTGTATTATATATAGGTAATAATAATATCGTTTAAAAACTAAAAAACAACCGACTTCAATGCCGCGCTATTCATTTTCAGTACCAATTTTGAGATGTTTATCTCAATATCTCTGGAGGTACTTATCATACCTCAATAAAATTACCATGGTACTACACTTGGGATATCTCCTTTCGAACAAAAAAAGAATAATCGAAATCGGTTCATAAACGACGAAGTTATCCGCGAACATAAAAAAAAAAAAAAAATATATAAATATATATATATATATATATACGGTCGAATTGAGAAACCTCCTCCTTTTTTTGAAGTCGGTTAAAAAGAACCTTACCATATCTCGCAGGGGAAACGTTAAAACTCTCGCCGCTGTTGTTGAACTGCCAAAGGAAGGTGACGTCAGCAGGATCTGCGTGTACTGAGCAGCGCACGCGCAACGCTTCGTCGATTGCAGCACCTACGACTTGTGGAGACATTTCCGCACAAACTGGTGCAACTGCAGGCAAATAGTAAATAATTAAATTAATAAGATCGTTTAAAAAACTAAAAAGAACCGACTTCAATGCCGCGCAATTAATTTTCAGTACCAATTTTGAGGTGTTTATCTCCATATATCTGGAGATACTTATCAGACCTTGATAAAATTACCATGGTACCACACTTGGGATATCTTCTTTCCAACAAAAAGAGAATAATCAAAATCGGTTCATAAACGACGAAGTTATCCGTGAACAAAAAATATGTATATATATATAAACGTCGACTTGAGAAACCTCCTCCTTTTTTTGACGTCGGTTAAAAAGGCTGTTTAAAGGTGGTTGATCTGATATTCCGCAAGAGGACGAGAAGTGGAAGTAGTAATTCGAGTATTTTTCCTTATGTTATCAATAAAAAAATCGCAAAATATGCGAAAATAAATTGCGACATAAACGGTTACATACACTCTTAGATATGACAAATAACAAATTAAATAAATTATAAGTAAAAAATATTTTTAAAAACAAGCTTTCATCTGGGGCAATGAACTAAAATGTTAAAAATAAATTCTAGTAAGTATTTGAATCACTACCCGTTTTTCAGGCTAGGTAATTACCATACTTCAGTGCCTCAAGCTTTTAAAAATATAGGTAAGTACCTACACGCCAAATACTTACTAGAACTTATTTTTAACATTTTAGTTCATTGTGCCAGATAAAAGCTTGTTTTTAAAAATATTTTTTACTTATAATTTATTTCTAACTTTTTAGTAGGTAGGTATAGATACCGACTACCTACCTACTACCTAAGTATTTAAAAGAAGGCATGATGTTTTAAAATATTCCACGGATATTTGATGTGATTATGGGTAAAGTGCTCTTCAAGGAAAATCAATCTTTATTACTAATATACAATACTTTATAACAGAAATTCCATGGCCACCTTACAGCTTCATCATCAGATCCTGGCTATCATTTAAGTGTAAAGTGCTCCTCAAGACGAATCATTTGAGCCCAAACTCGGTAGAGTTACGTTGATTTATCACAGAGATGCCGTGGCCACCTTCCAGCTTCATTATCAGACCCTGGATATTATCTAGGTGAAAAGTTATCTTCAAGACGAATCAATCGAACCCAGACTCGGTACAGTTACGTTGATTTATCACAAAGATGCCGTGGCCACCTTCCAGCTGCATCATCAGACCCTGGTTATCATCTAGGTAAAAATGTCTATTCAAGACGAATCAATCGAGCCCAATCTCGGTGGTATTATGTTGTTTTATCATAGAGATGCCGTGGCCACCTTCCGTCTCCATCATCAGACCAGCTTCATGGTACCATATTATTGTATTGTCACCGAAGATACATAAGTACACTTGAGTCCAATCGGACATCGGAAAGTGGGTCTGATTTAGCTTCCAAGATTCCACCCGAACATACATAGTGACATACATACATACATACATACATTGTAAGTTAAATAAAAGCTTGTAAAATAAGATACATCAATGTAAAAACTTAAATTAAATTAAATTGCGAAACATTTACAAAATAAATAAGTGCATCAGGAGTAACTAGATAATATTGAATCTAAATTTATATGTCCTTTACTGAATATAATTCCAAATCAATCAACATATTTTTTAATTTCCGTCTAAAATTTAGCGGGGAACCCTCGTCAATGTTGTTATCACCACTGTTTTGCTAGTGTTAGTTAAAGTTATGAGCAAATAAAAAAGATTGTACTATACTATCCACATGTATCACATCTACACATCTACCTATACTATCTATTTCAATACACGATAGTGGAGCCGAAGCGGGCATCTTCTTCCGACTTCTTGCCTACAATTTACATGAAAATGTTTTTGGTGGAATTTTCCTTTTTTTTGTAAGTTGCTTATGACAATACTAGGAGTGCCCCGAGGCTACGCATCCGTTTAAAACTTTTTCATTTACTTAAAACTTTTTTTTCATAAAAATCTTTCTATCATAAAAACACATCAAAAAAGAATTAGCCAAATCGTTCCACGTATTTTCAAGATATCGCGTGACTAATGGAAATAGGGATTCATTTTTATAAAACCCGAAAAACCATATTGATTTTCAGACTTGTTACATTATTTAACCCCCTTAGAGGTAGGATTTCTAAAATCCAAAAACACCTATCTACTTATTTATTTACAGAAGTACTTATGTAAAGTTTCGAATAAAAAAAATCCTGTTTCTTCTTTAATCTTGTATTTCCATACTAACTTTAAAACCCGTTTTATACCCATAGGTGCATTTTGATAAATCCTTTCTTAGCTAATACTAACATCACAATAACTATCTGCATGCCAAATTTCAGCGCAATCTGAAATAGCATTGATTTTTAGACCTTGTTACCCCACTTCACCCTCAGCTAGGCTATTCTGTACGCTATCTCGACAGCGGAATCTGCGGTGAGATTCGAATTTCGTACTTTGAAATTCAATCGTATCACGTTCGCAATACGGTTGAATTTCGTAGTACAAAATTCAAATCTCACCGCGGATTCCGTTGTCGAGATAGCTTACAGAATAGCCTAGCAGGTTAGAATTTCGAAAAAGCCTGAAACACATTTTTTTTTATTATCAGAAGTATTTGTGTGAAGTTTCGAATCAAAAGACTAAGTATCTAATCTTGTTTTTCCATACAAACTTTGAACCCCCGTTTTATCCACTTACTGGACACTTATAAGTTCCAAGTTTTACATTTTTTGTTGTTTGTGTACTATTAATACTAGCTTACATAAACAATTCTAGCTTTCTATGACTTCAGGAAGTACCCTAATAGTTTTGATGATCACCAGTAAGTAAGTGAGTAAGTGACTGAGTGAGTGACTGAGTGAGAAAATTGGGTTTCTTTAGATATTAATAAAATCTAAAGTACTAATGCTATACATATACTTAAAACTTATACTTATAATTAAAACTTGATATGTTTAATAAATTCACTTTTTACGTTATATCTCGAGAATTTTGTTTATCTGGTATAATCCAAACCCAAGTTATGAGGATTCTAATACAACGAAGCACTTCGAGAAAAGGTAGGCCCTTGCGCTTCGCTTGGCTCGTCTTGGTGGGGCACTACCGTGCCCCCAGATAAAGAAAAGGCATTCATTACAACCCATAAAACAGCACGATGAATATACACAGCAACATCAAGTCAGAATACAGCAATTTTACATCCGCAACTTCGGCTATCGTTAGCCTGCATGTTAACGTTCGTTCGACCCGCTAAATTACAGGCATAAAATAACAATAAATTTAAAACTCCAAACAGCGAGTTTTCCTGTCGTAAAACGATAAACATAAATCATGCGAACAATTATTTTGGCAGTGGCCGAATTATTTCGTCTTTCCCTCTCACGTCGGCAATTAAGTGCGGGTTGGACGCTCGCGGAAGGAAGCTACACGATGCGCCAATATACGTTTGCGTAATAAATCTAGCAACGGACACAGTTGTTGATTTACGTAGGCGTAGGTCCGACGGGTAATGAAGGCTTACCTCCCTCCGTATTTACGTTCACATTATACTTCAAACCTGACTCATGGCACCACTAATCGCTCTGTAGACTTCGGCGCGTAACACGAACTAAATAATAATTAAATGTTCTTATCATCTCGTGAATATTTGTCTAAATCCACGCATACTTTGTCTCCAATTAGCAACGAGGCCCTTACCTACTCGATTGGAATTCATTCAACACAAATTGAGGAAATATTATTTCGAAATATTTCCCGAGTCCTTCCAAATATTTTGGATATTTAACTTTCGCAATTAGTGGAATTGGTTTGAATCTTTCCAAATGGAATTTGTTAATCGCTTTCAATAATTTGAGGACTAAATCAAACCTTTCATTTAATGTATCATTTTGTAATTCTAATAGGTAAATAGTCCGCTAAGTAGGTGGGTAAGATGCCATTAAAAATAATGAGAGATGTCCCTTCGGAGTGAAAAGTGTGCTCCGTAGCAGAACTGAAAGCGTAATTAATAGAATTTCAGATGCTAATGAGAACTAAAATGACATTCTTTCCACGTTATAAATTCAATAAAGTACTGGTGTGATGTAATAATAGTCTGCAAAGAGCCTCATTTCTCTCCATTTCATTCTATTTATTTTTGTTGTGGTGAAATAAATTATTGGGAGGGTACGAGCAGCAAACCGCTTATTACGAACGAGCAAATGTGTCTTTGGAATTGTACGGTTGTGCCGACTAAAACAAAGCCGGAGTGTAATAGCGGAACAGCAGATCGCTGTAGTCGGAAAATGGCTGTAGTAGTAGGCAATAATTTTGATGATTTAGAGGCGGCGGTGCCTTTAGCCAATTACTATGCGGGCGGTCGGCCGCGGAAGGAAGTCGGCACGTCGATCCCTACCGCAATCATTTGAATACTATTCGTAGACACATCATTATTTATAGGGCAGTAATTCATACCGCTCTCCGGTGACATTTTATGATGCCTGTGTCCGATGTACTCGTATATGTATATTCCTGTATAAGGGTTATGCAAATGACTGTCTAGGTGTACGGGAATGTCATGTTGGCACTTCGCTCGCAACGCCATATTTAGGTTCGAGCGAAATAAAAATGTATACGTATAAGCTCGTTCGAGGGCTTAAAACTTAAGTCTGGCAACTGAATTAATTCAGTGGGTATTTCTAATGCGAATATGTTTTAGTAATTTCGTTACGGTAATCCGATTTTCATTTTAAACTGAGATATTTTGTCGGTTAAGTAGTCTGTACGCAATTTTGGGTTGGCGGCAGAAATCCGAGGCTCATTTTGAGGCCCAATTTGTACAAGCTTTTAAAACGAGAGCTAAATTTTGTGTTCGGAAATATATTGTGCCTACACATTTAAATTTAATTGACAATGGAAAATTTTGTACAACTAGGTTACAGACGTGTGCATGTCATAGTAAATTTTAAGCTTTCGCGATTTACACACATAATTATATTGTAATAGATGAAATCAATATAGAATTTGCCACTACAACGAGATCTAAGGTACTGGCTAAATGCCACGATACTCTGCAAACATTGGCAACCAAGTATAACGTTAAGGTAAGATGGACGAAAAGCCATGCATCATGTGCTGGCAATATCACGGCTGACAAACTCGCTAAAGAAGGAACAACACAACAGGTAAGCGATGACGTGATGGATCTCTGTCGACCGTCAGCAATGGAAGTCAGAAACCTATTACGGCGTCATACCGAAAACGAACAACAAAAGTTGTGGGACAGCATGATAAGCTGTAAGCACACAAAAGCAGCTTTTCCGAATTTAAACAGCAAAGTTACAAACAGATTGCTAAAATTACAAAGACATGATCTTCGTATAATAGTAAGCCTCATCACGGGACACTGTAATCTAAATTATCACCTCCACAAAATTGGCGCTACAGATAGTCCTCTGTGTCGAGGCTGCATGTTTGAAAACGAGACCGTGGCACATGTGATCTTACAGTGCCCGGTCCTGGACGAGGTAAAAACCACAGCCGGGTTATACGTCCGAGACACGGATGAAGAACACCAGCCGCGGCAACCACAACGACAAGGATTAACAGTATCACCATTACTATCATCATCATCGCTATCTGCCTTAGCACTGCCAGCAACATCGGGCACACAAACTCATCCACAGCTTTCATCATCATCGTCATTTTCACCATCAATAATAACACCCTCACCACTGGAAGCGCTATGCCAGCGACCCAAAGCCGTACTACGCTTCATTAAGGAGCTGGGTTGGCTTGGGTGATCGCTGACAGGGAGAAATGCACAATACACCCCAAGCGGGACGTCAGTGCAGGTCTTATCGCCCCTATCACCAATTAGAATTATAATTATATTGAATTATTATTATATAGAATTATATTGTAATACGGGACTTATCGCGCTAAAAACATAATTTTATTTACCTCGACGTTTCGATCAAGTTGCATTGATCGTGGTCACGAGAAGACTGTCTTCTCGTGACCACGGTCAATCAAAACTAAAATTATGTTTTTAGCGCGATAAGTCCCGTATTACAATAATAATTATGTGTGCATGTTATTTAATTATACTTCAGGGAAAATATTTAACTGGTTATTTGATTACAATTATTTATGTGAAATGGGATGTGTTGCATTGCTGTCTGTTTTAGGGAACAAACAGGACTAAAACGTTAATTCCCTTACTACGCAAGAAGATAGTTATTTTTATAGTTTTTAGAAAAAAAAGCATTCTTTGTCCTTGCGTGTTTTCTTTACGCTATTGCTCCGCATGAGGGGTCATATCTTGTCTGTGCAAATGGCCAATTTGAATATTGATCAGTTTAAAATAGTATTAACATATTGTTTTACAGTGTGAACAAAAAATAAGGAAAACAAAACAAAACACTACAGTACAGTCAAGGTACTCACATTGAACTCGTAAAGTAACAACTTCGCTTGACGTTTCACCCCTCGCGTTAGCTGCTTTGCACGAATAGGCACCAGCTTCTTTTCTCGTCACTTTCTGAAGAACCAGTGACTTGGTGCTCACGATGATGCCCGAAGTCATATTTTGTATCACCGGCCTGTCCTACATTGAAGATAATTATATACAACCTACTTTTAACCCTATCCTATAAGCGCTACAAGTCAAATTCACATAAATATAGTTCACAGTGCTACCACTGTGCTTAGAAGATCTTATATCAACACACATGATGACACAGTAGTACCTTAAAGCTGCGAAAAATAAAAAAATGTCAAAGCGTTTATTCTGTACTGAAAATGCCCCGCGGCTTCGCCTGCGTTAAAATACTACTCGCATTTACTTAAAACTTATCTTTCATAAAAACTTTTCTATCATAGCAAGACTTCAAAAAATTAGTAGCCAAATTGGTCCACCCGTTTCCAAGTGTTAGCGTGACCAAGAGAAATAGGGATTTATTTTTATAAAAGCCAAAAAAACCATATTGATTTTCAGACTTTGTTACTCTCAGGGGTCGAATTTATTACTTATTTATTTACAGAAGTACTTATGTAAAGTTTCGAATAAAAAAAACTACTTAATCTTGTTTCTCCATACAAACTTTGAATCGCCCTTTCGTCCTCGTAAGGGGAGAATTTTGGACAATACTTTCTTAGCGGATACCTACTTCATAACAACTATATATGCCTGCGAAATTTCAGCGCAATCCGCTAAGTGGTTTGAGCTGTTGATAGATCAGTCAGTCAGTCAGTAAAATTTGCCTTTTACTTTAACAGATATCTATACAGATAAATAAAATTGAAGTGTCTGTTTGTAATTCCGAATTAACAGCTCTTTACTAAATTCATATGAAAATATATACGGTACTTACATTAAATAAAAATTATTTAATTTTATTATGTTTGTCTCTCTATCCGTCTGTCTGTTTATTCCGGCTAATCTCTGAAACAGCTGGACCAATTTTAAGGGAATTTTCACAGGCAGATAGCTGGTGTAATAAGGAGTAACTTAGGCTACTTTTATTTTAGAAAAATAAATAGAGTTCTGCAAAAACAAAACTGAATTATGTATAAATTTCACCCGTGCGAAGCCGGGGCGGGCTAATAGTAGGCAATATAAAGCATTCACAAATTTCAAAATTAATAATGTCATAAACTAATGTAAATAAACTTTTGTGTATAAAATGCTACCTGAGTTCTAAAAAGATTTTTTTTGCATATAAAAGATTAAAAAAAAAGATTTATTGAATCAACTTTAATTGTACGGGAAATACATTCAAACTAAATCATGATCACTAACATTTCGGTTTTAATAAATGTCTAACTTTAGCAAAAATTATTACATCAAACCACTTGCTAAATTAAAAGATAGCCATCAACTTTAAATTTACTTTTGAATTGTATTAAAACTAAAAACTTCACAACGAGTTAAACAAAAGAAAACTGTATTAAAAACCGTAATCCAAACTCATCAAATTAATCTCGCAAAGTTAGGTTAGGTAGTTTTAGGTAAACTAGTGGGGAATAGGCCAAGAGCGAACTATAAATTTTACAGCGGGATTCCCTTAAGGGGTAAATTACAATATAAACTTTGGTTATTTGAAACTTACGTTATGGTACCAAGATATCCGATGTTCCCGTGGGTTGGCGCGTATATTGCACTCGAAGTAGACGTCATCTCCTTCTTTGATATCGTGAGGATTGAGGGTGCTGCCGAGAGTTAGCGACACGAGAGGACTGTCTGAAGGAAAACTTTATCTTTATTAAAAATGTTTTAGCTCTCCGACCACAGCAAACTAAGCTATAGAAACTGTTATCTTAACTCTAGTTTTTACTCGAAGTTACTTAATACATTTCTTAGGTTTCTTTGTCCCCTTAAAAATGTTCAAGTAGATAATATTGTCCGCTACTAGTTATTTTTCTAATGTTTTGTTTACCTGTGATGATACCTGCGGAGTCTATTAATTTATAAGTATAAAACAATTCTTTAAGTTAGAATGATACAACTTTTTACTATATATCCTTTATTTAAGCACTTGACTGCTTTCTCACCTGATGAAAAAGTAAAGTAAAGATACAGTCTCAAATTTAGTCCTGGTTGGGTGGATTTGAAAACTGCACTGAGATGATGCGCTGGAAAACTGGCCTATTTTTATGCCAAAGTTACTGTTAGTTAGCTACAATTAAAGCTCAATTTTATCTCTGCAATAAAAAATTATAGTAAACATTATGGTAGAGGCATTTACCTCCAAATATCTTTACAGAATAATAAAACCTTAGCGTGGCAAATTTTCTCCAATAGTAATTTGGCTTTATACGCAGACAGTATGATTAAGATAAACAAAATGTCATCGTTTAGTTCATAAAATACCCGTCGGTCCTTGATTTTTTTAGTTGGTTAAAGTTAAACATTTGTCATGCTATGCATTATAAGAATGTTTTTAATGTTGGTAGGGTTTTCTTTAAATGGGATTTTCAATTTTAATGAACATAAAGTAACTTATAAGTTTACTTATCAAAGACCACCAGAATCATGGATAGCCTATTCGGCAACTGATATTTTGTGTAGGGCTCCGACAACGTACACACTCTTATTTTCAATTGATTCAGGTTTTTTCAACAGGAGGACATCAATCTATGGAGTTTCATGTCAAATTTATTCTGTAGATTAGTATGCCGTTAGGCAGCTCACTTATCGGTCCGTTTGGTTCCGATACATTAAGTATGCGATAAATAAGACAAACGCAAGGGTGTATTGCACCCTTGCCGCACTGATTTATGTGCAAGCATCATAATAATGATAAGAAATGTATGAAGTAATTACAAGCATCAGCATAATGCACGGATATCGGACGCCATTTCTAGTTGGTGCATACCGATCCGTGCCCGAACTGTCTCACAAAATTTCTGAAGCGTTTGCCGTTTAACTACGACATTTGAATTTAAACCAAAAATAATTCTAATATTTTGCGAAGGCGTGTTCCATGTGATGGACAAAAACACTATGTATAGAATTCCAACGGCGCAGATTTTAATATTCAGTTGTCTCTATATGAATACAACCAGCAAACCTGTTACTAACTGCTGTTAATGTTTACTACAGTGAAAGCCAAAGTAAACATGTGTGATAAACACAGTGCTGTACAATACTGAACACGCATAAAAAATATAAACGGCATAAAAAGTTTGAATAAATTTCAGTTGCCATGAAAATATAAATAATTATTATTGATTTTTGAATCACAGAAATAATTCAAGTTGGTAATTTCAACTCCTTTAAATTAAGCAAAGACTTAGCTTTCCCACGACAGAATATGTCCACGTTAAAAAAGTATAATTTGTGAGTCATATAGGATATGAATATATAAGTACCAAGTTTTATCAAATATAAGTATTCCAGGCCTAGCGCATTCAACACCTCATCGAGTCGAGATAGTTTGTTTGTTTGTAAATTCAAAAAAAATAGTACAAAAGGAGGACATATTGCTAAAAGCAATATAATAGTAGTAATCAAACCCTAGCCGAAAAGATTAAAATAAATGTTCAGCTATTTTTGCGTGATCGAGAGACAAACACACAAACACATCCGAACTTACAAACTTTGGCATTTATAATATTAGTAGGATACATTTTTGGAATACATTTGTTACTATTTTATGCTGAAACGGCTGGATAGGCAATGGAAGGCAGATTTGGATAAAATATACAAAAAAAGGAAGCTAGCAAATAGGTTTTCATGCTGAAATCGCAAGTAGTACACACTGATACCACAAATGGTAGAAGCATATTAATATTGATGTTCCACCTGACTTGCTACCAAAAAGTAGCTGATCACCATCAAGGAATAAATCTGCCGCCATAACCTAACAGTGTTCTGGTAGCACATAGCCCTTGAGAGTCGGAGCATTCTAGGCCTAGCGTGTACACCATTTTCGAACACATCATCGCTCACCATCAAGCGAGAAAAAAAGTAGAGTTAGCAATATTAAAAAAAATGATACTAACATACAACATTAAGGTCCAGCTGATCGTGGATGTAGGTGGAAAGGTGTGGGTTCGTTGCCAGGCACTTGATTGTAGACCCGTTGTCTTCTGGCGAAGGGCTGAACACCAGAGTACTGACTGACCACGTGTCGTTGGCATTGCTTGACACCTGAAATATACTTTACTATTAATCCTTGGGAGTGCTGCTGACTTAAAATGGCTAAAATTATCACATCTGCATAAATACGTAGCAATATGAGCAAGACACTTGTAACACTTGATTGTAATAATTACATAATATTTTGCAGGTGGTAGGACAATATAATGGTGTACACCTGGCCAGCCACCACCCAAAGCAAGCTAGAAAATCTGTCACCAAACATCTTATGTATCCCGGCAGCTATCCTTAAGAGCCAGTTCCCAATCTAGGCCTAGCGTGCTTCTTCATCATCTTTGACCACATCATCACTTACCAACGGGTAAGATAGTGGTAAAATATATACAGGATGATTCAGCACCGATGGATCAAACGAAGGAGGGTGGTAGAGGACCTCACTGCGCATCTATTGAACCCCCATGTATGTTCTACCATTTTGGATAGTTAGTGAGGTATGACATTTTTAGGGTGCCGTAGTCCTGACAAGGAACCCTTATAGTTTCGTCATGTCCGTCTGTCTGTCTGTCTGTCTGTCTGTCTGTCGGTTTTGCTAAGAGACCGTTAATACTAGAAAGCTGTAATTTTGTAGGAGTATGTATATATATTACGCCGACAAAGTGCTGAAATAAAATTGTGAAAAAGTTTTTTTTTAGGGTAGCTCCCCTATATAAAAAATCGGGATGAATTTTTTTTTCATCGTCTACCCCATTGTGTGGGGTATCGCTGAATAGGTCTTTTAAAATGACTTAAGGGTTGCTAATACCATTTTTCGATTGAGTACTCCCTTTACAAAATATTAAACTTTAAAATGCAATATTTTGTTCCAGTAAGGCGTCCCCCCCCCCCCCCCCTCTCTACCTTAATTCGTGATAATAGCGCATTTAATGAACTTTAAAGGAAAATAATAGAGTTTGAGATAAGTGTATTAGTTTGCAGTAATAGTCGTTGAACTTGGGTGTTGGATATATTTGTACCAAATACAAAATCCTTAGAATAAATCCTTTAAAGTGACAAAGACGGAGTACCTAGTTGCTTGTTTATAAAGGGTAAAGACGCATTGAATAACAGGCTACTACGGAACCTTACACTGTGCGTGGCCCGACACGGACTTGGCCGGTTATTTTAAATGTTTTTACCTTTCACCGCTTTAGTTCACAAACAATTTTTTTCTGCAAAACCTTTTACGCTAGAGCAATAATGTTTATTTTTTAATCATAGGTAAATAATAGAAATAACAAATAGTATTATTAGTATTTTAATCAAATAGTAAATACTATCATAAACAAAAAAAAGTATGAAGGAATATATGAGGTATGAAAAAAATTTGAAATTTTTTTTGTATTGGCCTTGCAAACTTTATGCAGTAGTCAATGAGATTTTTGTAACTTTTTCTATTATAATGAAAGTATTTACTTTTCGAGTGAAATAATAATGATACTATTTGTTAGGTATATTATTTACTTACGATTACAAAAAACATTATCACACCAGTGTTGAGCAGAAAAAAAAAATTGTGAACCAAAGCGGCGAAAGGCAAAAAATGTCATATCTCATAAAATATTCAAAATAGTAGAACATATACGAGGGTTCAATAGATGCGCAGTGAGGTCCTCTATCACCTTGCTTCGTTTGATACATCGGTACTGAATCACCCTGTATATTTTAATAACTAAAAACCGACTTCTCATGCCGCGAGAGTCAGTTTCAGTAGCAGCGTTTGAGATGTTTATCTCTGCTTATGGAGATGCTCATCGGATCTCAATGAATCGTATGTCGGAATGAAAATTGTCTATATATTATCCCGTTTAAATCAAAGTTACATCCGTGGAGACCTAATTTGCAACCTAAGTCGACTAAAAACGGTCGATTAAAACACGTTTCTTACGAACGCTGCTCAATTGAAAATAGATGGAAGAATATTTTTTATGGAAGAGTTGTACAACTTAATAAGACCTTTAGAAAATTCCGCGACAGCATATGTCTATCTCTTAAGGTTAACTCACCTTAACCATTTTAATCTTTAATTAAAAAAAAAAAAAATTACATAACTTCCAAGGCTATTTTCAAGTATATATTATTAATCCTTATCCAAATAATTACGTTAATTAGTTTATAGATTAAAATTGTCCTTTACAGTATATAATTCAAATGAAAACTCTAGAAAATTAATAAAATATCTGCAATGAAACCACAGATTAGGTCATAGTTACTAAGAAAATATTATTATAAGCTTAGCGATGCTATAGATCCCAACCGATCACAATCAATTTGAAGTCAATATAGTATAATAATATATTTTTACTGTATAAAATTCTATTGTATAATATAGTTATGATCTATATATAAACCACCCCGACTGATCAATGTATAATCTTTTCAATAAAAGCATTCCAATAACTCTAAACACGACATTTCAAATCTGAGCTGTAAGTTGGTGTGGATTTGAGTATTCTGTAGAGTACAGGAGATGTCCCAGCATCAGGTCAATGCTTCCATGTTCTTACAATATCGTTGAAGAAGAATATTTTCGAATTCATCAGACCTATGAAAGTTGATTTCATAGCGCAATTAACTAGAAAGAAGCTCATAGTTTTATAACGATTGAACGAATTTTCATGAATCAAAGCTAAGAACACTCTCGATGAAGACATCTATCAAACAAAAAATATCAATAATAAAATCAACATCGATTCATCCGGTTGGGTGCTAAGATGCTACAGACACAGTTACATACACACGTTAAACGTATAATATTTATCTTTAATCCCATGATTTGATTGATTTTGATTCAATGATCCCACTACCTCTGTACGAAAATCCATGATTCATGAATACACATAAAACTTTCATTGGTAGGTATATAGCTAGGATTAGAACCAACGACCGTCGGGTCAGAATCTGGGTAACTATCCTTTACGCCAAAGGGCCGTCCAATATCACTACGTAAGTATTATAAAATAAAGTCCATTACTGCGTCTGTCTGTCTGTTCGCAATAATCTCAATAACTACTGAACGGATTATCATGCGGTTTTCACCAATAGCCAGAGTGTTTAAGAGGAAGGTTTAGGTGCATAATTCGTTAAGGTTTGGTGTAAATTGGTTGAAATATGACGATGATTGTTAAATATGTTCATATTTTATATTTGATGCAACAAACTGATGCAAATTTTGTAGGCATATATGTTCTACCCGTGCGAAGCCGGGGCGGGCTGCCTAAAATGAATGTCTAATTAAGTGAATATCTCAAGTATCAATTACTAATTTTATATGAAATAAATTGTATACTAATCAATGTTATATTAAATTACAAGGTACAATTAATTCAATTAGATCATGCAACGGTGTATGCAATGTTTTTCACCAAAGTTAGTGTACTGGATTGTACTGTATCATTTGCCAAATGATTTTCAAACAAGTTCACAACAAATTCTCAAAACAATCTCTCAGACAGACAACAATCAGGATCTCTGCCACCAAATGTGTAACATTTGCCAATTACGGGTACAAATTTTCAGAACAAGTCAAATTTTTAACCACGTTCTTGCTACCAAAATGTTTACAACCAGGATATTTAAAAGGGAGGTGTACCACGTCCTGTTTGAGAGGGGAAGCGTGTTGTCGTGGATGACGTGATAACCTCGATATCCTGGGGAAACTTCACCGCGATTACACGGCGTTTAAGGTGGTCAAATTTGAGGCTATAACCTACCTGATGGTGGAGTTCGAATCTCATGCAAGTGGGGTTTCCTACTACTAACATTCAAAATTGCAATTTTAATTGTTATTAATTGTAGTAGTTCCCTGACTCGTCCACAATGTCGACGTAGCTGGATGGCAATTCTAAAGTTCACTTCACTTATCCACTAATTGTATATATTACGTGTCGTTTTGTTCAATCACAATATCACTAATTCCAAGGTCGCGTCCCAAGGATATCAAATTAACGCGTTTTCAACAAAATCTATTGCGAAATTCGACCCGTGTCGTTTTTAATGCATACCGATGCCAAAGCAAAAACCAATTGTCCCCGAATGAAAGATTCACACAGCTGGGCGACGGCGCCATGACAGTTGCGAAGTGACAGACGTCAAAGTCATTTCGCTCAAACGTCACGCGCGCGTAGACGCATTATGCCATACAGCAGGCAAATTTGTTACGGGACGAAACAAGTAGCTTTAATTGTGTCGTTAAAGCAGTTAGTTGCTCTCAATTTAAAAAATAGTATTATTATTCGCCAATAGATGTCGGTAAGAGTCATATTTTTCTGTTTAAGTGGCAAAAAATACCGAGCAAAGCTCGGTCAACCAGATATTTAATAATATTAATTACTAACACCTTTGTGTTACCGTTTACTTAGTTGGTGTTAGAAGTTCGTTAGATATTTGTCAGATGGCGTTCGGTACCCTCCGTGTGCGGGACAAAAGTCTGACTCGCACTTGGTCAGTTTTATTTTTTATCATATAGGCTAGCATTTGACCATTGTTTGACTGTTGGAGAAAATCAGAGGGCTGCCCCCTGATTCTCAATCATTTGAAATCTATTCGGATTCGGAAGTTGCATTTTAAATCTATCTTTGTCCTGATAAAGATTTGGCTTTTACTTCTTTGATGTCTTTTATAATAGAAAGGTTTTTACAAAATAAAAGTTTTAAGTAAATATAAGAAGTCTTTAACGCGGGCGAAGCCGCGGGGAACTTCTAGTAATTTATAAACCGGAGTACAAAAAAATCATGTTGTAGAGTGGAGCTCAAACAGGCGGAAAAAGGACTAATAAATATAGGCAGGTAACTTTCTCGCAGCGCTAGGACTTCTGCTAGTCCGGTACCACTACTTTACCAATTAATACAGCCGTGGATAAGGACTGTTTTTTGTTTGAATGCTAAATTATCCAGTAAAATTACAGGGCATGTGAGACATGTTTCCGGAAAACAAGCTTTTACGTGTATCTGTAATAGGTAGACGCCATTGCTTCCTATCAGGCGAGCGTTGTGTTTGTTCTATCATCCTATTAAATATAATTTAAAAAAAACGTTTAGATAAACAACATTATCATTAGGTAGAATAAGTAAGGTTATCCATATATACAAAAAGAGATCAACACTCTCTTATATCTCTCACTCTATAATATAAAATACAACCAATTACCCGCTTGAACATTATTTGAATAAATTCTAAAAAAGCAAATTAAATCAAATGCTAGCACGTCACACAGCGTTAAATTGCAAGCTTATCGCGTGTAAAGTAAATTGAGTTTTTCTTTTTCAATCGAAGTAGAAACATTTCAAGATTCTTTGAAGATCTTGTAGTTACTAATAGTTATGTTTTCCAAAGCAATTTAACAGCTGTGCCAGCGCTTTCAACGCAATTATCACGCTTTTTGAATTCAATTTCAAAATACTTTTTCTGTTTGTTAAAAAAGAAACAATTAAAATAATCGTACTGGGCATATCAGCTGTCCAATTTTAGAAGACTAGACTGTCCCTGGAGATTTCTAAATGGAATATTTTTAGTTAATTTATTCAAGACTAACAGTAGACCATGGGTCACCTACAATGTACCATTGACTTTTCTTTTTGTTTGTTGAACAGACAATTTCATGACCACAATTTTACCTGATGTTTAGTGACGATGCGGTCTAATATGGAATCGTGTTGAATTTTCCGCCAGGGGCGCTAGTGGACTACAAGGTCCACGAAATGTCAAATATCTTTTTTCAATGGGAAGTGACATTTGACATTTCATTATGAATTGTATAATTTGATAGCTGTCATCAGGAACAAATTGCAGTAAGACGAGGCGCTGGATAACTGGCTTTCGTCTTATCCACGGCGTGCAAATATCCCAACAAGTCTTTTATACTGGTTGGCGCTAAACATCATGCCAGAAATCTGTAAACCGATTTGTGATATGTTGTTGTTTGGTAGGTGATTCCAGTCCCTGAGTCTACAACCAGTTGTGACCCATTTAGTACCACCCAGAGCTCGTATGTAGGGTTAATTAAAGTCTTAAGCTAAGGACTACAGAAAGCTGTACTATGTTGCTACAAGTTAAAAAAAGAAACCGGCACGAGTTGAATTCGCGCACCGAGTAAAAGAGAATGTAATGGCAAGATATTCAAAACGATAACTTATCAGGAAATCTGCAATTAAGCTTTAAATTCCCACATATTCATGACAAATAAATGTAGCTTTATCGTTTCTGTCTTATTTTACAAAACTGTGATAGAGCGTAAATTCTAAAACCGGTAGCCTAAATCTCGTGGTGTAATTAAACCACGGTGCTCTAATTTCAATAGGCGAACGGCGGTAAAGCTTCAGTTAACTTTCATTGTAAACCGAAACACGTGCAGGACTTAGCAATAGATTATCGCATTCACAGCGTGGATCGTGATAAGCTATAGTTTGCACTTATTAATTTACTGTCTAGAACAAAAGCTCAAAAATAATGTTTTTTTTTACTTGAAATACTTGAAAAATGTTTCGTTTTTGTATGTAAGATCATTGACGTTACATACGTCACGTGAGTGAATGTTGCGATCTCACCGCGTGACCTTAGTTAGAGCGTTTCTCCACAGCAACGGCACCGGGATGTCAACGAGAAAGATATTTTTCCGGGCCGATTTTAAAATTACGTGCCGGCGATCGTTTATCCACCGCCACCGGTCCCGGCGGTTCTGTTTCTTCTAGCTATCATGTGTGGCAGAAGAGTTTCCATAGAAATAAAACAAACAACTTCAGACTACTCTAAAAAAGGCAGACAGACCGAAAGCAATCCGGCAAAAAGACGTAATACGGCACAATTACTACGAAAACAACTCTGCGAAGTAATACTACGGAACCGTCCGATTACACTGCATCATTAGTTTTACGTATCGTGTTATTACACTGCAATAATATAGGCGGACCAGGTACTATCTTGCTCCCTAATTAGGGACCTTTACAGCGTTACTCTTATTACACTTGCCTGGTTAAGGAGTTAGGGGCCCTGATTCAGTATGGTGGTTGCCGTTATACTCGAGTATTTAATATTACTGAACTTGCTGGCACTCGTTTGTACGAGTCCACTCCGTCTGCCTTTTTGCAATAGTCTGAGTAAAAAAATAATAACCGATCGAACGGCGCCGAGCGCCGGCAGTGTGTGGACTAGATCAAACGTGTTTTGTATTGCCAGCCAATGCCAGCACATCGGCCCGTCAAAATCTCGGGCCGATTTCTAGAGGTCGCGCCGATCTACTCGAAATATCGGCGGCCGGGATGACGGCGCCTGGTGCTGGTCATGCTGTGGACAAGCTGCCATACTACACATAATATGTACCGCTACTTCGGCGCCGTCATCTCGTTCTCGTTGACGTTCCGGTGCCGTTGCTGTGGACAAACGCTCTACTCCCGAAGAAGAGTGACGGACTCGCTCGAAACTTAGGTCAGGATAATTCGAGATATGCAGCCGGAAGCAGTATACTTAATCCGTTATACGTCCTTACTCAATCGTTTTTAGGGTCCGTAGCCGAATGTAAAAAAACGGAACCCTTATAGATTCGTCATGTGTGTCTGTCCGTACGTATGTCACAGCCACTTTATTCCAAAACTATTAGTACTACACAGTTGAAACTTGGTAGGTAGGTGTATTCTGTGAACTGCTTTACGATTTTTGTACGTAGTTAAAATAAAACTGGCCAAGTGCGAGTCAGCATCGCGTCTCTTATCGCACACTTAGGGAGGGTTCCGTACAATGCGAATCATAACAGAGTTTCAACCTCATATATTTGATTAATTGATATTACCCAGAATATTGTGTTTGGTCGCGATCTAGAAAGACGGGGCTCGTTTACTAGCGCCATCTATGTCATTTTGCCGAAACTAATTAGATAGATGGCGTTTAAAAACACGTTTTTTGTATGGGAACCCCCTTTAATTTTTAATTTTATTTTGTTTTTAGTATTTATTGTTCTAGCGGCAACAGAAATACACCATCTGTGAAAATTTCAACTGTCTAACTATCACAGTTAATGTGCTATAGCCTGGTGACAGACGGACAGACAGACAGACAGACAGATAGACAGACAGACAGACAGACAGACAGACGGACAGCGGAGTCTTAGTAATAGGGTCCTGTTTTACCTTTTGGGTACGGAACCCTAAAAAATATATTAAGGGGGGTATACATGGAACTGAAATTAAAAAAAAAAATCATCAAACCTATACGTGCGGCATGTCTATAGACAGGTTTTTAAAAATTACATTAAGGTTTCTAAAACTATTTTTTCTTAAAGTCAACCATTTGAAAGATATGTATGTATGTCTAAAGTGGTAAAATGTGTGTCAATGTGTGAAGATGCGTGCGTTTTGAGATGGAATCGTGTTTGTTGCAGCTAATGCTAATATTGCAAATAAAGCGAGGCGTAGCACTAGGACAACTCCCTTTCTAGAGTTAGTGCTATCATTCCAGACCGCATCATCACATACCAACAGGTGAGATTTGGGTGAGATAGTAAAACGCCGTGGCCTATACGATATAAACTTGACAACTGACTTATCTGATGTATGTTTAATCTAGTTAAAACGTAAGTGGAGCTCAGCTGGAGGAATCAATTAGAGATCACATGTGCGATAAAGGTTTTAGCCTACGAAGACCAATTTCATAAAAATTACCCTCTTATGGATATCATCATCAGCCTATTTCCGTCCACTGCTGGACATAGGCCTCACCTATGGTACGCCACTGAGCTCGATCTTTAGCTCTTTGTTTCCAACCGCTGCCAGCCAGCTTGCGTATATCATCGCTCCACCTAGCTGGAGGGCGCCCTACACTCCGTTTACTGAGCCGTGGTCTCCACTCTAGAACACGTCTACCCCAACGGTTATCGGTTCTACGACAAATGTGACCAGCCCACTGCCACTTCAGCTTGCTAATCCTTTGAGCTACGTCGATAACTTTGGTTCTCTGACGGATGACCTCGTTTCGACTTCGATCCCTCAGAGATACTCCGAGCATAGCCCTTTCCATAGCTCGCTGAGTGACTTTAAATTGGTGAACCAGTCGCACTGTCAGTGTACACGTCTCGGCTCCGTAAGTAATAACAGGTAGGACGTACTCGTTAAAGACTTTCGTCTTTAGGCTTTGTGGTATGGGCGATGCAAAGACTCGACGAAGTTTTCCAAAAGCTGCCCATCCCGGCTGTATCCTTCTGCGAGCTTCCTTCTCGAAGTTGTTTTTACCCAGTAGCAAGATTTGCCCAAGGTACGAGTATACGTATTCGTGAACAACTTCGAGAGGAACTCCGTTTAGGGCAATCGGTTCCGGGACAACATGTTCGTTGAACATGATCTTGGTCTTATCCAAGTTCATCCGGAGGCCGATGCGTGCAGAAGAATCAGCAAGGGTGGTCAGCATATATTGCAAGTCCTGCACGGTTTCAGCCATGATGACGATATCATCCGCAAACCTCAAGTGTGAGAGGTGCTCGCCGTTTATATTTATGCCCCGTCCTTTCCAATTCAGCGTCTTTGGGGGAAATAACGTCCCCTTGTTTCACTCCTCTATGTAAGGGGATATGTTCAGTCTGCTGATTTTGTACTTGGACGGTCATAGTCGCGGCGTCATACAGGCCTCTCAGTACTTGGACGTATCGCCAATCAACTTGGCACCGTTGCAGAGACTCCAGAACAGACCAGGTTTCTACAGAGTCAAAAGATTTCTAATATTCCACAAACGCAAGGCACAGGGGCTCGTTATATGGCTTATGGATAAACGAAGTTAATACATTTAATTTTTAATGCGTGGTTAACGTTACTAGGAAACCATTACAGTAATAATATTATATTATCATACAAAAGGCGTGCACAGACTAAAATAAAAAATACCATAGAGTAGGCGAGCCTATATTAGTTTAAGCTGAAAATCTAATTCCCACTATAAAATACCACAAAACCATTTTTCAACTATTCACACTGTCACGTTGGGATTGGTCCGATTGCTAAGCAATTAGTTCTGCACTAAATCATAGTCCGTCGATGGACGTGCGGTGCGCCGATCGATTTTAGTCGCCAGTGCGTTTAAAATGAAACTTAATACACGATTTATAGTGGTTCCGTTTAAATACAAATAAGTTAAGACTATTTTTAGGGTCCCGTACCTAAAAACGTAAAAAAGGAACCCTTATATTATCACTTTCTTGTCCGTCTGTCCGTCTGTCTGTCTGTCTGTCCGTGTGTCACCACCAATTTTCTCAGGAATGGGTAGACCTAGCAAAATGAAATTTATACCAGATACTGACGTTTATAGTCTCTACTAGCTGTTATCCGCGGCTTCGCTCGCGTTATTTGAGTCTTTATGACCTTTGAGGTCAAGTCACCATAGATGACCCTAAAGTCGAACTCAATATCCTTTATTGTTAAATTCATTAATCATTTTGGTTAGGTATAAGAAGTTGTGCTGTTTAAATGTTTGACTCAACATAAAAGTTCCTGAAACATTTCTTACAAAGAAAATAAGGTGAATAGCTGCGCGAGCGCAGCGAGATCTATCATTGCGCGAGCTAACATTTTTTATGACTTTTTATGACCCTGACAAATTTAAGACCTAATAATCAACTCACTATAGATGACTCTTAGGTTGAACTCGATATCGTCTATTGTTAAAGTCATTAATAATTACTTGGTAAACCTAACCAAGGATTACCAAGTTTTGCTGTTTAAGTATTTGAGTCAGTCTAATGTATGAGGCTGTTGAAACACGCTATTATACGCTATATAGCGTTATTACTGCGAAAAATTTTTACGAGTTTTTATGACCCTGACAGTTTTTATGACCTACTAAGTTAACACCGATGACACGGCAAAACGTGATATCCACTTATTTTAAGGTTAATAATCATTATGATTATTGAAGGTTGTACTGTTTAAATGTACGACTCGTTTTGATGCATGTGGTTATTAATATACAAAAGTTGCTTATATATTACTTTTAAAGTAGATAAAACAAATGCCTGCGCAAGAGTAGCGAGCGCAAAAATTTTTTACGACTTTTTATGACCCTCACAGTTTTTATGACCTACTTAGTCAACACGCATGACATTAAGGTTAAACTTGATATCCACTTATTTTAAGGTTAATAATCATTATGATTATTGAAGGTTGTACTGTTTTAATTTATGACTCGTTTTATTGCATGTGGCTATTAAAATACAAAAGTTGCTGAAATATTACCTTCAAAGTAGTTAAATAATTGCGCGAACCTGGCGAGCGCTAAAAATTTTTACGACTTTTTATGACCCTCACATTTTTATGACCTACTAAGTCAACACTGATGACACTCAGGTTAAAGTCGGTAATCACTTATTTTAAGGTTAATAATCATTATGGTTATTGAAGGTTGTACTGTTTCAATTTATGACTCGTTTTGATGCATGTGTCTATTAATATACAAAATTTGCTGAAATATTACCTTCAAGGCAGATAAAACAAATACTCGCGCGAGCGTAGCGAGCGCTATTACTGCGCGAGCGAAAATTTTTCTTTTTATGACCCTGATAGCTTTTATGACCTACTAAGTCAACACCGATGACATTAGTGTTAAATTTGATATCCACTTAATTAAAGGTTAATAATCATTATGATTATTGAAGGTTGTTCTGTTTCAATTTTTGACTCATTTTGATGCATGTGGCTATTTAAATACAAAATTTGCTCAAAAATAACATTCTAAGTAGATAAAATAAATAATTGCGCGAATGAAGCGAGCGCTATGACTGCGCGAGCGAAGCGAGCGCGAAAACTTTTCCGACTTTTTATGACCCTGACAGTTTTTATAACCTACTAAGTCAACACTGATGACACTCAAGTGAAACCTGATATCCACTTATTTTAAGGTTAATAATCATTATGATTATTGAAGGTTGTACTTTTTTAATTTATGACTCGTTTCGATGCATGTGGTTATTAATATGCGAAAGTTGCTGAAATATTACCTACAAAGTTTATAAAATAAATGCTTGCGCGAGCGTAGCGAGCGCGAAAATTTTTTTCTACTTTTTATGTCCCTGACAGTTGTTATGACCTACTAAGTCAACACCGATGACATAAGGGTTCAATTTGATATCCACTTAATTGAAGGTTAATAATCATTATGATTATTGAAGGTTGTTCTGTTTCAATGTATGATTCGTTTTGATGCATGTGGCTATTAAAATTCAAAAGTCGCCGAAATATGAGGAATAAATGCTTGCGCGAGCGTTGCGAGCGTTATCACTGCGCGACCGAAGCTAGCGCGAAAAATGTTTACGACTTTTTATGACCCTGACAGTTGTTATGACCTACTAAGTCAACACTGATGACACTCAGGTTAAAGTCGATAATCACTTATTTTAAGGTTAATAATCATCATGATTATTGAAGATTGTACAGTTTTAATTTATGACTCGTTTTGATGCATGTGGTTATTAATATACAAAAATTGCTGAAATATTACCTTCAAAGTTGATAAAATAAATGCTTGCGCGAGCGTAGCGAGCACGGAAATTTTTTACGACTTTTTATGACCCTGACAGTTTTTATGACCTACTAAGTCAACCCCGATGACATTAGGATTAAACGTGATATCCACTTATTTTAAGGTAAATAATCATTATGATTATTAAAGGTTGTACTGTTTTAATTCATGACTCGTTTTGATGCAAGTGGCTATTAAAATACAAAAGTTTCTGAAATATTACGTTCAAAGTAGATAAAATAAATAATTGTGCGAGCCCCGCGAGCGCAAAAAATTTTTATGACTTTTTATGACCCTGACAGTTTTTATGACCTACTAAGTCAACACCGATGACATTAGGGTTAAATTTGGTATCCACTTAATTTAAGATTAATAATCGTTTTGATTATTGAAGGTTGTTCTGTTTCAATTTATGACTCGTTTTGATGCATGTGGCTATTAGAATTCAAAAGTTGACGAAATATTTCCTACAAAGTAGATAAAACAAATACTTGCGCGAGCGCAGAGAGTGCTATAACTACGCGAGCAAAGCGAGCGCGAAAAATTTTTACGACTTTTTATGACCCTGTCAGTTTTTATGACCTACTAAGTCAACACCAATTACCCTAAGACTGTTAAAACACGAAAGTTTTTGAAATACTTCCCATAAAGCAGATAAACACGTTGGGCAAGCAAAGCCAGCGCGTAAATTTTAATGACTTCTAATGATCCTGACAGTTTTATGGCCTAATCAAGACACTAATTAAGTCATTGTAGACGAACCTAAGGTCAAACTTTTATGATTATGTTAACTCTATGTAAAGTTAACAAAAAATATATGCACCCTCACTTAACTGCCGAAAAAAAAGTATTCTCTGCCCTTTTATGCCCTATTAAATGTCTATGTACAAAATGTCATGTGAGTCGGTCAAGCCTTTTGGCCGAAAAGAGGCCAAACATATACAAAATTCAACAATAAAAAACTGACAACCGGACTCGATTGTAAAAAAAGTAACCAATGTGCTCGGATAATAGACTCTACTCTTGGTCTATGTCTTATTGACTGTCTCTGTACAATTTTAGCTCAATCGGTCAACTCGTTTAACAGACAAGAGGTCACACGTTTAAAAAAATCAATAAAAAAATTTGTTACCCAAATTCAACTGATAAAAAAAATATCCTTTGTCGTTCTATGCCCTATTAACTGTATTTGTACAAAATTTGAGCTGAATCGGTCAAAACGATTGCCGCTAAGAGGCAACACATTATTCCATAATAAAATTATGGACACCCGAAATTGCCAGCCAAAAAAAAAGTATCCTATATCTTATTGACCGTCTGTGCACAAAATTTCAGCTGAAATGGTTGACCCGTTTGACTGAGAGGAGGCCACACATTTACAAAGTTCAATAAAAAAAATCTGGACACCTGGACTCGACTGCCAGAAAACGAGTATCCTATGTGCTTCTATGCCATATGAGCTGTATATGTAGAAAATTTCAGCCGTATCGGTCAAGCCGTTTAGCTGATAAGTGGCCACACATACCCAAAATTCAATAAAAAAAATCTGGACACCCAGACTCGATAGCCAAAAAAAGTATCCTATATCCTATTCTGCCCTATGAACTGTCTTTACACAACATGTCAGGCAAATCGGTCAAGCCGTTTATTCGAGAAGATGCCTTATATTTACAAAATTCCGTTAAAAATATTTGGACTCCGTGACTTGATAGCCAGAAAAAAGTTTCCTATATCCTATTCTGCCCTATGAACTGTCTTTATACAACATGTCAGGCTATTTGGTCAAGCCGTTTATTCGAGAAGTGGTCTTATATTTACAAAATTTAATTAAAAATATTTGGACTCCCTGACTTGATAGCCAGAAAAAAAGTATTCTATATCCTATTCTGCCCTATGAACTGTCTTTATACAACGTGTCAGGAAAATCGGTCAAGCCGTTTATTCGAGAAGAAGTCTTATATTTACAAAATTCAATTAAAAATATTTGGACCCCCTGACTTGATAGCCAGAAAAAAAGTATTCTATATCCTATTCTGCCCTATGGACTGTCTTTATACAACATGTCAGGCAAATCAGTCAAGCCGTTTATTCGAGAAGAGGTCTTATATTTACAAAATTCAATAAAAAATATCTGGACGAGTCAGGGGGACTCGACAACCAGAAAAAAAGTATCCTATATCCTATTCTGCCCTACGACATGTATTCACACAAAATTTCAGGCAAATCGGTCAAGCTGTTTATTCGAGAAGATGTCTTATATTTACAAAATTCAATTAAAAACATTTGGACCCCCTGACTTGATAGCAAACAATAAAGAATTCTTTATCCTATTCTGCCCTACGAACTGTCTTTACACAACATGTCAGACAAATCGGTCAAGCCGTTGTTTATTCGAGATGAAGTCTTATATTTACAAAATTCAATTAAAAATATCTGGACCCCCTGACTCGACAGCCAGAAAAAAAGTATCCTATATTCTATTCTGCCCTATGACATGTATTCACACAAAATTTCAGGCAAATCGGTCAAGCCGTTTATTCGAGAAGATGTCTTATATTTACAAAATTCAATTAAAAATATTTGGAACCCCTGACTTGATAGCTAGAAATAAAGTTTTCTATATCCTATTTTGCCCTATGAACTGTCTTTATACAACATGTCAGGCAAATTGGTCAAGCTGTTTATTCGAGAAGAGGTCTTATATTTACAAAATTCAATTAAAAATATTTGGACCCCCTGACTCGACAGCCAGAAAAAAAGTATCTCTGCCCTATGACATGTATTCACACAAAATTTCAGGCAAATTGGTCAACCCGTTTATTCGAGAAGAAGTCTTATATTTACAAATTCAATTAAAAATATCTGGACCCCCTGACTTGATAGCCAAAAAAGAAGTATCCTATATCCTATTCCGCCCTATGTTTGTACAAAATTTCAGCCAAATCGGTCAAGCCGTTTGACCGTGAAGAAGTCCCAAACAAACAAACAAACAAACAAATAAACAAATTCATCAATGCGAAAGTTCGCATTTATAATATTGGTGTTGATTAGGCGTATAAAAATCAAGGTCCTCAGACAACACACTAAAAAGATATGAGCAAATTTAGATTTTCGCGAAAACTTGTAGGTACCAAAATGTACCTTACTTTTCAACTTTTTTTATTTTTCGGATTTTTTCCTTTACTTCTGCTGTAAGACCTTGCTCTTGGAAGTACCCTATATATTATGGGTCGAAAACCTATAGGGTACTTTCCGTTGACCTAGAATCATGAAATTTGGCAAGAAGCAAGGTCTTACAGCACAAATAAAGGAAAAAATACAAAAAATAGAAAAAGTTTAAAATTAAACGGTGTCCCCCCATACACATAGATACGCCAATTAAGAAAGGCCTCTGCGTTATATCAGCGCTCATACAATTTAGAGGTCTTACTTAATTGGTACCAACCAACGTTGGTAGGTCGGTACGGAAGCCTCGGCGGGCGAGTCCAACTCGATTTGGCCAGTTTTATTTAATACGAGCGAAGCCGGGGCGGGCTGCTAGCCCGCCTCGGCTTCGCACGGGTAGAACAAATATGCCTATAAAATTTGCATCAGTTTGTTGCATCGAATATAAAATTACATATTTAACAATCATGGTCATATTTCAACCAATTTATACAAAACCTTAACGAATTATGCACCTAAACATTCCTCATAAACACTCTGGCTATTAGTGAAAACCGCAGGATAATCCGTTCAGTAGCTATTGAGATTATTGCGAACAGACAGACAGACGCAGTGATGGACTTTGTTTTATAATACTTACGTAGTAATATTGGACGGCCCTTTGGCGTAAAGGATATAATTACCCTGATTCTGACCCGACGGTCGTTAGTTCTAATCCTAGCTATATACCTACCAATGAAAGTTTTATGTGCATTCATGAATCATGAGTTTTCGTACAGTGGTAGTGGGATCATTAAATCTACCAAAAAGTAGCTTGTACCACCAAGGAGAACATCTGCCGCCTTAACCTTACGGCGTTCCGCGACGCAAAAAGTAGAGGTAATATACGTTTAACGTGTGTATCTGTGTGTCTGTCTGTAGCATCTTAGCACCTAACCGGATGAATCGATTTTGTTTTTATTATTGATGTTTTTTTTTGTTTGATAAATGTCTTCATCGAGAGTGTTCTTAGCTTTTATTCATGAAAATTCGTTCAATCGTTATAAAACTATGAGCTTTTTTCTAGTTAATTGCGCTATGAAATCAACTTTCATAAGTCTGATCAATTCGAAAATCTTCTTCTTCAACGATATTGTAAGAACATGGAACATTGACCTGATGCTGGGACATCTCCTGGACTCTACAGAGTACTAAAATCCTCACCAACTTACAGCTCAGATTTTAAATGTCGTGTTTAGAGTCCATGGAATGCTTTTAATGAAAAGATTATACATAGATCAGTCGGGGTGGATTAAAATATTATATTATTTTATATATATAGATAAATATTATTTTATACACTAGCTCATATTATTATACTATATTGACTTCAAATTGATTGTGATCGATGGGGATCTACAGCATAGCTAAGCTTATAATAATATTTTCGTAGTAATTATGACCTAATCTGTGGTTTCACTGCAAATATTTTATTAATTTTGCGATGCGTGTATGTGAAATTCGTGATATCTTCTAGAGTTTTCATTTTAATTATATACTGTAAGGGACAATTTTAATCTATAATATGTGGCCAAGCTAATTAACGTAATTATTTGGATAAGGATTAATACTATATACTTGAAAATAGCCTTGGAAGTTATGTAATATTTTTTAACAAAAGTTTTGTGAGTCAACCTTAAGAGATAGACATATGCTGTTGCAGACTTTTTTGTAGGTCTTATTAAGTTGTATATCTCTTCCATAGAAAATATTCTTCTATCTATTTTCAATTGAGCAGCGTTCGTAAGAAACGTGTTTTTTCGACCGTTTTTTGCCGACTTAGGTTGCAAATTAGGTCTCCACGAATGTACCTTTGATTTAAACGGGATAATATATAACCTATTTTTATTCCGAAAGTCCATTCTATGTATAAGTGAAAGAATTTTTTTAATCGGTTCAGTAGTTTTTGATCCAAATCATTACAAACATACAAAAATACAAATGTTCTCTCTTTAGAATATTATAGTATATAGTATATATTATAGTATAACCACTATCTCACATGTTTGTAAGTCATGATGTGGTCGAAGATGGAAAACGCGCTAGGCCTAGAATACTCTGACTTCCAAGGGCTGAGAGCTGCCAGAATACGTGGGTAAGCTACTTTTTAGTAGCAAGTTAAGCGGAACATCGATATAATATATTATTTATCGGTATTAGTCTATGTCTGCCTTTTATTTACATAGTATAATCATAGTCCGGTCCAAATATCATCATATCATCATAATCAGTATGTGTCAGTCCACAGATGGACGTAGGCCTCTCCTAAGACACGCCACTGAGCCCGATCTTTGGCTCATTGGGAAGGATATGCCGTAATCGTCAAGCTAGGCAGACGGGTTGGCGATCGCAGGACGTAGCTCCACGCTCCGGTGACGCTGCTGCCCGTAGCCGGCCTGTAGTATTTAGCTACTAGTTAAGCCATAATTTGAAATGGTTTAGGACAACGGAACACACTTAATAGCGTGTTCTTCAACATTATTTGGTTGTCGTTTTTAATCACTATTTAGAAAACAATATAATGATACCACAATGTTACTCCCTAGTAAATATACAAAGAACCACACAAAAAAGATAAACAATAATAATCGTAATCTATCTAAGAAAATCTTAACTGAACAAGAGAAACAAAGGATTCTTTTACTGGTACTTATCCACACAGATTTCAAGTAGATCTGACGAATAGAACTTTACCCATACATTCCTGCATTTACATTTCCTTAAACGCAGTAAAAGCTAACTTACAGCTGTTTTGCACAAGCCTTAAAGAACGGTAATACCCGAACTTTACCGCTTTATATCAAGTGGGCCGAGGAAAATAAAACAAACGCCGAAGATTTACAACTAGTACCGATTCAGCATACTAAATTATACAGCCTGCTAGGTCACTTATTTACCTAGGCTTACGACTTTTACCCAACTGCGCAAAGACTGAAATTAATTGTGTATAAGAAGGTACCACAGTGTAATAAATAAATTAAAAATCAAAAACTTTTTCAAACACAAGCTTCTTGTTACGACGTTATCATATGTAATTGAAAAGTTCTAATATGACAATGCTTACTAGCCCAAATTAGACTGCTCTATCTTTGCTATTACAGATTTCTAGTCCCTACAGCCCGACTCCATCACCAGGTTAGCTCAATGGTACCATATTATTGTATTGTCACCGAAGATACGCTAGTAAACCAAATATAAGTCCAATCGAACGTCAGGTAATGGTACTAATTTAGCTTCTAAGATTATGACCAACCATACACCATACATACCAACAAGGCAAGTTAAATAAAGGTACGACCACACCGCAGCGTCCTGCGTCCGCTCAAGCGTTCAATCGTTTTCTGATCGCCGTAGATCGCGTTTGGTGTGAACCAGTCGCTACAAATACTACTACGCTATCTGATCGCCGTCTAGATCGCGCACGAAGGACGCCGCGGTGTGGACGTACCTTAAAATTTGTATTTTTTTTTTAATTTGTTATTATTACGTATAAATACATATCCTTTATAACTCGATGGATAACTAATCTAATTTCTAAGTTGTGGGAATACATAGTCAGTTGCTAGTTCAAGTGGAAGGTATAGTATAAAGAAACATTTTAAAAATTATAATTTTTTTCTTCGTCTATTTAGAGACATTATCGTATTTTCAATAAACCTGCATAATTAAGGCAATTTATATTTGAGATTTACGAAGGTGAAACATAAGGAGAAATCATTACGGACAAATATTAATAATATTTACCTAAATGTTTCCATTTATAAATTTACATTTATACGAAATTAGTGTTATGCCAATAGGATGCACTTGCTGTTTGTAGATACAATAAAATGTACACTAAAAATAATGCTGTTAATTAAACATGCGTTCGGCTATTGGAATTAGAGCGCCACGGTTTAATTACATCACAGAATTTTGATTAGGAACGGGATATATTTTAGAGAATTTTATACAAATCCCTTTTTTCCGCATATAATTTGAAATTACATACATTTTTAAAACCCAGAACTAATTGCAATCACACTTTAAAGAAATGAAATAAAGTAAGGGATTGAGTCTAGTAGTGTGGGACTATTTAATTACTCAGAGGGAATTGAAACAATTTGCATGATAGAACAAGACGTGAAAATTATTTAAATAAGTCATTGCAGTCATTAAATTTTACAGTTACTTTGTGCGACAATGCAAAACAAATGTATTAGAATTTTGGTTTGTATCCATCAGGTGGGTTTTATACTTGCGGTAGAATACTTTATCATTCTAATAAAAACGTAATAAGGCTCGGGCTCAGCCACAGATATAATAATTTAATATGGTATGTGTGCTCAGCTAAGTAATAATTTTTGCTAACAAAGGTTTAGCTTACCATTCTCTTTTCAAACTGCACATCGTTTTTGTACCAAGTGATGACTGCAGGCGGGCGGCTGCCTTCAGCTATACACCTCAAAGTCGCTGATTGGCCAGCTATCAGCTGCTGTGGTCGATTCACCAAAGACACAGAAAGGGGAGCCACTGGACAAACAAATCAAAACATTATAATATAGAACTGTTCAAATTAACAATTAATTTTAGGAATCAAAGAGCTGCTACGAAAATTCTGCGAAATGAACTATGAAGTCTAAAAATAATTTTGATTATTTCATTATTTATTCAACAACAAATTAAATAATAATAAATATAATATAATCCCGCAGGGGCGGCTTTGTGGCGAGCCGACGGTGAGTGGCGACACCGCGGACCCCTATCCCGTGAGGGCTAAATGAGACCCTCTGACCCCCGGCTTGCCTTGACCGGCCGGCCGGTGGTGGGAATCGCAAGAGCTAAGACCAAAGCTCCAGGGTGGAAGTGTTAAAGGCATAAAGCCGCTAGTAGCGTTTAGTGAAAGTGCAGCACACCTCTCAACACTCTTAGCTATCCACGCCAATGTTGCCCCTCGGCGCCGACATAACGGTCCGCCTTTATGGGGGGTCCATTCAGTGTATAGCTAGTCACCACTCGCCTTAATATTTTGAAATGAGGCATAATTGGCGGGTGCCGTACCTCATCCCATAGACCAGAAAACAGTCATCAAGCAGCACACATTCATAGCCATAATAAATTATAGTACCATCTTTTTATAGTTTTTCATGTCTCCATCCACAAATCATATTTTTATTTAATTTAATATTGTAAAGGGCCTCTTGACGTTGGCTTCGGCTCCGTCAATGCCTTCCAAAGGACCGGGCGATTTGCAGCCCGTGATGTGAATTGAATAAAGAATATAATAATAATAAATAATAAAAATTTATTAATATCCCATTTTTCATTATGCAGAACTATTATATACAATTTTCTATTTCTGGCAATTATAAATTCCTATTTTAGTTTTGTTTCCAAGATCGAAAAGCTTTTAAATTTTTTTTCTGATAAATTACTATGCATCCCGCAGCGTCCTGCATGCGCGATCTAGGCGGCCATCAGATAGCAAAGTAGTATTTGTACCGACTGGTTCACACCAAACGCGATCAGAAAACAATTGAAAAGTACTAAGGTCGCGCCCGCAGATTGCAGGACGCCACCTTAAAGAATTAGAATATTCGTTTTGTATATATAGTTCTGTACAATGGAAAAATGGGATATCAATGTATTATTTCTTGTTGAATAAATAATGAAAGCAATTAAAATTATTTTTAGACGTCTTAGTTAATTTCACAGAATTTTTCGTAGCTGCTCTTTGATTTCTTTAACTAATTTAGTGAAATAGATGACGTTTAAAATCGACAAGTTAGGTCATCATTACATTGTTTGTAAATTACTTAGTGCACAAAAATAAAAGTACAAAAGTAAGAATTAATATTAAATTATTTTCTAGCGGTCATCTAGCAGCGCTGGGGAAAATTTTAACGTTTATAGTTTTGTGTAATTATAATATACTTCACTCTTTTAATTATTTAAGATTTATAAAAAATAAATATTTATATTACATTGTAATATATACCTACTGGTTTATTGGTTCTAGAATTCAACTAGCGATTATTATAAATCGATATCATATAGACCTGCCGGCATTCTTTTATTATTTTCGATAGACAATATGAAAGCCGTACCCTGCTTTTATATTGACTATAATAGCACATGAGTAAAGTGATAGTAGGCTGTAAAAGTAAAATCTGTTGTTAACAGAATTTATTAAAAACTTTTTTCCATAAACTGATTTAAATAATAAAGATTACGCTGTTCAGGCTCCTTGAATATACTTTGACTAATTATATAACTCTCCATGTTGTATTATCGATGTAAACATTAATTCATAAACAACGGTGGAACGGACCACAAGTACCTACATGCTCCCAACTTAAGGCAACTTTTTAAGCCGCGTCGGAAGTAAGTAACTGAAAGCAAAACCAAAAACCACTAACAAACTTTCTGAATGAACTTTTCACAAAAACTTTAAGTCTATTGTTTGAAGATTAGCAGCGAGTTATAAAAATGGCTTTTTAACATGCCTCGTTAATTTCAACTGTGTGAAAATTGTTTAAAATTTTACCATTTTTTGCCCGAGAACGACCCTTTATTCTCTACAAAATGTGATTTGTTTTATAAAAGGCCTGTTAGAGTACCTATCTATTTAAGTTGGCTCTTAATTGGACTACTATCTTTTTTATAGTCTGAAATTCATTCAAATTACAGTCTGGCCTAAAAAGGATTAATAAAATCGTTTGAAGTTACTCGTACACCCATTCGTGCTCGAGTATATTTTTAATTTTCATTGAATTTTATTTTTATTCGCGGTTAAAGCTTATACGTTTAATTAAATGATAACAGCTACGGCTACATAGTTGAAATTTTACACGTTTGGATAACGTGTTTTTTGCAGAGGTTTTCTAACGTTTTAAATTTTACCTCGTTAGGCTCTGAAAATGACGCCTTAGTGGGCTGTATTTTTTATTGAGTTACTTGTATATTGTACTTGTATATACTTGTATATTGTATAGTATGCCTGGGGCATACTGAAATAGCTGAACTGATGGTCAAGAAATACAGTACATATTTGTGAATTGTTGTACATCTAATATATACTATAAAAATATCTACTTTAAATATCATTTATTTTAAGAAAATACGAAGTAACTTATTATCTCTTCGTTATAATTCACACGAGTATTAACAAAACATCATCGCTTACCAGGCGCAAAAGTAGTAACACTAAGAGAGAAAAGACATTTAAAAAAACATAAGACTATCTGTATAATCTATGTTTTTATTTTAAAATTATCGTGAATGTGTAACATTATTATTGTTTATATACCGGCTATAATTCACGTACCTTTAGTCGAATTTTCTCGACCTAGGTTTCGAGCGAGTCCGTGGCTCTTCCTCGGGAGTGAGGTCACGCGGTGAAATCGCGATGTGCACATCGCGATCTCACCGCGAGGAAGAGCGACGGACTCGCTCGAATCATAGGTCGAGAAAATTCGACTAAAGGTACGTGAATTACAGCCGGTATATAAACAATAATAATAATCTATGTTGTTTTAATTTAGGATAAAAGCTATCTCGATTCCAAATGGCATCGAAATCCGTCCAGCTGTTAAAGATTGAATAAGCAACAAACAAAACTCATACACTCACAAGCTTTCGCATTGATATGAGTGTGATCACATACTTACAGTTCATTTCAAGTCTAATTGTCTTTTCCAATGGTGGTACTAAATTGGTGTTTGAAGCTTTACACTTGAACGTAGAGTTGAGGTCTTCTCTTTTCACGTGTGGTACCATCATTCTATTCTCAGTGATGTGGGAATCCGTCTTGCCTCGGACGTAGGGTAGTAATATTGTGTCATCTACCCACCAATTCACATCCGGGTCTGGTTTACCTGTTAAAACAAACATCTAGTGAGTACACTAATTAAAAAATACAGTGAGCCGCAGAAAAAGTGGATCGGTAACAACAACCTCAATAACTTCCAAAGTGAGAGACTTCCAGAGTTCCAGAGCTCTCTTTATGAAATAAAGAGTACCTATATAGAATTAGTTTTTTAAGTCTTGCAATTCAAGATCATACAGTTTATTTTGGATAAATCAAGTTAAGTAAAAATGACTTGGTTTCACTAAATTTCGAATAATATGTCATGGTATCAAGTATAATTTGTATTGTCATCAAGAGTTGCTATAGGGTCTGGCATGCTTTTATTAGTCTTTATTTTTTATTTATGGTTGTTAATACCATCTCAAATTTTATGAACTTTATAAGAATGGAAACGCGGACCACTACTCATTAATATTAGACCATACTTATTAACACTGCGTAAGCATTATAAAATTAGTCGCGTTTTACGCACAAAAATTCTGTCAGCGAGAAGTTGACAGAGTAGAAGACGATTGTAAGTTACCTAATACATTCATAGATACCGTATATAGTACACACTACTTCTATGAATACATCTTATTTATTGGTTTAATTTTAACTGTTGGCATAAGCTAGGTAAGATAGGCTCAAAGTAGGTTATCAAGTGGGTATCAAGGATGTGTAAAGTTATCAAGACCTGCGGTGTTGCCAAGTTTCACAGTTTCTCTCATAATGTGGCATTACAGCGAAATATTAGGCGCTTAGTTCGGTATTTCTAATGCGGCACAGAAGTACCAACGCATTACATGACACACACAACTGAGTACATTTTGAAGAATATAAATAATCTCTATTGACGTCAATGAAGTTACTACAGACTAAATTCCTACAATTACGGCCAATAAATGCTTAATAGATCACTTTTGCAAGTATTTCTAAAGGTACGACCACACCACGGCGTCCTTCGTGCGCAATCTAGGCGGCGATCAGATAGCGCAGTAGTAAGTAACTTGTACCGACCGGTTCACTCCAAACGCGATCTACGGCGATCAGCAAACGATTGAAAATCATCGCGAACGCTCACGCGAACGCAGGACGCCGCATCGTGCTCGTAACTTAAGAAATAAAACTGGCCAATTGCGAGTCTGACTTTTTTCCCGCACACGGAGGGTTCCGAACGCCATCTAACGAATATCTGTCTGGAAGAAATCGCTTTTAGCGATAAAACCACCCATTATACCTAGTATTAGTAAGTTAAGTCCTATTCAGTATGTATTTTCTAAATTGGTGTCAATAAAGAGTATTTGTATTGTATTGTATTGTATCTAACGAACTTCTAACACCACCAAGTAAATAACACTAAAGCTACTTCTACTCGGCAATAGATGTCGGGAAGAGTCATATTTTAAGTTGATTGTCGATAAAGTTCATTATTGAAAACAGGAATAAAACAACATTTTCTGAAAATTAATCCTAGCTAGATCGATTTATCACCCCCGAAATCCCCTGTATACTAAATTTTATTTAATCGTTGAAGCCGTTTCCGAGATTCAGATTCAGATTCCGAGATTAAGGTTAACGATAAATCTATGAAAATTCATAGATTTATCGTAAAAAACACATTTTTTATTTTAAACCCTTTAATTTTTAACTTTGTTCTGTTCTTAGTATTTGTTGTTAAAGCGGCAACAGAAATACAGTCTGTAAAAATTTCAACTGTCTTACTATCACGGTTCATGAGATACAGCCTGGTGACAGACGGACAGACATACAGACAGTCAGACAGACAGACAGACGGACAGCGGAGTCTCAGTAATAGGGTTCTGTTGGTACCCTTTGGGTTTGGAACCCTAAAAATGTAATTGCATTTTACTTTGAGTAATTATGGATCTAGCTGACAGTCTTCCTGCTAGTATTTTCTGTCCTCTAGGCCACATAAGGTTCATCAACGACGAAGTTAACCGCGAACAAACATAATATATACGGTACATCTTCTAATACTATAAGAATCTTTGTCCTGACATACTGACTGACTGACTGACTGACTCACTGACAAACAACGCACAGCCTAAACCGCTGGTCGTAGAGACTTGAAATTTAGAGGGTATATTTGTTTTAGTACGTAGGGGTGTACTAAGAAAGTATTTTTCAAAATTCACCCCTTCAGGGGATGAAATGGGGGTTCAAAGTTTGTATGGAGAAACAAGATTAGATAGTCTTTTCTATTCGAAACTTCATACAAGTGCTCGAGTAAAAAAATAAGTAAATAGGTGTTTCAGTTTTTTTTTATCCACCCCTAAGAGGGTGAAATGGGGGTAACAAAGTGTGAAAATCAATATTGTTTCGGATTGCGCTGAAATTTGGCATGCAGATAGTTATTACAACGTTAGTTACCTCTGAAAAATGGATTTTTCAATATTCACCCCTGAAGGGGATGAAACGGGGTTCAAAGTTTGTATGGAGAAACAAGATTAGGTAGTATTTTCTATTCGAAACTTCATACAAGTGCTGGAGTAAAAAAATAAGTAAATATGTGTTTTTTTTTAATTACACCCCTAAGAGGGTGAAATGGGGTAACAAAGTGTGAAAATCAATATTGTTTCGGATTGTGCTGAAATTTGGCATGCAGATAGTTATTACGAAGTTAAGTTGCCTCTGTGAAAGTATTTTTCAAAATTCATCTCTGAAGGGGATGAAACTGGGGTTCAAAGTTTGTATGGAGAAACAAGATTAGATAGTCTTTTATATTTGAAACTTAACACAAGTACTTAAGTAAGTAAATACGTGTTTCAGGCTCTTTCGAAATTCCATCCCTAAAAGGGTGAAGTGGGGTAACAAAGTCTGAAATCAATATTGTTTCGAATTGCGCTGAAATTTGGCATGCAGATAGTTATTTTGAATTAGCTATCCGCTAAGAAAAAATTTTTCAAAATTCACTTTTCAAGGGGATGAAGCGGGGGTTCAAAGTCTGGATAGTCATTTTATTCGACATTTCACACAAGTATTTCTTAGTAAATAAATAAGTAAATACGAATATTTACGAATATTTTTAAAATTAAAAGTAAATACGAGTTTCAGACTTTTTCAAAATGCCACCCTAACAGGATAAACTGGGGTAACAAAGTCTAAAAATCAATATTGTTTCGGATTGCGCTGAAATTTAGAATGCTGATAGTTATTATGACGTAGGTATCCGCTCAGAAAATATTTTCTAGAAATTCCTCCAGAATACGGAACGGGGAATCATAGTTGTATGGCGAAACAAGATGAGATAAAGTACGTGTTATAGGATTTTTCGAAATGGGGTAGGCCACAAAGTCTGAAACTTTGGGGTTTTCGGGTTTTATAAATATGAATCCCGAATTGCCTTAGTCACGCGATAACATGAAAACGGGTGAACCGATTTGGCTAATTCTTTTTCGATGTCTTTATTGATAGAATCGTTTTTACAAAAGAAAAGTTTTAAGTAAATAAAAGAAGTTTTTAACGCGGGTGAAGCCGCGGGACACTTCTAGTTTATATATATACGGTCGAATTGATAAACTTCATCGTTTTTTTTTAAGTCGGTTAACAATAAGCTTAAGCTTTTTAGCTCTGTTTAGAAACGGGAAGCAAGTAAATATCACGACACCTTGCGATATTATATACGTCAACCGTGTAATGAAATATGTACTCATTTTCCAATTTTGTAATTTAAAGCGTACTGTAAGCAAATCTTTTATTTTCTATAAAAGACAATATTACTTGTGCTTTCAGATAAAATTCTACAGAATAAGAATTATGCGTTTTCAAAGTCCATTGAAAAAATCTCAAATCTCGACTAAGCAAGCCAATACCCCGAATACTAAAATATCTGTTCGATTAAAAACCTTTTACCTCTATTCTAAAAATGCCAACACTCAAGTCTCAATTAAATAACGCATTCTAAAATAAATTTCGAACAGTCGAGTTAAATTTTTCTATCGCTTGATTTCTTTTATGGAAACATTGGAAGAGATATTCCATTTGAATGGGTTCATTGAAAAGTCCGCAGTATGGCGTTTGGCGCCGGGCCAGTCGGGATTATCTCGAGCGATTGTGATGACGCGACGGGCTGGACAGAGGGTTTAGGATATGACCCTGTTATCAGCCACGTGTGGACTTAATTATGTGCGTACCATGAAATAAATGAACAATGTATAAAGAACAATAAACCCGACTGCCTGCAGTGTAGTTATGGTGACGAATTGTTGCTTACCAACATTAATTCCTTATAGATCTATAAAAATCTTAAATTCTCATTTGATATGAAAATTGATTCGATTTTCAAATACCTATTTAATGATACTCCACTTTCATAGATTCATGACTTTCATTTTTCGGGTTTCGTACTCGAAGGGCTCAATCTGAGCCTCTATTCCTGTCACATACATGTCTGTCTGTCCGTCCAGCCGTCATCTGTCACATAGGTATCACAGTCAAACTGGTGGAGCTTATAACTGTCTTTTTGTAAAAAAGGACATCAAAATTATCCGAACCGTATCGAAGTGATTTCGATATCCCCGTGAGTGTAAAAACGTTTTAAACATTGATTAAGAGAGTGTGTGTAAGCGAGTGTACTCACTCGCACACTCTTAATTCTTTTTTAGGGTTCCGTACCCCAAAAGGTAAAAAGGACCCCTTATATGATCACTTTGTTGTCCATTTGTCTTTCCATCTGTCCGTTTGTTCGTCTGTCTGTCTGTCTGTCCGTCTGTCTGGCTGTTCAATAGGGGCTCCATTTGAACCGTGCGGGTACGGAAGCCTTAGTTGAAAGGTTGAATAAGTGTGACCGCGTCATCTGAGAAGATAATATTGTGCTTATTTGGAAGTGGAACAAGGCATTGAGCATAAAAGCTGGTAATAATAATAATAACATATGAGAGAAATTTAGTAACCTAGTGGCTGTAGCCAGTCATAAGTATTCTTAGTATAGTAGTATTATGATCTTTCACTCGTGTCAATGTAGTTACAAATCAATCAGTATAATCAGATTGAGTTTTCGGTCTAGCACTGATACCTAGTAAGTGTTCAAATTTAATATTTAATACTCCCATAATTGGGTTTAAATTTAAGCTGAACACTTTAAGCAACAACTAAGGCTTCATACTACTTTATAAAACCATTAATCTAGACTTCGCGTAGGTTTTAATATAAACCCAAATAACGCTTATAAGAATTCCTAGACAGCATTACTGTACCTAGGCATAAATTTAAGCATAATAAGTTTATAACTCACCGACACTGATTTGCCCTAGGGGAGAATTTAACCTTAATCTTGTAGGATACACAAAGCCGCTGTGGACACTAACGCAGTGCTAAAATTACCAACGTCTACTATTACAATGGGAAATTAGCTTATATTCGTGTAGTAACAAGGGCTTAAAGAATCTTACTTGTAATTTGGCATAGTCAAAAAAGTAGGATAATTGTTGGCTATTGAATATTAAGGCCCCACCATCAGCAATCAAATAATACAATTCGGGGTTTTTGAAATCGCGAGTAAATCTTATAGGAAAGCGTGCTACATTGTCGATAACATCGTCACTTAACATTAGGTGAGATACTCAGTGGTCGAACGCTTGCTTTCCTTGTAAAAAAGAAAACAAACTTGTGCATATGAGCGTGCAAGACTAGCCATGTACAAAATCAAAATGAATTCCGTTACACCAATATAAAATAAACTGGCCAAGTGCAAGTTGCATTCGCACTCGTAGGGTTCCCGTACCACACTTCAGTATTTTATAAGATCGAGCAAAAAATACCACTATCATTTTTCACCAGCAAAAAATGATAATTAATTAACATTTTATTTCTTATAACGCCATCTAACGTCTAACAAAGGTGTTAGGGATCGACATTTCAATATAACGCCATCTATGAGACGTTTACCTAACTAGGGTTAACAAGAATACTAGTAATGTGCAACACACATTGCGAGTAATCTTTTATTAAAAAAGAAAATCTATGCTTAGATCCACTTATAGACGTATAATTGATTGGCTCTTTAAATGCTAAAATTATGACAGCCAACTAATTTTATATACTAGTTTGGAGAGTTGCACTATATGTTCGGTCACAATAAGCAATTTTATTTATTTATTTATAGTGACGTGCATTAGGAGAGGCCTATGTCCAGTAGTGGACTTATACAGGTTGTTGATTGATTAATTGTATCAAACAGTAATTGTAAAAATTACGAATGAAAATTATTATAGGTATTTATGCAATTTTTGTTGGTAATCTCTTACAAGACCGAAATATCTCGACTGCCGCGACGTACAGTATCGTAACTAAAATTCACATATTTTACATGAGAGCATTTTAAAGTTAAATTTTTACTTAGAATCACGAGTTTTATTAGTATCATAAAAACTACGCCTAGAAGTAATACCCCAATTTACGTTTACGTAACGTTTTTCTTTTTTCTAGAATACGTTTTAAATATTTAATATTTTTTCTAGATTTTTCACATTCAATGATGTACCTTATTAGTAAAAGTTGGAATTTTATTGAAAGTGGTAGTTTTGATTGTATTCAGGGTTTATAAATATTCGACAACTATCGAATGTGGTAGTTTTGATACTATTCTTTGACAATTTGTATAGAAAAAAAATAACTTAGCAGATTCGATACTCTGTCAAAGTATTTTGTAACTTATACTTTACATCTGAAAAGGTTATAAATGGATTTCATTACAAAATACCAATGTTAATGGTCATAGCATTTATTAATTATCACATAACAATATACAACTTTTATGCTGTAGTATGAGATCAAAGAATAACTAACTTAATAAACACTAAAATAAATGGCATATAGTATTAAAACAATATTCAGACTTATTATTCAAACAAAAACATTCGTTTCTTTCGGTACAATCAAATTTGTCCTTAAAATTTTAATTAAGTATTAACTATAATTTTACGTAAGTAATTGAACATATCATAAATCCCTTACTCTGGGTGTATTAACAAAATAAAAATTCCACTTAGCAGTTTACTAGCTAATCTATTTTGAGTACATACTCAGACCATTTAGTTAAATAATAATACCTAATCATCTTCATCACTTCCTGACAAATTATTTTCATTTTGTCCTCTCTTGAGATTTTAGGAATATGTCCTGCTTCACAAAGATACATTAAATCTTTGTATTTGGCTTCTGGGATCGGCCAACTATCTGAATATAGTGGTTTTAGTACATCGTTGCAATTTGCAACAACAGTTTTTTTTGTTGCGGCGTGTGTGAACCAAGGTATTCAATGTGAAATAATCGGCATCCAAGTCATATTTGTACAAAACAACATTAGGTTCAGATTTATTTATACGTATTTCTTTATTGTTATTCCACTTAACGTCCTGATTTAAAGTGTTGTTCTTAAAATTTCTATTTTGCAACAACTCTTTTAGATCGTACAGCATGTCTTGAGACACCTCTATGACATTGTATGGCTCATTATTTGTTTTAGCCCAGCGAACCAAAGCGTACCATTAATCTGGTGTATACATTATTTTGCCTTTTGCAGACCTCTCAATAAGAGCATGCACACTGTCTGCTTCTTGTTGCGTATGGCCAGACTCAAAAAATCTGTGTGTGATGTCAATATTGTATTTGTTACTAGCATACATGTAAAGACTGTATACTACTCTATTACGATTTTGCCCAGTACAATTGTCTGACCAAAACCTTATGTCTTTTGCCCCATTTGCTACTTCTTTTTCAATAAAATCTAACAAACAGCTACCAACCTCATTTGCTCCCCGTTTAGCTACGTGTTGTGGCCATAAATAACAAGAAGCTTCTTTAAACCCAGTGTCAAATATAGTGAAATGCATTAGCTATAGCTTTCGTTTATAATAAAAGAGTGACACTTCTCTAAAAGGGCAGTTTAGTAATTTTTGAAAATCGTAAGTTGCGCGTATAACTTTTGGAGCACCTTGAATTGCCTCTTCTTTATCTTTAGCTTTATATTTTCGTGCAGTTTCTTTGTTTGAAATATGTTTGTTATGAGCTAATACTTGTACTTTTGCCAATAAAAATGTTTTTCCAAATGTCCACTGTAAAATGTTCTGAACATTTTAGCTTACAGGTTGAAGGGCATGTTTTTTTCATCGTTTTAGTTGGAACAGTTTTCCCTCTTTTGAAAACATATTGTTTACCGGAATCCGTCAATAATTTTCTACGAACATCAGCCCACTGGTTGACGTGCCGTTTTCGTTTGCGACCGGTTTTGTACGTTACTTTGCGTTTGCGCGAGGTGGATGCATCAGGAGTAATTGGATTTTCATTGTCAGATATCGAAATTAGTGAATTTACACTTGGTATGTTTTCAGAGGGCTTCAGTTGTTGGTGTTTCGATGTGAACGTCTTGTCCAGAAGAAGGTGATGGCATCGACATACCTTTTTTACTAGCGATGTTTCCAGGGTCTTCAGTTGTCTGTGTTTCGATGTGAAAGTCTTGTTCGGAAGAGGGTGATGGCATCGGCGTTACTTCTTCCATTCCAATTATAACGGTGTGAGAGTCATTTTCCAGATAATCAGGAAGCTTGTCATTTTTTGTTTGTGGAGCAGGAAAAACATCATCATAAATGTCATACAAAAGTCCGCATTCTTCATCAGTGTATTTGTTATAGTGCAAAGGAGATTCTAAAATAAAAGATAATGTATTTAATGATATTTAACTTTATAATTAAAGCAAAAAAAATTGAAATAAAACGTCAGCAACAATCGAATCTACCTGTTAACGAAGCATACGGCGTAGAACAACATTGTAACTGGTAGATTCGATAAATCTTTAAAATTGTAAAATATCGAAAGTGCCACATTCGGTTGACGACAGGACTATACATATGTTCAAATGTACACGAATAACATCGAAACTGGCACTTTCGATTGTTTTACTTGCTAACCTTCAATCAAGGCACGGGGATTAACAAATAATTATAATATTACCTACACTTAGTAAAAAAAGACCTAAATCACTAAGTTGATTACTATAATAACTATAAAACACAGATCTAAGATTTAATGTGCATTCAATGAATTATAAACACTTACCGGGACGATTGTCATCTTTTTGTTGGGTGCAATTTCACTAGGCAGTTCATCATTTATTATCAAATTTAACAGGCGTCTAACTCGGATATGCATTTTTAACACAAACAAACGATATTAAATAAAAAAACGAAACAAAAGCCGACGCGCCGTCTCTCTATCACATCTCGGCGAACACTGACGATTCGGGCAGTTGCGGACTGTGTGCACATATCGTTGTTCGAGAACAGCTAGGCTATTCTGTAAGCTATCTCGACAGCGGAATCCGCGGTGAGATTTGAATTTCGTGTTACGAAATTCAACCGTATTTCGATCGTGATACGGTTGAATTTCGTAGTACGAAATTTGAATCTCACCGCGGATTCCGCTGTCGAGATAGCTTACAGAATAGCCTAGCAGTATCGAATTTAGCGCATTCGATCATGTTTGTCGCTCAAGGTGTGTAGTATCGATTTTATTCGAATATAAAACTTATTATAAAGGTTTTTTTTTTCAAAAACTCTGTGTTTTCCTAATAGTACACTAAATACTCTTACAATTGGTAAAATAAAAAAAAAACGACATTTTGCAGATTCAATAATGTACGTTGCGGCAGTCGATCTGTCTCATTGAATAAAAATGATCACGTTTTTGTTAATTTTAATACAGAACAATTTTTAATACAGAACACTGCCATACCCAGCTTTAGACTGACTACACTTCTGTTTTAGATTGCACACACAATAAACGTCACGTTTGATAGTAGAAAAAAAAGGTAATATATGAAAGTTAACGCAAAGCTCAACTAAAACGATTTGACGAGTTACAACTTACCTCCCCTGACTTCGCACACCATCACCAGTGGAGCATTTTCTTCCAAAGGTCCCACCACACCTATCACGTCTGCTCCAGAATAGTCGTAAATAAGCATTTGATGTGGAGGTACTGAAACAAGAATTTTCAGAATAATTTCACATTTTACGCTGCTGTTAAACGACTTGGCAACCCAGCCATTTTATATACCTATTATTTTTCAACTTATGACTGCTTTAAATTTTTAAGCTGCCTCAGCTCTTCATAAAATCACTTTAATAATATTGACGTTATATTGCGTGGTTCTTTATAGCAAAATAAAAACGAACACGCATAAGGCGAAGCACTTCGTCGCCCAAAAAGATAATAAATAAAACCGTTTGAACCTCGTCCAATTAAGTTAACGCGAATAAAGATTATATGAACGCTAGCATACGCCTGGATTGTGAGATATTACATTAAGGGTATCATTTGATTATTATTTGACGCCATTAATACGCGCCCCCGAACTCAATGGTAATTGGATATTTTATGGTGTTATGAATACGGCTGATTGCGTAAGTAAGTGGCTTCATTGTACGCGCGGTCCCTTTCGCAACAAAAGGCGCCTTGCAAATTACCTCTCCACAAGAACAGACTAATGGATTTCAATGGAGCTGCATATATGCGATGTAGGCTTACTTTTAACTGCTTTGTTCTGCGCAAAAGAAATTTATTTCCCTCCATATCCTTTGACTACGTCTTTCGTCGCCGTGAATAGGGTAATTTCTTTCAAAAGCTCAACCGTAGTTTTCTCGCCATTTTACAATCTCTGTGTATATTTTTATACATGCGGCGCCCACGTAGTAACTGAAATAAGCCTATTAGTGCAATTTATCAAGTGTCACAGTTGTAATGGAATGGAGTTACGAATAAAATCAATTTTCCGTCATATTTTGCACAGCTTCTGTAAATTATTATTAATGTGAGAGGCGTCGAACAACATAATTACGTCATCGAGGTATTTAATGGAGCTCGGCGAATTCTCGCGACGATATAAACGAAGGTAACTTTTTTATTAATTGTAGAAAAACTTGTGCAGCGGATTCTGAGGACGTTCTGACAATTTGATCTATTCAAATCTAATTTCCTTTTGAATTAAGCCTGTCTCATGCAGATTTTATCTGTGTCATGGCGGGGGAATGGCGGCGGTTTTTATCTGCAGGCAGCTCAGCATCGCGGCATTGCGGGAATCCAGGGTCGACAGTTCATAATTAAAATGTCTGCGCGATGTCATCACTTGGCAGGAGCGCGGTTCTGTCGCGATTTCTCTGTAATGACTAAATTGATTCCCTGTCGCCAATGTCGCCTCACAAAATTTCCATTTTAAGTAGTTATGAATATTTTTTCTTACTGTGAGCATTATTAGGATTAGTTATTAGTTTTCTAGGTAGCAATACAATCAGCAATTGTATATAAGATTTTTTTCTGTTCATTACCTAGTTGTTTCTTAGGCTTAAGCAACATTGTATTGGCAGCGACGCGAAGAGCCGAGCACAGAGCTCGCGACGGCGCGCGTCTCCTCGCGACCTGTATATTTTTTAGACGCGATACTGCAATAGCCGGCGAGAGGCTTCTCCACACCTCGTTCATTCTATCAAGCGGTTCTATATCTTGTAACATTGTTCGTAAGGTTTGTAATGTATTGTTATTAAACCTGATCTTCTCGTCACGTCGTGTCGCTACCAATTCAGTCAAAAGTCAAAAGTAAAAGCATTTATCCAGTATATGGACAAAAAAAAATTTGCACTTACACAATATGTCAAATAACATAAAAAAGATCATATTCAATAATTATTATCTATACTAATATCATAAAGAGAGAACATTTGTATTTTTGTATGTTTGTAATGATTTGGCTCAAAACCTACTGGACCGATTTAAAAAATTCTTTCACTAATATATAGAATGGACTTTCGGAATGAAAATAGGCTATATATTATCCCGTTTAAATCAAAGATACATTCGTGGAGACCTAATTTGCAACCTAAGTTAACAAAAAAACGGTCGAAAAAACACGTTTCTTACGAACGCTGCTCAATTGAAAATAGATGGAAGAATATTTTCTGTGGAAGAGTTGTACTATCGAGGGACAATAGTCCAGTAGCACCTCAATGTTCATAGTAGCCTGCACGATATTTCTGTCGAATGTTCCAACGCAAACAATAACACGTAAGTACGGCATAGATGGCATGCTTACCCAGACCACAGACGAATAAAAAGGTGAAACGTAGCGTCAGATACATTTGGTAAAGATAACAATATTCCACTGTATACTAGTTTTATTTTTGTTGAGTTAACATAACGTTGAGAAAGCTAGGCAACAAGTAACGGATGCTTAAATTCGAATGAGTCATAAATGGCGGATTGGTCGAGTGGTAAAATGAACTGATAAGGAAGCATTAGGCCCGAGTTCGAATCTCCATGCATTGCATGATTTTGTTATAATTTTGAGGGCCCGGTGGCGTAATCACGAGAACGTTTGGTTGAACTTTGATGCCAGAGATATCGAGTTCAAACCGCCGCGCAACAATGGATGTTCTATCGAAAAATATACGTGCGCTTTTGAAGTTTTTTTTTTGTTTGATGGAAAAACATCGTCAAGAAGCCAACGACCCCCGCATGGTGGTAGGACACTATCTAGTGTCCGCCTGGCCAGCTACCACCCTCAAGTTAGAAAATCTGTCGTCAAACATCTAATGTGTTCCGGCAGCTATCCTTGAGGGCCAGTTCCCATTCTAGGCATAGCGTGCTTACCATCTTCGACGGCAACATCGCTTACCAACAAGTGAGATAGTGGTCAAACGCTAGTCTATAAAATATTTAATTATTAATAGCTTGTATTATTTTATATCTGTTTGAACAAACTTCGCTACTATAGGTAAATTGGTGATCTATTTTATATGTGAAATAAAATAAATAGCACGGTGATGTTATCTTAAGTTATTGAGGAAATGAATATACAGCAACAATGTTTTTAAATAAACTGATTTACGACTTATCGAAATATCATAAACTACTATTTTTATTTAATATTATATTAAATTGAAACCGTCTTCATTGACAATTTTATTATTTGACAAAATAACACTCGTTTGGTTGCATCTAAGAATTGCTCTTACCTATTGATTATTTAAGGTATAAGCTTAATTATTCATTTTCTATAGGAAAAGAGGATTGAAGCTTAATCCTTTATAATCATAAGTTACACAATTACTTATTACAAATTATCACAGCCGGCACATCGCCTTGTTTTTATATACTTTTAAATTAATATTTCGTGTGACTTCTATTGTTTTCGATGCAGATAAGAAGCCTTTGAGTATTCAACCAAGAAGCCTTCGTAATCCACAAATTCGCACATATTATGTCTGTCACATAAATTTTCCCCAAACTAGATCCAGAGGGATTACAGCCAAGTAGCTATTATATAATCTGTGCTACAGTTGCTCAGGACATCTCTCGTCTCGCGCTCATCTCTGCATTATTAAACCCCATGGCATAGACAATAATAATATGCCCATGGGGTGCGCGGTCAATATTCCATAATTGCGAATAAAATCCGTCTGAAAACACCAAATCTTATTAACACACTTTATTAACAATTTACTTTCACAACTAGGATTTCTCAACACTTATCACTCGGCAATAACTTACACTTATGCCGCTTTCACTATACATTTGAGATAATATAATTTATTTAGTCCATTTCTATGCAATGCCTCAATATTCGCCGTCTTTAATAATTATATTTGCTTGTATTTTGATTTTGTAAGTTATTTATTAACCAAACTTCAACCACCACCAAAGTTCACCAACCGACAATGTGTGTTATCTTCATACATTTATGCCATCAATACATTTTGTTTCAAATCTACCCTCATTATTTGTAAAACTGATAAATAAAGCAAAACTGGTCTAGCTATTCTACAATTAATACATGCGCTCTTTCCAATGGATTCATAATGAGCGGGTGCGATATATGGGTCTTTCTATCTCTTCTATCTTTCTCTTTCATTATGTTACTTTCGAAACGTCTTATAGAAAAATTTCGTATGTGCATATTTTGCTGTCATGCTATTGCTTTTTGAGACTGCTTCTCCAATTTTGACCGATACTGTACAACTTAATAAGACCTACAAAAAAGTACGCAACAGCATATGTCTATCTCTTAAGGTTGACTCACAGTAACCATTTTAATCTTTAATTTTTTGTTAAATAATATTCCATAACTTCCAATGCTATTTTCAAGTATATAGTATTAATCCTTATCCAAATAATTACGTTAATTAGCTTGGCCACATATCATAGATTAAAATTGTCCTTCACAGTTTATAATTCAAATGAAAACTCTAGAAGATATCACGGATTTCACATACACGCATCGTAAAATTAATAAAATATTTGCAGTGAAACCACATATTAGGTCATAGTTACTACGAAAATATTATTATAGGCTTAGCTATTCTGTAGATCCCCACCGATCACAATCAATTTGAAGTCAATATAGTATAATAATATGATCTATTGTATAAAATAATAATGATATATATATATATATATCATTATATAATATTTTAAACCACCCCGACCCGACTGATCTATGTATAATCTTTTCATTAAAAGCATTCCAATGACTCTAAACACGACATTTAAAATCTGAGCTGTAAGTTGGTGAGGATTTGAGTATTCTGTAGAGTCCAGGAGATGTCCCAGCATCAGGTCAATGCTTCCATGTTCTTACAATATCGTTGAAGAAGAAGATTTTCGAATTGATCAGACCTATGAAAGTTGATTTCATAGCGCAATTAACTAGAAAAAAGCTCATAGTTTTATAACGATTGAACGAATTTTCATGAATCAAAGCTAAGAACACTCTCGATGAAGACATCTATCAAACAAAATAAACTATCAATAATAAAATCAAAATCGGTTCATCCGGTTGGGTGCTAAGTTGTTACAGACAGAATGACAGATACACAGATACACATGTTAAACGTATAATATCCCTACTTTTTGCGTCGGGGAACGCCGTAAGGTTACGGCGGCAAATGTTCTCCTTGGTGGTAAGCTGCTTTTTAGGGTTCCGTAGCCGAATGGCAAAATACGGAACCCTTATAGATTCGTCATGTGTGTCTGTCTGTCCATCCGTATGTCACAGCCATTTTATTCCGAAACTATAAAGATTACAGAATTGAAACTTGGTAGGTAGATGTATTCTGTGAACCGCTTTCCGATTACAAAAATAAAATATATAAAAATTTACAATACAATACAATACAATACAAAATTCTTTATTGTTCACCAATTAAAACTAATTTAATAAACAGTAAACACTTAAAACTACAGTACAATGGGCGGACTTATCGCTAAAAGCGATCTCTTCCAGTCAACCTTGGGATGGAGAAAGGGAGATGCGTGTTGAGCAAGGTCGGTGGTGTAACATTATAGGGGCGATAAATAAAATAATAATTATTAAGAAAAATGAAACCATATTATAAACTACAAAATTTACCAATAAAACAATAATAAATCAAAATTAATATACACCTAAGAATAAGGCTTATACACCTACATAAATAAAATACAATAAGTAATGTATCTATCTATATACATACATATAAATACCTATATATATAAAGTATATATAAAATATATATAAAGTTTAAGGGGGTCATCCCATAATAGAACTGAAACAAAATAAAAAAATTCTTGAAACCTATACGTGCGGGGTGTTTATAGAAAGGTCTTTAAAAATAACATCATTTTTCATCCTAGAATCATTTTTTCTTAAAGTCAATCATTAAAATAAAATTAAACCGACGAATTGAGAACCTCCTTCTTTTTTTGTGAAGTCGGTCAAAAAGATAGGCACCTCTAAAGTGGTAAAATGTGTGTCCGCCCCTCTAACTTTTAAAGTAATGAGTGTAATGAGAGTAAGAAGTGAAAAATCCAGAAAAAATATATTCTGTAGATTTCAATAAAACTTTCAACGAAAATTGGTTTGAACGAGATACATTCAGCAGTTTTTGAGATATAGCGACCGCAAAGATAACTTTGTTTTTCATACAAAAACTATGAAAAACAAAGTTAATTTTTTGTTGGCGAAAAATTTAAATTATAAAATACTTTACTGTTTCGGAACTCTACGAGTGCGAGTCCGACTTGAACTTGGCCAGTTTTGGTATATTTAATGACCCCACTACCTCTGTACAAAAACCCATGATTCATTAATGCACATAAAACTTCATTGGTAGGTATATAGCTAGGATTAGAACCAACGACCGTCGGGTCAGAATCAGGGTAACTATCCTTTACGCAAAGGGCCGTCCAATATCACTACGTAAGTATTATAAAACAAAGTCATCATATATATATATCATATCACTGCGTCTGTCTGTCTGTTCGCAATAATCTCAATAGCAACTGAACGGATTATCATGCGGTTTTCACCAATAGCCAGTGTTTATGAGGAAGGTTTAGGTGCATAATTCGTTAAGGTTTTGTGTAAATTGGTTGAAATATGACTGTTAAATATGTTATTATTTTATATTCGATGCAACAAACTGACGCAAATTTTGTAGGCATATATGTTCTACCCGTGCGAAGCCGAGGCGGGCTGCTAGTTATAAATATAACAGAAACGTAACTTATAGCTTTGAATTTACAAAAAAAAAACAAAGGTACTGATCCATTCAGCTTTCATCTAGACGTCGAACGTCACACTCAAAACAAATTCAATTCCCCTGATTAATGTTGGGTTTCCAACCGTACTATTACGTGCACCCGCAACCCAGTGAATGTTTCAGTACTTAAGACAATTTTTTTTTTCAATGTGCATTGAGCCTTATTTTGCATCAATGCTTGCACCCACGCTACTAAACACTTGCCGTTTTTTCATCACGATACTTTCGCCCACACGTTATATTTATTTTCCTACGCTAGTTCAAAAGAACATTACGTCTTCTTATGTTGAAGATATAACTGAGAAGTTCTGAGTGGCAATATTAATTTGTTATAATATGCTATTACTGAACGAGTCATTATGCGTATGCGTATCTATATTTTCTTAGATTTTATATTAAATATGGATAAAAATAGTGGTTATATGATATTGCTAGCATGAGGTAGATTAAAACTACCAGAGGTGAATCAGTCAAATAACGACCGAATAATATATATAAATAACGAATATTATATCTAAATTATATGCATGAGATCAGTATCCAGTCTAACGCCACAGATTTCGGTTGATCAGACGAGGTTTAGAAGATGTAACGGCCATGTTGAAATGTCAAACTGGCGAGACCGTGCAATCTAGAAATCAGTGGCATATTTCATTGTATAAGACCCATATAAAGTTTGGAGTCATCGCGACAACCTATTATAGTAAGAATGTATCTCATGTAAACATTAGCTCATTATACAGAACTTCTACTCACCTATAACTGTCAATCGAATTTGGAAGTTCCTTGTCGGAGAGTTCTTAAAATCTACCCTGCATCTGTAAACGCCTTCGTCATCCAGTTGCACGGAGCTGAGAGTCAAGGCAGCTGGTCGCGTGATCGTCGCGAAGTAAGCTCGAGGTCCGAATGCTCCTGGATCAGACCACTGCAGGGCGCTGTTGAATGAGCGGCCGCGGACATCGAAACTGCGAAAGAACAATATTATGTTGAATAATGTGGTCGAACGTGGTGAACACGTTAGGTCTTGAATACTCTGACTCTCAAGTAGTCTCTCAAGGGCTATGTGCTGCCGGAACACCGTAAGATTATGATTATAAAATACCGACTATTATACTCACTAAGATTTGATGTCGAATGTCTTGACCTAAGTTTCGTTCATGTCCGATGCACTTCCTCGGGAGTTTACGCGTCGGGGGAGGGGGGCTCGGCGAGTGGCGTGGCTCGATGATAGCGGGAGAATAAGCTGGTCTGATGCTGGACAGGTCTTCATCGTCACTATTGCCGACAGTATTGTTACATATCCAGCTGACTGTGTCACGTTATAGACTGGTGAGCACTTTCTTCTTCGAGGAAGCATTAAGAATTGGTATCCATGACGTAGGTAAGCACCAACCACGGTCTCTGTTAAAATTCGGATAACGGGTGATCTCGATGGCCTCACGTACTTTACGAGGTATGAAGAACTTTTCTCTTGCTAGTACGGAGGCCTTTTCAAACAGGATGTAATGGTTGGTATCCGAGAGTTGTGCATGTTCCGCTAATGCCGACCTATTGATGTCCACGTTCTTAATGCTCCTGGTGTGCTCAGTCTATCTAGTCGTGATATTGCGTCGAGTCTCTCCCACGTAGCTCTTGCCACAGTCGCAAGGTATTCTGTATACGCCTGGTACGTTCAAGTGATCCCTGTCTTTAGGTGAACGTAACATCCGTCTGATCTGGCCTGGTTGACGGAAAAATGTCTTAATGTTATATTGCCGTCGTAAGAGATATCCGATTTTGTCCGTTACTCCTCTTACGAACGGCAAGTACGTTGGAGAACGTTCCACCCACGGGTATTTTATTATCATTTTATAAACCGTAAGATTATGGCGGCAAATTTGCTACGTAATGGTAATAATCCTTTTTTTGATACAAAGTCAGGCGGAACATCGATATAATAGGCATCGACATTTCTAGTGAGGTCCAATTTAAGAGTCACCTGGAAGCCAAAGCAAAACTTGCATCCAGGAAGCTAGGTGTGCTTAACAGAGCGAAGCGATATTTTACACCACGTCAACGGCTTGTACTTTACAAAGCACAAGTACGACCACACATGGAATATTGCTCGCACCTCTGGAATGGCGCTCCGAGCTACCAGCTTCAGCCTCTTGACTCCTTACAGCAAAGAGCCACTAGATTTGTCGACAATCCCGAGCTCTGTGAAAAACTGGAGCCACTCAGCCTCCGTAGAGACGTCGGAACGCTATCCATCTTTTACCGTCTCTATAATGGGGAATGCTCTAAGGAGCTTTTTGACCTGATTCCACCATCGCCATTCATTCATCGTACTGCTCGGCACCGTCAAAAAGATCACCCTCACATCTTACAGACCTGAATATCTCAAACTACCCGTTTTAACCGAGGATTTTTACCGCGTACCTGTAAGATGTGGAATGATCTACTCGCCGCGATCTTTCCATCTAGCTATAAGATGGAGACTTTTAAAAAGGGTATCCACAAACTCCTCAAAGGTCGGCAACGCATCAACAGCACTCATGGTGTTGCAGCTGTCCATAGGCGACGGTAACCGCTTACGATCAGGCGGGCTGTCCACTTGTTTGCCAACCATAACATAAAAAATAATAAAAATAATAATAATAATAATATGCTCCCACCAGCTGTGGCCCCTTGTTAGAATTTGAACCAGCGACCTCTTGCTTAGCCATCTTAGCCATCGATGTAAATTTACTATATTTACCTCCATGATCTTAGACAATTTGCCAACAGGGCTCTTATCGTTCTTATAATCAAGTAATTGTTTAGTAGTCTACTTGAATATTAATACGTTTCTCAGTGCCTCATAAAAGAAACCTGCAACTGAGCGAAATAAAGACAGACGAAGCGTAAAACTTTAACTGTTCAAACGATTTTCCACATCTTGCGAATAAACGCTACAAGTTATATACAAAGCTAATAGATTGAAGAATCTCTTAGCTTTAATAAAAACTGCGTAAAATGAACGGTTACTTCTGAATTTATTTTTTAAAAGGGCCTGTCAAATTTTAGAAGAAAAGAACGACCTGTGAAGTTTTTCAATTTCCGCAGGGGGTAGCATTTCTCAATCTTGTGACTCCATCTTAAATTATACACTGAGACGGTTAAGGAGAGAGATGATTTGATAGTACCCTGCTGTTCTCAGGTAAATTTAACAATTTAATCACGGTTTTTATGACGGTATCATCTCTGTAAAGCGTTCACACGCCCCTTTATTGCTTTTGTGATACTTATAATTGGAATTTCGTACAACTGTTTGCTTCAGTAAATAAAAATGGCAGTAAATAAATGTATTCATGTGAATTATTTGCGATTTTATAGATCCTGATAGTTACAAGTTCTAATTTGAAAAGTAAACATTAGGATTTTAGAGTGTATCGTTATTTTAGATTTCTAGTAAGTTATAGTTAGTTTGAATCAGGAATATAAAAGTACCTACTATTATTATTATTTTTTCTTTTATATCTTATAAGCTAGCTTTTGACCACTATCACCTGTTGGTAAGTGATGATGCGGTCGAAGATGGTAAGCACGCTAGGCCTAGAATGGGAAGTGGCTCTCTGCCGGAACACATTAGATGTTTGATTGCGTCAGATTTTCTAACTCGAGGGTGGTAGCTGGCCAGGCGGACACTAGATAGTGTCCTACAACCAACTGTTTTTCCTTCACCGGAGGGCCACTATGAAAAGCCCACATACACGTTTCGATAGAAATATCCATTGGTGCACGGCGGTTTGAACTCGGTACCTCTAGCATCAAAGCCAACCGTTCTCCCGTTCGTATTATACTCACTACTACATATTTATTGAAGATTGTCGAATCCTTATTAGAAGACCAAGTTCGGGTTTGCAAGCCACTTACGAGCACACACCAGGAAGATAGAGGGGTTGCCATCGTCGGATACGACATAATTATAAGCTCCATGAAATGTAAATGCAGATTTGGTGGAAAATAAAATGTCACTAATCCCTAATTGTGGGGAATATTAATAGGGATTAGTAGAAAAATTGAATAGAATTGTATTGATTTTAATTTAATTAAATTAAATTATTCTGAAACGTAAATTGCCATGTTTATTATTACGAGAACAGTACCAATATGCAACATTGAGTCAGTCCGCTAACGGGCTTTATAGGTCTAGTGATGCGTGGTAATTGAATTGAATTGAATTGAATTGAATTTAGTTTGTGGTATATAACTCTCTTGACCTTGGTTTAGTGCATGTCCGAAGCGAATCCTCTGGCGTCACTGTCCTCAGGTACAGTAAATTCATGTAGCTAGCTAGATAGCCATAGCCAAAAGTAGATTTTCAGAGGGAAACATACATACTAAAAAGTATTTTACCATCATCTAGGAAAAAATCAGCCATTATAAGCATCACGGTATTTATGGTGTTCCGGCAGCACACAACCCTTGAGAGTCAGAGTATTTTAGGCCTAGCGTGTTTACCATTTTCAAGCACACCTTCGCTTACCTCAAGGCGAGATAGTGGTCAACCGCTAGCATATACAATATCATATACAATATCACTATCATCATCACTACATACTCGTAGTATAAAACAAAGTCGCTTCCCGCTGTCTGTCCCTATGTATGAAAAGATCTTTAAAATTACGCACCGGATTTTGATACGGTTTCTATTAATAGACTAGTTGGCCCGGCGAACTTCGTACCACCTAACAGACAATGAATGTCGTGTTACCTTTTAGATGAACTTGTTTTAGGCTTTTATGAACGTTATAAATGAATACAAAAGAGATATTAAGTTTATTAATTTATTAACTAGCAGCCCGCCCCGGCTTCGCACGGGTAGAACATTTAAGCATAAAACAATTGCATCAGTTTGTTGCATCGAATATAAAATATTAACATGTTTAACAATCATCGTCATATTTCAACCAATTTACACAAAAACATTAACAAATTATGCACCTAAACCTTCCTCATAAACACTCTGGCTATTGGTGTAAACCACATGATAATCCGTTCAGTAGCTATTGAGATTATTGCGAACAGACAGACAGAGGCAGTGATGGCCTTTGTTTTATAATACTTACGTAGTGATTTTGGACGGCCCTTTGGCGTAAAAGATTCTGATTCTGACCCGACGGTCGTTAGTTCTAATCCTAGCTATATACCTACCTATGAAAGTTTTATGTGCATTCATGAATCATAGGTTTTCGTACAAAGGTAGTGGGATCATTAAATCTACCAAAACTGGCCAAGTGCAAGTCGGACTCGCACTTTTAGGGTTTTATAACTTTAATTTTTCGCCACCAAAAAATTAACTTTGTGTTTCATAGTTTGTTTTAAGTTTTTATTGAGATCTACAGAATATATTTTTTCTAGATTTTTCACTCCGTTACTTTAAAAGTTAGAGGGTTAGGGGGGGGGGGCACACAAATGTAACCTACGGACGGACAGACAGACAGACAGACATGACGAATTTATAAGGGTTCCGTTTTTTGCCATTCGACTACGGAACCCTAAAAAGTAGCTTACCACCAAGGAGAACATCTGCCGCTGTAACCTTACGGCGTTCCCCGACACAAAAAGTAGGGGTATTAAACGTTTAACGTGTGTTGTCGCCTTTTTTTAACTTCGTTTAACGCCTGTCTGTCTGAAGCATCTTAGCACCCAACCGGATGAATCGATTTTGATTTTATTATTGATAGTTTTTTTTGTTTGATAATGAAAATTCGTTTAATCGTTATAAAACTATGAGCTTTTTTCTAGTTAATTGCGCTATGAAATCAACTTTCATAGGTCTAATCAATACGAAAATCTTCTTCTTCAGCGATAGGTATTGTAATAACATGGAAGCATTGACCTGATGCTGGGACATCTCCTGGACTCTACAGAATACTCAAATCCTCACCAACTTACAGCTCAGATTTCAAATGTCGTGTTTAGAGTCATTGGAATGCTTTTAATGAAAAGATTATACATAGATCAGTCGGGGTGGTTTAAAATATTATATTATTATATATATAGATGAATATTATTTTATACAATAAGATCATATTAATACTATATTGACTTCACATTGATTGTGATCGGTGGGGATCTACACAAATGCTAAACTTATAATAATATTTTCGTAGTAACTATCACCTAATCTGTGGTTTCACTGCAAATATTTTATTAATTTTGCGATGCGTGTATGTGAAATCCGTGATATCTTCTAGAGTTTTCATTTGAATTATTACTAAATACTTTTAATTTAATAATATTAATTTAATACTGTAAAGGACAATTTTAATCAATAATATGAGGCCAAACTAATTAACGTAATTATTTGGATAAGGATTAATACTATATAATTGAAAATAGCCTTGGAAGTTATGTAACATTTTTTAACAAAATTTTAAAGATTAAAATGGTTACTGTGAGTCAACCTTCAGAGATAGACATATGCTGTCGCGGACTTTTTTGTAAGTCTTATTAAGTTGTACAACTCTTCCATAGAAAATATTCTTCTATCTATTTTCAATTGAGGAGCGTTCGTAAGAAACGTGTTTTTTCGACCGTTTTTTGTCGACTTAGGTTGCAAATTAGGTCTCCACGAATGTACCTTTGATTTAAACGGGATAATATATAACCTATTTTCATTTCGAAAGTCCATTCTATATATTAGTGAAATATTTTTTTAAATCGGTCCAGTAGTTTTTGAGCCAAATCATTACAAATATACAAAAATACAAATGTTCTCTCTTTATAATAAATGGGATAAACAATTGAACATCAAATAATCGGCAGTTTTTAGGGTTCCGAACCCAAAGGGTACCAACGGAACCCTATTACTGAGACTCTGCTGTCCGTCTGTCTGTCTGTCTGTCTGTCTGTCTGTCTGTCCGTCTGTCACCAGGCTGTATCTCATGAACCGTGATGGTTAGACGGTTGAAATTTTCACAGATGATGTATTTCTGTTGCCGCTATAACAACAAATACTAGGAACAGAACAAAGTTAAAAATTAAAGAAAAGTTTTAAAAAAGTTTTTTACGATAGCGCAGCGCAACCTATCTAGTTGCTAAGATGGCGCTATCGTCTTTACCTTAATCTGAATCTCGGAAGCGGCTCCAACGATTAAATAAAATTTAGTATACCTACAGAGGATTTCGGGGGCGATAAATCGATCTAGCTAGGAGTCATTTTCAGAAAATGTTGTTTTATTCGTGTTTTCAACAATCAACTTTATTGATAATCAACTTAAAATATGACTCTTCCCGACATCTATTGGCGAGTAGAAGTACTGTATCAGTAAAGCAGTTAGTTGCTCTCAATTAAAAAAAATAGTATTATTATTCGTCAATAGATGTCGGGAAGAGTCATATTTGTCTGTTTAAGTGGCAAAAAATACCGAGCAACGCTCGGTCAACCAGATGTTTAATAATATTAATTACTACAATTACTATTACTACTATTACTATTACTACTATATAATACTATTCTACATTTGTGTTAACGTTTACTTAGTTGGTGTTAGAAGTTCGTTAGAAACTCGACAGATGGCGTTCGGAACCCTCCGTGTGCGGGACAAAGTCTGACTCGCACTTGGCCAGTTTTATTAAACCCAGGAACATTTTGGCAAAATATTTATTCTTATATAATGTTTTTAGGTCCATTATTCATTTTTTTTTAGGATTCCGAACCTAAATGGTACCAACGGAACCCTATTACTGAGACTCCGCTGTCCGTCTGTCTGTCTGTCTGTCTGTCTGCCTGTCTGTCCGTCTGTCACCAGGCTGTCTCATGAACCGTGATAGTTAGAGAGTTGAAATTTTCACAGATGATGCGTTTTTGTTGCCGCTATAACAACAAATACTCAAAACTGAATAAAGTTATACATTAAAGGGGGTCCCCATACAAGAAACTTTTTATTTTTTCGGCACTTTACTATAACGCCATTTATGAACGTTTGACTGTATTAATTATATTAATTACCTATGTGTTTAGTTAGACAGTTAAAATTTTTACAGATGATGTATTTCTGTTGCCGCTATAACAACAAATACTAAAAACAGAATAAATTTAAAATTTAAAGGGGTCCCTATACAAGAAAAGTGTTTTTTCGGCATTTTACTATAACGCCATCTATGAACGTTTGACTTTATTAATTATATTAATTACCTGTGTGTTAACTTTCACTTAGTTGGCGTTAGATGTTCGTAAGATGGCGTTGTACTAAATAATCACGCGGCTCCTGTTTTAATAAATGTTTGGAATTGACACGTTAATCTTATCTAATAATATCTGGATGACTTGGCTCGCAATTTTTTTTTTTTTTGGTAAATCGTGTTTTATGTAAAATTTTGGCTCCCAATAATTCTCTCACAAAAGAACAAACTTGGAAAAATTAATCATCTCGTCTGGACTCGATCCGGGTCCTTCTGATCACCATCCGATCGATCTTCCACTGAGCTATCATAACAATGTAAATATGGCGAAATTTACCTTCATGTTCTAATTATACTGTTAGTGTTTTTCATTACCTGAAAACAGGGATAAAACAACATTTTCTGAAAATTAAAACCTACCTAGATCGGTTTGTCAATTTATTTTTCTTTCAGCATTTTTGCTCTATTTTATAAAATATTGTAGTTTGGTACGGAATCGGAACCCTACGAGTGCAAGTCCGACCTGTACTTAGCCAGTTTATTAATACTTATTATCCTATTCCTGACAAAGACAATTCCAAAAATACAAAAATCATAAAAATTGGTCCAGCCGTTCTTGAGTTATAAGTGTAGTAACTAGCACGACTTTTTTTTATATATATAGATAGAGTGATTCAAGAGCAAGGTTTATATGTATAACTAGAAGTGCCTCTACTACTAGTTGGTTTAGTGCATGTCCAAAGCAAATCCTCTGGCGTCACTGTCCTTAGGGACAGGGAACTTATGCAGCTAGATAGCCATAGCCAAAAGTAAATGTTCAGAGGGAAACATACATTTCTTATTTTTTTTAAGTAAACTAAGATTCTAATCCTATTAGATATTTTTTGAGTAAGACAAATGACTGGCAATAAGTTCATACCAAAGCAAAATACACATCAATATGGAGATTATTTTATCAAAATCATTCACAAAATACCTGTGCGACATTTGAAGAGCTTTGCAGCTTCATAAAATTAAATTATACGTTTCGATGTACGATTGATATTGCTATAACAGAAAATATTCTCAATTTTATAAACTATCTTAAGATAGTTTAAAAAGGAAAACAACCGACTTCCATGCCCCGCGAGTCAGTTTCAATAGCAAGTTTGAGACGTTTATCGTCATCTCCCAAAGATACTTATTAAATCTCAAAAAAATTAAAATGGAACCATTCCGGAGACGTACCCTACCGATTATAAAATAATCATTCAAATCGGTTCACAATTGACGGAGTAATCGCGTAACATACACAAAAAAAAACATACAGACGTATTGATAACCTCCTTCTTTTCGGAAGTCGGTTGAAAAAAAAAAGGATTGCACTCCGGGAGTGCCGGCAGAAGTGAAAACTTGAACACGTCATTTTTGAATATTTTGGAATGAGAATATTGACGAATGAATATTTACGAATTTTCGATCAGGACACGTGACCTGACGTGAGTTTAAAATTTTTTACCCATCCCAAGAAAAGTGCACAACGCCGCTAAAGAAGTTTTTACTTTAAAAAAACTACATTTAGACGAATTGAGAAACTCCTCTTTTTTGGAAGTGGGTTGAAAAAAAGCAATATCTCAAAAAGTGTGGACAGATCGAACCTTCGTCCAACAAATCTCGTGTGATTTCCTTAACGAGCTCGCGACGTCTTGAGTGCTTCCTTGTGTAACAAGTAGGTGTGCTCTAAAGCTAATTGGATCGCTGCTCGGCTTCCGTTCATCCATTTAAGGTACGGTATGGTTCATTAGATCTGACTTTACTGTTAATTAAATACGCATTCACAAAGTTTTTTTATAGTTCCCTCGGTAGAGTTTTGATTAACGCTCTTTTGATTGTCACGTGCCGGTTCGGTTTGGTTTGTTTTTGTTGTCAATTGAGAGAATTCAGTTTGTGTTTTACGTGCTACGTAAATACGTGATTTAACATCTATTTCTGCAAAGTATTGTATTTATTCTTATTCTATTATAGTTAGTTGAGGGCCCGGTAGCGTAATCTGGAGAACGGTCGGCTTTGATGCCAGAGGTACCGAGTTCAAACCCCGCCGTGCTCCAATGGATTTTTCTATCGAAAAATGTATGTGCACTTTTCACAGTGGCCCTCCCGTGAACGAAACACATCGTTAAGAAACCAAACTACCCGCATGGTGGTAGGACACCATAGTGTCCGCCTGGCCAGCTACCCATCCTCAAGTTAGAAAATCTGTCGCCAAAATATCTAATGTGTTCCGAGCTGTCCTTGAGAGCCAGTTCCCATTCTAGGCCTAGCGTGCTTACCATCTTCGACCGCATCATCACTTACGAACAGGTGAGATAGTGGTCAAACGCTTGCCTATAGGACATTAAAAAAAGTTCCGCGTATATTATGAATTTTGTACTCAAAACAAACCCAAACAAAATATATCTGTAAAATACAGAAATACAATCTGAAACATACAGATCTGTAAATATATTTGTGTAATAACAATGCCCTTACGTAATCTACGACACAATTTTGTAGCGTGCCATTGGGTAGCATAAAACATTATCATAACATATTGTCGTCAACAAACACAAAGGGAAACTAAGAGGGTATTTACTTTTGCCAGTAGCGTTCTTATCAAACTTTTTCGTTCTAATATTGTTCAGCAAAAAAGTGCTATTTGGAAAACCGAATATTTTCAGTGGCTCTCAGAACTCATTGCCGCAAATTCACTGTACATTTCTGAGATCCCCGTTGGCGTAATGGATAAATGGCTTAACTTCTAAGCGAGAAGTTGTCGGCTCAAATCCTTGCATGGGTGTTCTTTCACTGGTGGTAGCAGCGTAGGGATTATATTGATGTTCTGCCAGACTTAATACTAAAAAGTATCTTACCATCATAAAGGCGGCAATAGCCCAATGGATAAGGTGTCGGACTGGAGATCGAGAGGTCATGAGTTCGATCCCCACCCCACCCATTTCACTATTGACGTGAACCCACTCCAGACACAAGCATATTTAGCTAAGTTGGAGGGCTTAACAAGAATACTAGTAATGTGCAACCCATATTGCGAGTAATCTTAAAAAAATCAAGGAAAAAATCTGCCACCATAAACATTACGGTATTTACGGTGTTCCGGCAGCACACAACCCTTGAGAGTCAGAGTATTCTAGGCCTAGCGTGTTTACCATCTTCGACCACATCATTGCTTACCACCAGGCGAGATAGCGGTCATCCGCTAGCCTATACGATATAAAAAAAAGATAAGGTAGAGATTTCTTGGCATAATTTAGTCATAATCATTTTTATTTGGTACATACTTTATAAATATTTTAGTATTTTTAGCCGACTTCAAAAATACGATGTTTCTCAATTCGACTGTATATTTTTTTTTTAATGTTTGTCCGCGGAGAACTTCGTCGTTTATGAACCGATTTAGAATATATTTATTTTTTAAAGGAGATATTCCAAGTGTAGTACCATGGTAATTTCATCGAGGTCTGATAATTATCTCTAAAGATATGGAGATAAACACCTCAAACTTGGTACTAACAATTAATAGCGCGGCATCTGAAGTCGGTGCTTTTAGTTTTTTAAACGATCTTTTAATTATTTGATACCCTAAATAAAACTATATTTCAAAATTTAGAAAAGGCACACAGTTTTAAACTGAAGCATAAAACAGCAAAAACAAGCATGCTACATCGTGACATGTAATGGCAGTCAAACGCTTGACTGTATCATAAAAAATAAAAAGTAGGTTCAGCCTACGAATAAAATATAAGGGTTCAGCATTGTATATTGACAATTAATTTTGTACGAAAATTTCTTACAAACTTACCGAATTAAATAATTATATAAATTATAAATTAAATAAAAAAAATCTGTTTCTATCTAAATCATACAAGTCTGATATACATTATATATATATTTTTTTTAAATAATGTATATTTTATTGAATTATTGAAAAATATTTTAAAAAATAATTTAGGACATCTATTTTGATCAGATACGTCTGTGTTTTAGGATACTTGTTATACTAGTTTCAACAATAACAATATAAGCAGTTCTCACCTATATATAGGTTTCCCGCCAGCTTTCCTAAACCAAAGCACCATGTAAACGCGGTCTTCGGTGACGTCAGGCGTTACATCACAAGGCAGCGATGCTTTTTTTCCCAACACTGCGTCCACATCCACTGTCGATACTGAAACAAGACAAAAGATTCTTTAACCTTAACTAGTACCTAATGTTTATAATTATCCAAACAAACGAAATTGGACAAGTGCGTGTTGCACTTACCGAGGTTACCAAACCCGTAGTAAGTACCAGTAAGTATAGTATCTTGTGATGTGATAATCTATATTTTTTACCATACAAGTAAGCTTTTGCACACTATCATCTGTTGGGAAGTGACTAGAATAGCCTAGATAGAAACTGGCCATCAAAGACAGCTAGCTATCTGTAGGTACGAACCGTTAGGTGTTTGGGTGGTAACTGGCCATGCAAACATTACACAGGACCTCATGTAGGGCGTACGTATCAGCATCAAAATGTTATTACTAGAAGCCACGTAGCTTTTGCGTAACACTTACTTGGTCAATTTCGATTATTTTTTGTTCTATTTTGTGCATTGCAATTTTGTCATATATATTAGTGTGTGAAACCGTTTATAAATGCATAATAAATTGCACCGACTTCGTGTATGTTGAATGTATGTTATATGTATTTTTGTAGTTCTCCTATCTAGCCGGCGATCAGATAGCGCAGTAGTATTTGTACCGACTGGTTTACACCAAACGCGTTCTACAGCGATCAGAAAACAATAGAAATTCAGATCGCGAATGCGCACGCGGACGCAGGACGCCGCGGGGTGGTCGTACCTTAATTCATACTTTTTGCTACTTGTATTATTTTTCACGACGAGCCTTTTAAATTTTAAATAGATATGCAAATAACGTTTGCTTTATAAACAAGTCCCGTATAATACAACGTACAATAACAACATTTTAGTAAAATATAGGCTTACCACATTCCTAATTGCAATGTGTAATTTTATGCATGTTTTAAATAAAAAGGGGATTTTCAGTCTAAGATGTTTTAAAGACAACGCTAGTAATAAAATGTTATAACTAGGAAATTTAAAATTGTTAATTTCAATTTTATTTTTTTAATTAATTATCTTCAATGTACTTAGCAACTTATATTTTCACAGTAATATATACTATAATACTATAGAAACGTTTGTTTAAAGCGTGCAACATTCTTCCACTCCCTTGCATTTATATAAAAGAGATTTGTTATTTTGTCAAAGCTCATCCTGAATATTTCCAAAAGTGAAGCGACATTATTACCAGGCATAGGAGGGCAAAACATGTAAATATGCTCTATCAACCTCCATGTCGAAAATTTATTTATAAAAAAAATGTATTTTCATTGTGTATTAATACTTATAATAGGCTTCCTAATGAACTAAAATTATTGGACGGAATTAACTTTAAACGAAAATTGTGTGACTGGTTATTATGTAATTGTTTTTATAGCATTAAGGAATTTGAAATGACATGTAAAATTACTAATTTTTAACATTTGCACGTTTGCATGCAGGCTGAATACAACTACTTACCTTCATTTTATAACCAATATTGTAAAACGTATTATTGCAAATAAATGTATTTGAATGATAACTATGTCTGTTTGTAACCTAATCACGCCTGCACGGACGATCCGATCTTCCTGAAATTAATGATCATATTGTTGATGTCACATGAGGATGAACATAGGTTACTAAATTCTTAGTGTACGTGAACGAAGTCGGGTGCATCAGCTAGTTTTACATATAAATGTTGCATTAAAATCATACCTCGTTTTAATAAAATAACAGCGGACTTAATTAGGTCTTCTTCCTTGAAAAACAACCATATTCAAAACGAGGGAAAAATTCAAATTGCTTCACCAAAAGGCTTTTCATAATTTTGTTGAGGAGCATTTCGTCATTGTTATTTTTATTCAGTTCATTTAAAGTATTACAAACGGGTGACAGTCCCGAGGTCACCCCATTTACATTTAGAATTAATCCAAAAAAGGGGACATTAAAATATAATTTATTACACTCGGGATAAAAAATAACTTGAATCTTAGACTTCCAGCGACATAATTTTGTAACTTTATCGTTAGGTAATCGGTCGTCTCAAATTTCTTAAGATTTTTTCTTCAAACTGATGAATCTTAGTATTATCACAAACCAGTATATTAGAAGTACTTGTAATGTACTGGTCTGTGGTATTATAGATTTCGCTTATTCTGCATTTATTATCTTCTATGCAAGACTTGCTTCGTCGTGGACTGCATTCGTCACAATAAACTACAAGAGATAGGGATCAAGTAGTAATTAAACACTTTCTTATCCAACGTCAAAAATTGTTAATAATAAAGAAGTCGGGCAAAAATATGTATGTATTTTTTTTGTATAATATTTTGTTATTCATGCAACCCAAATCTCTTGAATAGGTACTAAGAGTAAAATCTTAATGTAAATTTTTTTGCAAACTGAAGTTAATTGATCGACTATTATATAAAATGTTTGTTCTTTACAAAATAAGTCGCCGGTTTATAATAAAATAAAGAAGTAAAAGGTGAAGAGAGGCATCCCCGGTGTAATACATTTATTCATTAAGAAAGTAATTTAGTAAAAAGGTTAGCCAAGTTTATCATAATATTTATAATTCGACGTAAGGCTTCTAGATGTATATAAAAGTACTCATTTATCGAATTATATTTTTTTATATCAACTGAATCCAATATTAACAAATAGTATACACATAGACAACTTTAAAAGAAATTATGATAAAAACTATTTTAACTGATAATTAATGAAATGGTATAAAAAAATAGTTATAAATTAAAAACAGGTCGCAGCTGTCTGCCAGTAACGTTCCCTAAAAGCTGACGACGTTACCTCGTTGAATTGCTAGGCTAATCCGTTGGCCGAGGTAAGCCAACTTTTTGCTCATTAGTGACATCTAATGAATTTTTAATTAATAGTTAATATAAAATTGTGATAGCAAAATCGTCTAATAAAAGTAATGTAAAAACTCAAAGCTTCTTAAGCTAAAAAGCTAATGTAGCTTTACTACATCATAATTAACTAAAAAAACGTGTTTGTCCTTGTATCTGTACAATCCATAATATGATTGATATTCAGTGCCAACTGAAATTCGACTATACTGAACTACATTGACTTATTATACCTACAGGTTTAATAAGTTAATACCAAAAATTCTGGAATCAATTAAATTATTTCATACATTATAAGCATTAATTCAAAAATAATATATAACTAATTAATGACTGATCTCTAATCTAATTTGTCGATTACATAGTTATAATAAATGTGTCAAACACCATACAAAATTGAAATGAGTTGTTTTGTACGTATACTTGCATAAATAAAAATTTTAAAAAATCTTATTCAAAGTTTTTGCCACAAATAACACTAGCAATTTATTAACTAAACGTCGTGTCAGCAAACGGTTTTTCCCTAACCAAAGCGGATATATACAACCGAAACCATGACATCGGATGATCCCAGTATTTTTAGTCCAAGATACCTAGGCTAAACTTCCCTAATGTATAATTACAATATTTATATATTTACATTCTTATATATTTATAAATTAGCTTTAGTTTAGGTAACTTAAGTTTGTTAAAGTAAATTCACTTATCATTTAAGTATTGATAATATAATAACTAAATTGTCGAATTTTTTCAACCTATGTTTTGAGCGAGTCCGTTGCGCTTCCTGTGGAGTGAGGTCATGCGTTGAGATTGCTATGATCACTATTATAACACATTTAATTATTTTTGATCAAAGATGAAACCATGAGTAATTGTGACATGACTTAAAGTCTTTGATTAAGTATTTAACTATTCAAAATGGTATTTACGCTTACAGCAAATAAACACCAATACATTTTTGGAAAACGATCGTCCCTCACCTCACACAAAAAAGTCCTCCTAAAATAAATCCTTATCTAATACTATAATAATCTTCGTCCTGACATACTAACTGACTGACTGACCGACAACGCACAGCCTAAACCGCTGGTCGTAGAGACTTGAAATTTGGAGGGTATATTTGGATTAGTACGTAAGGGTGTACTAAGAAAGGATTTTCCAAAATTCACTCCTTAAATGGGGGTTCAAAGTTTGTATGGGGAAACAAGATTAGATAGTCTTTTCTATTCGAAACTTCACATAAGTGCTTCAATAAAAAGATAAGTAAACATGTGTGGCAGGCTTTTTCAAAATTCCACCCCTAAAAGGGTAAAACGGGGTCAACAAAGTCTGAAAATCAATATTGTTTCGGATTGCGCTGAAATTTGGCATGCAAATAGTTACTAAGACGTTAGTTCCCTCTGTGAAAGGATTTTCCAAAATTCACCCTTTAAAGGGATGAAACGGGGGTTCAAAGTTTGTATGGAGAAACAAGATTAGATAGCATTTTCTATTCGAAACTTCACACAAGTACTTAAGTAAATAAATAAGTAATAACGTATTTCAGGCTTTTTCGAAATTCAACTCTTGAGAGGTGAAATGGGGTAACAGAGTCTGAAAATCAATTTTGTTTTGGATTGCGTTGAAATTTAGCATGCAGATAGTTATTCAGACGTTGGTATCCGTTAAGAAAGGATTTTCCAAAAAATCACCCCTTAGGATGAAATGGGGGTTCAAACTTTGTAGGGAGAAAAAAGATAAGATAGTTTTTTTTTTTAAACTTCCATCAAGTACTTTAGTATATTGATAAGTAAATACGTGTCTTAGGCTTTTTCAAAATTCCACCCCAAGAAGGTGAAGTTGGGTAATAAAGTCTGAAATCAATATTGTTTCGGATTGTGCCGAAATTTGGCATGCAGATAGTTGTTTCGACGTAGGTATCCGTTAAGAATGGATTTTACCAAATTCACTCTAAGGGGATGAAGCGGGGGTGCAAAGTTTGGATATTCTTTTTAAACGAAACTTCACACAAGTACTTCAGTAAATAAATAATTAAATAAGAGTTTCAGGCTATTTCAAAATGCCACTCCAAATAGGGTGAAGTGGGGTAAAAAAGTCTAAAAATCAATATTGTTTCGGAATGCTCTGAAATTTAGAATGCAGATAGTTATTATGACGTAGGTATCCGATAAGAAAGGATTTTTCCTAATTCACCTCTTAAGAAGACGGAACGGGGATTCAAAGTTTGTATGGCAAAACAAGATGAGATAGTCTGTTTTATTCGAAACATTTCTTAAGTACTTCTGAAAATAAATAAGTAAATACGTGTTGCAGGATTTTTCGATATGGGGTAGGGAACAAAGTCTGAAAATCAATATGGTTTTTCGGGTTTTATAAAATATGAATCCCTTTTTCCCTTAGTCACGTGATAACTTGAAAACTGATGAACCGATTTGGCTAATTCTTTTTGATGTATTTTATGATAGAAAGGTTAATACAAAAGAAACATTATAAGTAAATAAAAGAAGTTTATAACGCGGGCGAAGCCGCGGGGCACTTCTAGTTACAAAATATGTACATTAAAAAAAAAACTACGTTATATAACAACATTCATATTCATTACAACTTTTATGTAGTAACTTCTATAACCAAATTCTGTGTGACCGGAAATTTATTTTGGCATGAGAAGTAAACTCAACTTCCATTGGTAAACTATTTGAAGCTTGTAATATATTACATACATACAATTATTAAATAATTTAATCTGTCTATAGTTGTGTGGAGTCACAGATAAAATAAACAGTAGCCAATTTGCTATAATGTTGAATTACAACATTTTAATTACAATCATATTCAAAAATTAGGTTCAAACTACGATTATATCCGATATGGATATTTGTTTGAACAAATCAATTTTTTTAAGCCAATCGACGGATTTTGCCGACATATTAATACAATTTAATATTGCCTTCTTTTGTAAAGTAAGTATAAAAACATAATCCTCCCTTTTGCTTCGCCGTAGTCGGGTTTTAATATTTCATTACTCTACAACGGGATCCGGGGCTATCCGACTCGTCTACAATTTAGGGCTAACATTAATCTTAGCTAAGTTAATTGGGGCAGTGTGTTTTTCCTCCCTACATTTATACATGTCTCGAAAATGGCAGGTCTGCGATTTCTTCCAGCAATTTGAGTGAAACCACGGTAGAGCCAATATCATTAGCTTGTTTTGTTGGAAGGTATAATAAATAATATGATATTAGCTGAGCCTTAACTGCGTTACATGGGTTTACAAAAAATATATCCCATATATGCCCGTGAAAGGAATACAAACAAACATAGTTACTTTGAGATATTATTAATATTAGAGATATTGTTCATCTAAGAAGCAAAAATCATATTATTTATACGAAAAGCTTAAGCAATTGAACGTTATGAAATTAATAGGTATGTTCATAACGCGATGCGACGCAACGTTCTTTAGATGATCGTACTGCGTAGAGATCGGACGTATCCCACAACGCTGCAGTGTGCAGTAAGAGTTTTAGACAATAGAACAGAATACATGTAGGTATTACGTTTCTTGAAGTGTTACATACTTAATATTTTTGTAAAATTATAATACACAATCCAAAATTTCATCGTTCCGACGGGACTCCAACCCGCGCCCCCCGGATAATCAATCAATCAATCAATCAAATCATTTATTGAGAATACAGGTATAGGTAAGAGATGACATTTAGATTTTTCATTGTTCTCTGTATCCAGCCTTAAAGGCATTCTACAATTAATTAATAATTAATATTTTAATCATTTTGAGTTATATAAAATCACATTACAAATTGTTAAAAATAATAATCATCAATACCATTTTAATATGTCAATAATAAATTTTAGTGTCAAATTTCAATTGAATAAAAGTAAAAACAATAGTAGTATAAAGAATGTCAATTAATTTGGTTTATGTTTTCTTTTAATCTTTAATCAAAATAATGTCAATAACGTATCTATTTAATTCATTAAAATTTATCATTAAGGTATTCTTGTACAGTGTACTAAGCTTTACCGGTCAATAATTGTTTTAACTTGTGTTTAAAGATGGTAACATTAGAACTGAGAATGTAATCTTTAGGTAGATGATTAAATATTTTGGGCGCCATACAAAATACACTCTTATCATATTGTGCAGTTCTACATGGAGGAAAACAGATTTTCATATTGTGCCGCCTACTTGTCAGTTGTTCAAATAGTGACTTGTGTGTGAACACAAAATTTGCTATTTCAAAAATATATAAACACGGCAACGTCAATAACTTTAAATTTATAAAATGTGGTTTGCAGGAATCTGTAGGCTGAAGTTTACATATTGCTCTTACGCATCTTTTCTGAGCTTTAAATGCCGTTTCTCTGTCTACCGAGTTTCCCCAGAAGATAATACCATATCTTATTGTTGACTCCACATATCCATAGTACGCAGTAATTAGAGCCGATTGGTTCACGACTTTGCTTATCATATAAAGCGCATAAGAAAATTTATTTAACTTTTTACAAACTGTTTCTACTTGTACTCTCCAATCTAAATTACCACTTAGATGCAACCCTAAAAACTTCGCATTGTCAACTATATTAATTTTTTGTTCGTTATATTGAATGTCTATGCCTAACTCGTTATTGGATCTATTTCTGAATGTCATAATATTTGTTTTATTTAAATTAATTAATAAATTATTAGATTTAAGCCAGCTTATCACTGTATTGAGCGTACTGTTCATAGTTTGTTCTAAATCAGCTGCAGAAATGCTGTTAAACATTATTGTACTATCGTCTGCAAATAAAACCATTTGTTGATTGATAGCTTTAGGAAGGTCATTCACATATATGAGAAACAAAAGAGGCCCGAGCACACTACCTTGGGGCACTCCTTGCGAAACATGTCTGAATTCAGAAGAATAAATTGTTTCTTTTAAAGTCTTTTGATTTATTCGAGTGATTTGAGTACATTGTTTTCTATTACTCAAATTGGATTTTAGAAGTTTGAGAACGTTGCCTCTGACTCCATAGCTTTCAAGTTTATGCAACAAAATTTCATGATTGACATAATCAAAGGCCTTTGTTAGATCCATATAAAGAGCCGAGACTAATTGTTTTTTGTTTAGGTTACACATTATTGCCTGAAGAAAATTATAAACTGCCAAATTTATGGTTTTATGTTTTCGGAAGCCTACTTGTTCTTTTGCAAACAAATGTTTGATTTCGAAAAAATTGTACAAACTGTTATAAATAACCCTTTCAAAAATTTTTGATAGTACCGGTATTAATGCTATATATTATACATGTCCAGGTGCTCTGAATAATTAATATTCAGATGAATATGAAAATATCTAGATATTATATTGTTTCTGTACTATGTGCCTAAGACTAATACGCACAGCGTTGTGCGACCGGATCAAGAGACCAAATATTAACCTCTGGATAAAAGTTCTGAAGGAAAAGTACCTAAGTTAACTGACAACTTGTAACCTAGGTAGAGAGAATTTGACTAAATGTATGTAAATTACAGTCAGTATTTTTTATATCTGATAGGCTAGCTTTTAACCACTATTTCGCTTAGTAGTAAGCCATGATGATGCCGAAGATGGTGAACACGCGGGATGTGTCATAAAATTACTATAAAAACATAATACATTATACACTTCAAAACTCTGGAATGATCTGCCTTTAGATATAAGACGAGCCAAGTCTTTATCTATCTTTAAAACTTCGTTGAAAAATTATTATTTGTCACTCGTGTAAATATATTATTTATTTAATAATATATATATATTTTTTTAATATTTTTTATTTATTATTTACATAACTATTTTTTTAATTTGTTCAATGTTATTTTTAGTGTTATATGTATTGTATGGTATGTACGTATATGTAACTATGTGTAATAAAATAAAACTATGTGTAAATTATTATTATAGAGTAACTATTTATATTTTACATTTATTTATTGTACACCACCGTCTACTACTTCCTGCAATTCTGTCCATCCAAAGGTTGTCTGGAAGAAATCGCTGTTAGCGATAAGACCGCCCATTATACTACCTTAGTTATTATTTTCTCTGTACATTGTTTTCTTTTCTTGTTTTCTGTATGTTGGTATACAATAAAGAGTTTTTGTATTGTATTGTATTGTATAAAAAAACCTAAAACTAGGGTGCCGCCAGCAGTGGGGCAGATCCCAAACTACCCGTGGTTAGGGCTGCAGAGCCAGAAGTCAAGGAGTATCGCCTTCTTATTTTGTTAATTATTATTAAATAAAATAATATTACCACTAAATAAAAAACAAACCGATAAGACCTACAGTATAATGGCATTTGCTCCTAGTTTTGTTCATATAATCAAGAGACGTTTAGTTTAATTCAGTTTTTTTATTTGTAGATTTTATATAATCTGTATTATAGTTTTAGGAGTAGCTTATATTGTATATATAGTTTTAAATTAATTTTAATTGTGTGCATGTATATATGTAATAATTATTATTGTACTAATATTTAATGTTAATTGTAATAATATACATTTATAACTGTCAAAGGCATTATGAGTGAAATATTTGCTTTATCTCGCTAGGTAAGATTTTAAATATCGATAAAAAGTATATATCATGTCAAAAAAAAAAAAAAGATGCATGGGATACCTTATTTTATTTCAAAACCTTACCTTACCATACCTAATTTATTGCCTTATTTAAAGAAGAAGCGAAGACCTTTGAAATCAAATCACTAGATTCACTCGCATTCTTCACAGATGCCACAACATCAGTCAATACGTCTTCTAAATCGCTTTACTCAAGCGTCCTTATTGCGTAAAACGCTGGAGACGAGACGAGGTATGCATTATGATAATTTGTACCGTATAAATGGGACGTCGCGTAGGGATTGTCTGATTAGGGGTTGTGAATATACAGACTACTATTTTTTTCTTGTGTAAGATATTTTTCGCTCTTGAGATTGATGTAAAATCGTTAAAATATCGTCATTAAGTAAAATACCACACTCTTTTCTTGACTCTTTTCCAATTTACATAGCGCAACTACTGTATAGGTACCGTCTTTAAAATATTTTTTTTAGCAATTGAGCAACATATTAAATGATAATAATTATTCAATAGAGCAACCTATTAAAATATCAGAAATAATTCGAAATATACAAAGTACAGTAAATTCTTTGTTCAAAATATTAGATTTAATGTTAATAATATCACATGCTCGTATTTTGTAAACTTTACCAATTCAAGCCAACATTATGGTATTTAAATTATTATTGGAGCTTTTAAAAAATTAAACAGAAAAGTCTATTTAATATCTTATAGGCTAGCGTTTGACCACTATCTCGCCTGGTGATAGGCGATGATGTGGTCAAAGATGATGAATACGCTAGGGCTATAGAATACTGCCTCTCAAAGGCTATGTACTGCCGGAACACCGTAAGGTTATGTCAGCTGATTTTGAATGGTTTTTTTGATTGATTTTGATGGTGGAAAGCTACTTTTTGGTAGCAAGTCAGGTGGAACATCGATCTATTTTGTTCCTACCACCTCTGTGTGTCTTACACGAAAAGCCCTATAATCAAACAAATTGAGCAATTATTATAACTATTATAGTCTTGCGTTAATTCTGCAAAAAAAGAGATCATTAGAGCGTAGTTTCTAATTTTGTGAGTTGGTGGTCAAGTGCTAGCCTAAATACTAGTTAATATCCCCCTAACGCCCTTATGTGATCCTTAATACGCCCACGGCGTATACTATATCTGAGAGAAGAAGCACAGCCGCATAATGCTGTTCGGCACGTGAGGCTATGAGCCCAAATACTTTTATAATAAACCCGTATTGAGCTTGTAGGGATGCCGCGTATCGTTTTCGGATATTGGAGTTTACGGATTATGCAGTACCGTAAATATCGAGGTGAGACGATGGATCTTTATGTAAAGGTGAGTCGTTGATTTTTATGGATAGTTTCTGGATAGAATATTTGGTAGGTTTCATAAAAGTAAGATATTGGGATGTTTTTAAAACTACAATACATAAAACACACAAGGCAACGGTTTACGGAAGATAAGGATAATATTCTCTGAGCCTACTTCTACCGCTTCTTGTTATTGTAGCATGACTCAGATAATATTTCTCATTCATATTATATTCATATTCGTACAGTCTTACTTGCCTACAGTAGTGAACTTTTTAAAGCTTGGCTACTATAAAAAGTGCGAACGAGACAAACCAAGAACCAAGCAGTAATGTAATGAATGAAATATTAGTGGCATTACTTATAAAGCCTGTAAAATAAACAAACTGTTTTCCTAATAAATATCCTTGAGGAAGGACTAGGCGTAGAAATAAAATCAAAAACGCACAAATGAATTATTTTTAGGGGATAAACTCAAATACTGAGTTCAATTCCGTAGTCTGTAGTTAGCGAACCTAAACTACAGAATAAACTAGTAGTTCTGTGACAACAGTAGACCTCGCGTGCCCTTATAAAAATTGGAATCCGTTCATATATAACGCTATAGCAAACTTCGCCCTGTTTCTCCCCTTCACTCTATTTTTCGCAACATTTTGTGCAGAATGATAGAAGATATGATCCTAAGTGTGTTTTTTCCAATTTGACAGAAATCCGTTGATAAATAACACAACAGCTAACTTAAAAACATAAGTCAAGGAACTCGTGTGCCAATGTTCATCATAATCGGTTGAAAAATGCGACATGTAGACGAGAACAGACACACAGACAGACAAACATCCGGACAAAAGCATTTTTGGCCTAGTCGAAATCAAGACGCTTCGCTCGCTACGCTCGTTCGATTAATAATGGAACTAACGTGTACCAAAAGCCAAAACAGTACGATACCAATCCACTGTTGTCATTAGCTGACAGACTACATAAGCAGCGGCGAGCGAAAGTGCCGTGTTCATTTAAAAAAATATAGATCGTCTGCACTCGTAGGCGGCTTTTTTCATTTGATGCCTTCTTGACCTTCTGAGATATCATTGTCGATAGCGTCAAAACAAATCTAATTTTGTAGCTAAACTATTTCTAAAGCAAAGATTGTCGAAAATAACAAATGTTAGAAGTTTATATAAAGAAAGCGGTGCATTCTTAAATTAAAAATTTAAAAGCATCCTAAGTATAAATTGTTTTGAGAATGTATTGAGACTGTTCATTGACCACTTCAATGAGCTCAAACTCGACACCTCTGCTGTAAGTTAGTGAGGCGATGAGTATTCTGCAGATTTCAGGAGATGTCCCAGCCAAGCATCAGGTTAATGTTCTTACAATATCGCTGAAGTTAGAGCATACCGAATTTCGAATTCAAAAGACCTATAAAAGTTGATCTCATAATGTCATCAACTAGAAAAAACCTTATTTTTTATTAAAAACTGAACGGATTTTCATGAATTTAAGGTAAATGCACTCTCGATTAAGACACCTTGATAGGTGTCTAAACAAAAAACAAATTAAAAATCTGTTGAGCCGTTTGGGTGCTACAGTGCCACATATACATACACACGTCAAACTTATAACACCCCTTCTTTTTGCGTCGGGGGTTAACAAATTTACTGCAATGAAATGAAAACATGTGGTTTGTCAGATTTATCGAGTACCTACTAGCGACCCGCCCCGGCTTCGCATGGGTAGATATATATGCCTGCATTTTTGCATCAATTTATACAAAAGCTTAACGAATAATATACATAAACCTTCGCATAAACGCAGCATAAAACAAAGTCTCCCGCCGCGTCTGTCTGTCTGTTTAAAATAAACTTAAAACTACTGAACGGATTTTTAAGCGGTTTTTACCAATAGACAGAGTGATTCATGTGTTAATCGGTGGAAATATGACGATGATTGTTTAGAGACGTTAATTCATACTCAACGCAACAAACTTATGCAAAAATGCAGGCATATATGCTCTACCCGTGCAAAGCTGGGGCAGGTCGCTAGTAGACCTTTAAAAGAGGAATATCCCACTATACGTTGTTTTGTTTTATCTCAAAGGGATAAGGCAGTGTTTTCGATGAAAGCTCCCAGGTGGCTTGATTTTTTCCGACACTTCCAACAATTGTCATCATATTTGAACCAATTAGCACAAAACCTTAATAAATTATATACGTAAACCTTTCTCATGAATCACTCTATCTATTAGTGTAAACCTCATAAAAATCCGTTTAGTCGTTTTTGAGATTATCGCGAACAGACAGACAGACGCGGCGGGAAGACTTTGTTTTATAATATGTAGTGAAAGCCATCTGTTGTCTCCAGGAAATATTTTTGAAACGCCTCATTCTGGCATGCTATATAGCGATTTGCTGGCTTACAGTATTGGTGCCCATGGGTGGAAGTCTCTACATTGATAACGATACGTCCTGTTATGGCAAACGTCTTATAGAGGGAGATGCAACTAGACAGTTGTATAAGTGCATCTCTTTTCGTATCGACGATTATCGCTCGAAATTCGTCGCTATGCATGTAGACTCTACATGAATGAATTTTGAGCGATAATAACTGCAGATAACAACTGTCTAGCTGCATCTTATTCTAGCAGACGTTTGCTATAACAATTTAAGACGCGTCGCTATCAATGTAAAAACTTTCACCTCAGTTCTATATTTGTACAAATTACGAATAATGGTTTGTTAAATCTCTTTTTGTAACATTCAGTGATTAGATAGAACTTTGTTGAATCAGGAAGCTATTATAAGTAGGTATGGTCCACCACACTTGCGTGGGTTGAGGGAAGCCAAGTTTACTTATGATTTTCCGGTCGATGATATTTCTCTGAAATGCTAATTATTTTAAAACGAGAATTGGTTTTACAAATTGTATGAAATTATGGAATAATACTTCTAGGGAGATATTGCCTATTTATAAATTTTGGCGTAACAACCTGATTTTTGAGTACTTAATGTAAGTCACTTTACATAATATAAAAGGTCATAACACCATATTATTGGCATAATTATAGATATACCTATGGATAACATATCCACAATAATCATTATTGTTTTTTGAAGTTTGATAATCTCATCCATGAACTGGTCTGGTCTGGTTGTGTTTTATGTTAAACATGATAAAAGCAATCCGTGTGTTTCATAAATATAATTTATATTTTGATATGTTTACACCACCTCCATAAAAGAAAATACATACTTATAACTCAGAATATACGACTATTTAGTTTATTTATTGTATATCATACTGATATCAAACTCTTCATTAGGCGCAATATTTTAGTTTAATCGAAATCAGTCAAGCATTAAAATAAAATAATATTTTTAAATAAAGCAATGAGTTAGTCTCAATTCAAAAAGCAAAAGTGTGCGAGATCTCTAAATAGAAACAGCAAACATTTTTTAAAGATTTGGAGCGTAGAAAATTGATTTTCTGCAACTGTGTACAAGCAATAAATGCCATTGTGGGACACAGAACAAAGATGTAGAGTTAAAATAGAGTCTTGTCACGTGCTGTCATGCTAGTGGGAGCCAGGGGCCAGTGGCTCTTTGCGGACCCGCTGACCGATTTCCTTGCACACGTGATATGGATCCAAATTGAATAATCGCTTTCAAGATGGCGTTCCAGACATCTATTTCAGTTTCAGACGACGCCAGCTTCCGAACCAATTAGGCATTAAGGCGTCTGGTTGTATTTTTCAATTACTCCATCTCTACAACCGGTGATTGTATATCTACGAATTTATGTACACCTGCTTTTTGATTGACTAATCAATAAGAGATGGCACTTAGTTCTTTTTGGTGTTAATATTGTATTAATTTTTTTTTATGTTATGGTTGGCAAACAAGCAGACAGCCCGCCTGATCGTAAGTGGTTATCGTCGCCTATGGACAACTGCAACACCATGGTGTGATGGTGTGATGTGCTGTTGATGCGTTGCCGACCTTTGAGGAGTTTGTGAATACCCTTTTTAAAAGACTCCATCTTATAGCTGGATGAAAAGATCGCGGCGGGTAGATCATTCCACATCTTACATGTACGCGGTAAAAATCCTCGGTTAAAACGGGTAGTTCGAGATGTCCAGGTCTGTAAGATGTGAGGGTGAGCTTTTTGACGGTGCATGGCAGTACGATAAAAGAATGGCGATGGTGGAATCAGGTCAAAAAGCTCTTCAGAGCATTCCCCATTATAGAGACGGTAAAAGATGGATAGCGCTCCGACGTCTCTACGAAGGCTGACTGGCTCCATTTTTTCACAGAGCTCGGGATCGTCGACAATTCTAATGACTCTTCGCTGTAAGGAGTCAAGAGGCTGAAGCTGGTAGCTCAGAGCGCCGTTCCAGAGGTGCTAGCAATATTCCATGTGTGGTCGAACTTATGTTTTGTAAAGCACAAGCCACAAGCCACAAGTTGACGTGTTGGTTACTTACTTACTAGGATGGCGCGATAACCCCAAAGTGGATCTTTGCCTCTTGACGACAAAAAAAGGCGGTACTGCTCTCTAGATCGCGCAGGCGCGGTCTTTCTCCAGTCGGACACTCCGAGTTGGGCTATGTCGTTTTGGACCACGTCTGACCAACGGTATCTGGTGCTTTCATAAATAGGTTCTATACTTTTTTTTATTATTAATGTGTCTTACATTATTTCGTTAGCATGATCTTACTAGGCCTTCTGAAGCCAAAGATTGCCAACTGGACTATATTAATGAGACTCCGCTGATCGTTCGTCCGATTATCACAGGTAACATTACAGGTAATATTATCTAAACCTAATAGTAGACACTTTCACTAGGTGTGCACTACTATTGCTGCCATAACAACATATTAAAACATTAATTTACAAATTGAAGGGTTAACGTATTTTTCCAGCGTTTATGCTCGATTTCATGAACTACAATATACACTGCACTATGGTTGCTATTACAACAAATAATAAAATTAAAATGTTATTAAACATAGAGGGATGTATACAAGAAACGTGTTTTTTTTCTAATTTTTTGATAATTTGTACAGTACGCCGCACCGCAATCGCACTTAACCGATTTATTCGATAAGAGATGGCCGCAGAGTATTTAAGATATCTAAAAATATGTAGCAAATTTTAGATTTATAGTTATCGTTAGTTTAATTCATAAAATACCGACTATTATAATCACTACTGTTTGTTGTCGACTGTCTCGACATACGTTTCGTGCATATCCAATGCACTTCCTCGGAAGTTTGCTTTGGTCGTCGCGATCTCGCTGCGCTCTGAGGAAGTGCATCGGACATGCACGAAACCTAGGTCGAGACAGTCGACAACAAATAGCAGGTAGTATAAATAGTCGGTAGATTATAATATTTATATCACCCAAAAAGGTTAACTAAAAAACTCTTGCACGACATGCAAAGTCGGTTCATTTTATAGTTTCTGTCAATCAGACTTGAAATGAAATGAAATGAAATGAAATTTATTGAGCTCATGGTCCTAGGTTACAGAGATCTAAAGTAAATACAATGTATGGTTTCACTAGGGCCTGCTGTTCGAGCATACGAGCACAGTTATTATATAAAAGATACTAAAAACTAAACCAATAAAATATACAATTTTTAAGAAAAGTAATAAAATATTAATATTATCATGTCAAATTAAATAAAATACATTTCGAATTCATCAGCAATGTTAAGATTTAAAATTATTTGTTTTGTAATTTAAGTAATCTGTTGTTGAGTAGTATGCCTTGGTAGCTAAGAAGTCATTAAGGGTGTTTTTAAAAATATGAATATTACCAATGTCTCTGATTGCTTTCGGACTTCAATCAGACATTGTTACTTATAAACTGCTTGTCACAAATATTTATTTTCATCTTTGCCATTCATAATCGATATAAGACGTATTATCGATTTGTAGGTCACGTAATGTATTTGTAGGCTATCGGGCATTTCTATGAGAATTTTCGGACTTGAATCAAAATGATCGCGTGATCGAAGTCGTTTTGAGCCGGTTCATTCGATGCGGCAACTTAGCGTCGGGTTGCTTATAAGGTATACCTATATGTATATAATAAGCACCTTCGTTTTGCTTTAGTTAGGTCAATAGTTCAACGTGTTGAAATTCCAGTTGCTTTAGTGTGGAGTTATCTTTTAAACAATGCAAATTTATCTGTTTCTTGTTTATGGGAATTGTTTTGTTCTATGCAGTGGAATTACGTTGCTTTGCAAATAAATTACAAAAGCATATGAGTTTTAAGTTTTGGGAAATGCAATCGTCGAAAATGGAATAATATTGGCAATGGGTTATTAAATTTATACAGCACTGAATAGTTATATCAAATTGATCTCACTTTGCGGTTATATTCGTACAGATAGAGAGATAACTTTTTTATACTATACCTTATCAAAACAAAACTAAGTTAAATACAATTATAATCCTAAGTAAAATGTGTTACAGTGGGCGGTCTCATCACTAATAGGGATCACTTCCACATAACCCTTGGATAGAGAGGATAGAAAATTATGACTATGGAAAGGTGTAGTTAATAATTCTTAACGCTAATGAATTACATACCATATCTACCTATTAACTTAACTAACTGATATAAGTACAAACTGACTTTTATGTGAACTGTCAAGATCATTACAATCTTGTTTCAATCATCTGCTGAGAATAGGCATCATTCGTTCACCCTAAACCTTAAACAGAATGATAGTTATGTTGATGATGAACTTGTGAGTTTTATTTTATTTTCAACCCATTGAGCTGTGAATCAGCATTACTTTTGCATGTTCTTGGCCAGAGAATGTACGAAAGTTTCAAGCAGATGTATAATGTAACATATTTCATAGATGTAGTCTAGGTATAATTTAGCCTGAAACTTCTGCCCGTCAAATACCTTGGTTATCGTAGATGAAATTTTGCGTAAGTGTAGTGTATCGTCATCGAAGTTTTCAACTCGATCGATTCTGTTTATATCTATTCTATTTCTTAGCGTTTGCATCGTCATCAAATTTGTTCATTAGGTGATGGAATTAATGACAGGCGCAATGAAATATTTGCACGAGCTGGCTTCCTGGGGTTAGCTTAGAGGCCTCATGAAACTACTGAAGACGCTCTTCAGCATCAAACATGCATCGATTGATATAATCGGTTTTATGCCGCCATCTCTAGCTGAGACGCAATTCGACGCTTGTGCACCACAATGGCGTAAATCAGTACTAAATCTGATTAGCGCTGTGGGAACCGAACAATCTCGTGCGCCGTTCCAAAAACCTTAAAAACTAGTATAAACCGTGAATACATACCTCAAACACAAACTCGTCGTGCATGCATATCTCAGTCAATCTCAGTGTGTGAGTACCACTTCAATCATCAGGAACTGTGGGATAATAGGTAAGTCTGCTTGTCTGTTTTTTTATTTCTTTTATTTGACGTACAAGTTATATGCTCTCCAATCGCTTTGAAATCGTAGTACATTTCATCTCTCATGTTAGAAAGGAACTAACCCTTCCCCTAACAGTAGACTACAATAGGTTATACGATTAGAAAAAGAATAATATTGACATCGTGGGTTTTAACCTGGTTCTTTCTTGTAGTTTATGGCCTTTACTTATGTTAAAATGTAATGGTCTGAGAGGCTCAGCTAGTAGGTTACAGCTAGTACATTAATAAAATATCTACATGCAATTATTTTCCCAATTGCTTTAAAACATCAACATAATTTCTAAATGTCACAAAACGAAACATCTGTGTAACGTGTATAACCGATCCCTAAAAGTTTACGCGTGACACCATTAATATGACATAAAAGTTGTAACAGAAGCTTTCGCCTTAATTGAACTAACGATATAAATTAATAAAGCGAAAATATAATGAGATACGTAACACGCAAAAAGAAATTAGTACGTTAATCACGTGAAATCAGTGACAGGGAAGCAAATGTTTGAAGCTAGCTCGCACCGTGACTTTTACACGGTTGATTTAGTGACGAGGCCGTTGGATTTAAAGGTATTTTGTGTGCTAATATGTTATAGTGTAACGCAAGATAATTGTTATAATTATTGTGATACATATTGAATTAATTATTTACCCAGGTAACACTCTCAAAAGTAATTAAAATGCTCAAAAGAGTAACCTAGTGAAATCGTGAAAACCTGTTGCCCATTGCCGTATTTCACTCTAGTTTATAACTTTTTTATTTTTTGTTTTACGACTAAAAGTTCGGAACCAATGTTGTACAAATTTAATTTGCAACAAAGATAACTACAATTTTTCGGTACGACAAATTATAGTTTGTTTGTTTATTTAAAAATCATCTGCACCTCTTTTTCCATGATGGCGGCCGCGGAACAAGGATTGCAGCCCAACAAACTTGGCTTTGACTTTACATTAACCTCCCTTTGAAATATAAATAATAATATCGTTTAAAAACTAAAAAAGAACCGACTTCAATGCCGCGCTATTCATTTTCAGTACCAATTTTGAGATGTGTATCTCAATATCTCTGGAGATACTTATCATACCTCGATAAAATTACCACGGTACCACACTTGAGACATCTTCTTTCGAACAAAAAAATAATAATCAAAATCGGTTCATAACATAAAAAAATATATATACGGTCGAATTGAGAAACCTCCTCCTTTTTTGAAGTCGGTTAAAATGAAATTGATTCCTCTGACAAATGCATGTTTAGCCTAAAAAAATTACATTTCTATGGACTAATGGTACATGCCAAAGAAAATCCTATTACTACTATTCCTAAAATCCTATTTAATACAAAAAGGTTTTTCAAGCATTTATACGTAAACGACGCAAGTAGCTTCCATATATTAATTTACCAAAAAGTGACTAAGTTTTAACAATCGGTTTAGCAAGTCTCTTCAGCACGTCCAAATAACTTTGATAAATTGTAGGAGAAATCTTAGCTCATTCTGTCAGTTAGTGAGTTTGACAGCAACGCATAGAGAGCCTCGTTAAGGACTGACAAGCTCAGGTGAAGTTATGGTTCGTTAGTTATACGAGACGGCTCTTCGCCTCACCACATCGATCAAGATGACATTCTCAAATAAACTTCGAAGGGGGAAACTCGTTCTCACGTATTTTACCTTCCATGGAAAATTATAGCAAAAGAATAATTAGAATATACACCCAAAGTGACATTAATTATATAACGGTGTGAATCCGAGGTATGTGTAAACATTTTTTTTTAATGTAAGAATTTAAGTACAGTACAAAAAAAAAAAAATACGGTCGAATTGAGAAACCTTCTCCTTTTTTTGACGTCGGTTAATAACTTCGAACGATTTATGACTGATGATTTCGGTTAATAATTTTTTTTCAACAGACTTTAAAAAAGGAGGAGGTTCCAATTTAACAGATATGGAAAATAATTTGTTTGTTAGAGAGATTATACTTCTCGTTTGGTCCCATTGTAATTTTATCGAGATCTGATGAGTTGGTTAATTTTTTTTTGCGAATATCTCCAGAGATATGGAGATGAACACTCGCAGCATTTGAAGTTGTTTTTTTTTTGGTTTTGTTAACAATCATAAATTATGTAAATGATTTTTGGGTATTGTTTTTTTTTGCGAATATCTCCAGAGATATGGACATGAACACTCGCAGCATTTGAAGTTGTTTTTTTTTTGTTTAGTTAACAATCATAAATTATGTAAATGATTTTTGGTCATTGTTTTTTTTTTATATCGTTTAAGCTAGCGTTTGACCACGATCGTATCTCGTTTCGATCGTTTTTTTTTTGTCGGTAAGTGCAAGATAAGCAACACGTACATTTTGTACTGTTGTTGTTATTTTGCAATTAAAAATAGTAAAACAGTTATATAACAATCAATTTATGAATAATTAGATAAAGTAAGTGTACTACACCTGCCATGCTGTGTTTTCCCTGCATAAGCTGCTGCACAAATCAAGGTATCTCAAATCTTCAGTTGCACTTTAACTCGCGAATACGTCATGGATGCCACTAAGATCCAGCAATCACTAGAAGACCAGATGGGCGTTTTTTACAAACGAATAGATAGTTTCGAGGGCAAGCTACAGAAAACTCCCTCAACTGCTGACACAGATCCACTGGCACTGGAATTTAGTTCCTTTAAGACGTTTGTGATTACGTCATTGCGCGCACTGCAGGCTCAGATAGAGATGCTGGCCAAGGAGACTGACCAGTTAGAGATGCGCAGTAGGCGTAAAATGTTGATGATGCATGGCCCCCCGGAAGGCGCGAATGAAGTGACGGCCGATGTTGTTGTCGGGGCGGTCGTCCACAAGCTGAAGCAAGCTGCGTTTGTGGTTACCGACATTAGTCGCTGCCACCGAATTGGCCGCCCTGTGAGTGCTGATAAACCGAGGCCGATCCTATGCAAGTTTAGGAATGTCACCGTCCGTGACAAGATATGGTCTGCAAGGCTAGCCTCAAGGGCACGGGAATCACGGTCTCGGAATTTCTTACGAAGACTCCTCACAGCCTATTCATGGCAGCTCGCGAGAAGTACGGTGTAGCCAAGTGTTGGACGAGAGAAGGATTTGTCTTTGTTTTCAACCCCAAAAGAGTTCGTCACCGTATTATCTATCCAGCTGACCACGATAATGTATCTCAATAAGAAGTCTCTAAGCAGTTAGCGCCAAAAAAAACAAAACGAGCAGCGGCAAGAAAATAACACTATTCGCACGGTCTTATGTTAATTTTATAATTACATGTCACTTTATCACAATAACATGTAACTATAATACTTAGTTACCACTTTAACTTGTACTGTTATTTATTCTGTGCTATAACTTATTTATTACCGACTCGTTTAACGTTGTTACACACTGACAGATCTTTTTTTTTTACTACCTTCGCAATAATTCTGACCTGTCACCACATTAATATGGTGGTTTTGTTACTGCTGTAACTATACCCCCTTTTTTTCTCGCTTGTTAGTTTTGTCCTTTATTATCAACTAGCTGTATCCGCGACTTCGTCCGCGTGGAATAGTGTCTTTGGGTAGAATTTTTAATTATTTAGGCTAATTATTTTACAAATAAGACACATGCGTATCCCACCTACACCGGACCGTACCACGCCACGGTAATCCGTCCTCCCCCTTTCCCTACCCCTCACCCCTCCCCTCTCCTGCCCCTCTCTCTTGCCCTCACTCCCCTCCCTCTCTTCCCCTCACTTTCCACTCCCCCTCCCCTTTTCCCCCACTTCCACCTCCCCTCCCCCTCTCTGTTCCCTCCATTCCCCTCCCTTGCCCTTCCCCTCACTTCTCTCACCCCTCCCCTTTCCAACCACTCATAATCTCTCTTCATCCCCCCTTACAACCCTTTTTTCGCATTAAAAAGTATTCTATGTCCTTTCTCAGGCTCTAGACTATCTGTGTACCAAATTCCATTTTAAATCCGTTTAGTAGAACATTCATATGAACCTTACATATTTCCATACAAACTTTCATCCCCTATTGTTATTTTACACCCTTGAGGGTAAAACTTTTACAAACTTTGAATGTCATATTTATTTATATCGAATCAACGGCCTAAAAAATAAGTTTCAAGTCTCTAGCTCTTATAATGACGATACTTCCATACAACTTTTCATGCCCCCTTTCAACCCTTTACAACCCTATTTTCGCATTAAAAAGTAGCCTATGTCCTTTCTCAGGCTCTAGACTATCTGTGTACCAAATTTCATTTAAATCGGTTCAGTGGTTTTGGCGTGAAAGTGACACAGACAGACAGACAGACAGAGAGACAGACAGAGTCACTTTCGCATTTATAATATTAGTTAGGATTATTAACTATCATAACGATGTTAACTGGCAACTGATTGAAAATAATGATTTTAAAAATGTGTTTTTAGGGTTCCGTACCCAAAGGGTAAAACGGGTAAATTAGTAATAACTAAGACTCCGCTGTCCGTCTGTCTGTCTGTCTGTCTGTCTGTCTGTCTGTCTGTCTGTTTGTCTGTCTGTCTGTCTGTCTGTCTGTCTGTCCGTCTGTCACCAGGCTATAGCTCATTAACCGTGATAGTTAGACAGTTGAAATTTTCACAGATGGTGTATTTCTGTTGCCGCTAGAACAACAAATACTAAAAATAAATTTAAGTTAAAAATTAAAGGGGGTCCCCATACAAAAAACGTGTTTTTAAACGCCATCTATCTAATTAGTTTCGGAAAAATGACATAGATGGCGCTAGTAAACGAGCCCCGTCTTTCTAGATCGCGACCAAACCAAATATTCTTGGTAATATCAATTAATCAAATATATGAGGTTGAAACTCTGTTATGTTTCGTATTTTACGGAACCCTCCCCAAGTGTGCGATAAGAGATGCGATGCTGACTCGCACTTGGCCAGTTTTATTTTTTAGTATTTTAGTTATCCGTATCGTTTTATGTTCACGCACATAAATTAAATATGGTTAGGCGAATTGGTTTAAAGTCGGTATTTAAATTTGATGTCTAGATTTTCTGTTTCCTATGTATAATTAGTTGATAGATAGTATAATATATACTATTTACTCTTGAATTAATAATTGCAATTTTTTTAAAATAATTGTAAATTATATAATAGTGTACTATACTATTTTTAAAACACAAGTGGCAGCTGGCTAGAAAGCTATTTGCGCTAAGGTTTATAAGTATTTATTATTTGGTTTTTGTATTTAATTTGTTGTTATTTTATTAATATTTATATATTATTATATATATGTATAATGTATTACGATATTCATGATAGCAGCGATAGTGATGAATTGTATCGATTTTTTCATCCGCTGATTCTGATAGTACTCATGATAGTGTTTGTAGCATTCTTAGTTTATCCAACACCATCGATTCAATATTGAGCGACGTGCCGAGAAACTTTAAAGTTTTTCACATTAACGCTCAGACCATTCCGGCTCACCACTCTGATATGCTGGCATCTTTTGAGCATACTGATATTCACGCTATCCTCATATCTGAGTCTTGGTTAAAGCCATTTCTCCCTTCTATCTCTTACTCTCTTCCAGGCTTTCAACTTATTCGTAACGACCGTACTGGTAGTGGTGGTGACGGTGTTGCTATATACCTACGTCCGCATATTCTTTTCTCTCTGTGAGTATGTCAGCACAGCCTCCCTCTTCCAGTGCGGGCGAACATCTTTTTATAGAGGTCACCATCAGTAATACGAAAATTCCTCTGGGTGTTTACTACTGCCCCTCTCTACGGATAAACTTTTTCTCTTCGTTTGAAAAACTTCTAGAAGATTTCTGTCTTTGTAATCATCATACAATTATCATGGGAGATTTTAACACCTGTTTGCTTAAGCTGGGTTCCAGGTCCTCTACTTTTGAATCCTTAGTTAGAGCCAGCAACCTCAATATCCTCCCTTTAAGTGCGACACATACATTTCCAAACACTACACCTTCTCTATTAGATCTAATGCTTGTGTCGTCCTTGAAACATGTCACTAAACATGGTCAGGTGGCGGCCGACTCTTTCTCTTACCATGATATGATATATCAGTCTCACAAATTGCGCCCCTTTAAAGCCAATCCTAAAATTCTCTTGCAGCGTAAAATTAGTGGTATTAATTTGGAAGCTTTTACGTGATGATGCTAGCGAGTTAGATTGGTCGGACGTTACAAACGCCGAGTCCATAGATGATAAAGTAAATATTCTTAACACCATTATCACAAAATTATTTGACACTCATACACCCCGCGACCAGTAAAACTCAAGCATTTACCTGCTCCGTGGTTAACGCCCGAGATTAGAGTACTAATTAATAGAAAATGATCTGCCAAAGCAAAGTTTAAATGCAAACCAACTGAAGTAAACAAAATTAAATATATTGAACGTCGAAATCAGTGCAACAAGGTGTGTAGAAACACACAACGCCAACACATCCAATAGCTCCTTAGAAAAAAAAGATCCTGAAAAGGTCTGGAGTTTTCTAAGATCTTTAGGTGTTGGAAAGTCACGCCTAGCTAGTATCCCTAAAGATTTGGACATTAACGCGCTAAATCACCACTTCTCCTCTTCTGCCAAATTTGATGGGCCTACTAAATCTGCTACATTACAATGTCTTTCTAACATGCCAACCTCTAGTTATCATTCGTTTCTCTTTCAGCAATTCACTGATTGTGATGTTAAGAAGAGCGTAGAAGGCATTTCATCAAATGCAGTAGATAGTGACTGTATCAGTCGAATAATTATAATTCTCATACTTGACGAAATACTTCCAATTATACAACACCTCCTTAATTCATCCATCTCCAGTAGTACGTTTCCTTCCGTATGGAAAGAAGCTCAAATTACCCCTCTGCCCAAAAAAGTTAATACTACATCATTTGCCGCATATCGTCCTATCTTTATACTTCTTTTCCATTCCAAACTTTTAGAGCGTCTTATACATCAACAACTTACTTCTTTTCTAATACGCAATAACCTTTTAAACCCACTTCAGTCCGGATTCCGCTCAGGCCATAGTACAGTCACAGCTTTAGTAAAAATTACTGACGACATTTGTCAGGGCAAATAAGACGCACAAGTCACAGTGTTGTCATTACTCGACTTCAGCAACGCTTTTAATAACGTAGATTTTGACATACTGCTTAGAATTCTACGCTCTCTGAACGTATCTCCAACAGTAATTGAGTGGTTTCGATCATACCTGTTTGGTCGCCGGCAGCGCGTGTGCATCGATGATACTTTCTCATCATGGTGTAATACGACTGCGGGCGTACCACACGGCGGCGTTCTCTCTCCTCTTCTCCTTTCAACTTTTATCAACTCAATTTCTCGGCATTTCTCTTCGTCCTACCACTTTTATGCAGATGATTTACAAATCTATACTTGGTCAACCATACGGAATTTACCAGCAGCGATAAACACCATAAAATATATAGACCTTAAACGAATATCTGACTGGAGCTGCTCGTATGGTTTCAGAATAAATCAGATGAAAACACAAATTATAATCATAGGAAGTTCGAGGTTGATCTCAAAAATCGACTGGTTTCATCTGCCTCAGATCATTTTTGACGGTAATATTATTAAAATTAATGACTCAGTTTCGTGGGTATCACAATTGGCTGAAACGAGTCGCAACCAACAGCAGTTTCTACCAACTACCACTAAAATTGTGCTAGCACAAACTCTTCTTCTTCCAATATTAAACTATGCTGATGCCGCATATCTAGACATTACCGAAGAACAGCTTAATAGGCTTGAACGCTTACAAAATGTATGTATACGGTTCATATTTGGATTAAGGAAATATGACCATGTTTCTGCATTTTGAAAAAAGCTGGAATGGTTGCCAATCCGTCTCCGCCGGAATGCTCATATTCTCACTCTCCTTTATACTATCCTTTTTATTGCCTCCTCTCCTTTCTATCTCAAACAACGCTTCACCTTCCAATATATCTTACATTCTCTCTCTTTGCGCTCATCTGAAACTCTTGAACTTCAAATGCCTCTTCACTTTCCCAATACTTTGATAAATCGTTCACTGTACAAGCTATACGTTTATGGAATTCTCTGTCTTTAGATATCAGACGTGCAAAATCTTTGCCTATATTTAAAAATATGGTAAAGAATTATTTTCTATCCACTGTCAAATGAAAACCATCGACCTGTGTTATTTTCTGTTTAGTAATACTATACCTATATATATTAGTATATTTTTATTATGCCTATACGAGTATATATATTAGAATCCGAATTAGATTGTAAGTAGGCATTTAGTAAAATATGTAGCAGATGACTTTTTTATTGTGCACCACCGTCCATTCTTTATTTTTACTCCAGTCCATCCTAAGGTTGTCTGGAAGAGATCGCTCTTAGCGATAAGACCGCTGATTGTACTACCATAGTATTGATTTAAGTTGTGTTTTTTTTCTGGTGATCAATAAAAAGTTATTGTATTGTATCTGTCGGTAAATGATTATGTGGTCGAGGATCGTAGCACGCTTGGCCTAGAATTGGAACTGGTTCTCAAGACAAGCTGCCAAAACATATAAGTTGTTTGGCGACAGATTTCCTGGCTTGAGGATGGTAGCTAGCCAGGCGGATTCTACATAGGTTCCTACCATGCTGTGGGTTTCTTAACGATGTTTTTCTTCACCAAAAGGCCATTATAAAATGCGCACATAATATTTGCGATCGATACATTCATTGGTGCCCGGCGGAGATTTAAACCCGCTGCCTATGGTATCAAAGCCAACCATTCTCCCACTACGCCACTGAGCCTTCAAATAAATCATTGGACAAATAGACAAAAGTGTTGTGTACAAACCATTAAAATACGATGTAAACTACAATCACACAAACAAATAAAATCACTTTTAAATAAAAACAAACTCCACAAGAAACTGTAAACAATTTTACTAGATACGCTTGTATTAACAAAATCCAATAAATGTTCCGCCGACCATAAAGTCAGAATTAAGCAAACCCTTGAAACCAGAAGTTCATGGAAACCCAAGCCCCGTCAGAGGCCGTCTGCGTGACCACAGTATTACCGAAGTAATATTTAGTCGACGTACCGTCACCCTCGTCGTATACGAACGTAAACAAATTGCCTCTTAATCCCTTCATGCGTGTTTAACAGTTGGATTACTCGATTAACAACCCTCCAAAATTCCTAACAACATTGGAAACTCAAAATTCAGCACTCTTTTAATTGACCGCAAAATCCCGTCGGCTGTCGCGGGCCAGCCTTAAAACTTTTTTATGTTGCTCTCCGTTCGGAAAAAACGTGTTTTGTCAATGGGAAAATAATAGGCTGACAATATTTTCATTTTCTTTTTTCGAGGAAAATGCGAGTGCTTAATTCGCGTTCCGTTTTATGGCAAATTTTATCGCTTTCTATATTTTCGTGATATTAGCTCTGTAACGTTTAAAATGTTCTATATCTGGAATGAGTATTTTGAGATTTATTACAATATTGAATATATTTTTGTAGATTTTATTGTTTTTGGGAAATCAAAAGGGAATTAACTATGAGATGAAATTAGAAATAACTTTTAAAGCTTCTTTTTTCATAGTAACAAAAACGTAAAACGAAATTGATGAATAAAGTTTCTAAAGTCGAACAAAAGCAAACAATTGGAAGAATTAACAGCCGCTGAGCATTTTCGGATAATTTATAACAATGGAGTATCCTAAAGAGAGCGTTAAAAGTTTCACCTTAAAGACTTCAAACATTGCCTTTTATTCTCTTACTTTGTAGGAGTTGACGGGAAAAAAAGTGGGATCAAGTGCGGAACTGAAAGAGTGCAGTTGTTGAGGTAAAGCCGTGCAATCGTTGATTTTGTGAGTGTTACGATTGGTTCAGGTTCAATTTTGCATGGTACCGATGTATTTTTTGTCTATTTTATTGTTTCTACATCGTGACTTTCTAGTAGAATTGAATATGCATGGATGTGTACAGGCTTATTGATAAATAAATAAGCTACTATCATCTTCATCGTCAGCATTAACCTCGTTGACACATATGGACACAAATATGGGATTAACGACATTGAAAATAAGTGAACTCTTGGACATAGTATTGCTCAGAACAGATATACCTAGGTGTCGTAAGAGGAAGTAAGGTCTTGCCCCGCAGTGGACAGCGTAAGATGCCTAAGCTTAAGCTTGTCTAAGTGATATTTAAGCCTTCATATAATCTCAGATATAATTGCGTAAGTCCTAGCGTACGTCCAATTAGGCCAAGATCCTACGTAACTAATTCATAGTAAAATCGATTCGGCTTCACGGCAGTTGGCTACATAATATAATATCATATTGCAGTGTACCTGGGTACAGTAATTGGGGTTTCGGCCCACCTGCTTGCCAAATTCGTTCGGGCAGAGGCAAATCTAGAAAACCGCATATGGCTTGCAAAGTTCCCGGCCGTGTACCAATTAACCTCTGGAGAGGTATCCCCGGTGGTGCTAAACAAAATTGACTCCAATATAATTTTACATTCGGTGGAAAATTAGATTCTATGTTAAATCGTTGTAGTTGCCTAGCTGCAATGGAACAGTGATGAAGGTCTGCATAATTATATATTTTTTGTTGAATGCGGTAAGATAAGATCACCATGATGTTACATTTTAAGTACTAATGAGCGCTTGGCCGGTAGTCTCTACATGAGAAGCGATGAATTGCGAGCGATGATCGTCGCTGAGAAAAGAGATGCAAATGTAAAACTGCCTAGCTGCATCTGCTTCCATTAAGGTACGACCATCGACCATCGACCGTATAAACCAGTCGGTACAAATACTACTACGCTATCTGATCGCCGCTGAGATCACGCACGCAGGACGCTGCGGCGTGGCCGTACCTTTAAAAGTGTGCGATGACAAGACGCATCGCTATCAATGTAGAGACATCCAACCCTGGACAGTGAGGAAGTTACTGCCCGACGCTTTAGCTGAGATGTGTACAGTGACAGAGCTATGTGCTGTCACTGGGCAGTAGGAAGTGGCTGAGTGATAGTTAGTGACTGAACAGTGAAAAGTTACTAAACTGTAGGCAGTGACTGAGCGATGGTCAGTAATCGAGCCTGTGGGTATAACTTAAGCAGTGAGCAGAGTCTGAGTGGTGATCAGTGACTGCGGATGAAGCCAAAGATGGGAAACCACTGAAGTTTGCCTTGAAAGAGGCATATACTCAGTCAGCTGTAATCCTCTTCATAAGTAACCTCGAAATCCTCGAATTTACCTCTTATACATGTGAATTATGATTTATTTGTATAATACCGTGTTTATAATTTATAATATGAGTATGAATAGCTTGAAATAAATTAATAATTTATTTATTATTTATTATAATTCATCAATCTAAATTGGGACCTTGAATATTATCAGAAGTAACGCATTTAACAGATAAGACTATATATATATATATATATATATATATATATATATGTAAGTAATATCTTTTATTTTATTAGTAGTTAATAACTGGCGTTAAATATTTACATCTACAACTACGCTGCAGCTCGTAGGTATGTCTACGTAATACGCCTTAAAAATTGAAATAATTATAAAATTTAATTTATGTCTAACTTTTATATTTATTTATAACTAGCTGTGCCCCGCGGCTTCGCCTGCGTTATAAACACTTTTATTTATTTTAATATTTTTTTCATAAGAACCATCTACTGACGATAAGAAACACAACAAAACAAGAATAAGCGAAATCGGTCCAGCCGTTCACGCGTGATGCCATGGCCAAGGGCAATTGGGATTCATTTTTAACCGACTTCAAAAAAAGGGGAAGTTTCTCAATTCGACCGTATATATATATATATTTTTTTTATGTTTGTTCGCGGATAACTTCGTCGTTTATGAACCGATTTTGATTATTCTTTTTTTGTTCGAAAGAAGATATCCCAAGTGTGGTACCATGGTAATTTTATCGAGGTTTGATAAGTATCTCCAGAGATATTGAGATAAACATCTCAAAATTGGTACTAAAAATGAATAGCGCGGCATTGAAGTCGGTTCTTTTTTAGTTTTTAAACGATATTATTATATATAAAGACTAGCTGTGCCCCGTGGCTTCGCCTGCGTTAAAAACAACTTTTATTTATTTTAATATTTTTTTCATAGAACCATCTCCTGACGATAAAAACACAACAAAAAAAGAATTAGCGAAATCGGTCCAGCCGTTCACGCGTGATGCCGCGACCAAGGGCAATTGGGATTCATTTTTATATATAAAGACAACTGCACTGCAGTGCAACTGCAGTTATACAAAGAAAATAATTTTAAGATTATATTTGTTCATCATCATTTTATTAAAAGACGGGTTATCTTCATTTGGACCTAATATTATTATATTAAAAATTCGTAGTAACTTGAAATGCTTAATATTATTAGACTTTATTTTATATTATTGTAGACCATACAAAGGAGTCAAAATCTGTCACAAATACAGCGTACACCAAAAATAAACTATTTAAGTAGCAGGCAAATAGTCAGTTAAAGATTAATATTTAAATTGTATGACTTATATAATAATGACTGTAAGCACACATTCTCATCATTCCAATTTAAATAAAAATAAACATGTCTTTAGATGTTTTTTTTTCGCTACGTAAAAATAAAATATTTATTACAAGTCAAGGAACGTAAGGAAAATCATGTCTATCTGCGCCTTTAAAAAAGCTTCTACATTGTAGCCACAACTCCAGCCAAGCGGCTATTCCTCTATTATCAATGACCCGGAAACCTATGATTTTGCTGTAACCTCCTTTCTTCATAGTCGTGGCCCGAATTATATCGAATTGGAAAACTGGAGCAGCCCGCCTCGGCACATTCGAGTTCGAGCATTCGATGAAGATGTTAAAACAATTGACGGTTATTTCACTCGTACGCTTTGCCTGTAGAACGCTCGGCGGCTCGAGCATTGAATAAATTCGATTGATCGCTGTTATAGGTCAATAATGTAGTCAAACACGACAAAAATAAATGGTTTGGCTGTTGTACACATATGTGAGCATGTGTAGTGTCTTTACTTTGCTTTAACAATTAAGAATTTTTTTCATTTCAGTGAGTAAACAAGCAAGCGGCCTGCCTGATAGTAAAAGGTTACCGTCACCCGATAAACATCTGCGACACATGGGTGGTGCGAGGCTTCGTAAATTGTAAATCTTTAACTTTATTTTCTGTTATTAAATTGGAATGTCACTTAAGATGGATTTGTTCTTGCCTGGAAGCAGAAGATGGTATCAACACGACGTGTTGCATAGTTAACATTAACTTTTCAATTCACTAAATGAGTAGTCATTATATAAAGTCAGTTACATATTGTGGTTACATTTTAATCAAAAAACTTAATAGTCCTCTGCCCAATTATCTAATTCAAAATTATCACAGTTTTCAAACGATCTGATGCCTCCCATTGCAGTCGTCTTCTATGATTTATGAACTCATTATGTATGTCTTCTTTTATCTGTAAACTTTATATCGGTGCCTTGAACATGAACACTCGAGGTCCTTGACATGAGATGAAAATCCTGAAAGTTTTCCACATCAACCTTATTCCCTTCGTGAGAAAGTTTCTAAATTATTGTGAAACTATTTCGGTAATTTCGGGGAAAGACAAATATTAAATGGAGATTCAACTATTTGACAGTCAAACTGGAAATTCGTTTGTTTCTTGGTGTTTGTTGTATGTCGAAATTTGAGGATTCATTTTAGATTAATATGTTGGTCCAGAACGTACTTCAATTGATTTCGGGAAGAATACACTATATACATAAATATATTAAAGCTTAATGCTTTAAGGTCAAGAATATTTCACAATTATTTGGCTTACTTAACATTTTTTTTGAAATTTTTTAGGGGTTGAAAACGTAAAATACATCATATTTTCTGCCATTTTAAAACATTTTCAAAAACGTCACAAAACTTTGACGCAACTTTATACGTATATAAATTTATACGTACAGTGATGTACGTATAAATTTTTCATCAGATTACCGTCAAGGGGTCGGAGTGTCTTTTTGGTTTTCGGATTTTGTTATAACGTGAGCGTTGAACAATTTTATTCAGTTTTAAGCTTAGCAAAGACAGACTCGCGAGGTCTACAGCTCAAAGCTTATTTCACAATTTTTTGGGTAAAAATTGTCTGAAGTACTGAAACATGCACTGGGTTGCGGGTGCACGTAATAGTACGGTTGGCAACCCTACATTGATCAGGGGAATTAAACATGTGTTTTAAGTGTCACGTTTGACGTCTAGATGAAAGCTGAATGACTCAATACCATTGTTTTTTTTTTGTAAATTCAATGCAATAAGTTATGTTTCTGTTATATCTATAATATTTTTATTGTATATGATCTATTTAATGTTATTTGACGTGTGTAAGTGCAAATTTTTAACTTGCCCATATACTGAATAAATGCTTTGACTTTTGACTTTTGAAAGAGCCACTAGTTTTAAAAGGTTTTATCCCTATAAAAAATACTCAAAATAAAATCGGCCATGTAGGTACATGATTCATCATCACACAATGGAGACCTTTTACTTATAAAATACTCATAACGAAATTATAATCCAACGCATTCATAGCAGAAACGAATTCCACAGCGTATAATAAAGTCAACCAACAAAAAGTTATAAAAACACAATCTCACATTGCATGCGACATAGATTGATGTGAGTGCGAATGAGATGGCGACACATTCATCCCGTTCTCACTTCAGCAAGGCTGAAATTTTACCTACGCATTTTCCCGTGAGTTTTAAAAATCAGCGTTTCTGTAATCTGCTCGTTTTAATGGGATTAAAATATGAGACAGCGTGTTACAGGAATATCAGAGTACCTGTCTCGTTACCGCACCATTTCATTATGGCTGTGAAAGTATGTCACGCGTTATTATTTTTTAATTATAAAAGCCTTTTTTATATTTAGGAAAATTCCAGGCTCTGATGGGATGAGTACAAAGCGAAGTAATACATTTTCGGACAGGTCTATTTCAAAGGTTGTGATTCTTTTGTTTTTGTAATGTCATTACCATAGGTATGATACAATTTTTATTGGTAACAAAAAGATAATATGTGGGTAGAAATTTAATATTATATTTTAGCGTATCAACGAGTACTTCACCTCAATAAGGTATTTTTTTAAATGTTTCGAGAGGAATTATGATTTAATGAATACATATTTCTTGTTCCTCATCTTGGATCCTATATTTTTAACCGACTTCAAAAAATGGAGGTTTCTCAATTCGACCGTATATATATTTTTTTATGTTTGTTCGCGGATAACTTCGTCGTTTATGAACCGATTTTGATTATTATTTTATTTTTCGAAAGGAGATATCTCAAGTGTAGTACTATGGTAATTTTATTGAGGTCTGATAAGTATCTCCAGAGATATTGAGATATACATCTCAAAATTGGTACTGAAAATGAATAGCGCGGCATTGAAGTCGGTTCTTTTTTTAGTTTTTAAACGATATTGTTATCGATTGATTGAGAAAATAAAGTTTATATTTGAATTGCGCATTTTCTGCTATAATCTATAATCTTCTATAATCTAATACCAAAAGAATCTTTGTCCTGACATACTGACTGACTGACTGACTGACTGACTGACAGACAACGCACAGCTGCTGGTCGTAGAGACTTGAAATTTAGAGGGTATATTTGTCTTAGTACGTAGGGGGTGGTGGGTGTACTAAGAAAGGATTTTCCAAAATTCATCCCTTAAAGGGATGAAATGGGGGTTCAAAGTTTATATGGAGAAACAAAATTAGATAGTCTATTCTATCCGAAACTTCGCACAAGTGCTCCAGTAAAAAAATAAGTAAATACGTGTTTCAGGTTTTTTTGAAAATCTACCCCTAAGAGGGTGAAATGGGGTAACAAAGTGTGAAAATCAATATTGTTATGGATTGCGCTGATGCAGATAGTTATTACAACGTTAGTTACCTCTGAAAAAGGATTTTTCAAAATTCACCCCGGAAGGGGATGAAACGGCGGTTCAAAGTTTGTATGGAGAGACAAGATTAGATAGTATTTTCTATTTAAAAACTTCATACAAGTGCTCGAGTAAAAAAAATAAGTAAATACGTGTTTCAAGTTTTTTTTAAATTACTAAGTCGGTGAAATGGGGTAACAAAAGTGTGAAAATCGATATTGTTTCGGACTACACCTAAAATTTGGCATGCAGATAGTTATTACGACGTAAGTGCCCTCTGAGAAAGGATTCTCCAAAATTCACCCCTGAAGGGGATGAAACGGGGGTTCAAAGTTTTTATGGAGAAACAAGATCAGATAGTATTTTCTATTCGAAACTTCATACAAGTGCTCCAGTAAAAAATAAGTAAATACGTGTTTTTTTTATTACACCCCTAAGAGACCCCTAAATGGGGTAACATAGTGTGAAAATCAATATTGTTTCGGATTGTGCTGAAATTTGGCATGCAGATAGCTATTACGAAGTTAGTTGCCTATGTGAAAGTATTTTTCAAAATTCATCCCTGAAGGGGATGAAACTGGGGTTCAAAGTTTGTATGGAGAAACAAGATTAGATAGTCTTTTATATTTGAAACTTAACACAAGTACTTAAGTAAGTAAATACGTGTTTCAGGCTCTTTCGAAATTCCATCCCTAAAAGGGTGAAGTGGGGTAACAAAGTCTGAAATCAATATTGTTTCGGATTGTGCTGAAATTTGGCATGCAGATAGTTATTTTGAATTAGCTATCCGCTAAGAAAGAATTTTTCAAAATTCACTTTTCAAGGGTATGAAGCGGGGATTCAAAGTTTGGATAGTCATTTTATTCGATATTTCACACAAGTATTTCTTAGTAAATAAATAAGTAAATACGAGTTTCAGACTTTTTTAAAATGCCACCCTAAGAGGATAAACTGGGGTAACAAAGTCCAAAAACCTATATTGTTTCGGATTGTGCTGAAATTTAGAATGCAGATAGTTATTATGACGTAGGTATCCGCTCAGAAAGGATTTTCTAAAAATTCCTCACGGATACTGAATGGTGATTCAAAGTTTGTATGGCGAAATAAGATGAGATAAAGTACATGTTGTAGGATTTTTTGAAATGGGGTAGGCAACAAAGTCTGAAACTTTGGGTCAGTTTCGGTTTTTATAAATATGAATCCCGAATTGCCTTAGTCATGCGATAACATGAAAAAGGTTGAACCGATTTGGCTAATTTATATTTTATGTCCTTAATGATAGAGTCGTCGACAAAAGAAGAGTTTTAAGTAAATAAAAGGAGTTTTTAACGCGCGGCACTTCTAGTATACTTATATATTTAAAACTATGTTGAATAATTTTTTGATAGAAAAAGCCTACAATTCTGTTGACAAATTCTTAAATGACAAAAATATTAAGGAACTACAATAAAATGCAATTTAATAGCTGTTTGTTTAAATTTCTTTACTTTTGACACTTGAAATCTAATCATTATTCACTATAATTTTATGACTGTACTGTAAATACCTTTCTGTTCTACTAATTCGAGCGGATCTAGCGATAAATGTGAAATTAGCTAACACCACATATTATGTACAACCTAGCACCACAAGCGAATAAATCATTTATCATTTATCACGAGTAGGCTCTTCTTTACAACTTGAGGTAAAAAACTGATCTGACTAATAACTATTTCATGTATCTTCATTGCAAGCCACAGAAATAGGAATAATAATATTTCTGTGTTGTAAGCAGACAAGCATTTGACCCCTATCACACCGTCCTGATGTTAAGTGATGATGCAGTCTAAAATCTTATAGTGCTTGACTAGAATTGGGAGACAAGACCAGTTCTTCTATAGCCGGTATCTGCCCTCACGATGTCGTCTCAAAAATCCACACTGTACGTAATGAGCCATGAATTGTATATTTTTAAAGTAATTACATTTAATTATACATATACATATACTTATTTACATATTATTATATACTATACTCATAAGTATTCCACGAAGGACATGGGACAACACAAATAAAAAGCAAAAGTTAAATACATCATTTCAATGCTTTGAACGGTGAATGGCCCGGAAGACTTTGTTCAAGTGAACTAAACGCAAAGTGTCGAGGCGAACTAGGCATTACATTCTGTACTTTATGAGTGTATTGCAAGCTTTGACTGTAAAATATCACACAGTTGCCACCTGCGCTCCAAAATTATGTTTCTATGACAATATTCCATCGGTAATATCTACTTTATAGGTGACTAATAAATCTTTCGTTTAAAACTTTATATGCTTTTTAACCGACTTCACAAAAAAGGAGGAGGTTCTCAATTCGTCTGTATGTTTTTTTTTTTTTGTGTGTATGTTACGCGATTTCTCCGTCAATAGTGAACGGATCCAAATGATTCTTTTTTTAATAGGTAGGATACGTTTCCGAGGTGGTCCCATTTTAATTTTATCGAGATCTGATAAGTATCTCCAGAGATATGGAGATAAATACCTCAAACATAGGAGAATGTACTGGTTTTAGTAGAAGAGTCCCAAGAAGATTATACACAATGGAGGTTGCTATTGGATATACTTTTGAAGACTAAAAAATATGACCTTGAATAATGTTTTTACATCTTTCTTCTCGTTGATTTTGGTTTTTGACAGATATTCTTACGGTAACTGTGAGCGAGATAGAAATAAAGGTGGGGATAATATATTTTTTTTTTTAATATCTTATATTCTAGCGTTTGACCACTATCTCACCTGTTGCTAAGTGATGATGCGGTCGAAGATAGAGAAGTGGACTAGAATGGGAACTGGCTCTCAAGGATAGCTGCCTGAACACATAAGATGTTTGGCGACAGATTTTCTAACTTGAGGGTGGTAGCTGGCCAGGCGGACACTAGATATGTTCTACCACCATGCGGAGGTTGTTGGTTTCTTAACGATGTTTTCCTTCACCGGAGGGCAACTGTGAGAAGCGCACATATATTTTTCGATCGAAAAATTCATTGGTGCACGGCGGTTTGAACTCGGTACCACGGCATCAAAGCCGACTGTTCTCCCAATTACGCCACCGGGCCCTCAAAAAATAATTATACATTAATAATTATTATAAATAATTATATATAAATACAAATAATTTGTCTTCACAGGAATGTTCTATCGGGCAAAGTCTTGTTAGGGCAAACTTTTTTAAACATACCTAAGATTTTTTGACATGACATGACGTTTGCCGAAGTTGTCGGCCATATCAGTCCCGCGACACTGTATACATTATTAAATAACTCAGAATTATGAACGTACTTCGTACCAACCAACACTGCAAAAAAAAATGTATCAGAATAATACCACAGATTATATAATAGTTACTACGTAAATAATACTTTCCATTGTTAGGTTGGCTACATATTGCTTTCATAATTCGGGTTTCAACAATATAGGGAAGTGCCTCTTATAACGTAGTAGAGTGATTCAGTACTCTGTTGGCCATATGGCGGCAAGTAATGTTAATAATCGCAAATAATACTTTTTTATATTCATTTTGGAATACAACTAGTCCGTGTTATAAAAGTATTTGGAATTATTGTAATAAAATAGACAATTAATTATCGTGTGTGTCAGATGCTTTAATTGCACAGGGCCATTTTGAACATTGTCCTTTGATACCTTGATGACATAATTATTACTAGTGAATATTATCACTTTAGCAAGGCATTTAAAGTCAATTTTTTTAGGTTTCCGAACCCAAAGGGTACCAAATGAACACTTTCTGAGACTTTGTTGTCCGTTCGTCCGTCCGTCCGTCCGTCCGTCCGTCCGTGTGTCTATACATATGTGCGCACTTTACAGATCTGTATCTTCTTAACCGTTATAGGTACATACTTGAAATTTTCAAAAAGTATATATCCGTCAGTGTATAACGGCCCAGACACCAAATGTAATAGATGCATGTAATTTAATTAAAACTTGTTATGCACTAAAAAGGGTAAAATAAGTTATTTTTCAAAAAAAATAAAACCGACTTCATAATCACAAACAGGCACTCAAAAGCGAAAAATAAATTATTTAAAATTATTATAAACGCTACCCACTTATCTATTTGAAGTCGGTGCCAGCCAAGTCTATTGGATAGTAGATAGATACTATGTATGTAGTAGTAGTAAGTAGGTACATGTAGGTTAGTAAGTAGGTAGATACATGTAGGTATTATCTATATTCTACCTATTAGACTTGGCTGGCACCGACTTCAAATAGATAAGTGGGTAGCGCTTATAATAATTTTAAGTAATTTATTTTTCGCTTTTGAGTGCCTGTTTGTGATTATGAAGTCGGTTTTATTTTTTTTGAAAAATAACTTATATTAAATATATTTGAGGGCCCTAGAAAGGTACGGCCACACAGCGGCGTCCTGCGTCCTACGGGCGCGATCCCAGTACTTTTCAATTGTTTTCTAATCGCGTTTGGTGTGAAGCAGTCGGTACAAATACTACTGCGCTATCTGATCGCCGCCTGGATCGCACACGCAGGACGTTGCAGTGTGTCCGTAGCTTAACGTTGGCGTTATATATGGTTTGACTTCTAACCGAGAGGTCATCGGATCAAATCGTAGCACGGGTGTTCATCCACAAGTGGTAGAAGTATATTATATGAATCAAAGAGAAAATCTTCCGCTATTATTCAATTCAATTCAATTCAATAACCATTTATTTCTCTCTCACAATAAGAAATTGGTACAATTTGGACTTATGTTATTGTACATGTAAAAATATAGACACGTAAGTTTGGGCTATGTTTGAATGTAAGATTATAATATTTTGTGAGAGACTGGTGCCTGCTGTAGGTTTTGTAGAAAAACCTGTAATGCAGGTCACCAGGACCCCTCCCGCTTATTATTACTTAAATTCAAACTCAATGTAGTCAATGGTGGGTAAAACATGTGGAGGAATGATTGATTAGAAAATGTTCAATATATTATTTACTAAGTCTATGCTTTATTAAATGTGATGAGTTCGGTGTTAGGATTGGTGAGTAGGTTAGTGCATAGGTAATTAATGATTGAGTGTGTGTGATGATTTTTTGTGAAATGAGTTTAGTTGTGTTGAGTAGGCAGAATGCTTTGTGTGCAGAGGTGTCTAATCAGTACGTTAAGTGAGTTAAATAAATAAATAAGTATCGTGTATGCGGATTAAATTAGCCGGGTAAGTAAGTTTTCAGTTTTCTGATAGTTAAGTGTTTTTAGGTAATTGAGTATGGTTAGCTTACATTGATACGAGTTATGGGGATATATAGAAATTTGTGTGTTAAGTTTATTGTACAGGTATGGTCCAAGGTAAATGTAAAAGTTGTGGGAAAAAAATGTGTTAACTGACTTTGTTTGGCGTACTGTTCCTTTCCGTCTTCGATCTTGGGTCAATGTGGGGTCGTACTGCAGCTCGGAGTATTGTTTTAGAATAGTGTTTAAGATAAATATCTGCCTCACTGTAAGTACTTCCCACTTCTTGTATAGGTCTTGTGTGGGGTATCTATATGGAAGACCTGCGCTGACTTTAAGAATGGCTCGCTGTGCACGTTCAGCCTCAATGAGATGTGTTTTCGCTGAGCCTCCCCATGAGGAGACACAGTATTCTATAAGGGATTGCGCTAACGAAAAATAGACCATTTTTATTGTCGCTTGGTTAGCAACATGATGAAGATTAGCAAATATATAAATAAGTTTGCGTAATCTAGATACAAGTAAATCAATGTTGGGCTTAAAATTGAGCGATTGATCAATCGTAACACCGAGATACTTTATGTTGTCCGTGCGTTCCAGTATTGGACACGAGCAGCTATATGTGTCTGGATTACACGTAACGGACGCATAAGGGCAACTACGGACAGAGAATTGGGAGGGAGCAAATTTGTTTTAATACCAAATGCGACATAGGGATGTAAGGGGGCACACATACCATCTAAGTGCTCCCAGCCAACCTCACCTGCCCGTGGTGCATCCTGCTGACCAACGAACGGGGCTCTGGCGACCGACAAATGGCGGTATAACCATTTCAAATTATGGCGTAGCTAAATACTACAGGCCGGTGACGGGCAGCAGCGTCACCGGTGCGAGAAGCTACGTCCTGCGATCGCCAACACGCCTGCCCAACATGGCGATTAGGGCATATCCCTCCCAAGGGATGAAAGAAGTAGTATGGAAAGTCACAATATGCCGCTGCCCCCAGTTCCCGGCCGCCCTGCTATTCCTGACCACGGCGGCGGTCACGGTAACGGCAGGGCAGGGGGTGCTAAGAATCTCCGGGCTACGGTAGGCCGCCAAAACAAACTGACCCTCGCAACATATAATGGACGCACGATTCGGCTGGATGATCATCTGGCGCAGCTGGAGGAGGAGCTGGGACACATAAGATGGCACATTCTGGGGTTATGAGAAGTCCGAAGACAGGGAGAGGACACCATAACTCTAGAATCGGGCAATCTTATGTATTACAGAGAAGGAGACCAGCCATCCCAAGGCGGCGTCGGTTTTCTGGTCAACAAGGCTCTCAGTGACAACGTTGTAGAAATCTCCAGTGTGTCGACCAGGGTAGCTTACCTCATAATTAGGTTAACGTTAACCAAGAGGTACAGCCTCAAGGTTATCCAGGTTTACGCACCGACCTCGGCACACTTGGACGAAGAGGTGGAGAGCATGTATGAAGACATCTCAAGAGCTTTACATACCACCTCTAAGGCTCACTTCAACGTTGTCATGGGAGACTTTAACGCCAAAGTGGGAGTACAGACCTGCAGTGAATCGACAATAGGACCACACGGATTTGGCAGTAGGAATCAAAGGGGGCAAACGCTTGTCAACTTTCTCGAGAAAGAGGGGCTTTTCTTGATGAACTCGTTCTTCAAGAAACAGCCCCAAAGGAAGTGGACGTGGCAAAGCCCCGACACTGTGACTAAAAATGAGATTGACTTCATCATTACGGACAAACGGCGCATATTCAGAGACGTCTCATTGATCAGTAGGTTCAATACTGGAAGTGATCACCGACTTGTACGAGGCACTCTGGATATCGACTTCAAAGCCGAAAGATCCCAATTGATGAAGTCTACGCTCCGACCGAACCTACTCCAAACCGTTGATGGATCCGAAACATTCCAATTAAAATTGGAAAATCGACCGCTGCCTTGGAAACCACAGATGACGTAGACCAGAAACTCGAAGAAGTGGTGGAAATCCTCAGGGATGAACGGACGAAGTTTTGCGAGAGCAAGCGTACGGGCAAAAAGTCCAAACTTTCGGCAGAAACACTTCGACTAATGGAAGAGAGACGAACAGACCCTTTGTCAGCTTTGTCAATTAATCAGGTGCGCAACAAAATCATTAAGAAGCTGGTACGACAAGACCTCCGATCCTCTAACACGCTCTTGATTAAAGAATCAATTGAGCAGAATCGGGGGTCGAAAGTGTTCGCCCAGCCTCTGGGTAGAAGCCACCTCACAAAGCTGACAACGGCAACGGGGAATATCGTCGCATCCAAGTCGGAGATTCTGTCAGAAGTTGAAGACTTCTACGGCAAGCTCTACGCGCATTCTTCAAGGCCCATACCCGATACTGAGAATTGTAGAGCCACCTTGACCCGCCACTTCACAGAAGACCTGCCCGAAGTCAGCCGAGATGAGATCGTGATGGCCCTTAAACAGCTCAAAAATGGAAAGGCCCCAGGTGAAGACGGAATCACAACAGAGCTTCTAAAAGCTAGAGGAGCCCCAGCTGTAAGCCAGCTGCAACAGCTCTTCAATTCTGTTCTCTTCACTGGGAGAACTCCACAGGCATGGAACAGGAGCATGGTGGTTTTGTTTTTCAAAAAAGGAGACAAAACTCTCTTGAAAAACTACCGCCCGATTTCGCTTCTGAGCCATGTCTACAAACTGTTTTCAAGGGTCATCACGAACCGTCTTGCGCGAAGACTCGACGAGTTCCAACCTCCGGAACAGGTCGGATTTCGAAGCGGTTACAGCACCATGGACCACATCCACACAGTGCGGTAGATTGTACAGAAGACCGAAGAGTACAATCGGCCCCTGTGCTTAGCGTTTGTGGACTATGAGAAGGCCTTCGACTCAATCGAAACCTGGTCTGTTCTGGAGTCCTTGCAGCGTTGCCAAGTCGACTGGCGATATATCGAAGTGATGAAATGTCTATATAATGCCGCAACAATGAGTGTACAAGTACAGAACCAGCGTACTAATCATATCCACCTGCGTCGAGGAGTGAGACAGGGGGACGTCATATCCCCGAAACTGTTCACTAACGCCTTGGAGGATATGTTTAAAACGCTGGACTGGAAAAATTGTGGCATCAACATCAACGGCAAGTACATCTCTCACTTACGATTCGCAGATGACATCGTCATTATGGCAGAGACGCTGCAGGACCTACAGAGGATGTTGAATAGCCTAGCTGATTCTTCTCGTCGCATCGGTCTCCGGATGAATTTGGATAAAACCAAAGTCATGTACAACGAACACGTTGTTCCGGAACCGATTGCCGTAGATGGAATCCCACTCGAAGTTGTCACTAAGTATGTTTACCTAGGGCAGACGCTCCAACTAGGCAAACATAACTTCGAAAAGGAAATCCAGAGAAGAATTCAGCTGGGCTGGGCAGCATTTGGAAAACTCCGTCGAGTCTTCTCGTCGCATATACCACAGTGCCTAAAGACAAAAGTCTTTAATCAGTGCGTCCTACCCGTCTTGACATACGGAGCCGAGACGTGGACACTCACGGTTCGACTGGTCTACCAATTTAAAGTCGCTCAGCGAGCTATGGAAAGAGCTATGCTCGGTATTTCTCTGCGGGATCGAATCCGGAACGAAGTAATTCGCCAGAGAACTAAAGTGATCGACATAGCTCATCGGATTAGCAAGCTGAAGTGGCAGTGGGCTGGTCATATCTGCCGTAGGACCGATAACCGTTGGGGTAGACTGGTTCTAGAGTGGAGACCGCGAATCGGTAAACGTAGCGTAGGACACCCTGTTACCAGGTGGAGCGACGACATTCGCAAAGCGGTGGGCAGTGACTGGAAACAAAGAGCCGAAGATCGGGCTCAGTGGCATGACTTGGGAGAGGCCTATGTCCAGCAGTGGACTGATACCGGCTGATTATGATGATGATGATGCGACATATTTAGTTTTAGAAACATTGAGTGTCAATATGTTTGACCGCAGCCAGTTATTGATTCTGGTAAACCCTTCTTGTGCTATTTTATATACATCTTACCAGGTGTCTCCGCAAAAGAAAAGCGCTGTATCGTCGGCAAAGGTGAGGATTTTGCCACCATGGAGTTGGAGTTGGCAAAGGTCGTTAATATAAGCCAAGAATAAGGTCGGACCAGCAATACTACCTTGTGGTATTCCATATTCCATGGTCATCTCGTCACTTATCCAATGCGCAATCCTGGCTCTCTGTTTTCTTTGGGAAAGGTAATCCTCGAATAGCGATAGATCACGTATGCCAAGGCGTTCTAGCTTTGTCAACAGATGTGGAATGGATACGGTGTCGAACGCATTCGCAAGATCAAGAAATTATAACTTAGCTATAACCTTACGGTGTTCCGGCAGCACACAGCCCTTGAAAGTCAGCGTATTCTAGGCCTAGTGTGTGCGACATCTTCAACCACATCATCGCTTGTCACCGAGATAGTGCGCTAGCTTATAAAAAAAATTGACAATGAAAATATCCATGATCAATCGAGGTTCTACAGGAGTATTAGGTGTTTTGTTATTCCCTTTATTTATTTATTTATTACCGTTTCCCTAATATTTAAGAGTAAAACCAGAACAGTAACACCAAGGCGTCGCATCGATATAAAATGACAGAAAAACAGAATAATATTTTAATAGGTATTTCGGCTCTGCACTGGCATCTTTAGATGCTGACTCGTAGAGTCTCGTCAAAAGTCACTTCGTTGTTTGAGTCCTAGCCTTACTTTGACTGTAAGAACTTAATATTATGTATCACCAGCATAATAATTATACACTTCGTTAACTTAACAAATATATTAGGTATTTATTGCCAATTTCAGTTGAATTGATGATACAGAAGGCATTTACTAAAAGTTATTTGTATATATTGTAATCAGATGGTAAAGGTTCATACTTCATCCACCACTTAATGCTGACAGTAACGAAGGTAGTACAATTTCTAAAGATTGTCCCGTTGGAATGTCACTAAGCGATAACAACAATCGTCGCAATGCCAGTTCACTGTGATAGTTTAGAAAACGCTTTTAAGAGAACTTATTAATTAATAGGATAGATAAAGTACGTTTTAAATATACTAAGGGAAGTTTTACAGGTTTCTGGCAAATCTGACACATGACACCATGTAAAAGTTGTCAATAATCTAGTAGTTTCTAGGGCTGTCAATATCAAGTACCGATGAAACTGTCCCTAAACGAAGTATCCGTACTAATACACACTGGTAAAGTGCCCTATTATGTCACATCACTGACCTTGCTCAACACGCATCTCCCTTTCTCCATCTAAGTGTTGACCGGAAGATATCGCTTTAAGCGATAAGTCCACCCATTTTACAGTGGTTTTATGTGTTTACTGTTTCTTAAGTTAGTTTTAATTGGTGTCCAATAAATATGTAATTCTACATATTAATTTGCTGTAGTTACTCGAACAGTGTATGTAAACTGCCATAGAAATATTGAACCAATCAATCTATTTGATAACCTCGTAGCTATTGTCTGGCAGATTTAAAAAACGGGTATATATTTATTATTGTACGTTAATTAGACAGGCAGATGAGAGGCAGGCGTTGTCGGCAACTCGAGGATCCCGTTTTTCTCCAACGGAATTATAACAAGCGAATAATAGGAGTCTTCGTAAAACGCTCTTCAAAGCTTTTACAAAACTCTATTATAACGTTTATAACGCACCTACTGGCTGTCACTGATAAAGTTTACGGTACACAAAGAAGGTGAGTAATGATTTATGTCGCCGAACGTCTGAAACAACTTTTGCGCGAGAAAATTTCTCAAATTCTAAAGTGTCCTTCCTTCCCTGTTGTCCGTAAGCTGTGGAGTTTTCCAGCCGGGTTTAACTTAGTAACGCCTTAAATATAAATTTCACAAGTTCGTACCCCCGCGAACGAAGTTACGTCAGAGCTCAACAAGTTAGCGTAACAATTTCTGCTTTAGTAAAAATAAATAGAGTGCTTATTACCTTATCTTCTGGAAAGTATAATCACATCTAAAACTAAACACAAAAGTATAAAAAAATACTATCAAAATATACATTGAGATTGAATACTTATGAGACCATGAAGTTAAGGAGTGCTACATTTTTGACATTTTTCATGGTAGTTTTAAAATTCCGTCACAGTGCAAGGAATTTACTCTCATATTTTTCCTTAACCGCCTGTTCACATATGTCGTGTGTCGGATCCAATTTTAAATCGGATGCTCCAGTGGCAAAACATTTTATATGAAGCTATTTACACTATAAAGGTATATAGGGTCTATAAAGAACTGTACATTTTATTTAAGACCTTGTAAATACTTTTATAGACGCAATAAAATACTGAATACTGAATACTGAATACAAGTGTATAAAAAATCGGCCCGATTTTTTCATTGGTTTTGACAACCAGATTAAAAATCGGATCCGATACATGACATAATGTGAACAGGCGTAAACGCGCCATAAGAAGTAAACGTCAATGCATAAATTATCAATTTAGATCATCACGGTAAAGTGGAATTATAAAAAATGCATCTTTAATCATTAATTGTACCTTTATAAGCTTATGTATATAAACACAGTAATGAAAGTGTACCTCCAGGTTTGCAATAGCCATGTCGACTTGAATTGGCCTTTGCCGTTTCATGTAGCGGTGACGCCGAGAATTTGCCGAGTCGACGCAGTGCGAAGCCATGTTCTATATTAGACGATACAAGGGGTTCTCTGTTCGGAAGTTTGACCTAGCCACAGTGGAAAAATAAGCAGTAAGACGGCTTAAACTAAATAAACGGCAAATGGTAATAATATACAACGAAAAAATAGAACACAATATACAAATATAACCTTTATTTATATAATTCCATTCTATCTGTCAGTGTCAAAAATCGCAGTCTTGCCTACTTTTGGCACGTTTTCTAAAACAAAGTTACAATTTATCTCAAATGCCTGTTGATGCTTTTGGACACAATGCTAATTGCAAAAGAAAGATTGTGCTTGTGTAGAAAGCTTATAAACATATTGATTTAATTCATTAATGACAATCAGACTACTTCATACCTCCAGGTGCTCTGCCAATTAAGCCACGGTTCGATCCATCGATACGACGAAATTAGTGGATTGCATCGTGGCTTAATTGGCAGAGCACCTGGACGTGTAATCCGGGGGGTGCGGGTTCGAGTCCCGTCAGTACGATGAAATTTTGGATTGTGTTGTAACAATTTACAAAAAAATATAAAGTGTGTGACACTTCAAAGAAAAATAATATTTTACTTCATACCTATATCTAAGATATTCCTTCTGTTTTACAAATTGAAATAGAAGTAATTTATGTTTCCAAAACAACAATAGATAATTATTATGGATATAGTATAACATTTAGAAATAAAATTAATATTACAAAACATTTAAAAAAAACTGGTATAATATTGAAGCATTATATGGCATTTTGGCATTATAAGGCTTTATATTTTTTCTCAAAAATATTGCATTTAAAATCTGCAATCAACATATCCCCTTGATCAAAATATGTACTCACAACAAACGTGATTTAATTGCAATGGTCTCATTAAAGAGGTTAAACTATTTTCATCACAATACGCCAGACTTTGTTTAAACAAAATCCACTAAGTTGCGTGCGCTGTGGGTTTACACTCGGGAAATATAGCGAGAATGTTCGCTGGCGCTCCGTGAATCCCACCAAGACGCGAGACCGCAAACATCCTCTCGATTATTATAATGAACATTTTCTGTGCTTTTGGATTTTTCATACACAGCTTTTTTCAAGGAAGGGTTATGATTTTAGTACTCTATGTATTTATGTAATGTACATATGTGTGGTTGTATTTACGTATTTTCCCCCGTAGCGCCTAAAGTATTCATCCGATTTTGCACGTTTTTCAACCGCCTTCCGAAAACAAGGAGGTTCTCAATTCGAATGTATGTTTTTTTGTATGTATGTTACGCGATTACTCCATCAATTGTGAACCGATTGGAAAGAAAGAAAGAAAGAAAGAAAGAAAAAAATTTATTCATAGCCAGTACAAGAAAGAAAAATATCGTAAAACTAAAAAAAATAATAATAGTTATGAAGTGGTTGACTATGAATAGGGCGCATGCTCAGCATTATGCGCTACTGCACTTACTGCAGCAGTGCGCTGATTTTCAGCAGCAACCCCTCTATTTTTATTTTTTTTTGTCTAGTAGTCGCCACATTAAATAATTAACTAATTAACATTTAATAAATTTAAATGTTTGATAAAAAATAATAAATAAATAATAATAAAAAAAAATACAAAATGAATAATAAAGCATTAAAAAATATTTTTTATTACATGATAAAGAAAACAATAGATATATAAAACAATTGTACTCCAATAATAAATGTTAAAAACTATATGAGATGAGATGAGAGACCGAAATAGATAAAGCAATAGGTAAATGTGTCTTTCCCACAAGATGTCACAATATTGATCAAAACGTGATCAATGATACATTGCCACTCAGACCAATAGGAATACCACAACAGGTGATAAAAGCTTCGCAAACACTAGGTAATAATTATTAATAATACACTGTATAAAATAAAACTATATGGAATGAGTCATCAGTAGGGTACGTTTTCGGGGTGGTCCCATTGTAATTTCATTAAAATTTGATAAGTAGATATGACGATAAACGTCTCAAACTTGCATCTGAAGTTGAATCGCGGGGCATGGAAGTCGGTTGTTTTAGTTTTTAGGGTTCCGTACCCAAAGGGTAAAACGGGACCCTATTACTAAGACTCCGCTGTCTGTCTGTCTGTCTGTCTGTCTGTCTGTCTGTCTGTCTGTCTGTCTGTCCGTCTGTCACCAGGCTATAGCTCATTAACCGTAATAGTAAGACAGTTGAAATTTTCAGAGATGGTGTATTTTTGTTGCCGCTAGAACAACAAATACTAAAAACAAAATAAAGTTAAAAATTGAAGATGGTGCCCATACAAAAAACGTGTTTAAAAAAGGCCATCTATCTAATTAGTTACCGCAAAATGATGGCGCTAGTAAAAGAGCCCCGTCTTTCTAGATCGCGACCAAACCAAATATTCTTGGTAATATCAATTAATCAAATATATGAGATTGAAACTCTGTTATGTTTCGTATTGTACGGAACCCTCCCTAAGTGTGCGATAAGAGACGCGATGCTGACTCGCACTTGGCCAGTTTTATTAAACTATCTTAATTATTTGTCAAAAGATTAGTTATTATGGCCTGGGTAACATAGGTTAGATTTTAACCGGAGGAGTCGATTTTATCTTGTAATCCCCGTTTTAACCGATTTCATTCCTCTCTTTTTCAACCGGCTTCACAAAAAGGAGGAGGTTCTCAAATAGTCTGTTTTAGGGTTGCGTACCTCAAAAGGTAAAATAAGGAACCCTTATAATATCACTTTCTTGTCCGTCTGTCTGTCTGTGTGTCTGTCTGTCTATCCGTCTGTCTGTCTGTCTGTCCCTGTGTCACCACCGATTTTCTCAGGCACGGGTGGACCTAGCAAGTTGACATTTATACCAAATACTGATGTCTAAAGTCCCTATTAGGTGTATAAAAATCAAGGTCCTGAGTCAACACCATAAAAAGATATGGGTAAATTTAGATTTTCGCGAAAACTTGCAAGTACTAAAATATACCTTAATTATCAACTTTTATTATTTTTCGGATGTTTTCCTTTATTTAGAAGTCCAACGTTGGTACGGACGCCTCGGTGGGCAAGTGCAACTCGACTTGGCGGTTTTATTTTATATTTGATACCTCAGAACTCCGTCAAATCTTTTTTTTTTGTTTGAGAGAGTATGCTGGAGTATTAAATTTTGAATGGGACCACATTCAAATTTTAGCGCGATCTGATAATTATCTCCGGAGATATGGAGATAAACATCTAAAACTTAGTACTACAAAATAATAAATGACTATCGCGGCATGTGAAGTCGGTTTTTAGGGTTCCGAACCCAAAGGGTACCAACGGAACCCTATTACTGAGACTCCGCTGTCCATCTGTCTGTCTGTCTGTCTGTCTGTCTGTCCGTCTGTCACCAGGCTGTATCTCATGAACCGTGATAGTTAGACGGTTGAAATTTTCACAGATGATGTATTTCTGTTGCCGCTATAACAACAAATACTAAGAACAGAACAAAGTTAAAAATTAAAGAAAAGTTTAAAAAAAGTTTTTTACGATAGCGCAGCGCCACCTATCTAGTTGCTAAGATGGCGCTGTCTTCTTTACCTTAATCTGAATCTCGGAAGCGGCTCCAACGATTAAATAAAATTTAGTATACCTACAGGGGATTTCGGGGGCGATAAATCGATCTAGTTAGGAGTAATTTTCAGAAAATGTTGTTTTATTCTTGTTTTCAATAATCAACTTTATTGATAATCAACTTAAGAAAAGGAAGAGTCATAATTGTCTGTTTAAGTGGCAAAAAATACCGAGCAAAGCTCGGTCGACCAGATATTTAATAATATTAATTACTACAATTACTATTTAAAAGTGTAATTGGTATGGCGCCAAAAGTCTTCAATAAAATTCCTAAATCTTTAAAGGACATGGACAATATTATGTTTAATAATATCGTTTAAAAACTAAAAAAGAACCGACTTCAATGCCGCGCTATTCATTTTCAGTACCAATTTTGAGATGTTTATCTCAATATCTCTGGAGATACTTATTAGACCTCGATAAAATTACCATGGTACCACACTTGGGATATCTCCTTTCAAACAAAAAAAGAATAATCAAAATCGGTTCATAAACGACGAAGTTAATCGCGAATAAAAAAAAAAAAGGTCGAATTGAGAAACCTCCTTTTTTTGAAGTCGGTTAAAAAAACAAACAAAAAATCTAATCTTTTCTCTTTAGAATATTAGTTTCGATTATCCAAATATATTGGTACCTCTATTCAATCCAGCTAGGTACTACACAGTACATACTACTAATTTATAGGTAAGAAATAAGGATCGCTTACAACATAATATCGTTTAAAAACTAAAAAACAACCGACTTCAATGCCGCGCTATTCATTTTCAGTACCAATTTTGAGATGTTTATCTCAATATCTCTGGAGATACTTATCATACCTCGATAAAATTACCATGGTACCACACTTAGAATATCTCCTTTCGAACAAAAAAAGAATAATCGAAATCGGTTCATAAACGACGAAGTTATCCGCGAACAAACATAAAAAAAAAAAAAAAAAAAATATACGGTCGAATTGAGAAATGAGAAAAAAAAGGAGGACCTTTTTTTGAAGTCGGTTAAAAAAAAACTAATCCTTTTTTTAAATCGGTTGAAACGGACAAAAAATGTTTTGTTCCAATTATATTTTGAATTTTAGGTTACAGATACAGATGTTTTTTTGAAGTTTTAGCCTGTTGTAACACTGTATGGTTTTATTTATTGTGTCCATCTATTTATAGATGGTAACTTATGATTTTTGAGATATGGCAGGATAAGCAACTGCAAATAGCTTGTGCTGCATTTGAAAAAATCTCTTAACGATACAAGTTTGTTGCTTATATTGCCGTTGGTAGCAACAACCCAGTTACCTTACCAGATTTAGTAGAACATCTATTAAGATATGATATAATAACACACAGAATCAGACAAATACATATGACACAGAACTATGTTAATACAGTAGAACTCAATAACAAATAAAGTGCTTGTAACATGAACACGAGTCACAAGTAGATGAATTATAGGCGCTGTGCACACAAACCCGACAGTCAGAAGCGGACTCGATGGTAGTTTACCACCTTTCATACTTTCGCGTGTCTGTATCAATGCGCAGTAGAATATGTGTAGGTATTTTATAATATCGTTTAAAAACTAAAAAAGAACCGACTTCAATGCCGCGCTATTCATTTTCAGTACCAATTTTGAGATGTTTATCTCAATATCTCTGGAGATACTTATCAGACCTCGATAAAATTACCATGGTACCACACTTGGGATATCTCCTTTCGAACAAAAAAAGAATACTCAAAATCGGTTCATAAACGACGAAGTTATCCGCGAACAAACATAAAAAAAAAAAATTATACGGTCGAATTGAGAAACCTCCTCCTTTTTTTGAAGTCGATTAAAAATAGGCTAAAACAATTTTGAATTCAGAAATGTTATTATAGTATTGACGAATTTTTAAGTGATAAATTATAATCATTATTATTATTTTCATGACATTGTGGTGTATCCTTTTAATTTTATAATTCAATTTAGTTTATAAGAATAACCAGTGTAATATGTATATAAATTTAGATTACATGTAGTGAGTAAAGCAGCGCCATCTGCAAAGTTTGCACACCTGTTAAGGCAAAACATGACGATCGTTTGCATATTTTGTCACAACTTTTTGTTATACGCATGTTTTGCGCAAATAAAATATCTTTATCTTTATCTTATCTTTATTACTACTATGACTATTACTACTATATAATACTATTCTACCTTTGTGTTAACGTTTACTTAGTTGGTGTTAGAAGTTCGTTAGAAATTCGATAGATGGCGTTCGGAACCCTCCGTGTGCGGGACAAATGTCTGACTCGCACTTGGCCAGTTTTATTTAGGGTTCCGTATCCGAATGGCAAAAAACGGAACCCTTATAGATTCTCATGTCTGTATCTCTGTCCGTCCGTATGTCACAGCCATTTTATTCCGAAACTGTTGGGACTACAGAATTGAAACTTGGTAGGTAGATGTATTCTGTAAACCGCTTTCCGATTTTTATACAAAAATAAAAAATATAAAAGTTTAAGGAGGCAATCCCATACATGGAACTTATAAAAAAAAAAAAAATTCTTCAAACCTATACGTGTGGGGTGTCTATGAATAGGTCTATAAAAATGACACTGAGGTTCTTACAATCATTTTTTCTCAAAGTCAATCATTTAAAAGATAGGCGCGTCTAAAGTGGTAAAATGTGTGCCCCCCCCCCCCCCCCTCTAACTTTTAAAGTATGGGAGGGAAAAATAAAAAAAAAATATGCTGTAGATCTCAATAAAACTAACAACGAAAATTGGTTTGAACGAGATGCAGTCAGCAGTTTTAGAGATATGTCGACCGCAAAGATAACTTTGTTTTTCATACAAACACTATGAAAAACAAAATTAATTTTGTAGTTGCGAAAAATCATAGTTATGGAATACTTAACTGTGTTACGGAACCCTACAAGCGCGAGTCCGACTTGCGCTTGGCCAGTTTATTTCGTTTTGTAAACTATCTTAAATTATTAATGACTAGCTGTGCCCCGCGGCTTCGCCTGCGTTAAAAACAACTTTCATTTATTTATTTTTTTTATAATAGAAATTTTATCGTCAGGAGATGGTCTCCTGACGATAAAATGTCTATTCTCTTTTAAAGGTGAAGTTAGGCAAGATAAAATTAGGAAAATAAAATTTTTACAAAACGGATTAGCAAACTGAAGCGGCAGTGGGCTGGTCATATCTGCCGTAGGATCGATAACCGTTGGGGTGGACTGGTTCTAGAGTGGAGATCGCGAATCGGTAAACGTAGCGTAGGACGCCCTGTGACCAGGTGGAGCGACGACATTCGCAAAGCGGTGGGCAGTGACTGGAAACAAAGAGCCGAAGATCGGGCTCAGTGGCGTGACTTTGGAGAGGCCTATGTCCAGCAGTGGCCTGATACCGGCTGATTATGATGATAATAAATATTTTTGCAACCACAGAACAGCAGACTTATAAGATTTCTTCTGTATCAACAATAAATGTATTGCAAAAACATTACTACGCTTCATATTACTCGGCAAGCCCAAATAACAGAAATTTCAACAGAGTTGATACAACACATTATTAATGTAAATACATTAACTTCAGCAACTCAATTCCATATGGTGGTAGCACACGTTAATTGTTTACGGTCTGCCTGCGGCTTGTATATTGCGTGCGAACTAAATTTACACAGATTACTAAGCTTATGTGCAAGATGCAGTTAGAATTATATAGAACTGATGAAACAATATTGCTAGTGACAAAACAAACTCACGTCGTAAATGCACGTAATAATTATCACTAAATATTATAAAACAAAGCCCGACGCATCTCTCTGTCTGTCTGTTCGCGATAAACTTAAAAACTACTAAGAGGATTCTGCTCCTTTTAAACGCGTGGTATATGACTTCATATAGGTACCAAACGCAGCCGTATGTGTGTTTTATACGCACACAATTATTAATATAGAGTCTGTGCAAAAGAGAACCGTCGTGGCGTTACGATTAACGAACATTCAAATGTATGAATGAAGGTAGGACCTAGTAGCACACGATAATGATAAGAGTAGGTACGTACAAAGTATTAAACATTTTTGGCCGTACTAGTAATGACAGCAGTGTTATCAATGAAACAAAAAATTAAAACGACCGACGACCAATGCGACCTCAATGTCTACGACGGTTCTCTTTTTGCACATACTCTACTATCCGTAAATGTAGCTGCGGTATGAAACTCTATTAAATTCATCCATTTAATCAGAATTACTAATTATTATAAATATAAGCCTAGACATGGCTCCGCAAGTAACTTAAATATTCTTTGATTAATATGAAACAAAGTATTTATATTTTATATCTATTTAGAGAGTACGTAATTTTTTTTATAATAATATTTTATAATAATGGTAAACGATGATGTTGGTCGAAGATGGTAAACTTGCTAGGCCTATAATACTACATATTATTATACTATTATTATCTATATGGCAGCATAATATGAATACAAAGACATGTATCAGCATTGACAGTCATGCAGATATTCGTAGAGTAGGTAGTTAAAACGTGCCTCTCTGAGGTGCGTAATGCAATGAACTCAAGTCAATTCTGCGTAGTCCCCCGTTGCTACGTGTTAACTGTACTCCAACGGAAATGCGGTTTGTCTAGTACGTGTGATCTCAATGAGATATACCTACTGGTTGTACTACTGCTGACTTTGGTCGCAAGGGATTTAGTATCTCATCCTAGAAATGAATTTGATAGATAACATGAGTATGCTGACACATTTCGGTAATAAAAATTGTATTCTGATAATCCATTTATCTATAATTTTTTTGTTATATAGTTTACAGGTAAACACAAATAATTGTGTAGATCTAGTGTAGAGTCTACATAATGTAGTAGGGTTGAAGGTTATGATATACATTATATTGTACCGTGTGATTAAAAAGTTTAAACACACAATCGTGTTTTAATACTACTCATTATGCAACAGTTTCATAAACTAATATTTTACAACACCAGTTGCGCCCTGCCGTTTTAATTTTTAATTAAAAATTTTTAAGTTTTAATTTAAAAAGTATCCCATCTCCACAGTGCAGACTATCACCACAGATTATATAATAGTTACTACGTAACTATCACTAGCACGAACAAATATCCTTTACACCCTGTCTTTACCTCATCACAAATATTATATGAATTTGTGGTGAGTTAGTAAATTATAAATGTCAATACAATATCCTAGCGCAGTCTCTATATCGAGTGCGAACAAAGCGCCGTGTAGTTCTGAACCAGCAATAGAAACTTTAGATACCGCACAACTATCCAACAATAGGTTTGAAACCGATTAGTGTTACGGAAATTCGTGCAACGACAAAGGCTTCCAGCGGCACTTGCGGCTACCTTGCCTTTCTACCGTATAACTAGAATTCATACCTTAAAACAATGCTGCAAGACTTAAAGTTACTTAGCTTGTCTCTAGACCTTTGGTCAAAGCGAATTTAACGGTTGTCCAGAACTTGAAGTGATATTGACAACATGATCACATGAAATAATGTTGAATTTAATGCTGCTAAGCGAGTTGTGTAAAATGAAATAATTTCTCGTGTTTTCTCTGAAGGACACATTCCATTTAGGAACGAGATGATTCTGTAGACTGTAGAGAATATTTGATAAGTGGCAGAACTTCTGGCTGGTTCGTTTTGGGCTTATAGAACCGATAAGCATGGATAGTGGAGAGAGTGGAGAGCAAGATGTACGCAATCTTGAAAATTTTTCAGAGAAATTCTTGGAGACTACGGTGTTTAGTGTAGGACGGCCTTAAAACTAGGTACTAAGATAATCTTTACCTGGAGAGTTGAGATCGGGGCTAAGTGGTGTGTAATTAGGGATTCAAATTATTTTTATCCAGTTTTATACAGTCTTATAATTTTGATGATGGCAACTTGTGAACATCAGATTACTCCAATTTATTTTGTATACATTTGTGTCTTTTATTATGTTTAACTGATGATTATAATTAGTTATTATTACATTATGACGCGGATATTTGTACATCGTTAGCAGGGAGAATAGAGATTTTGTTATTGTTAGATAAGACTCACGAATACCTCGAAAATAAGGATTTATGATTTATGCTAACACTCAACTAAAATATAATTTACCATATCTGTAATGTAATGAAAGCACACCATCACCGTTAAATCTCCATAGTAGCCGTGATGACTCAACACTTTGTAAAGTGCAGACAGCTAAAATATTTATGGTAAGTGATGTTCTACGGTAAAACTAGGCTTTATTACCACAACATGGTATATTTTGGAATTAGTGGAAGACAGTAAGTAAGGTTGTACTTTTTAGACTGAAAAAGCAGCTTCACTGCTGTTGTGTGCAAGGGCAAGAAAGATTAATGTATGTAAAGAAATAATTATAGCATATATGTCTTAAATATATAACTGGAAGATTGCTTGTACCTTGGGTACTGTATGATTCAGGATGAATTGTATTTGTAATTATACGCGGCATGTTTTGTACCTACCGTGGCTTTATGTCTCGCATCTATAATGGTGATTGTTAAGAGTATAAAGTACTCAAAAGACGGTACCGCTTCATCAGCGCCCAAGGTGTTGCAAGAGTTCATAAGCAACGGTACCTTGGCAGTCATGCCTAGGTACCATCTGGCAGCCGTCTGCCGGTTCTTTTGAAGATAAAAAAAAATATATTACTATAATATATACTAAGTCTGTGGTCTGGGTATTATGAGCTAACACCCAAGGTACTGTATATTTCAATAGTCTGTGTTTTCGGAGAAGGGAAATCGTTTAAGCCACCATTCCTGTGTTGTGCCACCTGGGTCTCTGCTGGCATTACGTGGCGTCAGTAATTTCGGTGTTGCCCTATTTCTAGACCGACCACCCGTTAGTTTTAACATTTTTGCGGGTACTTTTCCTTTTGGGTGCAAATAGCTAATTATGTTGGTCCACATAATACTTTGGACCATGCGTGTACGAAAAATTCTGTGGCAAATACTTGACCGTGTGCGTAAGAAAATAGGTTCAGAAGAAAATAGGTTTTTCGTGGTCTCCTGTATTTGTTCTTTCTGTATTATTTAAGTATATCTATTTTTTTACGATGATAATAAGTAAATAAGTAATTTACAAAGATACTGGTAATTTTAATTTGCATTATTGTAACCATGAAAGAGATTCTTGATTTCTTCTAGGCAAGCGTGCTACATCTTGGACCTCATCGTCACTTAAGGTGAGATAGTCTATTGAGCATAAAAAGATAACCTTGGATTGGGACAATATATTATTTAAGTGACGAAAAATAAAATTAAAGTTAAAAACTTTTTAAAACCAAACTTTTTGTAAATACTTTAACATGAAAGTGTAATGAAAAGTACTAATGATGGCAATACCTACTAGCCCAAAGTCGATTGTCCTACCACTGGAGTTCCAGTCCCTACAGCCCGGTACCATCATGAGTTCAGCTCGATGGTGACATAATATCATATTGTCAGGAAATCTTAAATTATTTTTGTTCGTATGTAGAACTAAAAGAAAATATTTCGATCATCAAAGATTGAAAATTGAAAACTATGACTTAAAACTTATGAAAATATGACTCAATTATCTGCTTTCTGGAATTGTAAGAAATATAAGCATTTACTCTCCCTAACATCCCTATACCTTAAATTCCAAGAAAATAATTACTGATATTTTTGAAAAAGTGTGTATTAGTACGGCTATTTTAACTACAAATAATAAAAATCTAATTTAAGATCGTTTAAAAACTAATAGAACCGACTTCAAATGTCGCGCTAGTCATTTTCAGTACCAAATTTGCGGTGCTTATCTCCATATCTCTGGAGATACTGAATACATATCTCGATGACATTTAAATGGGACTCGGAAAGTATACCCTTTCGCACAAAAAAAGCATCTTCAACTGATTGGTGAACATATATAAATAATATCGTTTAAAAACTAAAAAACAACCGACTTCAATGCCGCGCTATTCATTTTCAGTACCAATTTTGAGATGTTTATCTCAATATCTCTGGAGATACTTATCATACCTCGATAAAATTACCATGGTACCACACTTGGAATATCTCCTTTCGAACAAAAAAAGAATAATCGAAATCGGTTCATAAACGACGAAGTAATCCGCGAACAAACATTTAAAAAAAAAAAAATACGGTCGAATTGAGAAACCTCCTCCTTTTTTTGAAGTCGGTTAAAAAAAGATTTCAACGAATTGAGAACCTCATCATTTTTTGTGAATTTGGTGGTTAAAATATATTTGTAAATAAAAGGTGCAACCCATACAAGAAGCACATCAGTAAAGAAAAGAAACAGAGACAAACCCTCTAAGAAACGGACAAAATGTTTACGTATTTTTGTAAGGTTGGTACAAAAAAAACAAGAAAAATCTTCATCGTAATAAAATCCACCTTCAAGTAAACATGACCTGCTTTTCTATTTCAATGTCATGTAATGTCACCAAATGTTATTAAATATCATGAAATGTCATATATGTCATGATATGTCAGAAATGTTATGAAATGTCACCAAACGTCATGAAATATCACTAAATGTCATATATGATTACATATATGACATTAGCCCTGAGCTAAAGCAATAGCCGAACCACTATAAACCGGTTTTACTCCGAAGCTATCTACTTATAATAATAATATGTTTTAAATTATTATTATATACTTAATACTATAACATCCACTAACTCTTAAAAAATATGTGGCTATTTTGTGATCTACAAAAATCTACAAAAATATATTTCAAAAAAGTGAATATTTAATTTAAAATTTACACCGCTATTCAAGTGGATTTATTTGATTTGAATTTTCAAAACATTCTGCGGTCACGCACCAACTCGTTTATTGGTATTATTCCTTTGCTAAATTGAGTTTAAATAAATTTAATAAAATACCTCTGAATGACTGTATACTGACTGAATATTAACTAGATCTAGCCTTAAACTAATAAAGTTTGTACTCACTTGAAATGCCTTAACTGATAAAAATCCGAATTTTCATTTTAAAAATTCATATTATCTTGTTAGTCAACACTAATTTTATGAACTTGCATTCTGCCCGCGGCTTGGCACGCGTATATTTGTGATATTTTTTTTATAGCATAATAATAATGTTTCAATTAAATCTATTATACGAATAAAAAGTTTTATATAAACCCTGTTTCACCCTTTGGGAATGATTTTCCGATACTCCCTTCTTAGTGTGCGCCTACATATTATTATAAGAAATCTTCGTGCCAAATTTCATGCTTGAACCAGCAGAGTTTTTTTTGGCTCTGCGTTGATATTATATCAGACAGTACATTTTGACCTTAGCCTTTATTCACCACCTCACGTATAACATAAACATTACATATTTTAAAATTGAGGTAAAAGCAAGGACCGGAATATATATAGCTTGTAAATTACCTATGTAGATCATGTGTTTAGCACCCTTATTAAAGTAGCAGCTGGTTACTTTCATGTCTAGGCGTACTTTAAAAGCTAGCCTAAAAATAAAGTTATAGGTCATGAAATTTCATGTCGAGCTTATTTATAAAAAAAAGTGCGTAATATTAGAAATATATAGTACCCAGCTGGATAATTTTTATACAACATAAAATTATTGTAATACTGTTATGTGGTGTAATTTTGTTTTAATAGGTAGTATAATGCCACAGACCTCGCATTTATCTTTATATCCCATAGGCGTATATAGCGTTAGCCTGGTGGTAAACGATGATGTGGTCAAAGATGGTGAACACGCTAAGCCTAGCATACTCTGACTCTCGAGGGCTGTATGCTGCCGGAACACCGTATGGCGGCAGTTTTTAGGGTTCCGTACCCAAAGGGTAAAACGAGACCCTATTACTAAGACTCCGCTGTCCGTCTGTCTGTCTGTCTGTCTGTCCGTCTGTCAGTCTGTCTGTCCGTCTGTCACCAGGCTGTATCTCATGAACCGTGATAGTTGGACAGTCGAAATCTTCACAGATGATGTATTTCTGTTGCCGCTATAACAACAAATACTAAAAACAGAATAAAGTTAAAAATAATAGAGGGTCCCTACAGAGGGTCCATACAAGAAACGTGTTTTTTTCGGCATTTTACGCCATCTATGTACGCTTAGTTTGGTAAACGTCCCATAGATGACGTTATATTAAAATGTCGATCCCTAACACCTTTGTTAGACGTTAGATGGCGTTATAAGAAATAAAATGTTTATTAATTATTACTTTGTGCTGGCGAAACAGGATAGTGGTATTTTTTGCTCGATCTTATAAAATACTGTAGTGTGGTACGGAACCCTACGAGTGCGAGTCCGACTTCCACTTGGCCAGTTTATTTTTTTTTGAGATGACACTATGTTATGAGAATACAAATACAACAACAAATATTATTAACTTTTATCATGATCTCACTACTTCACGTGTAGGTGAGGTACCCAAAAAAAAAAATATTTTAAGTCACCACTTTGTCGGCGTTATTAATATGTAAACCCAAGTCAAATTAAAGTAAAATAAGGATTTACAAGAATATTCGTAATGTGCAACCCACGTTGATAGTTAGCTTTTAAAATAATTTATGATCGTACAAAAGGAAAAAACCGACTTCATATGCCGCGATAGTGGACGTATTCAGTAGTCATAATCTGGTCATCAAGGTCATACAAATTCGTTTATATTGTTTATCTCCATATATTCGGATATCATTATTAGATTTCGATAAAATTTGGATGGGACCAAGCGCAAGGCATAATCTCTCAAAAAAATAATTAATACTGTTAAAAATTCAAAATACTTTAAAACAATAATTCAAATCGGTTAATATTTGACGAAGTTCTGAGGTAACATTATTATAATGCTATAAAAAAAAATTGTTGAATTGAGAACATCCTCCTTTTTTGTGAAGTCGCTTAAAAATAAATATATATATGACTTTTTATTATTTATAGTTACTTAGCTAAGCTGCAGACATAGGTACAGAATGACAGATAGACATACGAATAAGGCAAAACTATAGGGGGTTCCTTATAAAAACGTAGCAGGATTTCAAAAATGTAACCTGACTAGGCATCCATTAGAATGAAATGTCTTCACACGTATTTTGAAGTGTGCAAATCCAGCTTATTTTCTAGTATTTATATCAATGTCTGTAAAAAAAAAACAAGCGACGAGAAATGTTTCTAAATTAAGTAAAGATAACATTATAATATAACATTAATATATAGATTTTTTGCTTGCATTTTTGCATGCATACAAAAATCCTGCAAATATTAAACTTGTCCTGGCTTTTCACTAACAAATTTATTATACCTTACAATTTTTGTTAAAATACACAAGCATGACCTTAATTTAGGTCAAAGCTCTATTAGCCTGAGCTTTCTCCGCTCGCACTTATTCGTCGCGCTAGGTAAAAGTGTAGACACGACAAAAAGGCTGAAAGAATAAGGGCGTTAGGTAAAAACCTCATTGGCTCGTGATAAATGATCTAGGCTCTATGGAACGATACTGTTTTGTGGTGATTAACTACAAGTACATTATGTAGACCTATATAGGTATCTATCTATACACGTGGAAAACATAACCAAAAGTATTTTATGTCGGTATTTTTACTCAATCAAAGCTAGCGGACAAAGGCTGGATGACGAGAGGGTATCCTTACATTTTGGTCGGTGATGTGCAGTAGAACATAATTTAATAATTATAATAATAATTTATTCATGAAATAGGCATTAGTTACAACATGGGTGGGTATTGGAAAACCCTGGTACCTAAACTAGGTTCTAAGACCCATAATATTGGCTACCAGTTCTCTTCCGTCATTTGAACTATAAATCTGAGCTTGAGCCTAATGATGTACAATAATTAATTACTTTAATTTAAGTGATTTTACAATTTATACATTTCAGATAGTTATATTTATAACAATTATTTTTCTAATTTATATGTTATGTTCAGCAGTGGTCTAGTAGTATAGACTTTTTCAAGTAGTATCCTACTTGAAAAAGTCCACACTACTAGTCCTACAGTAATGTCTTGATCAGATCAGATGGAAGAGACTAGAGACATTATAGCTAACGTAAAGCTAAGTCATTTATTTTATAACAAAGTGCCAAGCCTAACTTAAAATGTTTGCCCTTTGATTTCTACTAAAAATGATGATGTCTTGTCTCTCACGGAAATAGCAAAGAGCGTCTAGGTGTAATCTCTTTTTTTTTCACTTTTGGATATATTTAAGGTTGAAGTGTCCACTTGTGCTGTGTGAACCCAAAACTGTTCAAAAATGTACGTGTAAATTATGCTTAATAAAAAATAAGTTCAAAAACTAAAACCCGACTATTGAAAAATCACACTCTAAAAGTATGAAACAAGAAAATATTCTCACCTGAGATCGCTATGTACAAACTACTCAATAAAAAAAATGTATCGTGTATTATATAAACAACTTACTTTTAATAAATATTTTATTGAATTTCATAAATATTTTTAGTGGTGCTCAGTGGATACCCGAGGTCGTATGCTACTTTGCAGAGTGTATTGTTTTGTTACGGTTATACAGCCACGACGGACGGACATACGACCACAGCTATCCTCTGAGCACTACTAAGAATATTTATGAAATACAATAAAATATTTATTAAAAGTAAGTTGTTTATATAATACACGATACATATTGAATAGTTTGTACATAGCGATCTCAGGTGAGAATATTTTCTTGTTTCATACTTTTTAGAGTGTGATCTTTCAGTGGTCTGGTTTTAGTTTTTGAACTTATTTTTTATTTAATGTATTTTGGGGTTTTTGCATAATTATATACATGTATACATGTCAATATACTTACATAAATACACAGCGATCAACAAACACATAACCCTCCCAACTGCTTCTTTGCGACGCCGTGGAGTAAAAATTAGTTTTCTTGACTTCGGCGGGATATATCTCGCCAACGCTACGCCCGACAAAAATATGATGTACTAAACCCTATCTTCATTTTAAAATCCCTATTCAACGATACTACACACGATGGGGTGTGGTGAAATTTTTTTTTAGTTCTGGACTTTGTGCACTCTAGAGGGCTCCACATTCATTTTTTTGTGACGTCACATAGCCTATAACTAGCAGACAAATAAGACGCGTCCAACGACTCCTCATTTGTCAAATTATGATTAGTAGTTTAGAAGTTATGAGGGAACAGATGAACATACATACAAACATACATACATACTTACATACATACATACCCACATACCCGTCAAAAACATAACCCTCCTTTTTGCTTCGCTGTAGTCGGGTAAAAAAGATTTCACTATAGTCATTATTTTGTTTACATAAATGCACTATTTAACGCTAATGGAACCTTGCGTCTACTTAATTGTGGTTAAAATAAAGCCACCGTAGAGTGTAGAGTCAGTCACCAAACAACATAATATCGTTTAAAAACTAAAAAACAACCGACTTCAATGCCGCGCTATTCATTTTCAGTACCAATTTTGAGATGATTATCTCAATATCTCTGGAGATACTTATCATACCTCGATAAAATTACCATGGTACCACACTTGGGATATCTCCTTTCGAACAAAAAAAGAATAATCGAAATCGGTTCATAAACGACGAAGTTATCCGCGAACAAACATAAAAAAAAAAAAAAAAAAAAAATACGGTCGAATTGAGAAACCTCCTCCTTTTTTTGAAGTCGGTTAAAAATGATTCGATGATGATGATAAAATCAAGATCGGGTTAAATCTGAATATCGACTTGATGTTTTAAATTTTCTTTGCGCAAGACTGATACAAATTGTATAATTCATTAAAAATGGTTTATGCATTATAAGTAGTGATAATTTCATATAATTTATTTATTAATTTCTTGCGCATTGTCACATTTTTATAAACCGGCGCCTCTCATATTTTGTAATTCTTTACGTTGTCTGGAAGAGATCACTTTAAGCGATATGACGCTAAGAGGCTATTATTACCTTTTTATTTTTCATAATAATAATCATAGACAGCAATGAGAGCATATGACGATGAATTCAATAAGGCATATAAATTTGGCATCGACATTGGCGAACAATTTTGTTAGTAGGCTACTCCAAGCCCCCATAAACGAAAGGAATAGTTCATTAGGGTAATAAAACCTGCGATCAAATTAGGGGTGATGGGATTGCTTAACGATAGACAGGGGGAGCGATAAGTACCTCCATCTGCAAAGTTCAGGAACCTATTAGGCTTATTCGTTACTCAATAAGGATGTTCGTGAAAGGTGACTTCGTTTACTCAGCTCTGTAATAACAGTTGTACACGCGCGGTGTTTAAAGTCTAAATTGCTCTCTCCCAGAAGAAGGACGTCAAATATAATACGTCCGAAACTAGTCGGAGCAATTTCGACTGTAAAACCCACAAGGGTACAACCGTTTTGTATGGTAATAATATATCTAATTCACACTAACGTTAAATAATAATCATAAATACCCAAGATTTTGTCCCTAAGAGTATTGACAGTGAGGCATGGTGACAATTTCCCAACAGGTTTTCCGTTTGCTTGTGTGCAACATATATTTAAATAAAAATTATTTAAAATAGAAATAGCAAATGAATTAAATGAAATAACACCTAAATATTAATTTATACACCTTGAAATAATTTGGAAAGGGTACGAGAATACGATACCTTTTTATTCAAAGAAGTCATATTACTTTGTCAAAATATACTCAATCATAACGTTTTTGAATCGTTAGACGTATACTTGATTACCCTTTAAAAATCAAATACTAAGCGATCGTAGTTTACTCAAAAACTCTCTACTAACATAAGCGAGCAAACCGCATGATAGAAAAGCCTTATCTACGCGGGCCCTACTTCGAACTGTCGTTAATATAACTCCGTGCAAACTTATCTCCCAGGGGAGAGATAAAAATATTTTCTCCAAAAAACAAACCTTTGAGGGTAGAATTCTGCAGAATCACGCACGACACAATGTCATGGAAGAATATTGCATGCAGCAGCTAAACTCACACCTCGACATTTCTAAATATCTGAACGACTAAAAAGTGGCATGGTGTCTAAAGAATTTTGCTTAAATATAGTATTTCAAATGTAGGTACATCCAAACTATATAAGATATAATATATTAGTACCAGCTTCTATGCATCTTAAACATGTCCTTTAAAATTCCAGGATCCCCGTGTCATGTCCATATTATTAACATATACATTTGAGGTCATTTGCTCAAAATACTACCTATTCCGATCACTGATGATGATAATCAATACAATAGTTAAGTGATGTACCTACCTTCAAAAGAAGTATATCAATGGATAACTCCAGAAAGTTGCGGTTCAAGACTTAACGTGTCAATTTTTTTGTGAATAATTTAGATTTTGATGTTGTATATTCTGTTATTTAGCTCGAAACCAAACTATAGAAACTCGATTTCATTAATCTGAATTTAAACTCGCTGTGTTATATTTATGGTCAAGCTCTGTACTCTTCTAGTATGTAAAGCTTTTCAATGAGTGCGTGAACAATTTGAATCCTGCTGTGTACCCAGCATACTGCATTTACAGTGACTCCACAATGTCAATGTTGCCAACTTTATGCACGATAAATGATACGATCCGGGGCACTTATCGCTCTCGTAATGCGATAATGTTGAGATTTAGCGCGCCTAAACTCAAAAACATGAACAAATCATTATAAGAGTATGTATAAGGAAAGAAGTTTGCAGAGTTGCTTGAGTTGTAGTTGAGAACTTAAGACGAGTTGAAGAGTACACTTTTTGATTTACATTTTTTTGATTTGTACAGGGTACATGGACCTAAATGTTAAAGCACACATAAAAAAATAATGCTTGGTTTGATTATAAAATAAACATTATTGTTGTTTAGGTAGTTTGATACATACATATATGACAAGATAGTAATTTTAAGTTCGTATTGAAATCACACAAAAGGGAAATACCTCACGCGGTGACGTACATTTAAACATTTATAAAGAAAAAAGTAATAATGTAGAGAATAAACGAAATATAAATATTATTCATTTAGAATAAAAGCTATCCTTATTCCATTTGTCTTTTTTCACATTTTACAGATGAATTACAACTGCTACATGATCCCCACTCATCACCTTACACCTAAACCTATTTAGTCTAAAGCACCGGTTGTTTAAATAACCCTGTTGGCACATTACGCTGAGTTTTATTAACCCAGAACAAAAGGTTGAATAATATAATAATATCCTTTATACGCGTCTTATCATGAACTCTGGTTTCAGCTAAAATCGTCACTAATTAAGTACCGTGTCAGGCGTTATTAAGGTCTTATCTCTTGCTCATATGGCTCATGAATCAATTAGATCTGCCTAAGGGTGCTCGGTTATCCGGGCCGGTCATTTTAACAAAGACGCACGATATATTGTGGGTCCGGGCCCTGTAGTGGAGATACGGACAAAGGCGTTCATCCGGAAAACCCATGTAAAGTGGTCGGAGGAAAGAAGGTTTTATGGCACGTAAAGATGCAAAAGTAAAAGTGCGGTATTTCACGTTATTGTAGTAGTGGATGTGATGCGGGTTTCCGGCAGTATATCTGTGAGTACTTATCTGCCGTCTGCCTTTTGTTGTCCTGGATGTCTTTGGGGCTGAATATTATTACTGAGATTATTTTTGGCCTTGACTATATTCATATTTTAAATACACATACCTTATGATACTAAATTGAAAAGTCAGTAGTCGTTTGTTAAATTATTTCCTTCTCCATTGAATACCAACTAATCTGATCAAAAACCTTTTTGAGGGTACAGGGCCAAATTCTACCATTATGACATCTACGTATGTATTTATATCTTGCGCTATTGCGCACAAGTTTTCGTTAAGCACATCAAGCATTTTGAGATAGTGATTAAACGCTTATCGCTACCGCTATCAGCAGGGCTAGCATGGCAAGGGGACTATTTTGTCTTTGCACCTAGCCGTGTTTTGTTTGGTGGAGAAGGCAAATTATAAGTAAAGTTTTTCGACAATTATAAACGCCCGCTGACTTTTAATCAATTCTTTTTTTAAACTTTTTAATACGAAACAAAATCAAAATTTAGGTTTAAACTTCACCAAGCGTTTAAATTGTTGTGTTGATCTGTCAGTAGCGAAAAACAGGGAAATAATTTTCTCTTTTCCCCGGGGATAAGGCCATGCTTGCCCTGCTGGTGTATAAAAATAACTCGTCGTGCCTTCTTTGCATCATCTAATGCGTCGTTGGTTACCTGTATTAAGAGGTCATTTTGTAATTATTTGGATTGAATAACTTTTGAAATGTACGATCATATCTTAAATAATTTAAGATCGTTTAAAAAACTAAAAGAACCAACTTCAAATGTCACGCTAGTCATTATAAGTACCAAGTTTGAAGTGTTTATCTCCATATCTCTAGAGGTACTACACATATCTCAATGAAATTTAATTAAGACCACCCTATCAAACACGATAACAATTTAACAAATCGGTTCAGGCGTCTTCGAGTAATCGGTGAACATGCATAAAAATAAGATTCCGATGATATGAGATCTTCCTCCTATTTTGAGGTCGGTTAAAAAGCTAAAATAAAACATTGCCGTTGCTGCGAGTTTGTAATATTAATGTCGTAGGCAGACAGCTGAATAAGCAGTTCAATTTAAAAAAAATTAACAGCCTAGCCTCTTAACTAAACAGCGCCGTTCAACTGGATTCCTTAATGATATCCAGCCATTTGATCAAACCGCCAGGCAAATTACTTATATCAATGACGTTTTATGACTTCCCTAGCCATTTGATCAAACAGCTAGGCAAATGACTTGGATCGATGACGTTCAATTACTTGCCTAGCCTGTTCATTAGTCTGACCCTAAGGCAACAAACTACGAACAGTGAACACCGCGTGACGTGCCCCGACGAGCGAAGCGAGGAGGGGAGCCGCGATAACAAACGCTACGGCTGGATATCATTCAGGAATTTAGTTGAACGGCGCTGTTTAGTTGAGAGGCTAGGCGTTCAACTGAACGGCTAATTAAGCTATCTGCCTGCGACATTAATACCAACTGAAGTATAAACATGAGGAAGTTGTCATAATAACTGCTGTTACAAAGAACATGAACATGACATAAGGAGCAGGAATACAGTAGAATTTGTTAAATTATGTAACCTCTGTCAACATGAGCGTATTTGAGAACCGACTATAATTGTGTTTACTCTCACAAACATTCGCGTTCAAGTCAACATAAACACGGTAAAGTAAACAGAATCGGTCAAGTCGATTATAGAGTTTTTTAACCGTCTACACTTGCAATGCAAACAATGCTTTTAAACTTGCTGATATTGTCATGTTGTCCGTAGTACGCAACATTGATCTGAAAGCAATTACTACATATTTGTGACTCGACAAGCGCTGCGACAAGAGCGTCGTCTAATATCCGCCGATCTGACTGTCGGCATTTTGTTGTGGTATTGTTATTTATTCTTTGATGATGTTTTGTACTAGCACAGAATAAATAATAGTTGCTACTAGCCAGCTTGGTAGTTGCGCTATGTGATTTATATAATCAAATTTAATACTAGCGACCCACCCCAGTTTTGTTTGTGTTGAGCATATATATGTCTACATTTTTTGCATTAGCTTGTTGCTTTGAGTGTGAATTATTCTACATCTTCAACAAATAATCGTCATATTTCTATAATTTTACACAAAACTTTACCGAATAATTCACTTTTACCTTCCCCAGTAACCATTCTATTGATAGACGTTAATCACATGAAATTCTGTGCAGTAGTTTTCAACCGACTTCCAAAAAGAAGGAGGTTCTCAATTCGATACAGTCGAATTGTTTTTTTTTCTTTTTTTTTGTGCGTATGTTACGCGATTACTCCGTCAATTGTGAACCGATTCAAATGATTCTTTTTTTAATCGGGGTACGTTTCCAAGGTGGTCCCATTGCAATTTTGCAATTGCATTCATCGAGATCTGATAAGTATCTCCAGAGATATGACGATAAACGTCTCAACAACAAACGACAAACGGCTTGCTACTGAAACTGACTCGCGGGGCATGGAAGTCAGTTGTTTTAGTTTTTAAACTATCTTAATTATTGAGATTATCGCGAACATACAAACATACATATGCATGTATGTTTTGTCTGTACAGAGTACGGACAGGCGCGGCGTGGGACTTTGCTTTTATTATCTAGTGATATTCATTATATACTGTTGTAAAAAACCCTACGTGTGTGAATCTGACTCACACTTGGCCAGTTAATAAGTTTTGTTTTATCGTAAAAATCGTGGTACGTGTCAAGCGTTACATATTTGAATTGAATTTAAAACCACTCCCGACCGATCTATTCATAATTTGTTCATTGAGACAATTCCGATGAGCCCAAACTCGACATCTTTGCTGTAAGTTGGAGAGGAGTTGAGTATTCTGCAGATTACAGGAGATGTCCCAGCATCAGGTCAACGCTAACAAGTTCTTACAATATCGTTGAAGTAGGAGAATACCGAATTTTGAATTGATCAGAACTTCAAATGTTTATTTCATAGCGTCATCATCTAGAAAAATACTTATAGTCTTCAAACGGCTGAACGGATTTTCATGAATCAAAGTTAAGAACACTCTTGATGAAAGGTACGGACATACCGCAGCGTACTGCGTGCATGATCTAGGCGGCGATCAGATAGCGCAGTAGTATTTGTACCGACTGGTTCATACCAAACGCGATCAGAAAACAATTGAAAAGTACTGAGATCGCGCCCGCAGATCGCAGGACGCCGCGGTGTGGCCGTACCTTAAGACACCTATCAAACAAAAACAAAATAAATCAAAATCTCACAGACAGACACACACATACACAGATACACACGTCAAACTTATAAAACCCTTTATTTTTGCGTCGGGGGTTAAAAATAGTGAAGGTACGAAATAAAACACAATTTAAAACATCGGTTATTTTGTCTAAATAAGTATTTTGATTTGCGCCAGTTAGTCGATCCTAGTTTTTCGTCAATAGGTTTCCAGGACCTTTATTTTCCTTTCAACACTGACCTTTCCTTCTGCCTCAGTGATGGATAGTTATTAGGGAATTATTTTATCTCAGCATTTGTCCGTCTACCAGGTAACAGGTCTATAAGGCCAAATCTTAAAGACTTGGATCTTTTTTCATTAAGTAACTGTCACACCTGACTTATAGATTTTTTAAAAAGCACTATCACGATAGACATTATTAGTTTATTTGGAATAAAGATTACGTAACCTAATTTAATACATGAAAGAAAACCTAAAATTGATACTAAATCCATTACCATCAAATGTATGCTGTGTCAAAGTTAAGTGGTTTTCACGATACCTACAGTAGCTATATGTTACACATTTTATGATCTAAATACATATCTAAACACTATTTGCTAAAGACATGTTTAGTTAAATTTAGAATAAGTAAATAGATTGTTGAGTTTGTTTAATATTGTAAAGAAATAATTTATAATTTAATTTTCCATTAGTACCGTGCCGTTGGCTTTAATAAATTTAAAAAAATTTAATTGTAGATTTTTAAAAGGAAACTTACAATTCACTTGAATTCAACTCAATCGAACCACATTTAATAATATGTAAGATTATCAATATGTCAGAGTGAGCTAATCACCAATCGTAAAGGATCTCGACACATCAAAGGGCACCCCGTTAGCAAACACTCCGCAAGCCACAAAAGGCGTACTTCACGAAAAAGCGTCCTCGAACAGACAGTCTCGCCTCCATCATGTGTATCCACGGCCACAATAAAAGCCTTATAAACAACTGAAACTTAATATACTGTCAGCCATTGTGTACCAAGCTTTCACAGTCGCTTCCGCGTTGCCACTGGAAAATTGTAGCGACAGCACGAAAAATTAACATCTAAGACACTATGATTTACAACGATTCATCCGCGCACATTGCGGGTCTAAAACCAGTAATATTTTTGAAATATCTGCAGCTCGTATGGGGAAGTCATAAGGCTTTTATTGCCTACGGTATCCACTTCGCTTCGTTACACAAAGGCTCCCGAAATATATTGTTTAATGTGTTGCTTGAGAGCAGTTATTTATTTTGTACAGAATGGAAAATAAATTTTGATATGCGCGTATATATAAATTTTGAGTGCTATCGAAATGTGTATTTTAAATAGACATTTTAAACCGGTAATTTGTAGTTACTGTTCCTTATAACAACATTGTCGAAACGATTTTGACGAAAATGTACACCCACACACACACACACTATTCAAAATGTATTTTCCTTAATATATTTATATTGTTTTATCGGTCACAATTTGTGATTGGGGACAAAATAGGAAATAAAGGGGCAAGTTTGCTGTAGCGTTATTTATCTACGGATTTCAATCAAATTTGAGAGGCACACCGAAGACTTCATTCTACACAAGACGTTGCAAATAAAATCCAAAAGAGGGAGAGGAAGGGGGGTAAAGGGGAAAGTTTTCTGTAGCTTCATATATATGGGCGTATTATATATTTCAACTTTTCTGAATCTATTTTCGGAAAATGTATACCTACTACCTATACCAATTTAGACGACGCAGTCCTCTCCGCCTTTACGAGACCTCCTAGTACCAAGGAACGCAAGTAATCGCTAAAACTTATACCCCTATTTGCTACAAAGTCTACATAGGGAAAGCCTATTGCAAAATTCGAGCACCTGAAATTTGATTTAAAATGGACTTTCTTCGTTAATTTTGTTGCGCAAAATATTGTTTTGACTTATACTTGCATTAAAATAAAGCATAATTCGGCTATTGCATGGTCATAAAGGCTCGTGAGGTGTACTGTTCTTATAGAATCTCTAGTTGGCAATTATAAATTAACATAATACATAGTATAATATGACAACGCATATATTGATCGATGTATAGCATACGTCATTTTACTACAATATCAGTGGCATTATGAAACTTCATACAAATAACAAATCTACAATTTGAATAAGCAATATATTAAATACAAAAAAAATCATAAAATGTCAACTCATAAAGGATAATGAAACATTTCCCACAACTTATCGAGCTTAGTGGCATGATACATTGTTACCTAATTACTATAGATCCATGGCATTAACGTACTTAAAATGTACTTAGAGCGAGCCCTTAAGTGGACGTCACCTGAACGTCGGAAAGGACTTAGGGCGGGTCGCGAAGTACTTGTAAAGGCCGAAACGTTGACAGTTTGCCTCTACTATTACCGGTGTATGAATAACGTATAGATTGGAACGAGGTGGACATTTTTGCTTTGCCTACGCAAGCTAAGTTTAGTAGGTAATATGTTAAATTCGCTGTGTTTCACAATTATATTCGTGGTTCTTCGGGATAAAAGATAACCTTGTGGTTTGTTTCGAGCAAGATGTTCAGTGTAAAAATGTAGGTGCCAAACTTAGATACTAATTCACAAACTACCAATCTTTCGCCCTTTAAAAGTATCTTCTTGTAAACATTCCACACTTATCACAGAAAATGACAGTGATGGCAATTAACGATATGACAGAGATGGAGTTATACAGCCTCACATAGATATTAATAATCATGCGGCAATAGCCCAATGGATAAGGTGTCGGACTGGCGATCGAGAGGTCGTGAGTTTGATCCCCACCACACCCATTGTACTATTGATGTGAACCCACTCCAGACACAAGCATATTTAGCTTAGTTGGAGGGGTTAACAAGAATACTAGTAATGTGCAATTGTTACGAGTAATCTTTAAAAAAAAAAAAAAAAAATTCTGTATACAGCCTGGAAGGCGTACCAACATTTTGGTCATTTTGTTCATTCAATAAAGTTGATTACGTTATACTCCAGCAGATTATAATCAATCTGTGTGCCAAATTTTATCTAAATCCGTTCAGCCGTTTTGATAATGGAGTTACAAACAAACAAACATACTGTTGATTCGCAGATATAACATCAGGACTTTGTATGCATGTAATTACTTATACTATACTATCGTTTGCGCGATGCACGATCTCAAACATTTAGTCAATATTTACAAGGCGAACTTTGCAACCTTCTCCAGCGCCATCTAGGCTTTTACATTAAGTTAATTTCGTGAATATAGATGTATTGATGGATGTTTCTTACTCTTTCGCACGCAAAAATGGCTGAACATATTTGGATGAATTATGGCATACAGACATTTTTACACTTTTTTAAATTCATTATAGTCATGCGTTTGACCACCATCTCACCTGATTTTAATTGACGATCTGATCGATTATGTAGCACCCTTGGCTAGAAGATACCTATTCACTCGTGACTTGAAGACTTCTGATGGTACTTTCCCGGAAACACAGACTCAGGCAAGGAGTTTTTATCCCTGGCGGTACGTATGATAAATATGGAAGCAAATCGCTTCGTTCGGATTGATGGAATATCCACCATTAAGCTGTGGCGCGTATCAGTACGTCTGGTTGTCCGATTGAAAAAAGGTGATGGGGTAATAAGTACATGCAGTTGGGTGGCACACTCACCGAAATGTATCCGATAAAAAACCTATTAACCAGCAACACTGCGGCGATGATCAAGGCTTTGGAGTCTCCTACCAATTAGATCATCATTGTTAGCTTATTAAAAGCTAAGCTAATTATAGCTTATTAGCTTCTTCTCTTCGCTCAATTGCCTCTAACGCCTCCAGTTGGTATTTAGCCGAACTGTCCCAAAAGTGGGAACAGTACTCTATACATGATCGGACTTGAGCTTAATATAGGTTGAGCATCTGTCCTGGTGTAAAGTACTGTCTCACTTTCGCTAGAACACCAAGCTTTATGGAGGCTACTTATGTTTGACCTAGATCTAAACATAGAATATTTTCTTCAACGCGGGCAAAGCCGCGGAGCGCAGCTGATACTACATTATACAATAGATATGTAACCTGTCCCAGTAAAGACAATGAACCCGGTAGCGATGGGTCAATAGCACATTATACGCCTGTCAGAATGTATTAAAGACAGCAATAAGTAGTCTTTGCGTTACTTGACAGGCTTCGCGGAAACAAGTCTCTGCCTCTTTAAAATGTACATGATTTGCCTGGCCCTTTATTAACGGTGCTAGTAGGTAATATATCAATTTCTGGTCTTTCATTTAAACTTCTATTTTAGCAACGTTGGCAAAGCTTAAAACGTTGTAACGAGCTTAACGATTTAGTTATACGATATAGATATAGTTTAACAATATTTGAATTGAATGGTGTTGAATAGTAACTATACTTTTAATTGGTGGGTATGATCCAGTAGAATGCAGACTAGTTTAAGTGTTGGTTAGTGCAACTGAGCTATTGAGAATACTAGAGATACAAGTATTGTCCAGTTATTAGTCTGCTTTAAGTTTTACATCAAATAATTTTACATGAATAATATTTGTGTAGTGGTAGGACTTCTGCTAGGCCACCTGGGGTGGTACCACCACTTTGCCAATTAATTTTCAGCCGTGAAATATAAATGTTTTTTGGCAGAAATGTCAAGGTTTCCAGTGAAATTACATGGCATGTGAGTCTCAACATTCTTATGTCTCAAGCACAGAAATATTAATAGTTAATATTTCTGTGGTCTCAAGTTAACAGGCGCAGTGCAGTGACCTGCAAAACTCTGGCAGTCCAGAATTTTGCATGCCGCTGTATCTGTGATAGGTAGACGTTATCGCTTACCATCAGGCAAGCGTCGTGCTTGTACTGTTACCTTATATAATAAAAAAAATCGTGAGAGATTGTATGGAGTTAGTTTAGTCTATACAATTTCAATTGAAAAGTAACGTCTGCTTGAGATTCAGCCTTTTAAACTCTTTTCAACCGACTTCCAGAAAGAAGGAGGTTTAAAAAAAACAAACAAATATGGTTCATCACCAACATCTCTAAAGTGGTCCTATCTAAATTTGATGGAGATCTGATAAGTATCTTCAGAGATATGACAATAAATATCTCAAACTTGCTACTGAAACTAACTCGCGTGGCGTGGTAGTCGATTGTTTTAGTTTTTAAACTATCTTAATTATTTATATGTATACGATACATATCATTATGATATGCTATCAACTTCCTTAAATCATTGCCCTAAGGCGCAAAATCGCCTAAAACTATGCAAATAGTTTGTATGTTCCCTTAACGAACTTCTTAAGGCCAAACCTTAAGTCAAACTAAAATATGGAGGCGTATTATAATCAGATTTACAACTCACAAAAATGAATGTCTATTGAAAAAGTTTGCTGGTTCTCAAATAGCCCAAGTACCTAATTGGTATGAAAGTTAATATATTATTCAAAAGCCATTTCTTCAATATTTCCTACCTGGATTCCTCGAAAAATCACTTAAGGTTTCGTTGAAAATCTCGATTTACTTATTGTAAGTTCATATGAAAAGGTTTTATTTTCTTTTATTATGATATTGCTAGCAGAACGCCGTAGTGTTTGTTGATGAACATTTTGGATAAGTGGTATCTTTTATCGGCATTAAAATTATCTCCACCTTAAATTTCTTCACATAAAGAAATCTAATATACCATAAGAATCTTGACTAACTTAGAGACAACGCACAGCCTAAACAGCTGTGTGGTCGTAGAGACTTGAAATTTAAAGGATATATTATACGTCTTAAGGGTGTACTAAGGACCTGCACCTAAGCATCTGTAAGATGTGGAATGATCTTCCCGCCGCGATTTTTCCATCTAGCTATAGGATGGAATCTTTTAAAAAGGGTATCCACAAACTCCTCAAGGGTCGGCAACGCATCAACAGCAGTCATGGTGTTGCAGTTGTCCATAGGCGACGGTAACCGCTTACGATTAGGCGGGCTGTCTGCTTGTTTGCTAACCATAACATAAGAAATAAAAAAGGAAGGATTTTACAAAAATTACCCCTAAAGGGGATGGAACGGAGGTTCAAAGTTTGTATGGAAAAATAAGATTAGATAGTTTTTATTCAAAACTTCACACAAGTACTAATGTAAATATATGAGTAAATACGTGTTTCTGGCTTTTTCAAAATTTCACCCCTAAGAGAATGAAAGGAGTAAAAAAGCCTAAAAATCAATATTGTTTCGGATTGCGCTGAAATTTGGCACGCAGATATTATACAGAGTTATTATGACGTAAATATCCGCGGGGCAATGATATTTCAAAATGTACCCCTTAAAGGAATGAAACGGGGGTTAAAAGTTTGTATCAAGAAACAAGATTAAATAGATTATTTTATTAGAAACTTTACATAAGTAGATATATGTTCATCTGTAAATAAATAAGTAAATACGTCATTGTTTTTTTTCATCATTATCAGCCAATTTCCGTCCACTGCTGGACATAGGCCTCTCCCATGGCACGCCACTGAGCTCGATCTTCAGCTATTCGTTTCCAACCGCTGCCGGTCAGCTTGCGTATATCATCGCTCCATCCAGTCGGAGGGCGTCCTACTTTCCCTCAGTCACGCGATATCTTGAGAACGGGTGCACCGATTTGGCTAATTCTTTTTCAATGTGTTTGTATGTATGATTGAAAAGTTCAAAAGTTTTTACGAAAGAAAAGTTTTAAGTAAATAAAAGAAGTTAGGCGAAGCCGCGGGGCACTTCAAGTGTTGATATAATAGAATAACAGTAATGGCAAACAATAAACAAATATGCAAAAAATTATTATTTTTATTTTTAGCTATAAAGGAAAGTGAGACAAGCAATATATTTTTCTGATGATGACGTCTATTATAAAAGATTCTGTATGTAGCACGTAAAACGCTATATTTTCTAATTTTGCGCGTTACTGAACTCGTCTGATACTATGAAACTATATTGTGTGCATGTTATGTCTATAGTAGGTTTCTTTATTTGAAATAACTATTTATCGGTTGTCTGATAAAACTTTGAAATTACTTCAAGTGGTCTAGAAGAAGCCCTCTACCATTTCCACATTAACCTATTTAAAACTAGTGGCTCCATAAGCTGTAGACCTCGCAAGTCTATCTTGCCATAGCTTAAAACTAAATAGCACACCCCCGATTTTTGAAGTTTATCGGACGAAAAAGTAGTTCGGACAAAAAATTGTCTTAAAAAGGGTAACTAATGAAATATGTTTGTTTTTTTACGTTTTCAACCCCCATATGAAGCCATTTTGTAAAAATGTACAAAATCTGAACTGACAAAAAATTCCATATAATTATCGAACCCGCTCACAAAATTTTTCAAGAATCGGTTGGGAATGCAACCTGTAGAAAAGAACTGAAATACGAAAGAATGTTTGACCAGCTGAAACGGAGACTCAACTAAAGCTACCATTAAAAAAATAAACATGAAAGTTAAATCAACTGCAAACATGATCTCTATTACAAAAACTGGATAAAGTTATTGAGAAAGTAGGTCATGATAGATAGTTTTGTTTTGGGATCTCTTCAGTTTGTCGCAAATGTAAAGCAACGTTACATAATAGTGAGATGTCATTACTTTCATGTTTTATCGAAAATGCTTTGCAGTATTTTTATTTATTATGTCATATATAAAGTATAGCCATTTGCATTGCTATAGATATAATTTTAGAGTTTATCTTTTTAAATTGTTTATGTACTTTTAGTGTGCAAATAGAGAGTTTATCTATCTATTTATAGTAGTACTAGCGGATCCGGCAAGAGTTGTTCTGCTCGAACGTAGCGCCACCTATCGGGTGCAATTGTAAATCTAAACCATCTATGGACTAACCCAAACATACACACGTACAGTAGAGTCAAAGTTTTACAATCATATATAAAACTGTGGTAGAGTTATATATATATATAACTCAATATATATATATATAATATAATATAATATATTATATATATATATATATAGAAGAAGAAAGATAGTAGTTGTTGAACTATCACATCTAAATTATTAACAAACAAATAAACCTAATCAAAATCAATAAAAACAAAAATTTAGTCTACCAAACCACTACCAGTAGGTAAAGTTCCTAAAATGCTGGCTGTATTCCCCCGTTGAATGGCGATGCTTAGTCTCTAAACTAAATACATGGCAGCATTTTGGTCCCGTGTCGTTTCAACCAGGCGTGCGGAGAGATCTTTAAAAATGCTGTACCATCTAAATTTAATTTGAAAAACCTCAAAAACGTTTTATATTAGAAAGTTAATATCTTATAAGCACTGTTATTTTACAAAATAGTAATTTACAAAGTTAAAGATATTTTTACCAAACAACCAAATGATAACAAATGACAGCAGATTACGTATATGTATTACTTTGCTTGTATACAGTGTTAAAAGCATGCAACGTTTCGTTTCGTTCTTTTTTAGGGTTCCGTACCCAAAGGGTAAAACGGGACCCTACTACTAAGACTCCGCTGTCCGTCTGTCTGTCTGTCTGTCCGTCTGTCACCAGGCTGTGTATCTCATGAACCGTGATGGTTAGACAGTTGAAATTTTCACAGATGATGTATTTCTGTTGCCGATATAACAAAAAATACTAAAAACAGAATAAAGTTAAAAATAATATGGGGTTTATGGGGATACAAGAAACGTGTTTTTTTCGGCATTTCAATATAACGCCATCTATGAACGCTTAGGTAAACGTCCATAGATGGCGTTATATTAAAATGCCAATCCCTAACACCTTTGATAGACGTTAGATAGCGTTATAATAAATAACATGTTTATTAATTATTTTTGCTGGCAAAAAATGATAGTGGTATTTTTTGCTCGATCTTATAAAATACTGTACTGTGGTACGAACCCCGACGAGTAGAGCGTGTCTGACTTGCACTTGGCCAGTTTATTTATATCTGATAAGGTATAGCGTTTAGCAATTATCTCGCTTGGTGGTAAGCGATGAGGTAGTCATGGATGGGTGAACACGCTATGCCTAGAATGGACTGGCTCTCAAGGGATGTATGCAGCAGGAACACCGCAAGTACGTAGTATTATTATCTGTTCTGTACCGTAAGGTTATGGCGGCAGATGCCGCCTTGACGGCCTTGATGGTGATTTGCTACTTTTTGGTAGCAAGTCATAATGCCACCAGTAGACGAACACCTATGAATTCACATAGTAATATCTATTGGTAAGAATTAATATAACTTATGTCTTAAATAAGTTTACAATGTTAACTAAACCGAACAGTGCTTAAAAATAACGCGTCGATCCAAAATTGCGATACAAATAGCGCCACTGTTGGCTCTATAAATAGGTAAATATTTTGAAAACCGAACTCGCTGCGGCGGAGTCGAGTGAAATAGTTTTATTGATGTCTTCTCGTCGTCGGAGAAATTTACTTTTCATTACGATAGAAGTTTGTAGGCAAACATTTCAAGAGGGCTTGAGGCTCCTGAAAAGTATCTACTCAGATGGTGTCGTTGTTATTGAACGGTAGTTTGATAGCATTGTTGGTCTTGGCACCGAGTAAAACCTTGGCATGAAAGTGCATTGTCAACTTTTATTAACGTCCTTTCTTGTTGTTTCACTGGAAAATTGTAGTCGTAAAAAGCAAAGTTTTATAAGCAAACTCCTGTAGGATGTGACTACATGTCTAGGTGATAAGCATGTAATACGAAAGAATGTGACATTTTGATGTAGCACGTACTATGTGATAATGTTTAGTATATAAGATAAGTATCTTTAAGTATTTGGGTTAATCAATATAGATATGTCATTATGTAAAGACTATACGTTGTTTCTCTTACCCTGGTCCCCCAGTAGTAGACCACGCTACATGGCGACCATACCAGGATTATTTTTCTTTTATTAACATATTTTTCTTTTATCGGGACGCCATTTCATCGAGCTGAGGTACGGCATGGCAGCAACGACTGGCGCTGCACGACATGAGAAGATGGCAGCAACCCCGGATATTCTGATGACCCTGGATGTGATCTACACTCAACCGACGGAGCAGACTGTCCACTCGGTATCAGCGTGATTCATCATGGCACATAAAGGCACCAGGGAGAGACAACGTGAGAGTTTATTTTTATTTTTATTCGTTGCAACATCCCCATGTTGCATGTCCATATTACCACACGTCAACTATTAAGGAAGAAGTGAAAATTGCTGAAGTCCTCTCAATATCACCAGTATATTTATATTTGCTGTTTTGTCGAAATCCATATTTGGATAATAATGTATGTTTACGTCATTGCCATGAGGCATGGATCAGGGACGAGTTTCGGAAGTTAGGCGAGTTGTTTACACCGTGTGAAATATAAATAATTAATGTCGACGTAAATTATGGACATCTTATGGACACATTGTATTTACTTAATAATATTAATTGAAATGTATTTTTTGGTCATTTTTGCATTTACGTATTAAAAAATTAATTTACTTACAATTTAAATTGATAAAAGACCAAATTGTTAAATTAAGGCCTAATCTGCGTCAAGGGGATAATTTTGAGTTTTGAAAATAGAGACTATTATAATTTTATACAAAGAGTGCAAAGAGATGATTTCTCTACGAGCCGCAAATTTGTCAGAAGATATAGTTTTGTTATTTTTGCTGATTGAGCTAAAATGTTAGAATTAATTAGACAAGTCAGGGAATTGTTTAGATAAGTTACCGGAAACAGTAAATATGGCTCAAGAAGTATTTTTGTTAAAAACGATAGCTAGTTTTCTGCTGAAAATAACGGGAGATGAGACAGTACCGTGAGATAAATCGATAAAATAAAATTGTGTGATTCAATGCTCACGTATGATAAATGCAAAAAGCTGTTAATGAATTTGTCTTACGATCGCGATTAAACCACTTAAGGTCAATGCCAATAAAGCGCGAAAGTATGCACTTATGCAGTTTCGAGGGCATAATAGTAATGTTTACAGATCGGCACGTGGTAATTACATAATAAAATAATCGACGAATGAGTCGGAATGCGTAATCGCGCGTGCGGAATCGAGTTAGCATTTTTTTGTTTCGTGACGAATTAGCAGTTTCTCACAATGATAGTTTTAATTTAGTTAATTTGAGTATAAATAATACGCAAGGTAATTTTTTTTATATCGATACAGGGGTCTTAATGGGTATTAAAACGTAATTTCTTGGTAATGCATACATTTTATGCTTTTGATAAGTAGTTTACTTTGAAAATCTACTAAATGTATGGTCAAGATGTTTTTTTTTTACATGTTTATAAAATCGGTATACATTTTTCCCCTGTGTGTGAATTAGTGGGTGAATTAGTAAATCGGGCACAAAAGTGTTCCCAATTATTGCCTATTCGTACTACGTGTCAATAGTACCGTGGTGTGAAGTAGTTAAAATATATACCCATTAGTATGAATAAAGAATGTGTAGTTATGCATGATATAACAATGTGTAGATGGGGTAGATAGAGTTCGAAGAGTTATTGAAAAAATAAAATAAAAGGGCCTCCGCTAAATAAAATAAAGGTTGCATATTATATTTGCCAGATAAATCAACTACGTAGTTATGCTCACTATAAACCCTGATCGGCATTATCGCGAGACGAACTGTTGAAGGAAGTAGTAGCTTTATGTAGAAGAATGAAGTATAGATATGTTCACTATAATCCCTGATCAGTAATATCGCGAGACGAATTACCGAAGGATATAGTATCTTTATGTAGGAGAATGAAGTGTAGTTATGCTAACTATAACTCCTGATCAGCATTATCGCGAGACGAACTGCTGAAGGATATAGTAGCTTTACATAAAAGAATGGAGTGCAATTATGTTAACTATAATTCCTGATAAGCAAAAGAACGCCAGACGAATTGCTTAAGGAAATAGTAATTTTATGCAAAGAAGTGGAGTTTTAATGAATTGGTGAATAATTCATTAGTATAAATATTTGCAGCATATTAAAAGAATAACCATGATATGGATTTTCATGTGAATGTATTAAAAGGGGTTCAGGCAATACAAAGAGATGATGCTAGGAAAGTAAAACGCGTTACACCGCATATGAGTTGGTGTTTAGGTAGGTAGGATACCTTCGAATTTTGACGGTTCACAAATTGATCCGCTCTATAATTTTTATCAAATTATGTAAAACGCAAGATATGCGTTAAAATGTTGAGTTGCGAAATTAGCACAAGCCCAAGAAAGGGAAAATGTATTAAAAAAAAAGGTCTAAAGAAAAAGAAAGTTGACATAAAATGTAACATTATTACTTAAATGAAGAATGATTTGTTATTAGTGTTGAATAACTTTAGAAATCAATTAGATACGTGGTATCTAAGACCTTATAAAATAATTAAAGACTTAGGATCTAATGTAAAAGTAATGTGAATGTTTAGACAATAGTTTACAGTTATATTTGTTTTAAGTTGTTTATTCGTAGGAATACAGGAATATATCCGTTTATTATGATCAAAACTTAGTACTTAGTTAGTAAAGGGTTAGTAGTTAGTAAAGGGCGAAATATCTAATGTTGTTGTTTATTGTGTAATTTTTCTTTTCTTAATCTTTAATTTTAGATTATTACAGTAGGACAAAGCAGTAAGCAGTAAATTATGTAATAATACCTAATACCTACTTTTATTAATCTAAACAAACGAATAATGTCAAAGAAGCAAATTAATTGAGCTCAGAATGCTGACTTGAAATATTTGCAAAGGTGCACGCGACATGCAACATTTATGAATGAACTTAGCATATGTTCATATTGTGATGATGATAATTTGTAAAACTAATTATTGTTGTATTGTATAATTTTTAAAAAAGCTAGTTTAAAAAAAATATTTTTAGAAAAGCCGGTGATGTAGGGTGTGACTACATGTCTAGGTGATAAGCATGTAATACGAAATAATGTGACATTTTGATGTAGCACGTACTATGTGATAATGTTTAGTATATAAGATAAGTATCTTTAAGTATTTGGGTTAATCAATATAGATATGTCATTATGTAAAGACTATACGTTGTTTCTCTTACCCTGGTCCACCAGTAGTAGACCACGCTACACTCCAATTTTCTATGACGTAATGTACATTTTTTAGGGTTCCGTACCCAAAGGGTAAAACGGGACCCTATTACTAAGACTCTGCTATCCATCTATCTGTCAGTCAGTCTGTCTGTCTATCTTTCTGTCTGTCTGTCTGTCTGTCTGTCTGTCTGTCTGTCTGTCTGTCTTTCTTTCTGTCTGTCTGTCACCAGGCTGTATCTCAAAAACCGTGATAGTTATACAGTTGAAATTTTCACAGATGATGTATTTCTGTTGCCGCTATAACAACAAATACTAAAAACAGAATAAAGTTAAAAATAATAGAGGGTCCCCATACAAGAAACGTGTTTTTTCGGCATTTCACGCCATCTATGATCGCTTAGTTAAGTAAACATCCCATAGATGGCGTTATATTGAAATGTCGATCCCTAACACCTTTGTTAGACGTTAGATGGCGAAATAAGAAATAAAATGTTTATTAATTATTATTTTTGCTGGCGAAAAATGATAGTGAAATTTTTTGCTCCATCTTATAAAATACTGTAGTGTAGTGCGGAACCCTACGAGTGCGAGTCCAACGTGTACTTGGCCAGTTTTTTTTTAATTAGATTGCCGTAGAAAATATAGCACTTTTTTTTAACCTATTGTTATTTTAAGCTATTGCATAGCTGCTATCGCGGGCCTTGAGCGTGGAAACCGAATCCAGAAATTCCGTAACGAAAATAATCTAACACCCCAAATAATTAAATTAACCAGCAACATTTCACTACTATTGATGAAACCAAAGACGACCTTATCTCTACTACGCTAAGGCTTAAAAAATGAGGTTCGTTAGATTGAACTGTAATGGACAGTTGGTTTTTGCAGTTGCACAGATTTTGTCTTCTTGTTCCTTTTTCAAATATAAATCTGATGCTATTTTCAAATTATGTCAAGGGTGAACAAGTCCTCAAAACTTTACATAATTCCTCCTTGTTAAACACTCACTGCCTTCATACATGTAGCCGTGACACAGATAGGTGTATAGGTATTTATCATCTATGTACAACAGTGAATATCTGTGCTCGTATAATATGTGAACAAATCGTTTTAAATATGAATAAACAAAGTGCATTTATTAATGAAGAAAGTCACGAAAAAAATAATGAAAGAAAAACTAATCAGTACTCTATGTAAATACATTTTATTATTATTATCACAAATGCAGTATTATTTTTTGTTTTGTTAATTTATATATAATACTGCTATAAAGATAACCAAAATTTTTGATATTAAAATGAGCGATATTAAAAGTAGCTCACTTCTCATTTATTTCATAAAAGAAAAAAAAATGTTTTCGTATCGGCCACCACGCTCAAAAAGTGTAACTTGAATTAATATCAAAGAAAAAAAATACTGCATAAATAAAAAAATGCTATGCAATATATATGCTTTTTACCGCGGCAATCCCCGAGTGCCACACGTCTTTTTTATACTTTATAGGCTAGCGTTTGACCACTATCGCACCTGTTGGTAAGTGATGATGCGGTCGAATGGTCGATGGTAAGCACGTTAGGCCTAGAATGGGAACTGACTCTTAAGGATAGCTGCCGGAACACAGTAGTAACACGTAGTTTACTTTATACTGATCTTAGGGGTTGAAAGACTTTTTTCAATTTTGACTACAGGGCTTGGAGAAATAAATTTCATGCCGTGAGTCAAACAGTAAACATAAACAAATCAGTGGACAAAAATATAAGTCACTTGCTGTGCCCAGCAGCTTCGCTTTCGTTAAAAAGTTCTACCATACAATCCAATACAAATACTTTTTATGGACACCAATTTAACAGACATATAATAGGACTTCACTAACTAATACTAGGTACAATGGGCGGACTTATCTCTAAAAACGAAAAATCTCTACCAGGCAACCTTAGGATGGACATACCAGTAAAGATAGATAGAACAAGAACGGTGGTGTGTAATTTGACTTTTTTGTTATCTATACTAATATTATAAAGAGAGAACATTTGTATTTTTGTATTTTTGTATTTTTGTATGTTTGTAATGATTTGGCTCAAAGACTACTGGACCGATTTAAAAAATTCTTTCACTAATATAAAGAATGGACTTTCAAAATAAAAAAGACTATATATAATCCCGTTTAAATCAAAGGTACATTCGTGGAGACCTAATATGCAACCTAAGTCGACATAAAAAACGGTCGAAAAAACACTTTTCTTACGAACGCTGCTCAATTGAAAACAGATGGAAGAGTATTTGCTATGGAAGAGTTGTACAACTTAATAAGACCTACAGAAAAATCTGCAACAGCATATGTCTATCTCTTAAGGTTGACTCACAGTAACCATTTTAATCTTTAATTTTTTGTTAAAAAATATTACATAACTTCCAGGGCTATTTTCAAGTATATAGTATTAATCCTTATCCAAATAATTACGTAAATTATCTTGGCCATATATAATAGATTAAAATTGTCCTTTACGGTATATAATTCTAATGAAAACTCTTGTAGATATCACGGATTTCACATACACGCATCGCAAAATTAATAAAATATTTGCAGTTAAACCATAGAATAGGTCATAGTTACTACGAAAATATTATTATAAGCTTAGCTTTTCTGTAGATCCCCACCGATCGCAATCAATTTGAAGTCAATATAGTATAATAATATGATCTTTTGTATAAAATAATAATGATCTTTATATATAATATAATATTTTAAACCACCCCGACTGATCTATGTATAATCTTTTCATTAAAAGCATTCCAATTCATCTAAACACGACTTTTAAAATCTTAGCTGTAAGTTTGTGAGGATTTGAGTATTCTGTAGAGTCCAGGAGATGTCCCAGCATCAGGTCAATGCTTCCATGTTCTTACAATATCGTTGAACAAGATTTTCGAATTGATCAGACCTATTAAAGTTGATTAAAGCTTATAGTTTTATAACGATTGAACGATCTTTCATGAATCAAAGCTAAGAACACTCTCGATGAAGAGATCTATCAAAAAAAAACTATCAATAATAAAATCAAAATCGGTTCATCCGGTTGGGTGCTAAGATGCTAGAGACAGACACACAGATAGACACGTTAAACGTATAATACCCCTACTTTAAATCAAAATCGGTTCATCCGGTTGGGTGCTAAGATGCTACAGACAGACACACAGATACACACGTTAAACTTATATTACCCCTACTTTTTGTGTCGGGGAACGCCGTAAGGTTACGGCGGTAGATGTTCTCCTTGGTGGTAACCTACTTTTCAACCGACTTCCAAAAAGAAGGAAGTTCTCAATTCGTCTGTATGTTTCTTTTTTCTTCCTTTTTTTGTGTGTGTATGTTACGCGATTACTCCGTCAATTGTGAACCGAGTCGAATTATTATTTTTGTAATCGGTAGGGCACGTTTTTGAAGTGCTCCCATTGTAATTTCATTGAGATGTGATAAGTATCTTCAGAGCTATACGATAAATATATACGATAAACGTCTCAAACTTGCTACTGAAATTCACTCGCGGGGCATTGAAGTCAGTTTTTTTAGTTTTAAACTATGTTCATTATTGGTAGATTTAATGATTCCACGAAAACCCATGATTCATGAATGCACATAAACTTTCATTGGTAGGTAATATAGCTAGGATTAGAACCAACGACCCTCGGATCAGAATCAAGGTAACTATCCTTTACGCCAAAGGGCTGTCCAATATCACTACGTAAGTTTTATAAAAACAATGTCCATCACATCAGACAGACGCACTGTCTGTCTGTTCGCAATAATCTCAATAGCATCTGAACGGATTATCATGCGGTTTTCACCAATAGCCAGAGTGTTTATGAGTGTATATGAACATATATGCCTACAAAATTTGCATCAGTTTGTTGCATCGAATATAAAATATGAACATATTTAACAATCATCTTCATATTTCAACCAATTTACACAAAACCTTAACGAATTATGCACCTAAACCTTCCTCATAAACACTCTGGCTATTGGTGAAAACCGCATGGTAATCCGTTCAGTAGCTATTGAGATTATTGCGAACAGACAGACAGACGCAGTGATGGACTTTGTTTTATAATACTTACGTAGTGATATTGGACGGCCCTTTGGCGTAAAGGATAGTTACCCTGATTCTGACCCGACGGTCGTTGGTTCTAATCCTAGCTATATACCTACCAATGAAAGTTTTATGTGCATTCATGAATCATGGATTTTCGTACAGAGGTAGTGGGATCATTGAATCAAAATCAATCAAATCATGGGATCAAAGAAGGGGTATAATACTTTTAACGTGTGTATCTGTGTCTGTCTGTAGCTTCTTAGCACCCAACCGGATGAACCGATTTTGATTTTATTATTAATAGTTTTTTTGTTTGTTTAATAGATGTCTTCATCGAGAGTTTTCTTAGCTTTGATTCATAAAAATTCGTTCAATCGTTATAAAACTATGAGCTTTTTTCTAGTTAATTGCGCTATGAAATCAACTTTCATAGGTCTGATCAATTCGAAATTGTTCTTCTTGAACGATATTGTAAGAACATGGAAGCATTGACCTGATGCTGGGACATCTCCTGGACTCTACAAAATACTCAAATCCTCGCCAACTTACAGCTCAGATTTTAAATGTCGTGTTTAGAGTCATTGGAACGCTTTTAATGAAAAGATTATACATAGATCAGTCGGGGTGGTTTAAAATATTATATTATTATATATATTGATGAATATTCTTTTATACAACAGATCATATTATTATACTATATTGACTTCAAATTGATTGTGATCGGTGGGGATCTACAGCATAGCTAAGCTTATAATAATATTGTCGTTGTAACTATGACCTAATCTGTGGTTTCACTGCAAATATTTTATTAATTTTGCGATGCGTGTATGTGAAATTCGTGATATCTTCTAGAGTTTTCATTTGAATTATATACAGCAAAGGACAATTTTAATCTATAATGTGTGGCCAAGCTAATTAACGTAATTATTTGGATAAGGATTAATACTATATACTTGAAAATAGCCTTGGAAGTTATGTAATATTTTTTAACAAAAATTTTAAGATTAAAATGGTTACTGTGAGTCAACCTTAAGAGATATACATATGCTGTCGCGGACTTTTTTGTAGGTCTTATTAAGTTGTACAACTCTTGCATAGAAAATATTCTTCTATCTATTTTCAATTAAGCAGCGTTCGTAAGAAACGTATTTTTTCGACCGTTTTTTCCCGACTTAGGTTGCAAATTAGGTCTCCACGAATGTACCTTTGATTTAAACGGGATAATATATAGCCTATTTTCATTCCGAAAGTCCATTCTATGTATTAGTTTTTTTTTTTTTTTTTTTTTATTTTTTATTATAGAGCATATTACTTGTTAGTAATACGTCCCTATTGTAACTACAATCTAGCCTTTTCGGCTAATAAGCAATTTTTCTTTAGCCTAAACTGTATACATAAACTACACTAAGAATGTGTCCATTGACACTTTTCTTATTGTCTCTAATAAAGATGTATACACATTGTTCAAGTGTTCATACGTATAGCACTATTAGCACTTTATCACTAAACTTTATTTTTATACACTAGTTCGAACGGTTTTGTCCGCTTAAGTCTTCTTACTATGTTTGTATGGTCAAGGAGCTGGATTGCCTCGACATTCACATGATGGTGAAGTCTTTTTTCGTGAGCTTCTGCATACTTTTGGACAATTTTGACGACGGTCTCAATTTTCAGGTCCCGATGTAGATCGTCATTTCTGATGTACCAAGGAACCATTGCGATTTCTCTCAATACTTTATTCTGGAACCGCTGTATAATTGATATATTGCTGTTTTGGTACAGCCCCATAACTGTATACCATAGGTCCATACTGGCATTAGGACTTGCTTGTATAATAATAATTTGTTTTGTATTGACAACTTAGACTGTTTGCCAAGTAGCCAATACATTCTTTTGTACCGTAGCTCTAATTCTTCCCTTTTCTTCTTGACGTGTGCTTTCCAGCGCAGCTTGACGTCAAGTGTCATGCCAAGGTATTTGGCCGTATTATGGTAGGGGATTTGGTTCCCGTTGATAATGACTGGGCAATAATTATGTTTTTTGTTACTAAAATCTATATGTATTGATTTAGATTCGTTCAGTTTGATTTTCCAGTGTCTTGTCCAATCGTAGATTTGATCAACAGCTTTCTGGACTTTTTCTGATGCTTCTGCATGGGTACTTCCTACAGCCATTATCGCAGTATCATCAGCAAACGTCGCTATGGTGTTATTTTCTAGCTCTGGAATATCGTAAGTGTAGAGAAGGTACAGGACCGGACCAAGAACACTTCCTTGCGGTACTCCAGCTTTTATTTCCTTGACGTCAGAGTATGAATCTTCATGCCTTATTCTGAATACTCTATTAGAGATGTAGGATTCAAGAATATCTGCAAAGAATCTTGGTAGACTCTTTCGTAGCTTATATATAAGGCCCTCGTGCCAAACTTTATCGAAAGCTTGTGCCACATCTAAGAATATAGTTGAGCAGACCTTTTTGTCTTCCAGTGTCTTTTCAATAATATCTGTGATTCTGTGTACTTGGTCAATTGTGGAATGTTTTTCTCGGAAACCAAATTGGTGTTCTGGAATAAGTTTAGCTTCTTCTAATATCGGCTTCAATCTTTTTAAGAGTAACTTTTCAAAAAGCTTCGACATTACGGGGAGCAGAGATATTGGTCTGTATGACGTAGTTTCATTGGGTGGTTTTCCTGGTTTTACTATCATTATAACTTCAGCTACTTTCCATAAATTAGGCACATATTTCAATCTAAGGGAAGCATTGATTAAGGTGGTTAATTTAACTACCGCTTTTTTTGGAAGGTTGTGTAATATTTGTCCTGATATAAGGTCATAACCAGGAGCTTTACGAGGACTTATAGTATATTTTATTTGTCTAATAATTTCTTTAGGTGTCGCTAGTTTAAAGCTAGTTTCTTCTTCTTGGAGACTTTCATCATCCTGTAGAAGTGAGCTATGTTCTCCTTCATTTGGTTGAAAAATAGTTTCAAGGTGGGTAGCAAATCTTGCTGCTTTTTGCTCGTTACTAACTGCCCATCTGCTATTTATATCCTTTAGAGGTGGAACTTGTGCAACTGGCCGGCTTAGATTCTTTGTAGCTTTCCATAGAGAATAATCCGTGGTACGCTCACTAGTTAAATTTTGTAAATAGTTATTTGTGTAGTCATCATTGTGTTCTTGAATCATCATTGTTATTCTTTTCGTGAGATTATTAAGTTTTCTCTTATCTTCTGGACATCTTGAGTGGTGCCAGATTTTCCTTTGCTTCCGTTTTTCCGTTATAAGGTTCAATATAGATGTTGGATATGTGTTACCTTTAGATTTCTTACTAATGTCTGGTGTATTTTGCCACGCTGTTTGTTGTATGTCATGAATAAATTGTTCTAGTTCAGCATCAAGTTGTTCTGTGGTCTTAAGGGGCACCTTAAGATTTATTCGACGGTCTAAAATGATTTTAAAGCTTTCCCAATCAGTGTATTTGTTGATTATAGTTGGTGCTGTTTCTTTGGTGACAACGCTCTCACTAATTTCTAAGTATATAGGAGAGTGATCTGAGTTCATATCGTAGCTTGGATACGTTCTGGTGTAAGCTGATGAGATGTTCTTTATAATAAAGAAATCTATAAGATCTGGAATTTTATTAGGGTCTGTTGGCCAGTATGTAGGTAAGCCAGATGATTCTACTTGACATTTTGTATCCTTTACAGCGCATAGCAGTTCTTTGCCTTTAGTAGTGGTAAGTCTAGAACCCCAATAAGTATTTTTAGCGTTAAAATCTCCTCCTAGTACAAACCTGTTTCCCAGGCTCTTCAGGAATCTGCTATAGACATCTCTTTTTATATTATGCCGAGGGGGGCAGTATATTGATGATATTGTTATTATATACGTTCTAGTTTTAAGACGTATCGCTACCGATTGTATTTCTCTCGATTCGTATTTGCTCTTTTCATAGTGATTGAGGTTTTCTTTAACAATAACAGCACTACCCCCTCTTGCAGTGTTATCTGGGTGCAGGGCGTGGTATATTTTGTAGCCTTTAAATGTAATGTGAGATTGCTTTGTGAAGTGTGTTTCAGATATTAAACACACGTCAATATTTTCTATGTCTAGGATTACTTGAAGTTCTCTCTGGTGTTTCTGTAACCCATTTGAATTCCATGTCATGATTTTAAGTGGCTTATTCATTTTCTTATTTTCGAAGTAGCTATTTTAGTGCTACACTCTATTTTCTTCAATCTTTCGTCAAATGATAACATAAGCTTTAATATGTCATCTAATTTTTGTCCGGATTATTATTTGTGTGGGTCTCTCGAGGGGTGTTTTATTGGGCTCCTGCTGCAACTTGAGCGTAGGAAATGTTTGCACTAAATTTCATGTTTTTAACCGAAAGAGGTTTGTTATTACTAAGTTCACGAGGCTTTTCAGTGCGTACCTCAATATGGCGTGCTGTCGAACTATTTTTAATTTTTTTGTTCCGAAGGATTTGTATCTCCTTGGCTACAATACATCCTCTGTAGTTGGCTGGATGTGGAGATCCACAGTGAACACATTTTGGTTTTTCGTCCTTTGGTTTTTTGCAATTCAGCGTGAGATGTTTCCCTGTGCATTTTACACATCTAGGTTCTTTGAAGCAGTATCTCTGCGTATGTCCATAGGCTTGACATCTCTTGCATTGAGGTACAAGTTGAGTGGTCTTAATTGATTGGATTTCAACTTTACATCCCATTATTGTCTTTAGATTGAAAATATTTTTAATGTCTTCTTCTTTGGAGAAAGTAAGCATAAACATGTTGAGTGGTTGTTTACTCTTCCAACTTAATTTATTGACTGCTTCTATAATTTTCAATCCTTTATTTTGAAGGTCTTCAACAATTTTTTCTGGTTTGCACGTGGAGTGTAGTTTTTTCGCCATAACTCTAATAGGCCTCTCTTGCTTATTTTCGTATGAGTGCCAAACACGGTCACTGAGGCTAAGCGCCTTTGTTAAAGCCCTATACGATTCTTCGTTGTAAGTATTAATTTTAACGGAGTCTCCATTTAGCATTTTAATAGTAAATGCTTCGGGTGGCTGCTGTTTAGACAGAAACTCGTATAGGCTTTGGTAATCTACAACCCCGTCTACTATTATTAGTGGGGGCTGGGGAATTTTTTTCATTTTAACTTGAACTTCATTATCTTTTTGTGATTCTTCATCCTGAGTGTCTTGGGAGGGTGACATATTCAATTTTATTTTTTTCCTAGACTTATTTCTATGTCTGATCCATTCAGTTTCTTGGGCAAGCTCTTCCTCGTCTGTGTTATATTCAGCACAGGATTCAGGAGCCTCCTTACTTGGGGGTGCATGTGCACTTGATTCCGCAAGGCATTTTAACTGCTTTTGCAGTATCTCTATTTGACTGGTTAGATCATCGACGAGGCTTTTTAATTTTTGGCGCTCTTGTCTTTCTGCACTGTAACGTTCGTATAGTATACGTTCGAGTTTTGTGGTTAACTCGATTGTTTCTTTTTCTGGAGAAAGCAATGCCATTATTAAAACGGTAAGTGTATACTCACCTTAACAATAAAAGTCAATGTTGACCGCGCACTATAACTAGGTCATAATCGCGAATTGGCCGCGTCTTGACGCAGCGTTGTTATGATGCGTAAGCACTTTACTGTAGGTACGCGGAGACACGCGGAGAACCTATGTATTAGTGAAAGAATTTTTTAAATCGGTTCAGTTGTTTTTGTGCCAAATCATTACAAACATACAAAAATACAAAAATACAAATATTCTCTCTTTATAATATTAGTATAGATGTATGAGATGAAGACTCAAGTTCATTAGACACTGATTAATACATTATTAAATAAAATATTCTATGTCTCTTTGCCTATACTCTTTTTTATTTAACATGTGATTATTATTTTTGTACGAACAACAATAATATTTTCTTCCATTGGTAAAAGTGGAATATTACTCCCCGTAAAGTAATGCTATGTAAACCTATTCTTTACATTTCTTGGCAATTGTTTACGCCCACTCACAGAATTATATCTGTGTTCTGTGCTTTGATTTTGAGATTAGTGGGCACTAATCTCAAAATGCAGTCATCTGTGCCTATCAGTTGCATACAAAAGTGCAAAAGAAAGATCTCTGTTCCGCATATAGAGTATAGCTATTGAACTGGTACATCGCAAACCACTAGAACAAAAATAGACTGTACCAAAATTTTGACTGTTTTCATAGGTCAATAGACCTAGCTAGTGAATTGTTAATGAACGGCCGATGGCTTTCAGGCGAGAGATTATAAGTATAACTAGAAGTGCCCCGCGGCTTCGCCCGCGCTCAAGACTTCATTTATTTAATTAAAACTTTTATTTTGTAAAAACCTTTTTATCATAAAAGACATCAAAGAAGTAAAAGCCAAATTGGTTCACCCGTTTTCAAGTTATTGCGTGACTAAGGGAAATATGGATCCATATTTATATAAACTGGCCAAGTGCAAGTCGGACTCGCACTTACTTTAGAAGTTATAAGTTGGGGGGGGGGGGGGACAAACATTTTACCACTTTAGACACGCCTATCTTTTAAATGATTAAAGTAGGTGGTTATTGGGTGTTCTACTCCAGCCACATCTGTTGATTAAACGATATACCCAACTGCGTTCGCTCCGCTTGCTGCGCTCACTTGTTGCAGTTGGGTATATCGTTTAATCAACAGATGTGGCTGGAGTAGAACACCCAATAACTAAAAATTGATTATCTCTCGCCACTTGTGTTTTAGAACTCAAAGCCTCCGGTGTAATAATTTTGGATTGTCTCTCGCCGTTTGCGATGTCTAAACACAATCGGTTAAGTGATCCATGGTAAGTTTCACTATGGGAGCCCAAGGTCGGATTATCTCCACCGATTGCGATTCCTAACCTACCTGTGTTTTGAGCATATCGTATAGTCAGATAAACCTGTTCTACTACTTCTACTAAAGCCGTAATGACTTTTTGTTGGAATACTTACGATAAATTATCGCGCCCTAACCTACCTGTGTTTTGAGTATATCGTATAGTCAGATAAACCTGTTCTACTACTTCTACTAAAGCCGTAATGACTTTTTGTCGGAATACTTACGATAAATTACCGCGCACTATCCAGTGCGACTTATTACCTTTACCGTGCACCAGTCAGTGCAATTAAGGATAAAAGTATAGTGTGACTGAACCGTACCGCACACTATACTTCAAGATTATAAAGGAAAAGTTTTGGGTTTAGTTAATTAATAACACAATGTCAAATTCTCAGGTTGTTACCAGTATTTTGTTCTGGTCCTAACTGAGAATTTAAAAAAATATAATTTTACTTACATCATCTTACAAACCATAAAACCAAATGAAATGTTCAGTTGTTACTGGTGTTTTTCACTGGTAGTGACTAAAAATTTACTTACTTAAATCTTACAAACTAATTTTGTATGACGAAATATTTATTAGATCAAACAAGATACATTTGTATAATTCCAGAGCGTAGGTGTTCATACTGGAAATCTGAAACAATACAAAAAATATTACAAAATTAAAATCTGCTACCCCTAAAGCACCAACTTTTATATTTTCTGTGCTTTAAAGAAATGTGTGTATATACGTTAATTAAAATTCAAGCGTAGTCACTCACCATTTTCATCTAAAGGATTTTAATTTATTAAATTCATGAAGATCTCATTGTCCCTGCTGCTTGTCGCTCCTGTAAAATAGAAATTGGTACACATTAGTTTAAAACTAAGAATACACAATTTAATTAACAAAAATCTTTACTCAGAATAAATCAAATTAAACTTGGAAATAACTAAACATTAAATCAGTGTGTAGTTAATATAAACAGCAATCGAAAAATAATCATTTTTATGTAATTTTTTAATATTATTTTCTTTACATAACATGTTCAAAATAATTAGGATCGTTTAAAAAACCGACTTCAAATGCTACTGTATTCAATTTGAGTAGCAAGTTTGCGGTTATTATCGCCATATCTCTGGAGATACTTGATAAATTTACAATGAGACCACTACAAAAGTATAATCTTTGAAATAAATATATAATTAAAAAAATCGGACCACAATTGACAGAGAAAAAAAAAATATTTTACAGTGAAACATAGAACATCCTCCTTTTTTTTAAAGTCGGTTAATAGGGCTTTTTGTCGTATGAAGACCTATTTTATTTTTTCGATTTCTAGTTATTGAGAAAATCTTTATTATATAATACGACAGAAACTTGGTTTTTAATTTTATTTTCGAATCAACCAAAAAACTTTACGTTGCAAAATATTATACAATAAAAGCTAGGTACTTACTTGTTATTTCCAAAAAGTTACAGAACTACACTCACCGACACCACAGCCGAAACCGTGCACTTATAGAATGAGGTTTTGTTCACACGCTCGATAGTAGGTACAAACGTATCAAGGTAAAATGGTTTGAATTACAATATGTACATCGTAAGCATTTCTTTTAAGGGTTCGCATACACGTTCGTTTTTAACTCTGCGATTGAACTGTTCTGTAGGTACAGATAAATTTTTATACCATTAAGTTTGCACTGTACAGTTAATTGAATGCTATTTTAACCGACACCTAACCGAGGAGTAGGTTCTGAATTCGTCGGAATCTTTTTTTTATGTATGCTTCTCGATTACTCAAAGATGGCTGTACCGATTTAGAATATTTTTTATATTTGTTTGAAAGGACATGCTTTCCAAGTAATTTCATTTAAATTTCATCGAGATCTCATGACATATCTCAAGAGATATGGAGACAAACACATCAAACTTGGCACATGACTAGCGCGACATTTGAAGTTGGTTCTTTTAGTTTATTAACGATTTTAAATTATAATTATTACCATTCAGTTAAACTATCATTCATATGTATAGTCACACTATTTAGTGAAAACGAGCAGTTTAAACTCAAGGTGTGTAGCGGCCTTAGGACAAATTACTTTTTAACCGACTTAACAAAACGAGGACTTAACAGATAGCGTTTGTACGAATTACTTTTTTGTTTATTATATCATAGCTCAATCATTTATGAACTGATTTGTTTTTTTTTTTTTTTTACTGACTTCACAAAAAGGAGGATGTACTCAATTCGTCTGTATAATTTAATTTTTTTGTCACTTCAGAACCTCATCATTTATTAACTGTGTGTGGATTTGGACAATGTTTTTTTTTTATTTTTTTACCGACTTCAAAAAAAGGAGGAGGTTTCTCATTTCTACCGATATTTTTTATGTTTGTTCGCGGATAACTTCGTCGTTTATGAACCGATTTTGATTATTCTTTTTTTGTTCGAAAGGAGATATTCCAAGTGTAGTACCATGATAATTTTATCGAGGTCTGATGAGTACCTCCAGAGATATTGAGATAAACATCTCAAAATTGGTACTGAAAATGAATAGCGCGGCATTGAAGTCGGTTCGTTTTTAGTTTTTAAACGATATTATTATTAATAGAATATGTTTACAGTGTAGTTCCATTTTAATTTTAACGAGATCCGATAAGAATCTCCAGAGATATGGAGATAGATACCTCAAACTTAGTACTGAAAATGACTTGCGCTGCATGTGAAGTCGGTTTTTTTGTTTTGCAAACGAACTTTAATTATGTAAGAAAGTAAATAGTAATACTTCCCGTGTGGTGTATTGTACAGTTCAAATAATTAGATACCGTCTTATTATCTAAACACATAAAATATGATTGTAATATTTTATGCACTGACTTTTAATTTTTCTATCTTTTAATCTATCGTAGTCGGGTAATGGTGTGAGTTTTTATATTGTCATCCGAGTAGGCGCTATCTTTCTTTGATCCGATTTCAAAGGTGGTGCGACCATTAGCTTCAAATTTGCTTGTTTTGTTAAAGTACGGGTACTTAATATCTTTTGAATTGGAATATTATTTGCTGACACATAAAAAGTATTTGCTATAAAATCGCGTAAAATTAGAAAACTGACATATTCTTCGCTGGTTCATCATCCTCGAGAATCTCGCTGCCTGCCAGACCCTGCCAACCGCCCGCCACCCTGCTCAGCCACCGCCTGCCACCCTGCTCAGCCGCCGCCTGCCACCCTGCTCAGCCGCCGCCTGCCAGACTCCGCCAGCCCGCCTGCCGCCTGACATTGCGCAGCCACGACACTTCGAGAAAACATCTACAGAAATATGTGAGTGAGTATTGTCTTATTACGTGTTTTTTTAAAATCTTTGTTCCATCCATACTCATTTTTTTTTTTTTTTCTCAGGTCGGACTCTGAATACGAATCTGAAGCAATCGTGGCCACAGCACCGTCGGTGTTGTCGCAGCCTACCAAGAAGCCAAAAGCCTCAAAGCGCAAGATCACCCCCGTCGTTAACGCTGCTGCCCTTGCTAAGCGCGGTCATGCATCATATTCACCATCCTTCACACCACCCGATTTGCAAGAGCCGGAATTTTCGTGGTACGTATATATATATATATATATATATATCTGATAGGTTATCGTTTTTATCGCTTGGTGGTAACTACTACTAGGTACCGATGCAGGGCTCCAACCGTACTATAATTAACGTATATACGATAATTTAGGCCTCCGTATTATGTACGCAAATACACGATAAATTCCATACACCACAAAGTTTGAGAATTACGCTCATATTCAATAAAAAATTGAGCATATACTATTGTTTATTGGTCACAGCGCCAGCTTATTTCTTCATTTCAAAACGTTGGTACGCTTATAAAATCTGTGTACTGTGGTCTGTCTTCTCAGCCCGTCTGTCTGTATGGAGTTAAATATACATTGATTCTGTTCTGTATACACAAACAAAGTGTAATAAAAATTATCGTTTTATATGATTTTTTAATGTATTTTAAGCCATTATACTGAGTGTACGATAATCTTGTTTCAAAAACGTTAAAATACGATAATTTCACGGCCCTGGTACGATAATTTCCTCGCTTCAGGTTGGGATCCCTGTACCGATGATGATAATAATTATTTAACAATAATGTATATTGTATGGAGTGAGCAACTTTAAATTATTATTTAACTCTGAATCTAATTATGATGATAAAAGTTCCTAAATATTATCATAACAGTATTTCATCATATTTTATTTTCTTTATTTTACAGGTCTAAAAAACGCAAGTCAGACATCTTTTCGATTCTGAAAGGGGAAGAAAGCGTTGCTGCATCTAACGCATCACAAAGCGCCGGAGGCAACGTATCGACTTCTTCTTTCACGACGAGGGTTTCCGGAGGGCAGAGCCGACGCACCGCAATAGTCTCCGAAGGCGACTTTTACGTTGAGGTGAAGCTTTACAACGTCGTCGACGTTCAAAATACGCCTCCTCAAGAACGCTATAAAAAAGCGTTGACGAGTGTAAAGCTGCGTCTCAACGAACAAACTAAGGAGTGGGAAATTTTACAAGAGTTTCTCATTACGGTGTTTAAATTATTTAAAGATTCTAAACCAACAAAATATAGTGATAAGATTAATTTTAAATAAACAAAACGTGTGCATAGGTTTATTATGGTTTTTATTTTATTAAATTAAGTTAGGTTCATAAAGGTAGATAGAATTATTATAGTATGTTTTGATATATGTAGTGTAGGTAGACTATATTAAACTTTCAAAGTAAAATTTTTAATTAATTTGAAATAAAAAAGAAAATTAAAAGCGTATAATATTATAATACTGACTTCAAAAAATAGGTAACTTTCTATGTAGGTAGGTACTTAAATTAATAATTATATCTAGTAGGTAAACAAGCAAGTAGCTTCTACAATGCCATTCTGTTCAGTTTGTAACACATCTATAAGCGGTAGGCGCTGGACAGGTCATTTGCGAAGTAATACACATAAACAAAACGTTTTAACTGTACCGCATATCGATGTGGAAGGCGTAGATATTGTAGCGACAGCATTTCAGAACCGAATAATATCTTACAGGATTGCTGCGCAATACGCAAATGAACATTCTATTGATGTATTTTTAGATTCAATACGAAACAAAGTCAAACTCATTTTAGATGAATGCATAAAAAAACATATTTGTGTCAAAGTCAACTTCGAAATATTCTCAAAGTTTTTACTTTTCAAAAATAATGAACAAGAAACTAAATCGTTTATGACAAAAAATATCCCTGTTTATGGAAATTATAATTTTGAGCATTTATATTTAAATGTAATCAATACAATACGCACAAAAATTGACCAATTCGAAGAGCAAGATTCGGGTTGGACTTTTCTTAATTGTATGCATATTGAGGTTAATGTTAATAAATATCAACCACTTCGCGGCTCCACGTATATTGAACTACCAATATTCATCAAGAAAAAGAAAGCATGTTTAAATATTCAAAACAACGATAAACACTGTTTTCTGTGGAGCGTGGTTGCAGCCCTCTATCCAACTAAAAACCATCCTGAAAGGGTTTCGTCATATGTACATTTTCGCAATGTACTAAACACTGAAAACATTTCGTTTCCCATGACTTTATCTGATGTTAAAATATTCGAAGAAAACAATCCAAACCTAAGTTTTATCATTTTTGGCTTAAAAAATAACAAGACTGTTGTAGGCCCGCTTTATAAATCAGAAAGCCATGAAAATAAAAAAACGATTCACCTTCTTTGGATAGAAAACAACACAACATCTCACTATTGTCTCATAAAGAATTTATCGAGACTGGTGAGAAGTCAAATAACGAAGCATAAAGGACAGATCTATTTTTGTGACACTTGTTTGTTGTTTTTTAAAACGGTTGAGGATGTAGAAAGTCATACCTGTAACGGAATTGTCACTGTCCTACCGGAAAAAGGGTCAGTAATTAAATTCAAGAATTTCGAACGCAAACAAGACATTCCTTTTGTAATTTATGCTGACTTTGAAACTATGCTAGAAGATGTAAGCAAAAGTGAATCAGATCCTCAAAGTTCTTATACGCGCACTACACAAAAGCATACACCTATCGCATTTGCTTACAATGTGATTAATTCTCTTGACCCTTCTTACAATAAATTCGTAATCTTTAGAGGTCCTCATTGTGTAGAAAAATTTGTTAGCTCTCTTTACAAAGATGTTCGGGATATCCATGCAGTGTTATCACAAAACGTTCCCATAATTTTTAATGCAAACGATGCAATTGATTTTAGGAATGCAGTTCGATGTCATATTTGTGAGAGTTTTCTATTCGGAGATAAGGTCAGAGACCATTGTCACCTTACTGGACAGTATCGGGGTGCAGCTCATAGCTTATGTAATTTACAGTACAAAGTTCCAAAGTTTGTGCCAATTTTTTTCCACAATTTAGCAGGGTATGATTGTCACTTGTTTATAAAAACACTTGGTGAAGCGCCTGGACCAATAAAAATAATTCCTAAAACGAAAGAAAATTATATCTCTTTCACAAAATTCATTCCAATATCAAGAGACGAGTTTGTTCAGTTAAGATTTGTAGATTCGTTTAAATTTTTAGGAACCAGTCTAGAAAAATTGGTTAAAACCATGAAAACTCATGAGTTTACTCATTTAAGGAATATTTACCCAAATGAAAATGAGTTTTCCCTTCTAACTCGTAAAGGCGTTTACCCTTACGAGTACATGAACGCATGGGAACGTTACAACGAGCCATTTCTGCCAAGCAAAGAAAGTTTTTATAGCTCTCTCAACAATGAGCACATATCAAATAAAGATTATGAGCACGCACAGTCAGTTTGGACCCAATTTGAAATTCGGAACCTAGGCGAATATACCGATTTGTATTTAAAAAGTGATGTGTTGTTGTTAACAGATATATTTGAAAACTTTAGAAAAACTTGCAAACATTACTACAACTTGGACCCTGCATTCTATGTTACAGCACCGAGTTTATCATTCGATGCTATGCTTTATAAAACAGGCATTGAGTTAGAACTAATAGATGACTTTGCTATAGTAGATATGTTACAGACAGGCATACGAGGAGGTGTGGTAATGGCAGCACATAGGCATGCCAAAGCAAACAACGAATTTATTTTCGACCATGATCCGTTGATGCCAGAATCATTCATAGTCTATATAGACTGCAATAATCTTTATGGATACAGCATGTGTCAAACATTGCCCTTGTCAAACTTTAGGTTTCTTGATCAATCAGAAGTTAATAAACTAGATGTAAATAATGTATCTGATGATGCAGAGTTCGGCTTCATTCTAGAAGTCGATCTCATTTATCCAAAAAAATTACATTGGGAACATAATGATTTACCGTTTTGCCCCGAAAAAGATATTCCACCGGGTGGAAAAAATGAAAAGTTAATTCCAAATCTTTATGACAAATTTAATTATGTTATACATTATGTACATTTAAAAACCTGTTTAAGACATGGTTTGATCTTGAGACGAGTACATCGTGCTATAACGTTTCGACAGAGTGCATATTTAAAACAATACATCGATCTTAATACAAATTTGCGTCAAAAAGCAACGTCAACTTTTGAGCAAGACTTTTTCAAATTGCTCAATAACAGTGTTTTTGGTAAAACGTTAGAAAACAACCGCAAGAAGGTCCATGTTGAGTTGATAAATCAATGGAATGATCAAAACAATAGAACTAAAAAAAGAAATAACGCAGAAAAATTAATCGCGAGTCCAAACTTTCACAGTGCTTCAGTTTTTACGGAAAGTTTGGTTGCGATTCAATTAAAGCCTAATCGTATAGTATTAGATAAGCCACTGTATATCGGATTTACAGTTTTGGAATTATCAAAATCACATATGTATGATTTTCACTATTCTATATTTAAACCATTTTACAGGGACCGCTTGACGATGTGTTATACTGATACAGACAGCTTTATTTATCACATCCAAACCAAAAATTTTTATCAAGATGTGAAAAATACGTTTTTGGAGTATTTTGATACCAGTAACTTTTCTGTTGATAATTATCACAAATTACCAATAATTAACAAAAAAGTACCAGGACTTTTCAAAGATGAAATGGGTGGAAAAATAATCACTGAATATGTAGGATTACGCTCTAAATTATATTGTATAAAAAATACTGACACTGAAATTAAAAAGGCTAAGGGAGTAAAATCATGTGTTGTTCGAGATCTTAGTATCTTAGATTATACAAACACATTGCTTACATCAAATACACTACGCAAGAAAAACATATTGTTTAAAAGTATAAAACATGAAATATTTACACGTTCTGTAAACAAAATTGCGCTTTCTAGTAGCGACGATAAACGATTTATTTCGCAAGATAAAAAATCAAGCAGAGCTTGGGGTCATATTTCAATTCTTGGGGTCTAATCTAATGAAAGTAGCTTAAGATTATCTGTAAGATGAAATAAATATGTAATATAATAATAATAATAATAATGTTATAATAATGTAAAGTGAACCTTAAGTAAGAATATAGTGAATAAACGAATTTCATTTAGAATACTTGTTGTTTTTATTTTATTTTAAGAGCCTTAACATCTAGCTTAAGTTAATAATGCAAAATCAATTTAATGTTTGTGAAAAATTTTGTGTAAGCTATTCCTGTAATCTACGTAGATACTTCAAATTCACTAACGCAGCATAAACTTTTAACACCGACGCAGGTGCACTGACATGTCACTACATGATTTTGCACATTCGACAAACATTGAATAAAATTCATCATGCCCTGCTCATTATAGCCTGTTCGAGCGTCGTAGTTAACACACATATTCACATACTTTCAAGTCGACTTAAGACGTAAGTTTTGAACTTTTATTCCTTTATTTCTATTTACTCGATATTATCCATAAAAATGACCCTAATAGTTTTCTATTTTGTTTCAGATTATGACAGACATTGTAATAAATAATAACAGTGAGACTCAAGATGGACTTTTTGGAATTAATACCCAAGACCTTCTTTTCCACTGTGCGCAGAATCCGTTAGAAGGCTTTGACGAAATTTTTCCAATCACTAATCAGAAGAAATCGTCTCCAAAACGTCCAAAACGGAAGACAAAGAAGACACCTGGTGAAACTAAAAATCTTCGCAATAGTATGCGGCGATCATCATTTGTTTTAAACCGTGAAGCATACAAAGGGAGACGTTTGATTCAGATCAAAATAATAGACATTAGTGGTGATAACAGTGACACTGAAAGTGATGTTGTAATATCGGCTCAATATATAGTAAAAGATTTTACGGACAGAATATTAGATCAAACCGAAAGAGTGATTAAAAATATATCTGAAAATATAATAAGTGATTCTGACTGATGAGACGCATAATTGAATAACATTATTTTTAAATAGATCAGTTAAATTAAATTAGAAGTGATTCTTAAGATGTTTAATCAAATCAGTAAGTAGTATCTCCCTGAATGCATTGTACTATTTAATTCATTAAATTTAAGATATGTTTTAATTTTCGATATTATATTAAAAACCTATTCAAATATCTGCTGTATTTTAATTCCTAAATACTCACCACTTTAATTCTTTAAAATATAATTTGGTAGAATAAAACAACAACCAGTTTAGGCAATAATTATTTTATTTTATTTAAAACATTAAATTAAATTCTTAGCTTACATTGAATAAATGTATATTATTATTATCATACCACTTTTTTAAGCACAATACATTTTTTAATGCACACATTTTCGTGTGTTGTACACAATTTAAATTTATATTAGGTTTTTCATAGTCGTGATATAATTTTAAAAAATTAGGACATCCTTTTTCTCCCACATCTATTATTTCACAGTTCTCACAAAGGCCTTTGATCCACATAACTTTCTCAGTTCCTTTTGTTAACACTTTTTTATTATTCAAATATGGTATTATAATTCTTTTGAATTCCCTGTAGTCAATGTGGCCTTCACTCCAGAAATATCCTCGATTTGCTTCTATCCACCGCACTTGTTTCTTTTCTTCGATCGATAAGTTTTTAAATGGATAGGGGGGCTTGACAAGAAAGGTTTGGGTATTTTCTTCGTTTAAAATAGACAATTCTTTTATAATAAAATTATTTTGTGTATCTTTGAATCCTTGTACATCCACGAATATATATTTTATTCTGCAAGGATTCATATTTTAAGATATTTTTTTTACTATATTACTCAACGGTCTGTACTCGATGATGGAATCGTTTAAAATAAGACAATATGCAGCTGTCTGATCAGGTATTTCTGAATGACATTCAAGTTCCACACGTACGCTAACTACAGGACCTGACTTAAGGTTTTCGCTTTGTCTAGAGCAATCGATTACAAACAGCGGTGCTTTTTCTTTGAATTCAGAAGTACTTAGCAGTGGTTCACTTCTGCGTCCATAATAAGATGTCTGAAACCTGACATATTGCTCATACAATAATGAATATTTATGATCATCAAGACTAATATTCAAGTTTTCATATGGAAAATAGTTAGAGTTAAGATATACTTTGACATCTCTTAAATAACAAGGGTCGAATTTTGATATATCGCGATCAGCTAAATTTTTTCTATTTGTTTGTAAGCCTATGATTACATATCTTGGCTTTTCAATCTGTGAGGACGTTTTAATTGACCAAGTATGCTTAGTTGTTTTAGGTAATAAGGGATACTCATATAAATCCCAATTTCTAAAAGCCAAATATAGAGAACGATCCTTTTCCAATAACTTTAGTAAATTAACTTTTTCTTTATCTGATACCTTGACGTGTGGAACGCGCCAAACTAACTTATTTATTATTATATCTTCAAGAACCTCACCAGATGGAACTTTCAAAGAATTCAAATTTGTATTACTGCGTAATAATATCAGTTCATGTTTACAATTCATAATTATTTTCTTATAATCTTCAGCAAAGCCCAAAATATTACTAAGAGGTATTGAGGCAGAAAAACTATTTCCATGGGTTGTTTTTGTTCCATTTATATCCCAACCCCAAGCTTTTGCTATCTTAGCTTCATTTTCATTAAATGATACTAAACTCTTCATTGTTGTAGTCATTCCAGCATTTTTGATTCTATCTATTTCAACTCCATTTAGTTCATAACGAATATCTTGAAAAAGAAACAGTAATGGATTGTTTGTGAATTCCACAGCAGTAACTTTTAGTTTTGTATCCTTCTTTATGATGTTTACTGTTCCTTCTAAATAAAGGGTACTTGCTGATGGTAGTATGTATAAATCCTGCTGATTGATAGGTATGCGGATTTCATCATTCCTGTTAAAACTTGTTACGTAAGGTTTATATGAATGATATTCGATACCGTCTATGGTGTTATCGTATGCTGGTGAACTTGTTATATCCAAAATGTTCATTTTAATAGACCAATTAATTTCAGGAACTTTTTATTTTCCCTGGTCAATTTAATTTTTTTCTTAGTTGTTCCTTTTCGGATTGTTCGATGAGTACTGATGTGTTTCATTATTGAATTACTACTTTTATTGAAGTCGATCATCTTTTCCTGATATGCAAATATAATTGAACTTCTTCACCGCGTAGATTTATTAAATTATTATTAATATCTAATAATCTAATATTAATAGTGCTGACGTCAATTTGATTGACAGGAAAATAAATTATATTCTTTGGCACTTCTATTATTCGGTATCCTGGAGGCACGTTAGGAGCAAATTCATAAAGAATATGGCTTGGTTTTCCATTAATATATGATCCGCTCACTATATCACATTCGACTCTTACCACTGTTGTCGATAAAATGTTAACTGGGAGTTGCGACTCGTGTATTATATTGGCTTTAAGAGTTTTATTACCAAATCCTAGTAAAGTTCCTGGAGAATTAGCTTTTTCAAAATGGATATCTTTAGAGCAGAAGATAAACGATTTCAACGTGTTATTATTGCAAAATAAATTAAAAGCGACTCCTTTTTTTACGTTTGACTTTAGATAATCAGAAATATCTTGCAGTTCATAAGTGCCTTCTGGTATGTCTACGACTTCGTTATTGTCATAATAATATTTATTGTTTCTGTTATCAATGTTAGGTATTGAATTGAATGTTGAGAAATATAACAGAGCACACTCGTATTCATCATCAAATTGTAAAGCTGGATAATAGGTAGTGGATAAAATAGAGGTGTTGCCTGTTATTGACAGCGTGAAAGACATTTTAGAAATGATGGTAATAAAAACACGTTTATAAATATATAGTCACAATACTTTATTAGAACATTTTATACAAATAGTATTAGCATAACATTTTTTCCAAAATTCACTTAGGAACTTTAAACATAAATGACCACAATTAGATGTATTAAAACGTTGATATCTACAATAATTGTATGTTATATTAAATTTTAAATATCTTAGTAACTCAATTGGTGGCTTTAAATCACCAAAGCTATCAAAATACTCACAATAGTTAAAATGTTTTACATAGGCTACCCAATGGGTTCCTTCATTCTCTGAGCTATCTAAATTAACAATCGCACACTCAATGTCCTTAGGCTTTGGCGGCAATTCATTTCTCATGAAAACACCTCTAAAGTAAGGTATGTGTTTAGTAGCATACTCTAATATGTCTATATCAGTGAGAGCACGCTTGGGTAACCTTTCTATTAGTTTTTTGAACTATTTACAAAAAGACCATTGCCTTTTTTATATGGTTTTATATATAAGCCTTTTCCTAAGGCGATACTTTCCATCGTTTTATTATGACGTTGGGCTTCTTCCAAATTCTTTTTAGCTGCTTTATGATCATTTACAGCTTTAGTAATACCTGCTGCACCTCCAACCAATGCACCTAGAGCAGACAGTCCTGCGAATATTGGTATAAGTGGTAAAATACCACCTGTTTTTGGTAACGGTATTACACGAGGCAGACACACTCCTTTTTTATTTTTTATCAGTTTTTTCGCAGCTGAATATGCAGCTTTAATAGCTCTAGAATTGCTTTTTGGTTTTAATTTTTTCAGTCGTTTATGTATTGTAGAGACGATCGATTTAAATGTTCTCACGCCAGCACCATGCTTCATTTTGGTTTTCATCACTTTGCTCACAAGCCACGAAGACAGTTTTTCTCCTCTTCCTGCATTTTTCGATTTCATCCGTTGCTTTGCCATATTTAATAATTCTAAATCAGCTCTGTGTCGATCTTCCAATTTATTTGAATTATCGTATGCTATATCGTGTCTCATGCAAGCATTATCAAGCTCATTAACTCCTTGATCACCTCTCAATAATCGTTTTCTTAATCTGGTACCAGGTCCACAGTAATTGTACCCAGGTAAATGCAATTCAAATGGTAAGTTATTTATGATGCTGTTAACGAGTCCACCACCGTGCATAGCTGAGTTATAAATGAGATAAAATATCTAAATTGACTTAATTTTATATACTTAGGTATGTAACTCTATAGAAAAGATAATCATACAATTGCTCGTTTTTCAATCCAACTGTTTTCAGTACTAGGTAGACCTAACCACTTTACGAATAATTTATTACCTTTTTTTCTTATAACCTTTTCAATTAGATACACATTAGGACACTTAGTTTTTTGAAGTTCTTGTTCATAAAAACTTCCTAAAATTGGTTGATAGTGTAGATCTTCTATGGAATAAGTGATAGGTTTAGAACCATGAACTTTTTTAATCAAAAACAATTCCGTAGACCAGTTTGGGGTGTATCCTTTTTCAAAGTTACCTTTATATTTACTTATACGAACATGGTCACCAACTTCTAATTTTCTGGTCTTTGACAGACAATTAATTTCCTGTGATTTGATTATATTTCTCAATACTTCACTTTGGTTTGATTGGTTAACATCGTTTGGTTTATATTTTATTGTTCGATGTATTGTGTTATTGTATGTTGCCATAACACTTTCTAAAAGCTTTCCAATCCATTTATAACTACCATTCAAACTAAATTTTTTATACAACTTGTTCTTGAGAGTTTTGATTAGTCTTTCTACTATAGAAGCCTTTTTTATGGAATATGTAGAGTAATGATTAATTTTATTTTTTAGCATAACTTTTTTAAATTCATCGTTATAAAATTCTGTGCCCATGTCAGTTTGTAAGTTAACTGGCTTTCGATAATTTTTAAATAATAGCGAACTAAATGCATTTGCTATTTCGGATTTAGTCTTCGTTTTAACAGGGATAGCCCAGGAAAATTTAGAAAAACAATCTATTACAACAAAAATATACCTATATCCATTATTACAACTTTTTATATTTTGAAAATCCATAAGATCAGCTTGCCATAAATCATCAATTCCTCTTAATATTACAGATCGTCGAACAAAGTTTTTACGAGCTGTTTTATGAATTTCATTTACTATTTGTAGCTTACTCATTTCTTTGATTTAATGATTTGGTCTAATTCAGCCTTTGTATAATAATCTGCTTTTAAATTCTCAATGCCTTTTTTAACATCTGCTTTTAAATCGTTGAATATTATATCGACTTCTTGCTTTTTTACAAACAATTGAGATTGGCTGTCTACGTATTCCTTGTTCACAGCATCGGTATTTTTCAATGGAATTGTAATCCCAGTCAACCTTGTATTTTGTAAATCGAACTCTCCGGTTTCAGTTCGCATCAAGACTTTATCAAAATTTTCTAAAAAGTCTCGTAAACGCAATCGTTTATGAATATGATGTCCAAACTTATCCATTATTGTGAACTGATGGGTGTTGTTGACAAAGATCAAATGATACTATTTTTAGAAATGTATGCTATTTATTAAGGTATAATGTTGCTTTCGCGCAGTTCTTCTATAATAGATATTATTTCATTATCTAACCCAGTGTTACCAGCATCTTTTGAAGCAATCAATAGTTTTAATCTTTCAACCAGTTCATTAGGATTGTCCCAGTAAACGTAGTCAACATTTTTCTTCCACTGTTTCAACAGAGGTAGTCCTTTTCCTTGATGAAGTAAATCAGGTTGACTACTGTCAGTGCTCGCTGAAACTTTACGCAACTTAAATAGCGGTTTTATTATATTCAAGTATTTTCGACCTCTGTTACTTCTGATTGGTTTATTTGGATCGAATTCTCTTCGGTGCACATTTGTTTCTAGTAACATTATTTTATAATGTCTCAAATCTTCATCAGTTATTGCAGATATATTAGGTACTTTTTTAAACAGAAGTTCCTTTATACCAGGAGTATATTTGTACTTGTTTGCACCAACTTGAATATAATCATCAAAAAGAGTTACACGCGAAGATCCCATCATGTGTTTACCTCGTTCATTTCTCACGCCAAACGGAACATCTTGTAAAGTTTTGGAAGACATGGACCACGAAGAAATTTCTTGATCACTTGAACCTGATTGCACTGATTTAAATGACTCCTCATTTTCTTCATTATCAGATTTTTCTGAATTCTCATAGCTTTCATCTGAATCATTAGAGTCTCTTGGACTAAATACGTCGAACTCGATGTTAGAATCTCTCTTAAGAGTTTTGTCCTTGTCTAATGGACTTGAAGTTTCAAATTGTACTCCTTTAGTTTGGGAACACGTTTTAGATTTTTCCACCATTTCATTAAGAGGACTTGTAATTGGTTTAAAAACAGATTCCAAAATACTATTGTTTTCCATTTCAATATCTCGCATCTTTTTAACCTTATTTTTAACAGCTGCCGCAGCCTTTACAATTTGTCTCTTTAGATTTTTTTCCATATCTTTAAATTGAATTTCAATTGATTGAACTATTGTCAGTGTTCTCACGAAAGTGATAACATGTGTTTTTACTTCAGCTATTTATAGTAGGCTAGCAATAGAGTGTAATCAGAAATACAATCGTGTTATATTGGCGAATACTCGCCTACAAATTGGACACTTATTACCAATGGAAAAAGCACACTTTGCACAAGCCGCAGCATGACCACAAGGTAAAAAACAAGTGTTAAGCTCTTCTTCTAAACAAATTTTACAGATTATTGAAGATGATGTATTTACTATCAAAGGTAGATCATCCAGTGGAGTCTGTTGGCAATTTTTTTTAATTTCTTCGTATACATAATTTTTCATGCTCTTAACGTAGTCTTTTCCTTTCATTACTAAAACATACGGACATGACTGGAACCAGCGCGCATGCTCTACCCATGGTTGATCTTCAGAGTTCCAGTCTTTAAGCCTTCCATCGCAGTAAAAACAAATAACTCTGTCGTCACAGCCTGCATAAAAAAATCCTGCTTCAGCCATTTCTTGTGGTTTTTGTGTTAATCCTCGAGGCCAGGTATCGAAACTTCTTAAACGTTTGTATACAGTGGAGTATATACGGTTCACAGGATTATTAAACATGATTTCTATATTTAATTATTAAGTTTACTGCTATTAGCTGTTTACTTTTCAACACCTCGACAAGCATTGACATATTTACGACATACATACTAATGAAACACAACAAACGTATCGAATTTCTTTCGGTAACATCCTTTGTTTTTTTCACAATCCTTGTTAATCACTACATAACTGTAGGGTTCTTTCCATATATTTGCACACATTTCTCTAAATTCCTGCCACGTCATATCTGTATTGACGTGTTCATCATAAATATGTCTCATATTTATATCATCTTGCTTAAAGAGAACAATTAAATTTGCATTATCTCTCACTAACTGTTTTGGTATTTTGCTATAAGTCTGATTTAGATAAAAACAGTCTATATATTTATGTCTTCCCATTGCAAAATAGTCGCGCATATTATTTTGATTCTCACACGCTACGTCATCGAATATAATTATTGAGTTACATTTTGCTGCCTCTGGAGTAAGAACTTCTTCATTTTCATGATACTTAGAAAAAGTAACACCAGGAACCATTCGTAATACCTGTTCCAAATACATGTATCTCGGTTGATAAAGAGTTTTTGAATAAACATAAACATTTTTAAATTGCAAACCATTTTCATGTAAGATGAGTCCGATAGCCAAATTAGTTTTTCCACAGTTCGACGGGCCACATATTATACATCGTATTGTATTTGGTAAAAGCTTTCCATGACGAAAACTGCGTTTTTCAGAATTAATATTTATATTTTCGAATTTTAATGATATTGGCTGCTTAACGAACTTCATTGCAAGAGCGCTTTTCGCAGAATGATAAGTAATGTTTAGTAACCACATTAATAAACATTATAATTTTCACCGGAGGCTTTGAGAGTTCTAAAACATGTTGATCAAAATTATTACACCGGAAGCTTTGAGAGTTCTAAAACACAAGTGGCGAGAGATAATCAATTTTTAGTTATTGGGTGTTCTACTCCAGCCACATCTGTTGATTAAACGATATACCCAACTGCAACAAGTGAGCGCAGCAAGCGGAGCGAACGCAGTTGGGTATATCGTTTAATCAACAGATGTGGCTGGAGTAGAACACCCAATAACCACCTACTGATTAACTTTGAGAAAAAATGATAGTAGGGACCTCAATGTCATTTTTAAAGACCTATCCATAGACACCCACCCCACACGTATAGGTTTGAAGAAAAACATGTTTTTTGTTCCAGTTCCATGTATGGTATGCCCTCCCTTAAACTTTTATCAGAAAGCGGTTTACAGAATACATCTACCTACCAAGTTTCAATTCTGTAGTTGCAATAGTTTCGGAATAAAATGGCTGTGACATACGGACGGACAGACGGACAGACAAACGGACAGACAGACGGACAGACAGACATGGCGAATCTATAAGGGTTTTTTTCCATTCGGCTACGGAACCCTAACACCCGAAAAACCATATTGATTTTCAGACTTTTTTACCAACCCCTCGCAAAAATCCTGCAACACGTATTTACTTATTTATTTACAGAAGTACTTTTGTAAATTAAGGTCTATAAGTTAATATATATAATTAAAAATAATAAGTAATATCCGGTGGGAATTTTCAGAAAATCCTTTCGGATACCTTCGTCAAAATAACTATCTGCATGCCAAATTTCAGCGCAATCCGAAACAATATTGATTTCAGACTTTGTTACCCCATTTCACCCTGTCAGGGGTTGAATAAAGCCTGAAACAAGTATTTACTTATTTATTTACTGGAGCACTTGTGTGAAGTTTCGAATAGAAAAGACTTTCTAATCTTGTTTCTCCATACAAACTTTAAACCCCTATTTCATCCCCTAAAGTGGTGAATTTTGGTAAAACCTTTCTTAGTACACCCTTACGCACGAAGACAAATGTACCCTCCAAATTTCAAGTCTCTAGTACCAGCCGTTTAGGCTGTGCGTTGTCTGTCAGTCAGTATGTCAGGACAAAGATTCTTATAGTATTAGAAGATAGTAGATAGAAATTGTGTACCTATCGACGTGATCGACAATTCGTAAGACGGAGGAAGAGTAGAAACTTTTTTGGGATGGGTAAAAAATGTTAAACTCGCTTCAGGAAATTTTCACGAAAATTCGGAGGAAGACGGAGGGAGAATAAACCAAATGCTCATTGTTAATGTTCAAGTTTACACTTCTGCCGGCAGGAGTGCAACCCGTTGTTTTTAGGGTTCCGTAGTCCTGACAAGGTTTATAGTTTCGTCATGTCCGTCTGTCTGTCTGTCTGTCTGTCTGTCCGAAGTTTTGCTAAGAGACTGTTAATACTAGAAAGCTGTAATTTTAAGGGGGTATGTATATAAATTACGCCGACTAAGTGCTGAAATAAAATTTTGAAAAATATTTTTGGTAGCTCCCCTATGGGAGCTACTAAAAAATTCAACCCCACTTCATTCACCCCATTTTTTTTTCAGGGTATACCCCATCGTGTGGCATATCGTTGAATAGGTATTTTAAAATAACTTAGCTACTACCATTAATTATTAACGGTTGCTACTACCATTTTTCGATTGAATGCTCCATTTACGAAATTATAAACTTTAAAGTGAAAATTTTTGTTCCAGTAGGGCGTCCCCCCCCCCCCCTCTAAAAGCTAAACTGCTGGCTTGAAAAATCTGGGAAAATTCGTGATAATAGCGCATTTTATGAACTTTAATGGAAAATTATAGCGGTTCAGATAACTTTATTAGTTTAGCAGTAATACTCGTTGATTTTTGGTGTTGGATAATTTTGTAGCAAATACAAAATCCTTAGAATAAATCATTTAAAGTGACAAAGACGAAGTACCTAGTTGCTTGTTTATAACGGGTAAAGACTTTCATTGAATAACAGGCTACTACGGAACCCTACACTGCGCGTGGCCCGACAGGCACTTGGCCGGTTATTTTTATTTATCATCAGGCGTATCATATTATCAGGCGGTATTACTCTACGTACTATATCAGACACTTACGTTATATTGATGAGAGTGACAGAGACAGTCCTTCTATATAAGCGAAGATAAAACGGTTATTGACACATTTTGTGAAGTTTTATGGTCAAATGCTTGCTACTTACTAATAAACAATATTACATCCCTATCTTTCATTAGACAGTTTTCATCAACACCAAATAACAGTAAAAATACAATACACACGGTTGAAACGCAATGATTAAATGCGCAATTACTTAAAATTAATGCAGTTACAATTTGTCTGGTAACACTGCAATTTGTCCTTTGAATAAAACGTTTCGTGTTGAATTACCTAATGGCTAATGGCTACGTATATCACGGGTCCTGCAGGCAAAATAAAATTATACAGGTTTTATAGCCGACGGTGATTCAGTGGCCCCAAGGGTGTGAAACGGACGTTTTATAGCCTGTATTGACGTGACATAGACGCTCTTGTCTGAAATCGTTGTAGTTATTTTAGCTGCGCAGATATTGTTGTCTATTTGGATGTTGTCTAAACTTTACCTTTGAAATTGTTGCATTCTCTGTTTTACTCAAAAAGGTTTATATATTCCACCAAACGTGAATAACTCAACGTTCAAACTTCAAACTCAATTCGGGTGTCTAATATTCTTGGGTTTTTTTACTTGAATGGTAAGGTATATTAAAGCACTATTTAGGGTTCCGTAGCCGAATAGCAAAAAACGGAACCCTTATAGATTTGCCATATCTGTCTGTCTATCTGTCCGTCCGTATGTCACAGCCATTTTATTCCGAAACTATTAGGACTACAGAATTGAAACTTGGTAGGTGGATGTATTCTGTAAACCGCTTCCCGATTTTTATACAAAAATAAAAAATATAAAAGTTTAAGGGATCCCATCTCATCCATCTCTCCCATCCCATACATGGAACTGAAACAAAAAAAAATTGTTTGTTCAAACCTGTACGTTTGGGTCTATGGATACGTCTTTAAAAATGACATTGGGGTTCCTAAAACCATTTTTTTTTTCAAAATCAATCATTTAAAAGATAGGTGCGTCTAAAGTGCTAAAATGTGTCACCCCCTCCCCTCTAACTTTTAAAATAAGGGAGTGAAAAATCTAGAAAAAATATATTATGTGGATATTAATAAAAACTTTCTACGAAAATTGGTTTGAAGGAGATACAGTCAGCCGTTTTTGAGAAAATATTGACCGCAAAGATAACTTTGTTTTTCATACAAACACTATAAAAAACAAAGTTATTTTTGTAGTTGCGAAAAATCATAGTTATAGAATACTATACTGTGTTACGGAACCCTACGAGTGCGAGTCCGACTTGCACTTGGCCAGTTTATTTAATAATATAAATCCAAAAACACGATTAATTTGAAACCACTGATAAACTAATTCAGATATTCAATTCGACATTTCTAATTCTAATTCAGTTAATTTCAGTTCGTCCGTGAACAAGGCGCTTGTAACAGCACCGAAATAACGGAAACTCAAACCTTAAAAAAATATCCCGTAAACAATACCAATAATACTAAATACTACTAATAATACTAATACTAAATACTAATAAGTGTTCATGGTAACTGATACTAATAGTGTCAGTGACCATGAAAACTTATATAAGAAACAATATCATCTTGCCTTAAGAATATCTCAAAACATTATTTACAAAGGCTACATACAAAGATCTCAACGCTTTGAAAAAAAACCTTCATAGCAAGGTCTTTTCACACAGCGTTAAAAGTACAGAACACAAAGGATACCACAAACTCCCGTCCTACTAAAGTGGATACACTGTGGTTATAATACAAAAACCCATAGACAATTTTCTATTATGCTGTGTGACCGTTCGTCGTTAGGATCATGAAGACAATAAATGAATTGACAGAGAATCATGTTGTATAGGTTGAATTTGTTTGTTTTAAAATGGGACATTTTTGGTAGAGTAACCTTTGCAGCTACAGCTTTAGCTTTAATATAGACTTTAACAGTCGGGACACTACATTCCATATAACAATGTATAATTTATTTTATGAGTGTATCGACCGAGAAAGAATTTAAATGGTATAGTTTTTTGATATCCCTAAACAGAAGTCTAAACTACTACACTTACTTGTTTTTTTCTTTTCAGTTCGTTTTTTAACACTTCACTTTTTGCGCAGTCGGGTCTTTTGATTTTTTAATTTAATGTTTTATTTTATAAAATACTCATATTAACCTCAGACATCTATAACATAGACAAGGCCATTTATGTTAACAAACCGTTATCGTTCTCGTTTCTTGATTTCCCAAGCACGTAATTTAAAAAGTTTGTTCTCTGGTTAGTTCTCACGTATACTGGCTCCACTGGTCAGCGTTTTATGTCTGGTAGCGGAGCCGTAGCTCCTTATTAAGTAAAGGACGTCTCCTAGCCTCTAATTGATTTAAAGACCTCACTGACAATGACAGTAGAGCTTATTTATTGTACCGTCTTAAATGGATTATGGCTTGATATTTGAGCGCCCTATTGATTGATGAGATTTTTTTCCAAGAATAATTTTTCTATTTTGGAACCCAAAATAGATTAATATCATCCGACGTTTAGAGAATAATTGAATTTGTTCAGTAAATATTTTTGAGACATTGAGCAATCTTCGTGATTGTATTTGTTGTGAAGCAGTGTTGTGAAAAGAAAAAGGAGGGTTGTGAATGTTAGAAATTCAGTGAATGCTTTGTAGATGTAATTTTTATATTGTCTGCTACGATCTGCTTCTTGATATTTTTACATGTAGGTAAATTATATTACAGTCGTTTCTCATTAAAGGTACGGCCACACCGCGGCGTCCTGCAATCTGCGGGCATGATCTCAGTACTTTTCAATTGTTTTCTGATCGCGTTTGTTGTGAACCAGTCGGTACAAATACTACTGCGCTATCTGATCGCCGCCTAGATCGCGCACGCAAGACGCTGCGGTGTGTCAGTACCATAACTTAATTCTTGTTGTTAATAAGCTTTTTTAGATGCTTTTACTTTAAGCAACATTTTATTACGTTTAACTAGCAAGCTAGGCAACTTCCTTGTACACTAGTTCTTAAAGCTTTTAAGCCGCCCCGCACCCGCCTAATTGATTTACTAACGCGACACTCAGAATTTAAGACCTGTCAAGCTCTCTCTCTCCACATTAACTTACAAAAAATACCGTAGCAATTTCACTTTGACTTTCGTTACGTTTCCTATAAATAAACCCAAAAAGAACTCGAGGTGGGTTAATTTGATAAAAAGAGTTTACCGCACCAACAAAAGGCATTTAAGCGCAAAGGGAGAGAGAAAGCAGAAAACGACGGAAGGAAAATGAATGATTATAGCAAAAAGGGCCATCAAAACGAATGATAAACGAGCTTAATCCGAGACCCATCCTTGTTTTATTACCATTGGACGATTGTAAAAACGTATTAGTGGGCGTCGCCGCAGTTGCACGCCCGTCGCCCGTCGCACGATCTATGACACTTAAGTTGACCTTTTTATAACCGATAGAAGGCATTCGCGGTTATTTATTGGCCCTTTATTGCCCTGGAATACAATCAAACAACGATAGATCCGATTCAATATTAAATATTAAACTTGTGATCCAAGAAATAGTATCATTGCTATTCCAATTGATTGCTAGAGGGCTTAATTTCTTCGACATTGTCCTGATTTCCTAAGGGTTACTATTCATTATTTATCTGGCAATACTAAAAGGAATTTTATCGTGAACAAACGAAGTCGAATTCGAAGTTTGCAGAATATCATCTGGATACTTTTTCTCGAAATAACTAAATTATAAGGGTTCCTTTTTGACATTTTACCCGAGTAAATTGAGTCGATAGGATATTCGCAAAAGATATTTTAATACGTATACTTATCATTAATTGGTTAATTTTAATAATGTGACTTTAATTGGGTATATTTAATTTAAAATGCTCCTTTTTTAGTAATTGCAACTTTTTGTAGGTTGACATGTTGTAAGTGTCTATCTGTAAGTGTTTTTCTTAATTTTAAAGCCTAGGCTTCTCCACTCTACAGTTTTCAAAATATTTTAAAAAATATTATTTTACAAAAATGTACAAAATTCAATTTCATTCATAATTTCACATTACTAATTTAATTTATTCGTTAAACATTGTAGATTTATTATGTAAAAATTAAATTTAATATCGAAACGTTTGTCATTAATTTTGATAGTGAACAACTTTACCAGTTCTTTGCAAACTGTTTTACGCTTTCATAAAACTCAGACAATAGGTACTTCTTTTTACTGCACGATGCTTTTACTTTGGAAGGTTATTTCGCTTCCCATATTCTTTTCAAATTGTTTTTTAACAGGGTTGTATAAAAGTCGCTGTTAAAATTTATTGGGTGCATCTCTACACAACTTTATGCGTAAATTTGTCATGTTGTAAAGATTTTATTATTAAACATTTCACGTTAAATTACTTTGCATAAACATTTAAAAACAGTTGAATATCATCATAATGTATCATACAGTCGATGCATTGTTTTAGAGTTTGAATCATACTGTATAACTGAATTAAAATAAGATCCTACGGCACGGGCCCGATAGAAGAGACGTAAAGCGAGAACGGGGCGCTGACGAGGCGTCTTCATCTTCATCAGCCAATCTCTGTCTACTGCTGGACTTGCGTCTCACCTATGGCACGCCACTAAGTTCGATCTTCAGCTCTTTGTTTCCAGCCGCTGCCAGCTAGCACACGAGGCATCTTACAACTTTTTAGTCACTTTCATATAAAATCAGGGAAGTCTTGCGATGCAAAACATACAGAGAGGACGCGGCAGAGACGTGTCTTTCTCCTACGTCTCGCGTCTTGCTTCTCAGCCAGACAGAAGTGTCTGGCTTGCGCCTTACGTTTGCTTTAGAAATTAAATATGTCTCAAAACATTAAACGTTCTACGTAGATTTATTTTTCTCTACGTAGAGTTATGTATGTACCTATGTGTAATAGTACAATAATAATAATTTTAAAGGTTTTTTTGAGGGCTAAATAAAATTCTGACCCCCGGCTTGCCTTGACCGGCCTACCGGTGGTGGGAATCGCAAGAGCCAAGATCTAAGCTCCAAGGTGGAAGTGTTAAAAGCATAAAACTGCTAGTAGCGTTTAGTGAAAGTGCAGCACACCTTTCGACACCCAAAGCTATATACGCCAATGTTGCTCCTCGGCGCCAATATAACGGTCCGCCTTTATGGGGGGCCCATTCAGTATATAGCAAGTCACCACCCTTATATATATTAACACGCCTTAATATTTTGAAATGAGGCATAATTGACGGGTGCCGTACTTCATCCCATAGACCAAGAATCAGAAGGCATCTATGACCCGAGAATGTTTACTTGATTAAAAGATAATAATAATAATTAATGTTACTTAATTAACTTAATAATATTTTTACAACATATAGACTGGCGTTTTTACACTCTTACTTGTTGGCAAGTGACGATGTGCACTATGCTTAGAATGGAAACTAGCTCTCAAGGAAAGATGTCGAAATATATCAGATGTTTGGCGACAAATAGAGGGTGGTGACTGGCCAGGCGGATACTGGACAATGCCCTACCACCGTGCAAGGGGCGTTACTAGATTGTTATATAAGCTTGAACACCACCTGTACCCGTATATTTTATAAAAGTTCAAAGCGGTATACAGATGTGGTAGAGGAAAATTTCCTTTTAGTTCTATACGAAGCAATCGTATTTTATCCACTAAACTGGTTTGCATTGAGTTCTCAATCCTCTTCAAACAAAAATTGCTCTTTGGCATTATTTTCCGCTTTGTCAGTAATACTCGTGAAATAGAAATGCTGTTTTCGTTTGAACAGCTTAAAGTCCAGTTAAATTACAGACCATGTATGATTTAACATTTATAAGTCATGATAACAGGAGCAGTGTGGTGTCTTCGAAAATTTTGGCAAGCTTGTTTTTCTGTTATAGGCAAACGTCATCGCTTCCCATCACGCGAGCGCCTAGAATGTTCTGTTATCTTATAAAAAATATATATAAAATCTTTACCTCTATACACTACATCTCTATGAGCATACGAGTAAAACAAGAGGCTCATTATACCGTCTAGGGTGCCTTCCGAGTCCTCATTCAATGAGACGTGAGGGCCCCATAAGTGTCCCAGTTCTCCCTTTGCAAGCGAGGGGTTGCAAGTACCCTAGGACCCCCAAATACGAAAGCAAGGAACTGAGCATTGAAAGGTTGACGGCTTTGATGAACAAGCGTGTTTTTGTATTATACATATTCAGTGACTTCAATGTAAAAGTTACGAGCCCTGTTATTTTAATCGACTCCACAAAATGAGGTGCTTTAATTTTTTTTTAGTCATTAAAGTCAAGCGTTTGACTACTATCTTACCTGATGTAAAGTAACGATGTGGTTAATGATGTTGAAGAAAATACCTAATCACTCGTGACTTTAAAACCCAAATGGTACCGTTTCGGAAACACAGACTAAGGCTATTGCAGAGTTTTCATCCCTAGCAGGTACGTATGATGAATGTGGAAGGAAATGCGGATTGATGAAATGTCTACTACCGCGTGTGGCGCGTATCAATACGTCTGGGTGCCCGATGTATAATTCAAGCAACTATGCGGCAATGCTCGAATCTCTGGAGTCTTTTGCTTATTAGCTCATCAAGGGAGTACTTCCGAAACACCAGTAGATTCAACAGTCATTCAGTTTTCCTCTTTTGTTTGCAGATCTAGTGTTGCCCCTTACGCGCCAGCGTTTAACAATCGATTTCTTAAATATCCTATTAAGCTACTATAGAACATTAAAAAATTGGTTATTAACTCATTTATCACATTTTAAGAACACACGACGCTTGTTGGCGGTGAGTCATGACGTCTGACTTTTAGCAGAACTCTGGATTGCCTGAATACATTTTGTCCTTCAAAACGAAAAACATACATTTTCTTTTAAGGTTTAAAATTGACAAAGTACCTCAAGCTGAGAAAATCTAACAACTAGAGAAGATTTTAGAACCGTTTCTTTAAACTACGATTCGAAATTTCGTAGTACTAAAGTACGTAAAATTATAAACTTACTGTTCAATAAACCTGGTTGTAGCCTACTAAAAATAAAATCATACTCTCAAACAATTTTAATAATTACAATATTCTTTGTTTGAAATCCTATATAAATCCTTAATTAAATGCTAGATTTAATAAAAGCCTTTTGATAACTTTAATATGAAAATTAAAATAAAGCCCAATTACAGGCTGTTACGAAGAAAATAATCTTAATGAAATCCGCGTAAACGTGGCCCGTACGATAAAATATTTCGGGTTAAAATATCGCTTTCGGAAGTCATAAAGAAAATTTTATCTAATGAATAGGTATTACACTTTTGACATTTAAAACCGTTTGCAGACAATGTTCCCTGATAATTTATTAAAAGCTAAAGTTAGCGTAACTCGGTTTCTATGCTGTAATTATTTAATGAGGCCAAAAGTTACGGAAACTTCTGCGTCTATAATTTACATTAATTCACGAGTAAATAAGTGCAGGTTTATATTAAAATACAAGGGGTAATTTTTGTTTTATGATAAAGTTATTTTTATTACGGCCGGTTACGCATTTGACCACTTTCTCACTCTGGTAATGTTTTAAATGCATGAAGGCAGTGAGACGAGGCGTTGGACAACTGATCGAATGAACATCGCGTGTGAATTTTTTGCTAAGAGCGCTAGTGGAATAGTGCTTTCAAAGGTGTTTTCAAGGTCCGCAAAATATCAAATGTCATTTTCAGTTTGGGGTATAACGGATTTATCTCAAACTGACAATAACATATTATTCCATACATCTATTACATTAAATATAATTATACATTATAATTATATTACAACAATCACGTCTTTTTCCCGGTGGAGTACGCAGAGACTATTTCTTTCATCAAGCTACGATTCTGACATACCTCTTTTACTTTTTCCACTTTCATGAGTGCCTTCATACATGCTCACCAGTCATTTTTCTCACTTTTGACTTGGCCTTTCATACACATATCGTTACATTTGACATTAATTATGAATTGTATGGATAACAGCTGTCATCAGAACTATCTTACTCAGAGATGCCACGTAGGGAGCGAGAAAATGGTATAGCTGGCACCAAACATTATGCCACAACTCGGTGAACCGATTGTCAAAGTAAGAAGTTGTTACATCTGTATTTTGTATAAATGATTATTTTTTAGGGTTCCGTACCTCAAAAGGTAAAAAAAATGCCATTGACCATTTTGAATATTTATTTTCTGTTCGATGTAGGAGGATTCTAAAGACATTTCTGAAAATATAAAGTAAATAATCCGAAAACACTAACTAGGGTGCATAAAGGCATTGGTCACACTTTTAAAAACATTTGAACAATATTATTATCTGTATTTCTGTATTTTATTTATAGTTGGTACATATGATATGTATGATTTTTTTTTATATTGTCTGATCAGATGATTATTTTTAGGTTGTGTATATATATATATATATAAATTATTTATTATTCATTAAAATGTCTATAAGTACTAGTATTAAAATTAATTTATATACAATATATACTACTCCTAAAACTATAATACAGACTATATAAAATCTACAAATAATAAAACTGGCCAAGTGCGAGTCAGCATCGCGTCTATTATCGCACACTTAGGGAGGGTTCCGTACAATACGAAACATAACAGAGTTTCAACCTCATGTATTTGATTAATTAATATTACCAAGAATATTTGGTTTGGTCGCGATCTAGAAAGACGGGGCTCGTTTACTAGCGCCATCTATGTCATTTTGCTGAAACTAATTAGATAGATGGCGTTTAAAAACACGTTTTTTGTATGGGGACCCCCATTAATTTTTAACTTTATTTTGTTTTTAGTATTTGTTGTTCTAGCGGCAACAGAAATACACCATCTGTAAAATTTCAACTGTCTAACTATCACGGTTAATGAGCTATAGCCTGGTGACAGACAGACAGACAGACAGACAGACAGCGGAGTCTTAGTAATAGGGTCCCGTTTTACCCTTTGGGTACGGAACCCTAAAAAACTGAATTAAGGTCGCTGTCCGCTGGTAGGGTACCCAAAAAGCTGGCGACATTACCTCTTTGAATGGCAAGACTAATTCGTTGGCCGAGGTACGCGGCTGCTCTTTGATCATCAGACATCTATCAGACGTCTGGACAACTCCTTTACAAAACCGCGTGCTTGTTGACCCCACGAGCCCATGGTCTCGACCCCAAACGGAAAAAATGCGTAATTGTCTCCAATGTCTGCATATTTCCTCCGCTTGAGGGCCTCTGCCGCGTCTGCGGCGGCTCCTGCAGCCCGTGAGGTACTGTTAAGGTGGGATGCTGCTAACGTATCGGCACACGTTGCATCCCACACTAGAGGCTTTCCATGACACCAAGGAATCAACGTCATGCCGTCAGGTCTCTTGCCATCGTCACGTGAAATACCGTTCGGCTCTAAAATAGCCGGCGCGTTGACGGTGGCAAGGGCCCGACGGATTACGTCGTTTAGTGAAGCGTGTCGTGAAAGACGACCTGCACTGCGGCATGCATGCGACATGATAGGCCGTGGTGGCCTAGATGATCAACCTCGTCGCCACAGCGACAGCGGTGCGGCTCTGTTCTAGAGATGCCCAGACGCAGTCCCAATATATATATATATATATATATATATATATATATATATATATATATATGTTTATATATATATATATAGTTACTTGTAAAAATGTGTAATAGAAAGCAAAAAAACAATATTATTAAATCGAAATATTTTATCATACTATGTGTCTGAGATATTAAGAAGATACAACAAACGCAGAATCGTATCAAAATTGGAGCAACTCGACGGCAGAGTGGATTTATTCCGGACATCTCCGGATGCTTTTACCTAAGAGTATTTCCCCTAATTCCCGACTACAACTAGGGGCAGGGGCAGTTTTCGCGTACCTGCTAATCGGTTTTAAGTATCCCCTTAGTAATTCTATTGGCTACTGTTACCCTCTCGCCCTTTTTACTCCTGACTAAACAAAGAAATAAAATCTGAGAGAGTCTTACGAGAACAAAATGTTTTCAAGCTTGCGAAAGATCTTGCGGATTATTTTTGGTGATAAGATTTTCCACTTCACGGACCTTAGCCTCCTTTTCGTCGGAAACATAGGTATATATTTTGTTAAGTAAGCAATTATATAGTTTTTTTATTAGCTGGGTCCCTTAGTGTTACTTGGTTTTTCGGTACATAAAGTCCATTATGTTCATTCTAAGTATATTATTTTATTTAAAAAAATCATATAACCTTTTAATCAAACAAAAATCGCATTTATTAGCGTAATTTAAAAAGAAAATTATTTTAACAATATATCATTGTATCACCTGCTAAAAATAATCACAAAATTGTGGTTGTCAATTTACAATACTATTATTATATAATGGGAGAAGGCACTGGCTTGGAGTTTTGGCGGGAAATGGTTTATGTTTCACTGTATTTTTTCCTAAAACTTATGTTCTTTCGCAATTGATTGTGTAATAAATGTAGATTATTAATCATTAAGTGCCGGTAAACACACACGCGAGTGTAGGAAAACAGCACAATGTTGAAAAACATGCTGTTTTCGTTCTCACCAAAATTCCACTGAAAATCTTTAGTAAAGTCCACATCTTTACTGAAGGTATGACTTGGACTAGACTATGACTTCAACCTGACCTTGAAATGTGACTTTGACCCAACTTAATGACATGAATTTATAAAAAAACATGATCAATTTTTAAACTTGACACTTTTAATGTACACTAAATTATGTCAATATAGGCTAGACACCGTGAATGTACTACCCAAACCTAGGCACATAGCTTTTCTCTCTCTCTCTCTCTCTCTCTAAATTATGTATCTTCTGATCCTCATTGCAATGTAATTCAGTGTGATACCATAACACATGCATAATTATTGTCTTCGAATAACGTAACAAGATTGACGTTTGATTTTGACAGAAAACATAACGCGCGAAGCTGACCGAAAACATTAAACTTTTGCTAACGCGATTAAAATGTCCATACCGGATTCATATATAAAAATTGATTCCTAATTAATAAACACCAAAAATAATTATGAGTAAAATAAAACAGTCTAATCTGAGTGTCCAATAGTATGAACTAGATGGTTTTGTATGTTCACAAAACAAACTTAATAACAAAGGCAAAAATTTAAATTGCTTTACAAATAGATTCGTTAGCAAAATTTAAAATTTTGTTACTGAGTTTACCCACCCCACCATCTATGTACGAAAAACAACATCCTAAATAAATGTTTTAAATTCATCTAACAAAATGTTTTATATTGTAACAAAGCTCATAACACGGTGAAACAAGATAGCAACAGCTTATCGGATATATTCAAACATAATATTTTGTGACTAAAATAATATTACATTACATTCGTTAAACGTGCAGAACATAACAATGATAAATGAATAATATTTGTAAAATTCGATTACATTTTTTGGATTCCGTGCCTGGGAAAGGTAAACCCCTGTCTGCAGTTTGTCTGTTGTCTGTCCATTTTATAAAACGCGGGTTATCAAGTTGAAATTATAATCAAATTCTAAGATCACTTGAGCTGTAATAATTTAAGATCGTTCACAAAACATTCATCATTTTCAGTATTGTAGTAGCTATAAATTGATAGGCAAGACTACGAAAACAAAAGTCAGGTCTAGTAACAGTTACGTTTTTTACTCAATTCAAATACAAACGACTACTTTACTACATTTAAACTTTTGTGGCAATGTGATGTAAAGGCGTGTCGATGGACACTCATTACTGTAGGTAGCATTTTAAAGTAATCAATTTAGCAATAATTAGTTATTATTTTTAGTTATTTTAGTAATTAGTTATTAGTTTTATTAACTAGTTATTGACTATATAGTCCCAGACTAAGCAAGGTTAGTACAACTTAAAATCATCCGAGACCACTAATGTTGGTAATGATGGTGTTTTATTTGCACGTAAGTATTATGTGTCCTATTTACGTTTCACATATAAAGCTTAAAATCGCGCTTTAGAATATCATCCTCATCCGCAATTTCCTCCACAAATTATTTGAAAGAACCTTGAACTTGACATTTATTTTGCGTGACGACAAGGCGTGTAAAAAATCAGGGATGGGACCTACGCAATGAGCCCTCATATGGGTCTGATAAACGAGCGGAGATCCGCCTATCTTTTGTTCAAGTCGTTCTACTGATGACTACAACTGAGTGGGAGTTTTTTCGACGCTGCAAACCATTGGGGTATCATAATATTATCGAATAGGTCTGTTTAAATTGTTTTGGGGTTAGTTCCGTGAGTAAGTACAGTTTAAAATCGTATAAGAATTGATAATAGTCATGATTATAGAGAGATATTTTCTACACATTTATTAATATCTGCAGTCCGCCCCAGCTCCGCACGGGTGAAATTGATACGTAATATTGGACGGCCCGTTGGCGTAAAGGACAGTTAATTATCTTGATTTCTAACCTGACGGTCGCTAGTTCTAATCCTAGCTATATGCTAATGGATTTGCTCAAGTTTTTATGTGCATTCATGAATTATGGGTGTTCGTACATAGGTAGTGAGAGCATTAAATCGATGTTCTGTCTGACTTGCTACCAAAAAGTAGCTTACCACCATCAAGGAGAAAATCTACCGCCATAACATTACGGTGTTCTGGCAGCACAGTTCTCAAGTCGCAAGTTAGACCATTCCAAGCCTAAGTGTTCACCATCCTTGACCACATCAGTATCAACACGAATATTCTACAATGTAAAATATTATAAATTGCAATATATTAAAAGTGCGAAAGTCAGTTTTTATATTTGTTTGTATGGGGACTTCTTCACGGTCAAACGGCTGGACAAAGCCATAGGATACTTTTAAACGCGGGCGAAGCCGCGGGTCACAGCTAGTTTAATACAATAGATCAAACTATATTGACATCAAATTGATTTATATCGATCGGGATCTACAGAATAGATAAGGTTAGATAAGCTTACAATGTTTACTTGGTAATAATGGTCTAAGCTGTGGTTTTGCTGCAAATATTATATTATTTGCCTTGCGCATTCTGAAAGTCTAATCTAAAAGAATAAGTGAAAGAATTATTAAAATCGGTTCAGTAGTTTTTGAAAGAAATCCATTTTAACATCTATACAAATGTTCTCTCTTAATAATATTAGTATGGATCTATTATTTGTACCCCTGCGGCTTCACTCGTGTTCATTAGATAATTCATAAATAATGCGATTTGTTTAACGTAAACATTATTAACTGAATTTTGAAATACACAACAATTGCAAAATTAATATATTTTTTATATATATTAAATATTAATTTTAAACATAATTGTATTCACATGTATTTTTTTTGGTTTGAATATTATAAATTAGCTACCGTATATAATATAATAACATAATAGTTTATTTCATCAAATCATAGATTGACAAATTTGCACCTTATAACTAATAGGAAGTTTAAGTTGATTGATTCATTTTTTACAAAACTTAATTACTAGGTTATACTAGGTAAAACATAAAAAGTAAATTTAATAAATAGATTTAATTAAAAACATTTACACGGCATAGATGATGATGACGACGATATGACGCACAGAAATATTAATAACCTTATTATTAATATTTCTATGATATGACGTAATTTTACTACGTCTTTATTAAATGCGTCACCTACTTACTTACTAGTTTACTCACATAATCGTCTCACAAGCTTTGCCTGACGCGTAGTCATTAGCTTGTAACCATGTCAATAGCAATATCATAGAGCCACGCAGCTTCTATCTGTATGTCTTACTCGTAGATAATGTAATGCACCAGTAGAGATTAGTACGTATAGATACTATGTGTAAACAAACAAAAACAAACCCCAATATTTTACCTTCCACTTCCCCAAAAAGTATCCAAACCTCGGTAAATTAATAATAATTTATTGTAAACATGTTATTCGCTGTTGTAAATCGCGAATTATCTCAGTTACTTAAATCATCGCCGGGTTTATCAAGCCCATAAATAACCGAACGTTAGTATTATCTGGAAACATAATCGGCGGCGTTCCGCTGCGTTATTTCCTTCAGCGGTTAAATACACTCCCCTAAAAAAATATTTATTTTCGTGCGGTGCAAACAGTGCTCTCGCTTGTTGGTTTTGACTGTGCCTTCTGGTTGGTATGGTTTTAATGGTACTATGAACAAAATAATACGAGTTTTTTAGCTTTATTGTTTTATTCATGACAGATGACAGATTTAATGATCTTATCTGATAGAAAATGACAAAAACGGTTAAAGGCAAATTTATATTAAGATGTTCTTAAGTATAGAGCCCTCTACGTAAAGGTCGGGCTGAGTCAGCTTTAACTCGAACGAAGGCGTAATTATAACTACTTTTAAGTGAGAACGCCAGTAGGAACAACTGCTTTTCAATATCATATACAGCCGCGACAATGGCATCTTTATTTTGAGCAGAATTTTACGTCTAATAAGTCATGGGGACACCATCAAGGAGAAAATCTGCCGCCCTAACCTTACTTTTGGACAGACAGCCCTAGAGAGTCAAAGTATTCTAGGCCTAGCGTGTTCACCATTTTCGACCACCATAATTTCTTACCACCGGCGAGATAGCGGTTAAACAGATGTTAAAAAAAAATGATAAACCTACTTGATTCCAAAACCCAACTAGTATTTTTAGTTTTTTTTATTTTTTTATTTTTTTTTAGTTTATCTCAACTAGTATTTTGCTGAAAATGTTCTCTATTAACAAATCTCTTGACAGTCAATTAGTAAATTTACATAGGTTCTTATGTTTGTTAATTTTGATCGTCCAACAAAATTGCGGTAACCCATGACCACTATATATTTAATAGATTATATGTTTATTCCGCCATTTTATTCAGTACCTACTCGTTTTCTCATATATAATACTAGAAGTGCCTCGCAGCTTCGCCCGCGTTAAAGACTTCTTTTATTTACATAAAACTTTTATTTTACCTTTCTATCATAAAAGACATCAAAGAAGTAAATGCCTAATCGGTTTACCCATTTTCTAGTTATTACGTGACTAAGAAAAATAGGGATTGATATTTATAAAACCCGAAAAACCACATTGATTTAAAGACTTTTTTACCAGCCCCTTGTAAAAATCCTGCAACACGTATTTACTCATTTATTTACAGAAGTACTTAGTAAATATATAAGTTTATATACATAATAGTAATGTAGTAGTATTTATTTATTTATTTTATGAAGTACTTGTGCGAAGTTTTGAATAGAAAAGACTAACTTATCTTGTTTCTTCATACAAATTTTGAACCCCGTTTCATCCCCTTTAAGGGTGAATTTTAAAAAATCCTTTTTTAACAGCTACTAACGTCATAATAACTATCTGCATGCCAAATTTCAGCGCAATCCAAAACCATATTGATTTTTACACTTTGTTACCCCATTTCACCCTCTCAGGGGTTGAATTTCAAAAAAGCCTGTAGCACGTTTTTACTTATTTTTTTACTGAAGCACTTGTGTGATGTTTCGGATTGTAAAGACTATCTAATCATGATTCTCCATACAAACTTTGAACACCCGTTTCAACCGCTTCAAGGGGTAATTTTGAAAAATCCTCTTTTTACAGACATTAACGTCATAATACCTGTCAGAATGCCAAATTTCAGCGCAATCCGAAACAATATTGATTTTCAGAAATTGTTAGCCTATTTCACCCTCTTAGGGTTAAAATTTCAAGAAAGCCTGAAACAAGTATTTATTTATTTATTTACTGAAGCACTTGTGTGGAGTTTTGAATAGAAAAAACTTTCTAATCTTGTTTCTCCATACGAACTTTGAACCCCCGTTTCATCCCCTTAAGGGGCCAAGTTTAGAAAATAATTTTTCAGAGGGAATTAACGTAGTATTAACTATCTGCATGCCAAATTTCAGCGCAATCTGAAACAATATTGATTTTTATACTTTGTTACTCTATTTCACCCTCTTAGGGGTAGAATTTTAAAAAAGCCTGAAACACGTATTTACTTATTTTTTTATTGAAGTACTAGTGTGAAGTTTCGAATTGAAAAGACTATCTAATCTTGTTTCTCCATACAAACTTTGAACCCCCGTTTCATCCCCTAAAGGGGTGAATTTTGGAAAATTCTTTCTTAGTACAGTTTTCGTAGTTTCTTTTTCCCTTACGTACTAAGACAAATATACCCTCCAAATTTCAAGTCTCTATGACTAGCGGTTTAGGCTGTGCGTTGTCTGTCAGTCAGTCAGTCAGTATGTCAGGACAAAGATTCTTATAGTATTAGACATTACAAATTAATAATGCAACTTCGAGATGTAGAAGTTTACTGGAAAGACGAGAAACCCAATAGTATTTCGACACTTGTTTCACTTACATTAGGCATTCTCGGGAGTTATTTAACTGGCCTATTTGGCCTTACTACTGTTTAAAGCGTGCAACACTATTTTACTACCTTGCATTTTTTCGTAATTTTGTTAAAGCTCATTCCGAATATTTTCAAATGCGAAGCGATATCATAACTAGGCATAGGAGGGTAAAACATATAAACATTATCTTTCAACGTCCTGTCGAAAATGTACATTTATTTATACAAAAAAATGATTTTATATGAGTGTTATATTCACAATATGATATCTGATAATTATAAAATTGTAAAATTGTGTGATGTAATAAGAACTTTGATGTAATTGTTGTTAACTTTTTATAGCAATAAGAAATTTTATTTACTTACCTCGATCTTTACCTTAACGTTAACTTACTTACCTTACCTTCAAATCGCGAGTGAACAGGTATCTTATAGGTAAGCGTGCTACATAGTCGACCTCATCGTCACTTAACATCAGGTGAGATGGTGGTCAAAAGCTTGCCTATCTAGCATAAAAAAATGTTTCGATCAAGTTGAGCATAGATTGTAATCACGAGAAGACTCACTCTCTTCTCATGACCTCGATTAATACAACTTTATCGAAACGTCGCGTAAATAAACGCGATAGGTCAGAGAAAAGTCATAATATTTTTAACTATATTTTATTCATGTCTACATATTGTGTATACATCAATACTATACGCCTAGGCGCCTCTGGTTTATATGTACCTCGATGATAAATAATAATAATTAAAAATTTAATTGACATTATTGAACATTTTTTTATTGATTGATTTACTTTCTAAAACAATTTGTATTATCTTTAGCGAGTGATAAGGTAAGTATTTTACAGAAAACTACGCTAAATTTTGAACTGTACAGTTACTTATCTTCAAGTGGGGATCTTCAAATCGCCAGTGAATATGTATCTTCTGGGTTAGCACGCTCCATCATAAATCGCGTCATCACTTAACATCAGGTGAGATAGTAGTCAAGTGCTATATGTTCGGTGTAAAAAAAAGTGACATAGTAAACATTTTTCTATTCGTAATCATTATAAAAGATTCTAACACAAATTAATTTGTTTCATTTAGCTAAAAAAATAAAAAGCATAGTAGGTAAGTATATTAAAACAGCGTCATAATAAAGGTGTGTTTGTAACCATTTACGAAAGCATATCATAGTTTCATTTTACACGAAACACGCTCAATATTGTGTTGAGGTGTAAAAACCTTTTGACATTGAGTGAGTCACATACGGGTCACTTGCTTGAGCCGACTTAGTGGGTAATCTTGCAGCATAAAGTGCTTAATACCCACCTAATACTTGTAGAATATCGTTATTACTTAGACGTAATGGTTTCTTGGCACCTTTATCACAAGGTAGGTAGGTACCTACATTACGCAATCTTCTTAATAGAATATTTAGAAGCAAGAAATACTCGAGGCTTAACGAGAACTGACGTCAGAGATGAGAATAATGTCTAATAGAATCAAAAAAATTAAGACGAATTAATTTGAAGACTACAAAGCAGGACCCATTTATCTTACTTACTTGGCAGTGCTGGCCTGAATTTTACATTGCCAAGTTTTTTTTAAGAATAAATTGAAAAGGTTCATAATTTTTGTGATTGTACTCTGTAGGTAATGTTTCTTAGAGATTAATTCAAATTCAAATTCAAATTCAAAATCATTTATTGCGACTAATTTTTCAAGTCATAGATACACATTAAAAAATCTTTACATAAATAGTTATCATTAAATTAAATTACAAAAATTAAATTACAAATTATCAAATAGAAAAAATAAATGAACTAAATAAATTATTATCAAAACATTTCACAATATAAATCATTAGCCAGTACATGTATCCTGTGACAATGATACATGTACTGACAGTCAAATCTGTTGGAGAATACTTCTAGGATGCTGCTAGGGCTGGCCCGGACCCTGCGCGCCAGCGATGTGCATCGCTTGCGCATGGTAGCGTAGAAGCAATCGACGCGCCAATCTGCAAACATCGCTGATGCGCTGCATCTCCGAGGCAACCCCATCACCACCCTAAAAGCATTATTATATTGCACACGGAGGGCGCTGTACTGTTATTGCGTATATGACACCCACAGAGCGCAAGTGTAGAAGGACGTACAAAATGCCTTGAAAAGAGTTATTTTGACGTCCCCCGAACACCGAGCAAACCTGCGGGCTATCATATTAGCCCTTACAGACAACGCCCTCCGCTCCCTCTCAATATCTTCATCGTCTTTTAAGCCAGCGGTTACAATATGCCCGAGATACTTAAACCGTTCAACCCTAGTAATAGCGGTACCGTTCAGTTTAATTGATGGTACAGTATCCGGACACTTGCCTCCCCTGGCTCGAAAGACCATGTATTCGGTCTTCTTCGCATTATAGACCAAACCATGAGCGCGCACATACTCTTCACATATCGTTAACAACTCCCTCAAGCCATAGACCGAAGCACTCAGCAGAACCATGTCGTCCGCATAGCTGATATTGTTGACGCAGACGTCATCAATATGGCAGCCGACACGAGTTTCACTGAGTTGCTGTATGAGGCCGTTGACGTACAAGTTGAAGAGTTTCGGAGACGTCAAACCCCCCTGCCTCACCCCACACTCCAACTTGTACGGCTCCGACAGCGCCTCCGACCATCGAACGACATTGACCTGGTTTGAATACCAGTACTTAAAGATTTGTACTAGTTCTACAGGCATGGAGATGTCGGTTAATTTTTGCCACAGGATGTCATAACAAACCAGGTCAAATGCCTTCGAAAGGTCGAGGAATACCGCGTACACAGGAGTACTTCGGTCCGTGTAGTACTTGACAGTCTGCTTTAAACACAAGATACCCGATTCCGTCGACTGACCGGATTTAAAACCAAATTGGTTATCGTGTATGTTTAGGTATTTATCGAGCTGAGTGTTAAGCAAACTGTCAAGCACTTTTGCCAAGACAGTGGCTAAAGAGATAGGCCTGTAACCAGTATGGTCACTCAAATCCCCGGTCTTATTCTTCACAATTGGTACCACCACAGTCCTCATCATCTCCTCCGGTAAGTATGAATGCCCTATACATAACGTATAGAACATTGCAAGGACTCGGTGCACGTGAAGGCCAGCGTACTTCAGATGTTCAATGCTTAGGTTGTCATGGCCGGGAGACTTGCCCCGCGACATCGATGTTATGGCTTTTTTGACGTCCTTCGCCTTAAACTGTGTGTTAATATCATGCCCGCAAGTCCCATTTACACTGAAAGACTGTGATGGCCCCAAAGGTGATGTCACTGTAAAATGTTCTTTAAACATGTTAGCGATATGTTTCGGGTCACTGAGTCCACTGACACAAACAGGCAGGCCCGGCTTATGATTTAGTTTGTTTGTGTTCTTCCAGAAGCTACCGAAATCACGCTTAGCATGTTGTGAGGCGAGAATGTCCATTTTAATTTGCTCCGTGTTATTGAGGCACCATCTCAAGCGAGCCTTAAATACCTTTCGAGTTTCACGCATGTCGTCCCACGCACGACCCCGCTTCGGTTTCCCGCTTGAAACCCATAATTGAAACTTGCACCTGGCGTGCCTGTGAGCCTCACGGACGTGCTTGTTCCAACCTACAACAGGTCTCTTCTTTCGTTTCCTAGTTACCAACACATCATTACTATTAACGGCGGCGCTAGACAAAGCCTCAATAATATTTTGGTACATACTATCAATAACATATCTGTGATCAGACTCAGTACAATAATTGTCACAACAGGAACTTAATTGAGAGGGAAAATCTATAAGCCTTAACTTTTCGTGGCATAGTTTACTATAAAGTTCAATTTGAGCCGGGTTCCTATCACCCCATTTTACTTTACAATTAATGCGGTTTACATCAGTGTATAATATTTTCGGTATTATTACATCTAGTTTACATTGTATTACTAATGGCCAATGGTCAGAACACACGACATTATAATCAACATAAACATTCTGCACAGTCAAAGATGCCGACTCGGTAACCACACAGTGATCTAACCAACTTAAGCATCCGTTAATGTCACTCAGATAACTGTACGTATCAGACGATAAGCCGAGTAGATCTACATCTGCACACGACCATTTCATCTCACTACAAAAGCTAGTCAATTCATAATAAAATGGCTCACCGGGATGCGCGTTGAAGTCCCCGAGCATGTAAACACACTCGACGCCTTCGTTACTAACCAGCGCGCTCAGAGCGCCGAGGCAATCCGTGAACTCCGTTATATTACTCGCCGCATCGGTCGGCATGTACACACTCATTACTATGAATGACCTTTGACCTACGTCTACTTTAATAGCACAAATTCTATTATTATCACACTGCACAACCGAGACACACTGAAAAACGCTCTTCCGCCACAGTAACGCAACGCCGCCGTATGGGCGGCCGCGCAGCATGCCCGCAGAGGTGTCCACCGCCGAGGCGCCCGTGTACGCGAACCCGTCGTCTATGCTACTCAGGAAGTCGATGTCGTGAGGCAGCAGCCAGTGCTCCTGCAGTGCGATAATGTGCGACGTACGGCATAGCCGCCTTATCTCATCAACCGAGTTCTTTACGTTCCTACAGTTGAAACTAACGAAGTTGAACAACTCATTGTTATCCATACTATCTAGTGTCTTGTGCGGCCGCGACAGACCTATGTCTGTTCGAGTGACGGTTTTTGAAATGTACAAATCTTCTAAATATTATGCCCTGTGGCCACAATTTGTCATCCAGAAACAACGGTAATTTTAGTTCAGACACATAAAACTTATATGCGTTGTGGTCTTTTTCTTGCTTAAATACAATTTTGTCTAATGTTATCGTTTCTTTCGTTTTCTTATACACATAATCTACGATATCCGTAATCGTCGTCTCTTTGTGTATTTTCGTTATGAAGATAGGAATTTTTGTTTCTGCAGCCTTGAATCTACATTCGCTATCTCTGGCAATACCGGCTGTCCCGTGATACCGATACTGCGGCTTCCTACGCTTTGCCACCATTTGCCATCCTTCATTTTCAGTGTTTACGTTCACTTCAAGCTCAGGATCGCCCACTGCATTTGTTACACTATGGCGCATGGGCTCAGTAGGCACCTGCTCGGCCGGCCGGTGAGGGCGCTCTGTTGGTAGCTGCGGTGACGTCATCGGCTCAACCGGCCGCTGCCGCTTGGGCCCGCGCGGTCCGCTCGGACTCTCACGCCGCTCACTACCCTCATTGACCGGAATAATTATACGTTCACCCTGCTCAGCTGATTCAAAATTATTTTGAACTGTATTCACTGCCAGCCCTGGATTATTCGTACAATTATCTACCGAATCATTTAGCGTCGAATTGTTTATGTGTGATATGCCCCTGGGGCCACTGTCACACAACCATGCTCCTCTCCGTAGGTTTATGTGTTCGTCTGTAATAGGTGGCAACGAATCATATTTTAGACTATGTACTATTTCATTTTTGCACTCGTTCAGCTGATCCAGCGTAACATAGTTCGACTTAATAGTATCTAACTCGTTCTTCATCTTCAACATATCTTTCAGTAATTTAGTGCAATCAAGATGGTCGAACAAAATCGGCGGTAGTTTCTCGAGCTGACGAGCTACAAATACGGGAATTACATCTGGTTCCGCCGATTTAAGTAAGTTTATCATGTCGTTTAAATCCCGGTCTTCCTTTCCTTTGTTTTTACGATTTATTCTGTTTCTACCAGTGGGGATAGCATCGAATAACAACGACTTCGAGTTTTTGATTTCGTCACTGGTAAACGATGTGGTGCAAATTCTCACTAAAGTTTCTTCATCTACTATTGATATCTTGTTTTGTAGATAACACAAAAGTTCATCTACAACTATATTACACTGGGAACATTTTATCACAGTAGTCATTTTAACTCGCGAAAACGGAGTGCGTCACTCACGTCTCAAAAGCGCCCGCCACGGTTGGATGCGCGCGCGCAACTGACTGACTGACTGACAACTAATAAGAATAAATTATAGGTAAAAAATATTTTTAAAAACAAGCTTTTATAATTTATTTTTAACTTTTTAGTAGGTGGGTAAAGATACCGACTACCTACCTACTATCTAAGTATTGAAGAGAACGCATGATGTTTTAAAATATTCCACGGATATTTGATGTGATTTGGGTAAAGTGCTCTTCAAGGAAAATCAATCGACTCGGTGGGGCTATGTTGCTTTATAACAGAAATGCCATGCCCCCTTACAGCTTCATCATCAGATCCTGGCTATCATTTAAGTGTAAAGTGCTCCTCAAGACGAATCATTTGAGCCCAAATTCACTGGGGTTACGTTATTTTATCACAGAGATGCCGTGGCCACCTTCTAGCTTCATCACCAGTCGCTAAATATCATCTAGGTGTAAAGTTATCTTCAAGACGAATCAATCGAGCCCAAACTCGGTAGTGTTTTGTTTTTTATCACAGATATTCTGTGGCTGCCTTCCAACTTCATCATCAGACCCTGGATATTATCTAGGTGTAAAGTTCTCTTCAAGACGAATCAATCGAGCACAAACTCGGTAGAGTTACGTTGATTTATCACAGAGATGCCGTGGCCACCTTCCAGCTTCATCATCAGACCCTGGATATCATCTAGGTGAAAAGTTCTCCTCAAGACGAATCAATCGAGCCCAAACTCGGTAGTGTTATGTTGATTTATCACTGAGATGCCGTGGCCACCTTCCAGCTTCATCATCAGACCCTGAATATCATCTAGGCGTAAAGTTCTCTTCTCTCTTCAAGACAAATCAATCGAGCCCAAACTCGGTGGCGTCATGTTGTTTTATCACAGAGATGCCGTAGCCACCTTCCATCTCCATCATCAGACCAGCTCTATGGTACCATATCATTGTATTGTCACCGAAGATACATAAGTACACCAAATTTGAGTGCAATCGGACATCGGGAAGTGGGTCTAATTTAGCTTCCAAGATTCCGCCCGAACATACATAGTGACATACATATATACATACATTGCAAGTTAAATAAAAGCTTGTAAAATGAACTCTGTTGGTTCGCGACCTATAATACCTATATGTTTCTTAAAAAGTTATCTACTCATTATATTGTTGTATTCAATTCACATCACGGGCTGCAAATCACCCGGTCCTTTGGAAGGCATTGACGGAGCCGAAGCCATATTGTTGTATTATTATTATTATTTCAGAAGTGTATGTATGCCTTTGCGGTTTTAAATTACGCTTTATGGTATTTCATGTAGTGAAATGATTACGAGTGAAATATTATTCCATGTAGAATGAGCATCACCTTAGACCGCTGGGTCACTTCAGGTGAGAAAGAAGTCTAGTTCTAGTCTTACTTTTAAAAAGACGAATTATTTCAGTTATTTTTTTCTTTATATTAGGATATAGGTAAGGTACGTTTAACCTCCATCTCGAATGGCGGTAAGTGATTATCCGGTCGAAGTTGGTGAACATGCTAGACGTAGAATACTCTGACTCTCAAGGGCTGTATGATGCCAGAACACCGTAAGGTTATGGCAGAAGATTTTCTCCTTGTAAGCTTCTTTTTGGTAGCAGGTCAGGCGGAACATCGATATAATTTGCTGCTGCCACCTGTGTATTTATTATTATTATTTTAAGGTATGGCCACACCGCGGCGTCCTACGATTTGCGGGCGCGATCTCAATACTATTCAATTGTTTTCTGATCGCGTTTGGTGTGAACTAGTTTAGATCGCGCACGCAGGACGCTGCGGTGTGACCTTTATAGATTTTATTCTAAAGAACTTTGGTGCATAATACAAGAATGTTAAATATTAACTTTAATACAGCGTTAAAATCGGAGTGCGTGTACATGATTTGACTTTTGACTTTCATACTTATCAGCATATACCGCACACTTAGGTAATTTTAGCTAAGGCTAGACACTTATTCCGAGAACTTCTAGGTGGGTTTGTTTGTTGTGGGGTTGTTGTGTAAAATTACTGAAAATTCATAATAAGGCGTTTTACAAAATTGCTGTGAAATTTTGCCCCGGCTAAAATAATTGGGCATTATTTTGGTCTAAACTTATCTGCTGTGCAAAAATCACTTGTATGTTTATAGCTAACGTTATTTTTGTACGCTTTACGGAAAAATACGTTTTAATCGTATATTAAAAAACTATAAATATAAAAAACTACGTATTATATATACGTATAACACGTGTCGCTAGCGCGCCTAATTTATGTAGCTCTATTAGGTTTTTTGCTCTTTATTTATATGATAACTTATAGATATATTTAATACTGGACACTCTGAGTTTCCTTTTCGAACAAAAAAAAATTGATATCAAAATTAAGCAAGGAAGGATATAATGGTATTCACTTAAATAGTATACCTCTTCCCTTTTTCACCCCCGACGCAAAAATAAGGTGTGTTATAAGATTGACGTGTGTATCTATATATTTGTGTGTGTCTCTTTGTGGCATCGTAGCACCCAAACGGCTGAACCAATTTTGATTTAATTTGTTTTGTTTGATAGGTATCTTCATTGAGAGTATTTTTAGTTTTAATTCATTAAAATCTGTTCGTCCGTTTTAAAACTATGAGCTTTTTTCTAGTTGATGGTAATATGAAATCAATTTAATAAGTCTGATCTATTCGAAATTTGGTATCCTCTTACTTCAAAGTAATATAATTACCGTGCCTTCAGCCATCAAAATGAAATCAATCATCAACCGACAGTGAATTGTACACTGTTCATAGTGATGTACCGGAATTCCCGTGGCAGAGACACCAGGCATTTCCCAGGGAGATAACGGGATAACTCACCGACGCCTGCTCCCATTTGTACCCGGGCTATAATGGAACTTTTTTTAGATCCCTCACTTTTTCCCCGTCAGTTTTTGCCCCGCCTTATTTTAATTGTCTACGCTTCGTGAAAATTCTGCTATGTCAGTGCGTAATGGAAGCGGTTGTTATTCCCCTGAAACCATTTCTTCTCCGCTTAATTAACATACAAAGTAAAAATGCCGGCTTCCTCAGCGGCATTTCATAATTTACGACCAAAACGGCCAATAATTATGTGAATATAAATGTAAAACTGAAATTTAAAGCAATATACTCAATGTAATTAGCAACGTCACTGCAATTTAAGTGGGACTTAAATACATATCATATGTAATGTTTCCAAAAATGGCAAAATATATATTATTTTATTGAGTGATGTTCCCAAGTTATGTTATAAAAGTGCGAACGCAGCGGGTTTAACGCAAAAATGTTACATCAACTTTTTTATTTTTCGTACGCGATATAAAGGGTCGTTCGAAATTTTTTATTGTCACCGAATGATGCACGTTCAGAAGCACGTACAGGTCCAATAAAACCGAATGACTGAATCATAAAAAGGGTTGAATTTATTGATTCACATTGACGATGACTGTGTCGAAACACTGTAGCGAGAGCAAACAACCGATAAAATATCAATGCAAAGGCGAAAAGTTCAACACATTTATTTCACAAAAATGTGATTTCAAAACGGGCATTTAACGTTGTCTACGTCATTTCGATATACAATACAATAACACAAAATAACATATAAAACAATAGCTACAGACCATAATTACTATTACGAAGGTGATACATGGGGCAGTCTTATCGCTAGCAGCGATTTCTATCAGACAACCTTTGGATGGACAGAATTTCAGGAAGTAGTACTTACTATAAATACATTTTAATGCTAATAGTTACGACTAGGTACTCTATAATCTTATAATATATAATATTCACAAAATATAAATATCAAGATGATATTTTATTGATAATTAAGTAATACATAATGTATACCTACATATCTACACGTATATACTATGCAACACATGAAAAATTAAAATATACTTAAACAAATCAAAATAAAGCATACGTTTGTACGAGTTATATTTTTTTATGCCTCATCTTATTATTTTTTTTTATATCTTTAAAGACTAGCGATGGTGAACTCGCTGGGTCTAGAATACTCTAACTCCCAAAGGGCTATATGCTGCTGCTGGAACATCGTAAGGTTATGGCGGCAGATTTTCTCCTTGATGGTGGTAAGCTAATTGTTGGTAACAAGTTAGGCGGAATATCGATATAATATGCTCCTATAACTTGTGGACGAACACCCGTGCTAGGATTTGAACCAACGAGCTCTCGCTTAAAAGTAAAAGCCATCCTTAACGCTAACAGGGCTCTTAAAGTCAGTTAAAAAAATAATAAATACCATATTAATTAAACACCAAGCCCCAACGCGGTATCTCTGTCATGCAACTGAATGCACTTGCAATCGGCCGAGCGTAAACTATTTACATAATTCTATATTATCATTTTACAGCTATGATACGCTTAACACTCCCAACTACACCAATTTGTCAAACTGAAGTGAATCCAATGAGTTTTATACAAACTCATATTTCGTCACAAAAAGATACTTTCGCATAAATTGTAGGGTTCCGTACATCAAAAGGAGCCCTTATAGGATAACTTTCTTGTCCATCTATCCGTTTGTCCGTCTGTGCCCCACAGATTTTCTCAGGAATAGGTGGACCTAGCAAGTTGAAATTTATACCAGATACTGAGGGCTATAGTCCCTATATGAAAATCAAGGTGCCAAGTCAACGCGATAAAAAGATATTGGCAAATTTAGATTTTCGCGAAAACTTGTAAACACCAAAATTTACCTTAATTTTCAACTTTTTTTATTTTTGGAATTTTTCCTTTTGGATGGTCAACGATCCCGAACTCGGTAAAAGATTAGAAGCACTCAGCCTTCGTAGAGACATCAGTGCGCTGTGTATCTTTTACCGACTCTACTCTGAAGAGCTATTTGACCTAATTACCACCGTGGCCTTTTTTCTATCGATCTACCTGACATCGTCAAAGAGCTCACCCTCACATCTTAGAGAATTGGAAGTCTCGCACCACCCGCTTCAACCGTGGCTTTCTACCTCGGACCTGTAAGATGTGGAATGATATTTCCCTCTAGCTATAGAGTGGAGTACAAAGTTAAGTTTGTCCTTTAACTTAGTCTGAAAAGTTGGCAAGAAAGCCTCGAAGGGCGAGTCCAACTCGACATCGCCGGTTTTTTTTAAAAGCCTGTGTTTAAAATTTCAGTATACTGACTGATATATGGATGTAAAACGCGGAAGTACTAAAACAAAAGTTGACACCAGGTTTTGTGTGTATTTTCTTATATTCGTTTTGAGACTTACTGAGATTTCTCTATAGTTTCACATAAAACTTATTTAGTCATAATTTACATTCAAATATTTAATCATTTATTAATTTTGCGCTTTCAGTTAATACTAGGCATATTTTATAAGACATAATTTCTGTTAGCCTAACCATTTAGTAGCAATATTCTGAAGAATAATATTTTAAACATAATAATAATAGTTGATCCTACATTTTTGTGTAAGTGCAAATTTTTAATTTGCCCATATACTAAATAAATGCTTTGACTTTTGAATTTTTTGACTTTTAATCATATTACTGTTATCAGAAATATTATATAGCACTTTTGTTATTTTTATCTCTTCCCGCTCAAACGGGTTACCTAATTTGGTGAACATTTTGCACAGTTATACCCAATATGATGGACTAGGGCTTGAATATGTTTAAACACAGGCGAAGCTGCAAAAACATGTAACAAAGAATCAAATGATAATTTATTTGTAACTCGTAAAATGGCTACAAAGTTGCGTAGAGGCTCTACGAAATAATATCAACAATCACCATCAAAATCAAACTTGAATAAGGCAATTAAAAAAATTCAAATTAGCACTACACTAGTTATACGAAATTATGCAATATACAGATAATGAACAGTTAATGTTTTCCAACTATAAAAAAAATACTATAAAAATTTCAAACAAGTACTACTAGTTAATATTAATTAATAATATAATTATACATGAAAATATAAGGCGGCAATGAGATGACGGATTGGTGATATATTATCCTCGTTTAGAGGGTGGTTAGTGCCACGACCAAAGCCTACCACCAGTCAGGGAACACGTGTAAATTAAAGGTCTGATCCTACGAGCGTTAGAAGGTTACAATGATTATTTTCAAGATGACAATAAATAAGTGTAACGTGAACGTGTCTACCTGAAGCAAGCATCAAAAACTTAACCCATATATTCACACGTGTAGATGAATTGTATTCTATTCCCAGCGGTTATTCTGTATTTTCTGTAGACGTTCTGACGTAACCCGATGGTGCTGACGCCATTAAAACGGAATAATGAAACACCTGCGGTTTTCGTCGTATCTCGACAAAGATAAAATGGAGCTGGATATGGCTTTGTAATATGCTTTATGTTGTATATAATAATATACATTTTTGAATAAATAAAAGACAATCTGGTTACTAACTGATTGACTGACTCATCTATCATCACACAGCTTAAACCACTAAATAACATACAGAGAAGTGGGGTTGCATCGCAAAAACAGAAACAATCTGCAAAAACTTGAAGTTGAAAACCTACCGTGTACGCCATCTTTACAACCACGACCAATCTGACAAGAGTGTAAGACTAAGAAGAAGAAGATTATATTTGTAATTGGAATACAGGTTGAAACCATTCGCTGTATAGGTTGGATTCAAGCTACTGTCCTGCGCTTATCTTATCACTTCTTCAATTTCCAGGCGAGCACGATTTCATCTTAGACCGCATCATCTCTTAACATCAGATGAGATAGTGGTCAAGCGAATGTCGCAGCATAAAAACAATTTATTATCAAACAGCAATATATAGGTAGTGCAGAAATATTTACGTTAACGTTCGATCACATCGTCACTTTCCAAGGTGAGATAGTGGTCATATGCTTGCCTATTTTTGCCTTGCCTTGCCTTTTAATAGGCTTTATCAGCTGTTGTGCCTTACATTTTTTAATGTGAAACAGGGTAAATTAATGACGCTTGCCAATGGTAGACGATACTAATCGTCTACCATTGGCAAGCATTATTGCAGATACTATGGCAAGCAAAACTCTGATTTGCACAGTATATTACTTCACACTGCGCCCTGAGACGTCTAGAAATATGTCGCTGGTTTTCCAACTGATCAAAAATATTATAATAATAGAAATAGTTGCTCACTTATAGGTTAATTTGAAAAAGTCTATCTACCACTATTACGTAATACAAATTAAAGTGTTACAACTTTTAAATCTTCCTAATAGATATTTTTATAGCAAAACCGGATATATGAGGCAATATTTTACAAAAATAACAAGGTCTATTCACACAAACTGAAAAAAAAAACACAATTATTAAGCTTCGAGAATACGTGAAATAACTAATACGTGTATGAATGTTTCACTCTGTTCTGTTAGACCGTACAACCTGCCACATTTAGTAGTATAAACATAAGGTATTTTCCTCGCGTCTCGCTCGCGCATTGTTCCTGGGTGTCCGCACAAAGCAGGCGTTGCACAAATAATTATGTGCATACAATTATTTCCAAAGCGCTCTCACCGCACCACAAAACAACTTGACGGCTTATATGTGTTATCGACTTTGCATCGACTTTCACATGAAGGCATTTTAATTAAAATATTGTGGGAAATGTGGTTAAGTTTGAAGGATTGATTTAAGGAAATTTTAAACAATCGATGTATCTAAGATTCTTTGTCCAATCGACAGACATAAGATGAGTAAAAAAAATAGTGAGTGCCAAGGTTCTCACGAGAATTGATGTGTGAACATTTGAGCTCGTATCAGTTTTAGCTCCTGCAATGAACTCTATCTCACGCACTCACAACAACCAGTCTTACGGTAGCGTCATGTGACGCTCGAAGCCTTCCGCTCACTCATCTGACGCTCGAAGTCTCAGTTAGCCCCTACCGTGCACCGAGCGCTAAGATGTTTACACATCAAAAATTATTAAATACCACCAATTGCAAAAAAATATTTGACACACAAATACAGGTACATCCACGTAACTAGAGAAACATTATCAGACATTAACTATTATTTATACAAAGTAGTGTTTTTTATTTTCATTTTTGCATTACTTATAGTTAATACCACAGAAATAGGAATAATAAGGTTATTCCTATTTCTATGGTTAATACCTATATATACACAAAATATTCGATATCTTTCACAAAACAAAGTTATCAAAAAAGTATCTTACAAATCATACTTTAAAAGATCCCGTCACCTTTTATATCACCAACAAAGAACTTTATCTTAATATTTTATTATTCAAAAGGTTCATAAAACATTTCTTTGCTCAAATGAAACAAAGATTCTTTCCACCTTTCCAGCTAAATTTGAGTACCTAGAGGAGGTTTGACAGTGACACACGCCATAATTAACTATGCCCTTACACTTCTGCTATCTCACGATAAGTTGTGACACCAAAGTGTAACATTAATTAATTAGTGGTTGAACGGTGAGAGCTACTGTAAGAACAGTAGATCTCGCGTGCCCTTATAAACATGCAATAATTCACAGTTTCCCTTTTCTCCTGGCTTAGCAAAGCCATTTTAGAGTTTTAACAAAAATAAGTTTTAGCGATTACTCGCATTCCCTTGATCCTAGACGTTAGAATCTGGTGTCTATGGCTTTGTCTTGAGAAGGCAAAGAGGACTGTGTAGTCAGATTGGTCATCAGGTCATACATGTTCCGAAAAAAATTTACGCTGCAGCAAAACCTTTTCCCCTCTCTACTCTCCTTTTTAGGGTTCCGTAGACGTATGGCAAAAAACGGAACCCTTAAAGATTCGTCATTACTGTGTGTCTGTCTGTCTGCTTGTCTATCTGTCTGTCTGTCTGTCTGTCCGTCGGTCCGTATGTCACAGCCACTTTATTCTGAAAGTATTAATACTACACAGTTGAAACTTGGTAGGTAGTGTATTCTGTGAGCCACTTTACAATTTTTGCACAAAAATAAAATATTAAGGGGTCTCCCCATACAATGAATTGAAACAATAAAAAAAAACTTATACGTGCGGGATTTCTATAGATAGGGTATTTGAAAATGACATTGAAGTTCCTAAAACCAATTCTTTCAAAGTCAATCATTTGCAAGATAGACTCTTCTAAAGTGGTAAAATAATTCTGTAGTCTACGCGAGCAAAGCCGCAAGCAGAAGCTACTTTAATATATAAACATGAACCGAGTATTTTTAGCAGTTGAGTAAAAAATGAGAATTGCGAATTCAATATAATAGATACGAATATACACAACTGTAATAGCTTTGACAATGGGAACCAATCCAGCTAAGAAACATGATATATAAGTAGATGGTCAAACGACCCGTCACGGGAAACAAATCCCTATCCCTCTGTAACAGTACGGTGTAATAGGCCGCTTTCTTAAGTCGGGCGTAACTCTGAGGCCTGTCGGCGGCGCATTGTGCTCCGTATTAACGACTAACGCACAAAAGACGCCCGCTCGTATATCAAACTAACGTCAGTCCAATGTCTTCCTTCCTCACAGTTACAGTTCCCGCAAGAAATGGCCCGCCTTTTTTATTGAGCATTTAGTACACTGGAATTACGGTGCGTAAAATTCATGGCGATGCGAATCGAGAGCTTATTTGTGAGAGCAATTTTATATGCACAATGACGCCTCTTCGCTCGATCTATATACGGTCTTGTAAAAAGGCAATGACGTTCCGAGTGTGTACTTTGTCTTTTTATACCGGGACGCTCGATTTTATTATTTTTCAAAGACCCAGCGATGTCGTAAATCGATAAAATCCACTTTCGTTGCGATGCATTTGAAATGCGGGAGGAGTTTTATCTGGATTGTAAACTTTGTTGATTAGATTATAAGATAATTTGATTGTTTGATTTAAGCAAATTCACTCCCGATACAAAAATAAAGCATCAGCTATGAGTAAAACAATTTCATCAAAACGGCGTAATTGTTATCCGCTGACTGCGAAAATATTTATTCCCTCGAGTCAGTAAAGTTTCTTCTAACTTCGCTAATGACTTCTTTCTGGGTAAAACTTTCCTCGACGCTTGAAAGGTTTCTATCTGCTTAGACAATACACTGCTTTATTGTCGCCAAATTTTCCGGTGGTAATTAAAGATCGATCAGGATTTCAGACAATAGGCTGACAACTGTTTGTCAAAGTTGAGAAGCGATACTTATAGCAGAGATGGAAAACAATTTTTAGGAAAGACCAGTATAAGTAAGTAAGTCATTTCAGTTTAAAAAATATTTTACCACCTAGTTTTGAATAATGCTTAAACCATTGTAACGAACTTATAAAATTCTGTGAGATTTTAATAGATATATCTTATAAATTTTAAAACGTTAAATAAATGACACTATACCTTAAATCTCATTGGAATAAATACAAAGAGGCTTGTCTTTTTATTAGAAACTTTAAAAAATTGCGATGATAATATTATCACAGTTAAAATTAGTCCAATCTATCAAGTTAGCCTAAGCTCGTATGAAAATGTTCTTAACTCCCAAACACTTCCTAACTTATATTGAAAGTTTATTATGGGGGGCGCAGCCCGTATATCACAGAGGAGTTGGCAGCATTGTGGACGAGGATTATCGAGGCACAAAGGGACACAAAGCCAGTTTATCAAAGCACCTCTGACTGATCTACGTCACAAGTTCCCTTCAAGAGCTTCGCAAACTTGGCCTATTGCCGGCCCCGTATCGTACGACATCACAACTATATTTTACAAAACTTCCCAACTCCTAATGATAATGCTCCAACTTTGTCTTATCTTTTTTCATTGTACCAATTTGTTAAAGCACTTCATTTTTATTCGCCAAAAATTCCCAATTACATTTCTGTTTGCCGGCGCACCGCTCGTAGAAAACGTATATTCGTAAAAGCCTCCATATAATCATGTCTAAATTAACTCTTTTTATGTCGCTCGTAAGGTTCACACCGTCCTTGAACCCCCATAGCTCGCATAAAGTAAATTAGATAAAAGGTCGGAAACAATTCTTCATGACTTCGCAAGGCCTTACGCGTTCTGATTTATAATACAACGACCATTACCTTTGTTCGCAGGCTCGTACATTCCTGCAACTACAAATTAAATAACGTTCATTCCTTTCCACTCGATGAATTGTCTATTGATTCCAATCTCATCTTCTCAAATCAAATGTTATGAATTTCTCTAGCCGTGTCGTCGTACCTTCGTTCGATACAACTTTGATTGCTATTTCGATTTAAGAGATATTTTTGTTAAAATGAATCTCAATATGAAGGTTAATAATTTTAATTTTAATATCTAAAATGCTATGAATGTAGTTAGAGGAGAGAGCGGTCGGTTTTAATTGGTTTGAAAGTTTGATTGTAAAATTAAAATTGTATTGCATAATTGAGATGCAGAGGGTACGATGGCGAAGTGAGAAGCGATGAAATCGCCTGGTGAATACTTCAAAGAGTCCTTAATTAGCGTTTCAAGAAGAAGTTAATGAGCTGAGTCGACGCGACGCGCAGACCCGTCGCATCCCTATTCGGAATTAAGATATTCAATTATATTTTAATTCATTTTAGAGGGAACTTCATTTTTAAGGATTTTAAGAAGATTGTGTCTCTCTTCTTGGCTCACTTTTAGTAACGTGTCTGTTGAGTTAATTTGGTAGTAGAAAGTCAATTTCCTTTTTTCAATTTATTTGAATTGAGAACGAAATTGAGGCATAGTGATAGATAAACGCTATACTTAAAATTAATAACAGTATGTTAAGAAATAGTAAATGATAGATATCGTTATCTGTTTCTCCATTTTATTTCTGTCTGCACCATATTGATAGTAGAAAAATAGAAAATATTTTTTTCGTTCAGCGTTTGTCAAATATTAGTCGCCGACTCGAATTTCCAATCACTGACATCGCTTCCATTTCGAAATTCACTCCTCAAGGAGACCGAACGGGGGTTCAAACTTGGAACCGATTTGGCTTTTACTTCTTGAATGAATTTTATTACAGAAAGGTTTTACATAATAAAAGTTTTAAGTATACAAAAGAAGTCTTTCACGCGGGCGAAGCCGCGGGGCACTTCTAGTATGAACATAAAACTAACACACCAATTTTAAATTCCTATTCACAACAAGAGCTCGCCAAGTTTCGTTAATTGGACTTCTCAATCTGTCAATAAATCGACATTAATCACTCCCACGAAGTTAATGAGAGTTAATTCCGATGAGGAAGCGATTTCGATCCATCATCAAAACAGAATCGATGCGTCATAGGGTAACTGCTAATTGGCGAATCGTATGAGATTACTTTTAGGGTAGGTTAAGAAATATTTTTCGATAATCAGGGGAAGTATGAGAACAGAAATATGTTGTTTTTTTCCGCGGGCTAAATTAACGATGTTTTATTTGAATTGGCCCGTATTAAAACTGTATCGTGTAAAATCATGCAAAACGGTAAGTCGGTAAGTCACGGTGATTACGAAAGCGTTAAAACGATTACCATATTGAAGTCAAAAAAATAATTATATATACATATTTCAAAGAACTCATACAATGTGCGTTGAACAAAAATAATTAAAGTGTTATATTTTTTTTTATTACGATTTTTTATTTATACTAATTATCCGAAAATAGCATTTCAACGAATAGATATCTTAATGAAATCAAGGATCTAAAGAAATTAAGTGGTTATTGACATTATTTTTACGACTAATGTTGTAATAGTGGGACATTAGCTAAAACAATTGTAAATATATTTATTTTTAATGTGTATTAGAAGTGGCGTTAAAAATTCAACTAGACTTTGGTCTAGTTGAATTTTTAAAATGGTGACCCCGTATTTTAAAATAACTAAACGGCTGTTATAGAAAAACTACAAGAAGAAGGTCTCTTGTAAATAAGATTACATGGAACATAGAGCTTGAATCTAAAGCGGATCGTGTACTATATTGTCCAAATAAAACTGCCAAGTGCGAGTCAGAGATGCAGGAGGAGGAGGAGAAAGAGTAGGAGAATGGAAAGAGAGTAAACTAAAATAAAAATGTGTGTGTAAGCTCCAACATACGATAGTACGTTACACATTTTTATTTTATTTTATTATTTGTTGTTATAGTGGCAATAACAATAGACTAAACATTTCATATAATCCAGCAAAAACACCTAAAAAACAGGTTTACTGTCTTATGGGGTATTTATTATATAGGCCCTATACAATAGGGAACAAATACCCATACATTTTAAACTTTATTTTGTTTACATTATTTGTTGATATATTATATTGGCCACATTTTAAATTTCGACAGTATTTATGACAATATTACTACTTATTACTATTATTAACACTATTACTCATAGGTAAAAAAATATCTACTTCTACTTTGATCAATCATGACAAAAAGCTAAATTAAAGCTAATATCTCAATTATTATCTGATCCACTCAAGAATCATAGTTTTTACGCAGTAGGAGTAATCTTATATGGCAAAATGGATGCTATGCCAATCCGTCATTGTAACTATCGAAGCTAATCTCGTAATTATCCAGAATACGGACACTGGACGATATTGGATAGCTGCTAGTAAGCATTTACATTTTGATGAGACACCAATTAGTTGATTGGCAATACTATAATTTAATTGCGTATGAGACAGATATAATTATACCGCATTAATTTAGAGGCTGATTAAGATTATCCAAATAACACATATAATCATGTATACAAACCTACGAAAGCATTTGTTGCGATAAAAAATCAATTGACAACGTAAAAATATATCGGACCATTTTAATATTAATATTTTAATCTTATAGATCTAAGCAATTATTATTTACGTTGCAGTGATATGCTAGATTATAACAATATATTTCTATCAATAAAATAAATAATAAGTAAAAAATATTTTTAAAAACAAGCTTTTAACTGGAACAATGAACTAAAATGTTAAAAATAAATTCTAGTAAGCATTTGGCGTGTAGGTACTTACCTATATTCTTAAAAGCTTCAAGCACTACCCGTTTTTCAGGCTAGGTAATTACTATACTTCAGTGCCTCAAGCTTTTAAAAATATAGGTAAGTACCTACACGCCAAATACTTACTAGAATCTATTTTTAACATTTTAGATCATTGTCCCAGATAAAAGCTTGTTTTTAAAATTATTTTTTACTTATAATTTATTTTTAACATTTTGGTAGGTAGGTATAGATACCGACTACCTAAGTATTTAAGAGAAGGCATGATGTTTTAAAATATTCCACGGATATTTGATGTGATTGTGGGTAAAGTGCTCTTCAAGGAAAATCAATCGACTCGGTGGGGCTATGTTGCTTTAAAACAGAAATGCCATGGCCACCTTACAGCTTGATCATCAGATCCTGGCTATCATATTAGTGTAAAGTGCTCCTCAAGACGAATCATTGGAGCCCATATTCACTGGGGTTACGTTATTTTATCACAGAGATGCCGTGGCCACCTTCCAGCTTTATCACCAGTCGCCAAATATAATCTAGGTGTAAAGTTCTCTTCAAGACGAATCAATCGAGCCCAAACTCGGTAGAGTTACGTTGATTTACCACAGAGATGCCATAGCCACCTTCCAGCTTCATCATCAGACCCTGGATATCATCTAGGTGAAAAGTTCTCTTCAAGACGAATCAATCGAGCCCAAACTCGGTAGGGTTATGTTTATTTATCACAGAGATGCCGTGGCCACCTTCCAGCCTCATCATCAGACCCTGGATATCATCTAGGTGAAAAGTTCTCTTCAAGACGAATCAATCGAGCCCAAACTCGGTAGTGTTTTGTTTTTTATCACAGATATTCCGTGGCTGCCTTCCAACTTCATCATCAGACCCTGGATATCATCTAGGTGAAAAGTTATCTTCAAGACGAATCAATGGAGCCCAAACTCGGTAGGGTTATGTTGATTTATCACAGAGATGCCGTGGCCACCTTCCGTCTCCATCATCAGACCAGCTCCATGGTACCATATCATTGTATTGTCATCGAAGATACATAAGTACACCAAATTTGAGTTCAATCGGACATCGACAAGTGGGTCTAATATAGCTTCCAAGATTCCACCCGAACATACATAGTGACATACATACATACATACATACATTGCAAGTTAAATAAAAACTTGTAATTACATGATTTGTCAAAATAATATATAGTAAAAAAACAATATAATATAATATGTCCGTTATAGACTTTGAAACAATTCAACCGATGTGCCCAAACTGATTTCATTATGAAGGCAATAATGCGAAGATGGTTTTAGATAACTAAAACAATGCATTAGGCACATTCAGTCAGTTTTTATAGCGTAGTAGCAAACGCCGGGTATCCGTTAGTAAATATAATAATAATAAAATCGGCCAAGTGGGCGAGTCCAACTCGACTCGCCCACCGAGGCTTCCATAATACCTTTTTAAACTAGGTTTAAGGACCAACTTAACTTTGTAGTTCAATCCATAGAAAATGTACTGCACCAACTAGTATGTTTGTAATAGTAAAGTTTTTGGTATTAAACAACATATATTTGTGCGTTTCAGATGTATTTCTATATAAGTGGTTCAAGACTTTGCTTCTTGCCAATTTTCATGATTCAAGTCAACTGGAAGTACCCTATAGGTTTTGACTCCCTTGTGAAATCGCAAAATATGCGAAAATTTATGCGACACAAACGGTCATATCTTTTGATCGCGATGACTTACAAGTTTGATTTCATTACAGCCAAAAGAGACCGTAGATCCGAGTATTCGGTAAGTATAAGTTTCAACTTGCGATCTCTACGCGTTCCTGAGAAAAAGTAGTCTTGACAGATGGACAGACAGATAGACAGACAGACAGACGAACAACAAAGTGATCCTGTAAGGGTTCCTTTTCTTATTTTCTTTTTGAGGTAAGGAACTCTTAAAATGAGTCCTCTTTACAAAACTACGTAACAAACAGGCAATACTAAACTGGTATTGCAGGTGTCTAAATGACCTCTTTCGAACAGGTGGACCGCTTGTTTGCTTGTCACACTTGACATAAAAAAAATGTATAACAAATAATTGAGATTTATAAAAAATGTTTATGAGCGTCCGACCCAATTTAAGGTAAGCAATGAAGTGAAAAAATAAAATTGTTATTTCATATAAAAATCTGAGAAAATATTATGAAAGTTTTATATAGTTATTCGCGTTGTTTTTATAGGAAAAAAACTTTACATATTAAAAGGAACTGAAATTACACAAGTGAAGGATAAAAATATTATAAAGTAACCTCGAGTATTATTATGAGTATTATTTGATGCGTATATTATTATTATGTACCTAAATTGTTATATATTATGATTTTACTATTTTATGAGGTCTGACTGGTAGGACCATTTTATCGATGTTCCACCTGATTTGCTACCAATAAGTAGCTTACCACTATCAAGGAGAAAATCTTCTTCTCAAGAAGAGAGCCCTTGACAGCCAGACTATCTAGGCTTAATGTGTTATATTATGTTTCTTTGAAGTGTCTCACACTTTATATATTTTTTTGTAAATTGTTAAACACAATCCAAAATTTCATCGTACCGACGGGACTCGAACCCGCACCCCCCGGATTACACGTCCAGGTGCTCTGCCAATTAAGCCACGGTTCGATACATCGATACGACGAAATTAGTGGATTGCATTTGTTAACCCAATTATGCATTGGTGGCGCCATCTATGACTACTTAATACGTAAGTTAATCATTCGGAAGAAATCATTACAGTTTTCAAATCCGACGAGAGATGTTGCACTGCGTAAATCAAATATTATGTTTCTTTGAAGTGTCTCACACTTTATATATATTTTTTTGTAAATTGTTAAACACAATCCAAAATTTCATCGTACCGACGGGACTCGAACCCGCACCCCCCGGATTACACGTCCAGGTGCTCTGCCAATTAAGCCACGGTTCGATACATCGATACGACGAAATTAGTGGATTGCATTTGTTAACCCAATTATGCATTGGTGGCGCCATCTATGACTACTTAATACGTAAGTTAATCATTCGGAAGAAATCATTACAGTTTTCAAATCCGACGAGAGATGTTGCACTGCGTAAATCAAATATTATGTTTCTTTGAAGTGTCTCACACTTTATATATTTTTTGTAAATTGTTAAACACAATCCAAAAAATGAATGAAAAAAATCTTCCGAATGATTAACTTACGTATTAAGTAGTCATAGATGGCGCCACCAATGCATAATTGGGTTAACAAATGCAATCCACTAATTTCGTCGTATCGATGTATCGAACCGTGGCTTAATTGGCAGAGCACCTGGACGTGTAATCCGGGGGGTGCAGGTTCGAGTCCCGTCGGTACGATGAAATTTTGGATTGTGTTTAACAATTTAATGTGTTATATTAGTGGTATAACATAAAAATGCCCTTGTACCAATAATGTATAAATAAGCATAAATTTATATAGTTCATCCAAGCACTACACGGTTACTATTATTGGGTATCAGTCCAAACCGCGGAGCCGAGCTGCTGTATAATTACATTTCAGTGATACCGTTGTTTAAGCAGCATTAATTAGCGCAGTAAATAAATACCGCTAGTAAATAATTAATTAATAGTGACGCGGTTGATAGAGTCAAGTTACGTGAAAATTAGTTATTTTTAACCACTTGGTAAGTCTTTGTGACTATCTACCAAAAAGTAGCATAGCACTATGAAGGAAAACAGCTGCCGCCATAAGCTTACGCTGTTTATTCCGGCAGCACACAGCCTTTGAGACTAAGCCTAGCGTATTGACCATCTTGGACCACATCATCGCTTGCTACCTGGCAAGATAGTGGTCAAACGCTAGCTTATAAAATAAAAATGCGCATTTCAGACTACGCTATAATATAATAACTTATAGAATATAGTTTATAGCACAACAATATCGCTCACTATACATTTATTTAGAACACGTTCACACTTAGCTATACTGTATTTCAGCCAGCTTTCGTTCGATTTCGCTATACTATTCTGCTATATAGTACAGCATGACAAGCAAACCGGCTCATATATTGTATAGCTAGCGATATAGCGATTTTGTTGTGCTGTAAACTATATGCTGTAAGCTATTATATAATAGCGTAATGCGAAATGTGCTAAAAGGTGATCATTTGGTCTAAAAGTCCCTTATTTTTCATTAAAATCCAAAAATTAACTTCTTCTTTTATTATATTTTATAAATATTTAATAAAATGCTGGTGATTATTTGTTTAATCTCTACGCTCACTATTACGAAACCGCGACCAAACAATACAAACACAACCACGTACAGTTAAAATGAAAGCCTCAATACTTCACGACAGCGATGACCAAACATTTTATTATCCAGGGCTAGAAAACTAATGTCAATACACATTATGATGTAATACAGATAACAAGATTTATCTTTGAGACACAGTGTTTCTGGCAAACTCTCTCGCTTTTGCGTCGACTTTCCGTAAAATTACATTGTATCTTTATGATGCCACGATGTAAGTATTGAGGCAAATTCTTAAGTGTACTATTCTTTATTTATTCTTCTAGAGTAGGTATATTTAGTATGCAAAATATTGAGGAGTTAATGTTATCGATCTAACATTTTTGTACATGAGTTATAAAGAAAAAAATCGCTATCTTTTTACTGGCAGTCTTAACCTAAGAAATATTATAAAACGAATTATAGGCGCTATAAATTTGTACCAGTCACATAAACATACATTTTTACTCAGTGGAGTAGAATTAGATGGCCCTCTTCAAAAAGATTTAAAGTTAGAGCGGGTGGCAGCTTATATTCTGCTGGTCGCAAAACATCCTGCAGGCCACACTTTTCTTACCGCTGATACGTAGTGCTGACCTCGGAATCGGCGACCTGTAACGATTTTGTGTTCAAGTCTGCTTTGCACCCCTATTCTGTGTTAAGTATCGCTGTTATATTATTTTTAAACCGTTACGAATTTCTTTATATTTTTGTAAATTGTTACACAATCCAAAATTTCATCGTACCGACGGGACTTGAATCCGCAACCTCCTGAATAACATGATCAGGTGCTTTGCCAATTAAGCCACAGTGCGATGTATCGTTACGACGAAATTAGTGGATTGCATTTGTTAACCCAATTATGCATTAGTGGCGCCATCTATGACTACTTATTACGTAAGTTAATCATTCGGAAGAAATCATTACAATTTTCAAATCCGACGAGAGATGTTGCACTGCGTAAATCAAATATTATGTTTCTTTGAAGTGTTACACACTTTATATTTTTGTAAATTGTTAAAGACAATCCAAAATTTCATCGTACCGACGGGACTTGAACCCTCCTGAACAACCTCCTGAATAACCTCCTGATTAACTTACATAATAAGTAGTCATAGATGGCGCCACCAATGCATAAACACTCCACTTGAGTCCAACTCGCACCTCAACAGTTTTCTTTTAATTACCGCCATATAACTATATCATCATTATCAGCCTGTATCAGTCCTCTGATGGACATAGGCCTCTCCCAAGATACGCTACTGAGGTCGATCGTCAGCTTTTCTTTTCCAATAACTGCCCACCTCTCTGCGTATGTCGTCGCTCCTATGACTAGGTGGAGCGTCGTCGCTCTATCTGGCATAATATTACAATCAATAACAATCGCTTATAACATAACACTATTTGACATAAAATACTAGACAATTATTAATTCATGTAAATATGATCTCGTCATTTACAGCTATTCAGAAAATCAAGTATTATGTATTTTTGTTTTAAAATTATCTTAAATTTGTAACATTATTACTGTGATATGTTATATTATTACTGTTATACATAGTGAACATCGCGTTCTCACCGCGTGACCTCACTCCCGAGGATGAGCCATGGATTCGCTTGAAACCTAGGTCGAGAAAATCCGACTAAAGGTACGTGAATTACAGCCGGTATATTACAGTAACAAAGTAATAGGTATGTTTTCTCAACTGCCTAAGTATATTGCGCCAAAATATCAGAATAAGGCTGATCAGGTGACGTGTAACAAAGCGCGATGACCCCTGCAGTGGCCGCAGCGTTTCTCAAATGTCGCTCCTGTCGAGCCTTTAATCTGTGGTTTCAGTCAAAGTGGTAAAAGTTACGTAGAAGAATTAAATATATCTGTACCTACAACCATGCAAATCATAAATTAATCTCTACCAGACAATTTGTTAGAGGATTTAACTTCGATGTAATTGAAGTTTGTCCTTTAAATTGATAATATCGTTTAAAAACTTTAGTTTTTCGGCATTGAGAATACCCAAAATCGGTTCATAAACGATGAAGTTATCCGCGAACAAACCTTAAAATATATATATACGGTCGAATTGAGAAACCTCCTCCTTTTTTTGAAGTCGGTTAAAAAAAGAAAAACAAACTTGTCTATTTTACGGTAGCATTATTAACAAAGCAGTGTTGACACTCCAGCCGGACTACCAGAATTTCCAACTCTAATTAAAGGCGGCAGTAGCGGATAGGGTGTCGGACTGGCGAGTTCGAATCCCACCCTACCCATTGCACTACTGACGTGAACCCACTCCAGACACAAGCATATTTAGCTTAGTTGGAGGGGTTAACAAGAATACTAGTAATGTGCAACCCACCCAGGTTGCGAGTAATCTTTAAAAAAATAAAAATAATAATAATTAATATTCCGGTAAAGGTGGATGTAATGTAATTATTATCAGCTGACCAATATTAACAGAACCTTATGACGTTTTGATAGTTCCAATATTTTAACCGCTGCAATGCGTGATCTTTTTAGGGTTCCGTACCTCAAAAGGAAAATAAAGGAACCTTTATAAGATCATTTTCTTGTCCGTCTGTCTGTCTGTCTGTCTGTCCGTGTGTCACCACCGATTTTCTCAGGAACGGTTGGACCTAGCAAGTTGAAATGTATACAAGTACTGAGGTCTATAGTCCCTATTAGGTGTATAAAAATCAAGGTTCAGAGTCAACACAATAAAAAGATATGGGCAAATTAAGATTTTCCGGAAAACTTGTATATACCAAACATTTACCCTTATCTTCAACATTTTTTAATTTTCGGTATTTTTCCTTTACTTTTGCTGTAGACCTTGTTTTTGACCAAAATTGACAATTCTAGGTCAACTGGAAGTGCCCTATAGGTTTTGGGTCAAAAACCTATAGGGTACTTCCCGTTGACCTAGAATCATGAAATTTGGCAAGAAGCAAGGTCTTACAGCACCAAAAAATAAAAAAAGTTGAAAATTAAAGGGTTTCCCCATACATACATAGTTTCGCCAATTAAGATAGGCCTCTGAGTTATACGAGCGCTTATACAATTTAGAGGTGGAGCTTAATTGGTACCAACCGGAACGGAACGGTTGGTACGGAAGCCTCGGTGGGCGAGTCCAACTCGACTTGGCCGGTTTTATTTGATTTTTTTTCTATATTATTATTAATAATACTTATTTTATTATAGTTTTAGTATATCATTTTGGTGGTCTTAAGTATAAATATTGCAATACATTGCTGTTATTGAGACCCGGCTCTCGAACAAGTACATATAGTAGTTACAAGTAAATAAAGTAGTTTTTTTACGTTATGAGATTGACTTTTTTATTCCAAATAGGCAAATGTTTGACTACCCTATCACCTGATGTTAGGTGTATCCACGATGTAGCCATGATTTATTTATTTACTCGCAGAGGTGAAGGAAGACTCCTAGATAGTACTAAGCGGGCAACACGGACTGTTCATATTATATTTAAAAAAATAGAGAAAAATACAGCACACATTTTATAACAGAAAAAAAAGGTTTTCCAAGAAAACCTATTTAGATTATTATCCATTCCGATATCTATTTCATTAAAAAAAAATCAAACGAGTATTCAAATTTTAATTAAAATCGTTTATAGTTACAATAACCAAACACTAATTATAAAAAGCCACAAAATCTCTTTATTGCCACTCGTATTTAACGTTGAAATTTATTGCAATTTTCAGGTAATTAATTATTCAGTTTAACATACGTTAGGCTGTTTCACTACCTTTTGCAAAAAGTGGGTCAAATTGAGTTGCAGTGAGCACCTGAATATAATTACTGGCGTTGCTAATATAGTAATTAATTTAGAGGGTTACAAATAAATATTGTGGTTGGCAACTCCGATACGAAACTGGCAAATTATTAACTACTAGAAAATAAAGTTACAGTGCAACGTGGTGACGTAATTATTTTACAGACTCTGACACTAAAATTAAAGTGCAAATTAATTAGGACCCGTATTGTGAACGTGAAATAATGCCATTTCATTTGCTGCTTAATAAATAAAAGTTTTGATTATAATTATAATAAATTAGTTGTTATACAATAGAGATCTTAATAACGAGCAAAAAAACCCGGTTAGTACCAATAACATTAGCATGACTAAATTCAAATGTTATTTTTATACTAGCTATACCCGCGACTTCGTCCGCGTGGAATAGTGTCTTTGGGTAGCATTTTTAATTATTTAGGATAATTATTTTACAAATAAGACACATGCGTATCCCACCTACACCGCACCGTACCAGGCCTGTCGCACTCCGCGCTGTAGCTATGAAACTACAAGTACCTCCGCGCACCCGCTAGGGTTCAAGTTCAGTCAGTTAAGTGTCACGCGCGCTCTCGATCGGCCGCGCGCCTTACTTGTACCTACCTTAATATTATATTCCTTGCTTCATATAGTAACTGTAAAGAATAACTATGTAAAAAGCAAAGAATGTCACACATAAAATGGTAGGTAGGTATAAATCAGGTGAGTTTCATGTTACAAGGGAATTCACGTAATGATCTTTAGGGAATTTCTATCGACATTACATCTTGCTTTATTTAGTTAGTTCTAAGATAAATAAATAGGGTAGGTACCTACTAGCGTTTACTTCAATTTTCCTTTTTTTCTTTCTTAATGATTTTGTCGTGTCATACGATAGTCAGATTTTTATAATCGGAGAGTTAATGTAATTAAAGTACTTATAGATCTCAGATCACTGAGATTCACTGAGATCTGATACGTATCTCCAGAGATATGACGATAAACGTCTCAAACTTGCTACTGAAATTGACTCGCGGGACATGGAAGTCGGTGTTTTAGTTTCTAATCTACTTCACAAAAACGGAGGAGGTTCTCAATTCGACGGTTTTTAGGGAACCCTATTACTGAGACTCCGCTGTCCGTCTGTCTGTCTGTCTGTCTGTCCGTCTGTCACCAAGCAGTATCTCATGAACCGTTATAGTTAGACAGTTGAACTTTTCACAGATGATGTATTTCTGTTGCCGCTATAACAACAAATACTAAAAACAGAATAAAGTTAAAGATAATAGAGGGTCCCCATACAAGAAACGTGTTTTTTTCGGAATTTCACGCCATCTATGAACGCTTAGTTAGGTAAACGTCCCATAGATGGCGTTATATTGAAATGTCGATCCCTAACACCTTTGTTAGAAGTTAGAAGGCGTTATAAGAAACGAAATGTTTATTAATTATTATTTTTTACTGGCGAATAATGATAGTGGTATTTTTTGCTCGATCTTATAAAATACTGTAGTGTGGTACGGAACCCTACGAGTGCGAGTCCGACTTGCACTTGGCCAGTTTATTTAAATGTTTGTGACCTCAGAACTCTGTCAGATCCACAGAAATAGGATTAATAAGGTATTATTATTCCTATTTCTATGGTCAGATCTTAACCGATTTGAAATTGAAAATTCTTTTTTAGGGTTCCGTAGTCCTGATAAGGAACCCTTATATTTTCGTCATGTCCGTCTGTCTGTCTGTGTGTCTGTCCAAGGTTTTGCTAGGAGACCGTTAGTACTAGAAAGCTGAAATTGTATAGGTATGTGTGTATATCAATAACGCCGACAAAATGGTGAAATAAAATATTGGATTTTTTTTTAAATATATTTTTTTTATTTTGATATTCAACTATTACAAAATAAAGTTTTCCTAGAATGAATAAAATACATAATTATTTTTGTTCGAAATAGTGAGTCGGCTCCTACACTATTATAATGTTACAAGTCAAACAACCTACGATTCTAGGCAAATGATGCTATTGTCGCGTTATTTAACTTACGCAATCTAAAACTTTACTGAATTTTAATTGAACGTCACGTATTTTAGTTTACCTGTAGTACTTTTATCCTACCTCGACATTAAACATTAATTTAGTACTTATTATCAGTAATGTACTCATTACATTGTTCTACGAGTATTCTTCTACCAATTAAAGGCTTACAAGTTTTCTCACAACATTCAACCCTATAGTAAAGGCCGCGAGTTGACGAGTTATTCAGACTCTCGCTGTGCGGACTTACGGTGCATTTTACTGTGCGCAACACGCGGTTCATAGTTAATATTAGTTGATACTGTGGCGCAAATTCAAGGTCGCACCCGAGGCGTGAAGCGCATTTTGAACGTTACTAGCGTTGTAACTAGGTTTAATCTCGCATTTTTGCTCTCAGGGAGTGCAATTTCTGTACTTGTACTATTCATTATTCTGTGACCGTACCCCGCTAATCCCTCCTCCCCCCTCTCCCTACCCCTCCCCTCTGTCTTGCCCTCACTCCCCTCCCCTGTTACCCTCACTCCACTCTCCCCCTCCCCTTTCCCCTCCCCTCCCCTCCCCTATCCCTCACTTCTCTCTCCCCTCTCGCTTTCCCCCACTTCCTCCCCCTCCTCTTCCCCTCACTTTCCTCTCATCCTCCCCTTTCCCCTCACTCCCCTCCCCTCCCCTTTCCCCTCCCCTTTCCCCTCCCCTTTCCCCTCCCCTTTCCCCTCCCCTTTCCCCTCACTTCCCTCTCCCCTCCCCTTTCCCCCCACTTCCCCCTCCCCTCCCTCTCCCTTTCCCCAACCACTTCCCGTCACTTCCACCTCCCCTCCCCTCCCTCCCCCTTCCTTTTCCACCTCCCCCTTTCCCCTCACAAACTTTGAATGTCGTATTTATTTATATCGAATCAACAGCCTAAACAATAAGTTTCAAGCCTCTAGCTTTTACAATGACGATACCTCCATACAACTTTTCATCCCCCCTTTCAACCCTTTACAACCCTTTTTTCGCATTAAAAAGTAAGCTATGTCCTTTCTCAGGCTCTAGGTTATCTGTGTACCAAATTTCATTTAAATCCGTTCAGAAGAACATTCACATAAATCTGACATATTTCCATACAAACTTTCATCCCCTATTCCCAATTGTTATTTTACACCCTTGAGGGTAAAACTTTTACAAACTTTGAATGTCATATTTATTTATATCAAATCAACAGCCTAAAAAATAAGTTTCAAGCTTCTAGCTCTAAAAATTACGATACTTCCATACAAAATTTCATCCCCCCTTTCAACCCCCTTCAACCCTTTTTTCGAATTAAAAAGTAGCCTATGTCCTTTCTCAGGTTCTAGACTATTTGTGTACCAAATTCCATTTAAATCTGTTTAGTAGAACATTCATATAAACCTTACATATTTCCATACAAAATTTAATTCCATATTGTTATTTTACACCCTTGAGGGTAAAACTTTTACAAACTTTGAATGTCATATTTATTTATATCGAATCAACAGCCAAAAAAATAAGTTTCAAGTTTCTAGCTCTTAAAATGACGATACTTCCATAAAACTTTTCATCCCCCCTTTCAACCCCTACTTACAACCCTATTTTCGCATTAAAAAGTAGCCTATGTCCTTTCTCAGGCTCTAGACTATCTGTGTACTAAATTTCATTTAAATCGGTTCTGTGGTTTTGGCGTGAAAGTGAGACAGACAGACAGACAGACAGACAGAGTTACTTTCGCATTTATAATTATTGTACAATATAATCTTATTTATTTCAAATAGTAACAAAGTATACATAATATTAATAAAGAATAAACTATAAAATACTTAAAATTAAACTATATTAAGGGGTTTCTGTGTGAATCGCTGACTGCATCCCCGCTATTTCAATTTGAGTTTTAATATATGACTTATATAGGCCTGGTTTATAAAGACTCATACCAACCCGATGGTTTGTAATTGCAGTGAAGATGAAATCGTATTTGACTTATTATAATTTTTTATATATCTTATCCGTTTGACCACTATCTCACCTGATGGTTAGCGGTGATGTGGTCGAAGATGGTAACACGCTAGGCAAGAATAAATAGGCTAGAATACTCTGACTCTCAAGGGCTGTGTGCTTCCAGAACGCCGTAAGCTTATAGCAGCAGACCTTTTCTTAATTGTGGTAATCTACTTTTTGGTAACAAGTTAGGCGAAACATCAATATAACATGTGGACATCATTTCTACAAAACTTATTCGAAATAAACTTTATCTTGAACTGAGTGACTTTAAAATCAATTATCTATACTGTCTCTACCTACCCCAACCGGAAAAAGGCGTGTAATATTTTGGTCATTGAGGTTTTGGTTACCAACCCTTGTTAACGACCCGCTATCTCTGCGGCCCGCTGTATTCTGTGTGAAATATTATTTTAATATTCTAGGCCTGTTATTTCTTCAAAGTTCTTTGTTATATTGATTTCTCAAAGGTGTGGTTGCAGGGGGCGTTTCTAAGGAGTCTGAAAGACGATCCAAAGGAAGTTAATTAATTCACTTTTAGTATAATTTATATAAGGCACTTTTCTAAAGTAACCTTTGAAATCTTCACAGTTACAAAAAATAAGCACTATTCAGATTTCTAGTTGTTTATTTTAAGCATAATTGAATATGTCCAGAAATTTAACTATAGAGAAAATAATATTAGCCATCTACGATTGTCACCCTACGATCAGAACGCGACGTAATATCAAGGCGTACGCTGAACACTGCTCGCCACGCCTGCCTTGCCAGATAATTTTATAACAGGGCCCAAAAACAATTGGAAACAAAACATGAAATTGACACAGAGAAATAAAATAAAACAATTTACAACAATACAATAAAAAAATAACATATCAGATATTTAAGCCCCAGCCCAGTTATATAAGATAAAAAGAGGCACGTTATTGTCAGAAGAAAGTGATGAGTTGGAGGTCGAGGATAGGGTACCATTTACGAATACCCCACATCCTGAAAATTGGTCTAATATAAAGTTTGTAGGGCTAGAGGAATTAACTGTAGAGAGACAAGAGGAGCACCAGATTGAGGGAATGTATGTTTACACCGATGGAAGTAAAACTGAAGGAAAAGTGGGAGCTGCAGTCGCAGTATGGCGAGATGGCAATGAGGAAAAATATAAAATGCTGAAACTAGCATACTATTGTTCGGTCTATCAAGCTGAGCTATTGGCTATATATATATTATTAGGGCGACGGAAGAGGCAGAAGGTATGGAATCATATATTTAATATCAAATATTAATATTATCAGCGATAGCAAGACATCACTAAAACTGATAAATGACTACACCTCATCTCGCCTTCAATATACGCCATAACATAGATCATTTGCGATCCAGAGTTGTAAAGGTGCGGCTTTCCTGGTTGCGTGCACATGTAGGCACAGCGGGCAACGAAAGAGCAGACGAACTGGCCAAAACAGCTGATCTATCCGAAAACACCACTCTGGACTATTAAAAAGCACCTCTTTCGTATGCGAAGCGAATTATCAGAAAGAATTCTCTGCAGATATGGAATGAGAGATACAAAAATAAAATTTCAGATAAGACAATCCAGCTCTTTCTCCCTGATGTTTACTCCGCATACCAATTTGTCAGAAAAAGGGAGCCTAAGAACCTTTTGACGCAGGTTCTGACCGGTCATGGAGGGTTAAGTCATTACCTGCATCGATTTAAGCTTAACTTTTGATGCTGCACGTATAGAGGTAACAGTTAAGATTAATGCCAATGTAACAAAAGAACATTTCTATGAACTTCTAAGTGGTCAAAATACAAGAGATTGTTTTATAAATTATTGCAAAACTATAATTAAAAAAGTGTGTAAAGAAAATGGGAGCACCGCGAGATGGGCTCAATAAAATATATATATATATTAATAATTACAATAAATTAAATTGACTTATCATCATCATCATCATCATCATCAGCCTGTGTCCGTCCAGTGCTGGACGTAGGCCTCTCCCAAGATGCGCCACTGAGCCCGATCTTCGGCTCTTCTCGGCCTACCGTAACCCGGGATTCTTAGCACCCCCTGACCATTGACTTTTATTATAATGTAATTATATTAGAATAGATAAGAAATATTGTAATTGTATGAAATTGATTTTATAATAATAATAAATGAATTGAAGATAACAGTGAGCAATAAAAAATATAAAAAAATAACAAGTTAAATAAAAGAGAAAAAAATAAACTGGCCAAGTGCAAGTCGGAATCGCACTAGTAGGGTTACGTACCACACAGTATTTTATAAGATCGAGCAAAAAACACCACTTTAATTTTTCGCCAGCAAAAAAAATAATAATTAATAAATATTTTATTTCTTATAACGCCATCTAACATCTAACAAAGGAGTTAGGGATCGACATTTCAATATAACGCCATCTATGGGACTTTTACCTAACTAAGCGTTCATAGATGGCGTGAAATGCCGAAAAAAACACGTTTCTTGTATGGGGACCCTCTATTATTTTTAACTTTATTCTGTTAGCGGCAACAGAAATACATCATATGTGAAAATTTTAACTGTCTAACTATCACGGTTCATGAGATACAGCCTGGTAACAGACGGACGGACAGACAGACAGACAGACAGACAGACAGACAGACAGACAGACACACAGACAGACAGACAGACAGACAGACAGACGGACGGACAGCGGAGTCTTAGTAATAGGGTCCCGTTTTACCCCTTTGGATACGGAACCCTAAAAAGAGTTAAAAAAAAGAAAAACACAAAAAAAGGACGAAACGAAAATAAAATAATTTGGAATACATGCACACACGTACAAGAACGAGCACACACTAACGCATACAATAAATAACAGTTAGACAAAAATGTATATTATAAGTATATGCATGAAATCTCAATGAAGTTAATTGCAACAAAGATTTATATTAAAACCCGCTCAAATAGGACTCCAACCCATGGTGGAGGAATATAAATAGCGGAACAAAAAAAAACATATCAGGTCACATGTTACGCACTGCTCGCATTGAAGCAACGCGTTAATTGCTCGCTACATACGTTTGCAGCGAAAGCTCCTAGTGAACAACCCTAGCCATAAAGCCTAAGGACATGCATTGAAAACCCGTTCGAGTTTGCAGCAAAAATGTATTGTGATGTCTGTACGGACCTTAATATATTCATATTACAATACAAACTATTTCAATGAAGATTCTGCAGAGCCGCTTTAAATACATGCATATTACTTTACCAGGAACTTCCAAATAGTGTATTTATTTCTACCAAATACCTTCAGGCATTGTAAAAACCAATATATTTTAATCGCATTATATCGCCAATACGCTAAAATACCAAAGCAGATTAATTTTAACAAATCCCGACAAAGACATCTCCAGAATTCGATAAGAACATCTTAAATTCATACTAGATCAACCTAAGTAAGCCAGTAAAGTGAATTTGAAAGGCCCAGTTAACGGGCACGATTGATTGCCGGACATCTAAGCCTTTGAAATGGACCCTAAATAGCTTTCGCCAACAGTCGTTGTTTACCGTTTCACTTTGAAATGATCAACTGGAGTATATAAAGGACGGTCGAATGTTAAGCAATCAACTCGTGTGAGTCCTTGAACTTTTGGCTTGGACACCGTAGGTACCTATTTGATGGAATTACACTGAAAACAATCAGGTCATCGGGTTATAAGTTTACATAATAATTATACACAATTCTAGCGTGATCAAGCGTGAGTGTTAAAACATATATAACGTGATTTATTATTCAGCTTGTCTAGGTATTATTATTCAGATGATCTTGGTTAATTCTAAGCCAAATGTGTGTAAGAATACATTATGAGCTTGTAGTTACTGAAAGTAAAATCGACACTAAATCTTAAGATAACTTTTTATTTGTGCAAATTATAGTTTGTCAAATGAAAAAGAAAATATTCCTGACAACCCAATACGTATACTTATAATATTTTCCTTAAATTCGCCGCCGTTCCAGTGACATTGCGAACGCTTCTAATGTGCCTCCACACATTAACACAGTTTTACAATATGATTGTTGTGACATTAATGTGTGGGATCAAATCAAAGCGCGGCAGTTTTTTTTTGTATAGTTGATTTATTTATTTTGTTTTGCAACTTGTCAACACAAAAGTCTTACTTGCATTCGACTAGCTATATTTTAATTAATAAAAATAAATCTACCTAACAACAGACCAAAACCACATTAAAATCCACAGATTTTTGAAGTTATACTTCTTTTGGCGCGATAGAGAAAAATGATGAGAATGAATTTTTACGATGCGCGCGCACACCGACACCTAAATTTAACATCGTGAAGTTAGTTCTAGGTGGTACGATGCGCGCGCACACCGTCACCTAAATTCTACACTGTGAAGTTAGTTCTAAGTTGCATGACTATGTTCAAGTTGTATATGTCATATTTAACGTCATATTTTTTCGTTAATAAAACCTTTTTTATTTATATAAAATCTTTTTGATTAATCTTAATTTTTATCGTTTATCACTACTGCATTTTAGTTATTTTTTTTCTATACGCCACAGAAGTATAACTTCTAACGCGTGTACATAAGTACACACACTCTTTTTTTTTCATTCTAACTATCCTCCAATAATACTCACTACGTGAATAGTGTTAAGTTTGTCAAATACTTAAATTCCAAAGTCAACATCGTTCTTAGATTTCGATTTCGATACGGCACTCAGAATAATAAAACTTTTGTAAGTGAATTTTCTAAAGTGAAATGTTTTGTGAGAAACAAAACTCAAAGTGATTTGTCCAAAGCGAACGATCATAATATAAATTAAGTCAAAAATTTAAACTTATTCTTAATACTAATGGTGTACTTAAAATGTGCTGGATAGAATCTTGATATCGAGATAAATAATAGTGTATTTAGGACTAAACAGAGATGACTTTGACTTTCAGAGTTTTCGGACGACACAGTTAGATAATCAATATAAAAATGAGAATATTTCTGTATTTGTTTATTCTTCAAGACTAAATGGCTTTACGGAATTGGCTAAACTTGTAGCTAATTCTGTACATAAATACAAAGTAAAATCTATATATATAAAAGAAAGTCGTGTTAGTTACTACACTTATAACTCAAGAACGGCTGGACCAATTATTATGATTTTTGTCATTTTGGAATTGTCTTTGTCAGGAATAGGATAATAAGTATTAAAAACAATGAATAATGGACCTAAAAAAATTATATAAGAATAAATATTTTGCCATAATGTTCCTGGGTTTAAAAACTGCCGATTATTTGATGTTTAATTGTTTATACCGCTGTTTTTTTTTGTGCAATTATATCTCCACACGATTAGTGTATTTAGCCAGTGTCAAGTATAAAAATTCTTCCTATGTGTGGATAGCATGACAATATTCGGATCAGAAATGTATGCTTACAAGCAACTTAAAAAAGTGTATATTTCCAAAAACCATTTTTACCAATTTTTATGCTGTATCTAGATTGCCAAAATACATAAATAAACCTAATATCTCTTTTGTATTAATTTATTACGTTCATAAAAGCCTAGAATAAGTTCATGTAAAAGGTAACACGACATTCATTGTCTGTTAAGTGGTACGAAGTTCGCCGGGCCAGCTAGTATATACATAAAGCACCTTAACATAAAACCTGATATAGTATAAAACTACAACCTCTACATTTTGTTAAGCATTTATTTCCATTAAAATTCTGTTCTTGAAGAAAAAGGAATACTAATAATAACAATTTGTTATAAGAATAATAACAAAGAGACGGAATAAAATCGGTAGGTCTGAGCCTGACTTTCTGTCACTCTTTCATATTTGCGTGAAGTATCTCCTACTGTCTTTTGTCTTTATATATTTCAGTCCCTGTACTCCGCACATACTCCTCGTTATGTACATATGTATGGTTATACTACCAACTGGGTAATCTCATTTATCAAGTTTTTTCGTCTTTTATGTCAGCACTTTATCTCGGTTTATGACGGACGTGCTTTGGTCTTAGTGGTTTTTCTGCTCTTCTCTCGATATCAATATTATTTTAGCAGACTCTTTGCAATATTCGTGTAAGTTTGGCGAATGAAACGTTTAGTGTTCTTTTTAGGGTTTACGTATATTTTGACGTTTTTGATATAGTAAAATAAACATATATTGGTTTCCACATTATTAAACTCGTATTATATGCTAAGCTTATTATATAAGATTACGTTTTAATTAAAACATAAGCATCAAAATTAATAAAACTTTTATTACTAGTAATTATTACCTTGTACTTAAATTAAAACCCAAGCAAATATAATTTTCAGTAGAATATATGCGTTAAAAAATAAAACCATTCGTTTAAATAGGATTTTATTCTCTGTCTGTTTGGACGCATCATAAGGTTCTTAGACTAAGCTTCAAAGGTGCTTCATTTTATTAATTTTGTAATTATTCTTATTTCAATGATAAAATGTACCTTGTTATGTACATAAAATACCTTATTATGTAATTTTTATTCCTTGATTTGTATTATCTACTAGTGTTTCTGTATTAACTATGAATAACCATAACCAACACCATAATAAATAAATTATCCTGCAGGGGCGGCTATGTGGCGAGCCGATGGTGAGTGGCGACAGCGCATACCTCCTAGACTTCTGACCCCCGGCTTGCCTAGAGCGGCCGGCCGGGTGGGAATCACAAGAGTTGCTAAGCTCCAGGGTGGAAGTATTAAAGACATTAAGCCGCTGGTAGCGTTTAGTGAAAGTGCACCATACCTATCAATACTCTAAGGTATCCACGCCAATGTTGCCCCTTGGCGTCAATGTAGCGGTCGGCCTTTATGGAGGCCCCATTTAGTGAATAGCAAGTTACTACTGTACTGTACCTCATTTCATTGGCCATTCTACGTACCATGAAAAATTCATAGCAAAATACCATATTCATAATAAATTTTTTTAAATACATTACACAATCCATACCTTCTTTGTCAATATTATCTATTGTATTTTATATTAAAACGGCCTCTTAATGGTAGCTTGGGCTCCATTAGCGGACCAAATCTAATCCAGACCAATCCAAAAAAGAACCGGTCTAGACTCGCAATACTGAAATAATTTTACTATCTATTGTCATAGATAATATTATCTATTATCATATATAATAACATAATAACCGGTAAATTCAACAGCCATTCAGTTTTCCCCTTTTGTCCGCAGATTTTCTTTCTAGGCTTGCCATTTTTATTTTTATTTAAACAATATTATGCAGCTGACAGACGGACTATCAGTTCCATTTGGATCATGATATGTACTGTGATCGGTATGCGTTTCTCTATGTTGTGTTTCACTATTTCACTTTTTTTATTTTTTTTATATAAAAATTGTCTGAAGTACTGAAACACACAGTTACATGTATGGTTGGTTTTAACCTACTTTAATTTTTTTTAAATATTCTGACGTAAACGATTGGATGACAGCTGAATGGTTCATTACTTTTTTTTTCTAATTCAAAGCGTTAAATTCTGCTTTTGTTATGTTTACTTGATAATTGGTTATGATTTATTTTATGATTTATGATTTTGACGTGTATATGTGCGTATATTTATACTGCCTACATACTGAATAAATGCTTTGATACTTTTATTCTTTGAACATTATTTCTTTACTGCGATTTCTTCATATACAGTAAAATTATTCAGGTAGAATAAAGCAACCTAAACTTGTTCACGCTACGTGCTACAATCTACATGTTACGAATACTCGAAGAAGCTACGACGTAGCGTCGCGACGCTACGTCAATAAGACATCGTAGCTAATTTGTTTTAAAATAATTAAAAGTATTTCTTTCTATTTGAGAATATATTTCCACTAAAAATTTATTTTTCTTATAAATATTGAAGCGATAATATTTATTTTAAAGTTTTAGAAAAGGTGATCATTAAACCTATGACTTGGTGTTGCAAGTGTTCATAGGCGACAGTGACTACTTCCCATCAGGTGGGCCGTTTGCTTGTTTGCTACCTATAACATTAATTTAGAAAAATAACGAAAATTATGCCTCTAGGGAATATGCATATGGTATAAATTTACCTGAAATCATGTATTTCCAATCATTATTGTTCTGGTATATAAAGTTATTTTTTTTATAAATAAAATACTCTTACATTGTTAAAATATTATTTGAAAAATGCAAAACAAGCGTGGGAAATTTTAATTTGCAAAACACATCACCACTTGTCAATTAGAAAGTGACATTACAACACACACTGCTGTCACCACAGACTAAATCTTTGTCATAGAAATAGTATGCACTGTTGTACGAATACGTACTATATCTATTACAAAGATTTAATCTGTGGGGATAGTGTAGTGAGCTGTAACGTCACAAAGGCGCGCGATAATTTTGCGGCATTTTAGACACCTCATATTTTTTCAATAATAAAACGATTTTTGTAGCTTTATTTGAACAGTTTCAGTTTTTATTTCATTTTCTATTATGTTAAATGGATGTAATCAGTGAAATAAAAATATTTTAAAAAATCATGCATATTCCCTATTGTTCCAACCATCATATTTTGTTTTTCAATTTTACGTTTTAATTCAGAGTAGCTTTCTCTATTGAATCTGTTAAAATTTAAAAAAATTAAAAAAATTGAATCTGTGTCTAATATCCGTTGAAATAAGCGTTAGTACGCTTATTTCAACGGAAATATTAAATAACCGGCCAAGTGCGTGTCGGGCCACGCGCATACTAGGGTTCCGTAGTAGCCTGTTATTCAATGCAAGTCTTTACCCGTTATAAAAAAGCAACTAGGTACTCCGTCTTTGGCACTTTAAAGGATTAATTCTAAGGATTTTGTATTTGGTACAAATATATCCAACACCCAAGTTCAACGACTATTACTGCTAAACTAATAAAGTAATCTCAACCGCTATAATTTCCCTTTAAAGTACATGAAATGCGCTATTATCACGATTATTCAGATTTTTCAAGCCAGTAGTTTAGTTTTTAGAGGGGGGGTTTTAGAGTTACAAGGAACAAAATTTTGCACTTTAAAGTTTAATATTTCGTAAATGGAGTATTCAATCGAAAAATGGTATTAGCAACTCTTAAGTCATTTTAAAAGACCTATTCAACGATAAACCACACAATGGGGTAGATGATGAAAAAAAAAATCATCCCCACTTCTCATATAGGGGAGCTACCCTAATAAAAATATTTTTCACAATTTTATTTCAGCACTTTGTCGGCGTAATATATTTACATACTCCCACAATATTACAGCTTTCTAGTATTAACGATCTCTTAGCAAAACCTCGGACAGACAGACAGACAGACGGACATGACGAAACTATAAGGGTTCCTTGTCAGGACTACGGAACCCTAAAAAGATATGTTAATATCTTTTTAGGGTTCCGTACACACATTCACATACACATTCACGTACATGATACGTAGTATAAATTATATAAAATAAGATAGGTATACACTTTTAAACAACACTGTATCTTTACATATTATAAAACAAAGTCGCTTCCCGACGTCTGTACGCATACATCTTCAGATTTTAATGCGGTGTTCATCAATAGATAGAATAATTCAAGAGGAAGGTTTATAACCAGGATTAAACGCAGGCAAAGCCGAGGGGTGCAGCTAGTATATAATATAACCAAAAGAACCACTTCGAACACTAATACACGTTAAGATATATAATCCGCATCTAGTCCATGTTTTTCATAAAATAAAATCCATTAAAACTATGTGAGACATTTCTCCATCACTTGTAGAAACACTGACGAGGCAGAGTAATTGTTTGGCTCTGAGCCAGATTCAACGCTATGGAAATCTGGGAATGTAGGAACTCTTTCTATCCACGATTGTTCTTAGTTATTGAGCTTTACCAGCTCAAATGGTTGTTCTTTTAGTTTACTAATAGTCGTAGCTTTGGACTGCTAAAGTGCAATAACTATAATGGTCGAATGAGGCGTCTCCAAGAATGTGAGGGTAGTTTTGCTAACTAGACTTAGAGACTCGTTTGTTTTGTTAGTAGGATACTCCATTGCGTCAATCGATAGTTTAGTTATGTATTGAGGCTTTTATTAAGTAGATGCTGTGAGTGATTTATATATTTCTATGATAAAGTTTCAAATACATAAATACCTACTTCTCTTTTGTGCTTTTCTTTATTGAAATTGAGGCCCGTTGGCGTAAAGGGTAGATGGCTTGACTTTTAAGCGAGTGGTCACCGGTTCATATCCTATCCTAGCGATGATGTGGTCAAGGATAGTAAATACAAAAGACCTAGAATACGACGATACGATGCGATGAAGCGATTGCTCGTCATTACTGGCGGTTTGAGGAACAGTGTAAAACACCTGGTCGGGCCAATGTGTCTGAAATTTTGGAACACTCCCTTCAGGCAAACTGCTGAAACTGCTGGTCTGCGTTCTAATCACGTTTGTTTTGGAGGCAGTCATAGCACATCTCAAATAAATCAATCCATTGTCTATCAACTGCTTTTAACGTCCAGGATTCTATACTATACCATATAGGTCTTGACAATATAGGTCTGAGCATTTATGACCACATTCCGATTCTTCCATATATTGTCTAGCTGGTGGTATAGATTTGGCAATTCCAATACGTCGTCTGATTTCAGTTTTCGTAACACCCTTAAGGTACGGACACACCGCAGCGTCTTGCGTGTGCGATCTAGGCGACAATCAGATAGCGCAATAGTATTTGTACCGACTGGTTCACACCAAATGCGATCAGAAAACAATTAAAAAGTACTGAGATCGCGCCCGCAGATCGCAGGACGCCAAGGTGTGGCCGTACCTTTATTTGACGTATTTGAACCAAAAAATACGAACTTACTATGTCGAAATGACATAAGAGCATGACTTGTTGTAATGGAGTTTGATGTGTTAGCGATCATAACCTTGCTTTTTTGTCTAGTTTATGAGTCCCAATTATTGTAGGCTAATGACGTCCAGATAATACAGCCATATCTGTTTCTGCGGCAGTTAATTATCAGTGTTGTATCATCGGAATATCGAAAATTTGAGTTACTTCTCCATCCCATCCATCTGGATGGATCGCTTTGCGAAGAATGAATTCGCAGTAGATGTTTTATAAACTCAGTGAGATAGTACAACCTTAGCGCACCTTTCTCAAATGTGAACTCCGATGACTTGGCAGCTTATATGTATTCTAAATACAACAATACTTGTCCGAACAAGGCGTACTTATCTAGATACATAAAGAGTTTTCGGAAAGACATTAGTAATTTCAATAGCAGAAATATCTGCATCGATGATACTTAAAAGAAAGTCAAAGAAATTGTCTGGCGTCACGCCAACCATTCCACCAGAAAATCGTAGCACAGTATACTTGAATAAAGAAGATCTACACACTAAATTTTATACGAGACTTTACCAAACATGATAAGCCAAATTTATAACAAAGTAGCTGTGCTTTGCACTCGTTAAAAAGTATCCTATAGCCTAATCCAGGGCTTCCCAAACTGTGCGCCGGGACGTCCTGGGGCGTCGCAGGGATGTCCCAGGGGCGTCGTGTGTCGCGCATTTTGTCGTTACGACTCGCGAGTCACGGACAAACTGTTTGAATGTTGGAACTCAGTTTTTCAAGAATATCGTGCCATCAGGACCGCAGCATAAAAGGTTCTATTACCATTTGTGACTTCGTTCTTGTGCGAAACAGGCTTTTCTGCTGCTGTTGCAGTAATAAAGAACAAGTACAGATTAAAAATAGATGTAGAGAAAAAAATGAGATTGGCAATTTCCAAACTGGAGCCCCGTTTTGTAAAGACGGTATTTTTTGGGAGAAGGGAGGTGGGGTTTGAGAGGTGTCGTAACAAAAGGGCAAAATCTCAAAGGTTTCACAGTAGAAATAAGTTTAGGAAGCCCTGGCCTTATCTATAGTAATGGCTATCTCTGTACAAAAGTTCAACTTTCAAATAAACAAACTGACTTTCGCATTTATAATAAATGCGAAAGTCAGTTTGTTTATTTGTTTATTGGTGTTGAATCGTTGATTACGAACACAATTAAAAAAGATTAAGACTACGGGAAAAAAACCGGGTTAGACTTTAATAAACATACTTTATTCGTATCATAGACTCTGAAACATATCTCTAAAACAAAGTACGAGAAACGAAACTGAATATTATATAATATTTTCGTAACATCGCTTTTTGATATCCAAAATTCTAGAAATATGTAGCTATTCGTATGTCAAAATGTCTAAATAATTTTTAGACATATTATTTCGGCTAGACGAAATAACCTAGATCCCCAGTTTTTCATCATACAATTTAGTACTCCACCTCGATATTCTTCTACAAAAAGGCAGTCAAGAAGTTGATATATTCATAGAGCTCCTTATTCGGTAATACGTCTATATTGTCTACTATTTTTTTCTTAAGGTACTGTGTTACCAGTCCAAATACTACAGGTACGAAGATGGAAAGAAGCGGGCCGATCAAAGATTGCTCTGTTTCGAAGCGGGACAATGCAAACTTTTGTTGTACCGAACGATAGCAGCTTCTGAAATAAAAATGTAAATTCGCTCAGTGCGGTACGTTCCATGCTTTCCGGATTCCAGACAAGTAACAGAACAATCAGCCGAGATCGAAATAGTGTTCGGTTCTTTGAGTCGCTTCCGTAATTTGTCACAATGCGGTATTCGGTGAAACGAGACGTAGGTAATTTTAGGTCTTTTACTTTATTTCGGGCTAGGCTCGATTCTGTTCTAATGCGTATTTGAGTGGAACGAATTATTCAAATTGCTAAAAAACGAGTCAATCTAATACTCTGAAAAAAAAATTGAACAAAAGATAAGTTTGTGTGAAGTTTTAACTTGCGGAAGCTTAAAATTTCCGAGATATAAATATTTCAAAATCGGAAAATTCTCCTTACTTTTACTAACAGTTTATATCACTACCACAGATTACTTATATTATGTGTATAGCTAATCACAACAACGCAAATTTAACGTTTCGTTATACCCGCTATAAAGTTAAGAAATTTTAAAGATCTATTTAACCAGGATCAATACAAAGGAAATTTTACGGACAGGCTTATCGAGTATTCTTGGAGAAGAAAAATTAGAATATTTGATAAAGACCCATCCGAGGAGTTATTGAAAGTAGTACGAATATGTTTATAAAATTGAAGAATAAATCATGTCTTCATTTATATACTTGTTTATATTAGTTACTACCTTGTAAATGCGCGAAATGGATCGTAAATACTAGGTAGCCTTAGTCCAACACTAAGGCAATACACTAGTGAACAGTGACTACCTGAGGAAGGGAGCCGCAGTAGCGGCCGCGCGTCACTAGAACCAACGCTATGGCGTTTAAATGAAGGCAAACAAGACTTTATTTGTAAAATGTAATTCTAATGTTTGGGTAATTAATTAATTTTCTTATAAAATGTTCTTTATTTTTTCTCTTAAAATATGTTTCTCCGTGCATAGGGTCCACCCCCCCCCCCCCCATCAATCTTCAACAAATCGAATTATTGATACATTCTTTAGTACTTAACCTCAAAATTTTGAAATATTCATATCTCCTAAAGGGGAGGTTCCTCAACTTTTCCTTCAAGGGGGGAGTTCTACAAGTCCCCCCCTTTTCCTCCCCCTCCCTCCCCTAAAATTAATGTCAGGTAAAGTAAATTGCTACCGTAGTTCACATTATACCTTTTTTATAACCCCCTACGCAAAAAGAAGGGGTTTTATAAGTATCAAGTGTGTATCTATGTACGTAAGGGTCTGTCTGTGATATCATAGCTCCCAAACGAATGAACCTGACATTTTAAATACGTTTTTTTTTTAAATATATATATCTCAATCGAGAGTGTTCTCAGTTTTTATTCATGAATATCCGTTCAGCCGTTTTAAGACTATGATTTTTTTTAGTTGATGACGCTATTAAATCAACTATCATTCTGATTTATTCGAAATTTAGTATCCTCTTACTTCAATTATATTGTACATGGTAGCATTGACCTGACGCAGGAGAGTCTTCTGGATCTGCAGAATACCCTATTTCTCACCAACTTACAGCATTTGGGTTCACTCAATGAACAGATTATACTTAGTTCAATTGGTGGACGTTTTATATCATTTATTATAAAGAGTAAATGATTGATGATGAAAAATTAAAGTATAAGAACTACTTTAAGATATATTCTTTGTTAATTATTTCAGTATTTGTTCCCTTACCTAGATCCTCTGCATCTTCACTCCATTCTCCGGTCCCGAGAACGAAGACTGCTGACATCATCACCAGCACCAACTGTCGCAGCATTGACTTCATCATTCCATCACTAAGTGTCCACATTTTACCTTAATTTATAACTTGAACTCGACAACTTTCGCGACATTTTTCACTGATCTTTAACACTTAAGTTTAAGTGATTATTGGTGATTTTTGTCTATTTTCAATAATTAAACAATACAAGTAAATAATAATAAAAAAAACTGATATCAATATTTAAATAAGTTTGTAGAAGCAGTTTATTAACTGACTTCAAAAAAAGGAGGAGGTTTCTCAACTTGACCGTATATATACATATATATATATATACTTTTTATAGGTGTTCGCGGATACCTTCGTCGTTTATGAACCGATTTACATGAAACTTTTTTGTTTAAAAGAAGATATCCCAAGAGTGGTACCATCATCGAGATGTGATAAATATCTCCAGATATATGGAGATAAATACTTCAAACTTGGTACTGAAAATTAATAGCACGGCATTTGTAGGTTCTATAAGTTTTTTAAACGAATTTCATTTCAATTACAGATTTACATTAATTCCTAACGGATAATGATACCGCACTTTTATATGTAAAATTATCAGAAATATTACTCAATGTTATAAACTAAACTTTATAGTTTGTGATGAGTTTATTTTAACAATAGATATTTATTATTTGTATTCAAATTTTCCGGCTCTACTTCGACTTTCCACTTTAAAACTAAATCAATAACCTAAAACAACAATGTTACCACCAAAGCAAAGTGTATTCAGAATAATTACAATGAAAAGTTTAAATTATTACTCACACAATATACATTTTGAAATCAATGACTGTTATTATGTTAAACTTTTTTTCTTTTAAAGATTTATCTTTGTGTTTGTTTAACTTTTCTAGTGAAACATCTTTATTCTCAACAGACCTAGATTGAAAATAAAAAGTGGCAATCGGAAATATGAGATCTGACCTACCTATTTTGCTTATTGATGACATATTATTATTTGTCCATTAAATGCTTTTTAAGGTGAAGAAAACTAAATCATTATATCTACTTGTATCGAACAAACTAATTTATGTAATATAATTGATTGAATAGAACCAACGCTGCAAAGTGAAGCGGATCACTGTAATTTACACTATAAATCGCAGATATAATATTATTTCCTCTTCACGTTATTTACTATAAATAAATAATAGTTTAAAAAAAAACTAAAGAAATACGGTTTTATAGAAAATCCAACTAAAAAATAGAAAATAAATTTTAATAAATTTGAATTAAAAATAGTGTAAGAAAAATGATTTTATTGTAAAAAAAAAAGCGTGGGGTGCATGGTATCAATAGTTCCAAATATTTTATGAACAGATATGACTAGAAGGGTTATTTTGATAATATCCTGAAAAGCACCCCACGCTTTTTTTTGCAATAAAATAATTTTTTCTTACACTATTTTTAATTCAAAATATTAAAATTTATTTTCTATTTTTTAGTTGGATTTTCTATAAAAGCGTATTTTTTTAGTTTTTTTAAACTATTATTTATTTTTCATGTTTTAGTCGATTTTTTTTTTATTTTTTTTTATTTGTTTTTTTTTGTTTATTTATTGTCATCGGTCCTTAATAAGTATGCCAAATTTCTAGTTAATCCGACGTTTTGAAGGGGGTTAAAATCATGTTCAAAGATTCCGTTACATACTAACATACAAACATACATACGTCTGAAGCTAATAAAAGCGTATTAAAAAAGGCAATACGTCTGGTCTGTTACATTTATAACTTTAAATGACAATTGATTTTATCAGTTTAAGGTACGCTACCAATAAAAAACTGATTTTAGAATATTGTCTCTTGGCCTGTGAGAATAGTACACAAGTTTCAACAAAAACTTTTCATTGTTTTAAATGCAATATTGCAGCAAGGATTAAGATATTGTTATTTCTACACATCGTGCTTTTTAATAAAATTTATTGATTGACAAATAGGCAAAAACAATTGTAAAAGAGTTGAATAAATAACGCGCACTTCACATAGATAAAACTACAGGGCGTAGACTGAAACCTCTAACTATTTAGTACTATGGCAACATTGTGGTTTATAAGATGGTCGGAGCAGAGCCTTAGAATAGGTCTCACGCACGGCTGGCTTCGGGGCTCGTTTAAATATCCAAATGAATTATTCATTACTCTTTTAGCGAAGCGAGGAACCACCTGCAACAAAGTACACACTCTCAATTATGTTGGACACGTTAAAGTGAAGAGACTCTAAATTAAAGAGTGACAAAAGCGCTCATATTCTTTGCAATGGGGGCTGACAATAAAGCTGCATTCGTTAGTAAGTAAGTTCATTGTTGAATAGAGTCGTTATGACTCTTTTCTACGAGTATAATTCTGTAGAATGTGTGTCGGTTACAAAATGTGAATAAATAATTACCAGCTAGCGTCAAAAGTAATGTATGACGTGATTACACATGTAAGAGTCTATTTTCAACCAACTTCCAAAAAGGAGGCGTTTGTCAATTTTTTTGTTTGTTTTTAACACTTTGACTGCGGCACTTTTCCGCTTATTTTTTTTTTTATTTATTTTTTGTAATTTTTTTTCGTAGCTGTGGCATCAAATCAAAACTAAAATCCAACAGCAGAAGGTCAAACGCACCCCATGTGAAAAGATTAATTTAAAAAAAAAATTATAATATATTTTTTTCAATTTTACTTCCTATACCAAAAATCAAAAAACGCTCAGTGTGTGTTTTCAGCAGCGAACGAGAAACGAAAGAGAACGCAATTTTTCCGCTAATTGTGAACCGATTCGAATGGTTTTTTTGACATTGAGATTTGATGAGTACCTCCAGAGATATGGATAAAAGCATCTCGAAATTGCTACTGAAACTGACACGGTCGCCATGTGAAGTAAGTTTTTTTAGTTTTTGATATATTTTAATTATAAATACAAAAAGTATTTTCTGGTAAATAGATATAATCGTTTTAAGACCTTTTTTTTAGTTTTTTTTATTACAACATACGCGATAATATTCCTCTAAATATTCAATGGTTAAGACCATTGAATATTTAGAGGAATATTTTAGCTACATACATATATGTATATATCATTTTTCATTTTTTTATGTTGAGACTATTTTGTGGTTTTCTTCGTTTAAAATATAATATGTATATTTATAAAAAATACTAAATAACATTTTGTATAATACTTGTAAAAGACACTACATTCGGCACTATAATAGGACCTGCATTTTATCTTTAAGACTTCAACTTTATGACATACTTACAGCCGATATAACATTTATGTTCACTATATGCCCCTTAACACGTATTTAGAAATGTTTTTATAAAAATGAAGGGCTAATAAAGGGTGTAAAGGACATAATATAATGGTTGTCATTCGTGCTGCGGTTTTGTTTTGGTGTAATTTCCCTAACTTCACGAAGTTAACACGTGAAATTAGTATGGTTTACACCTTTTTGTGACCAGGAGGAATTTAGAGCCTTGGCATAGTAAACTGTAATTTTTACCAAAATTTTGTCTGTTTTATTTTCATAAGTAATGCTTTTTGAATAACCATATATACTTATGTTGCTTTCAACCTTTTTGTAATATTATATGGTTAATCTCATACAAGTTCTCAGTAATTGTTAAATCTAAACAAAGTGCAAATCAATATATATTATATATATATATATATATATATATATATATATATATATATATATCGATATCTTGATAATGTTTACTGACTATTGAAAACCTACATGCAAAATTAACACGTAAAAGCCTTTTTACTTTCATAAAATAAAATCGAAAGTGCACTCGACATTATATAGTGGAACGCAAGTTTTTACAATTTTCGTTGCAATCCAGCGAAGGCGCTGTTTATTTTATAGAGAATTTCTCCAAGAAAAATTTTACAAAAGCTTTCAAGGAGCAAATACTTCATCAAAAGAGACTAAACGACTCGTAGCAAGTGCCGAAGCGCTAATATAGTTTAGTTGACACGGTGTCTTTATTTTCAGGCTAAAAGTACTTTCCGATACGGTATATGGAACTAGGATATGTTTTAAGAATTTGTTTTTTGTAAATGTATATGTATAACGTCGCAGGCAGATAGCTTAATAAGCCGTTCAATCAACAGCCTAACCTCTTTACTAAACTGCGCCGTTCAACTAGATTCCTCAATAATATCCAGCCATTTGATTTAACAGCTAGGCAAATGACTTGGATCGATGACGTTTCATGACTTGCCTAGCCATTTGATCAAATAGCTAGGCAAATGACTCGGATCGATGACGTTTCATTACTTGCCTAGCCTGTTCATTATTCTGACACTAAGGCAACACACTAGGAACAGTGACCACGTGACGTGACGTGCGCCGACGAGCGTAGCGAGGAGGGAAGCCGCGGCAGCGGCCGCGCCTCACCAGATATATATGTATATGTATAATCTTCAAATCAAATCAAAGCATTTATTCAGTATGTCATCATCATCATCAATATCAGCCGGTATCAGTCCACCGCTGGACGTAGGTCTCCCCCAAGACACGCCACTGAGCCCGGTCTTCGGTTCTTTGTTTCCGTCACTGCCCACTGCTTTGCGAATTTCGTCGCTCCACCTAGTCACAGCGTACCTACATTCAGTATGTAGGCAGTACTATTATACGCACATGTACACGTCGAAATCTTAAAATAAATCTAGTAAACATAGCAAAAGCAGAATTTAACGCTTTGAATTTAAAAAAAAAAAACAAAAATAATGAACCATTCAGCTGTCATCCAATCGTTGACGTCAGACTATTAAAAAAATATATAACATATGCATATGTATATGCATATATATATGTATATCTATATATATGCATATGCATATATATAATTATGCATATACATTTATTTCTGGTGACGCGCGGCCGCTGCCGCGGCTCCCCTCCTCGCTACGCTCGTAGGCGCACGTCACGCGGTGGTCACTGGTGGTCCTAGTGTGTTGCCTCAGTGTCAGACTACGACATCATATGAATGGCCCAAGCATTAGCCAGCTAGTTTATTAAATGTTATAACACACGCTACGGCTGGATGTCTTTCAGGAATCTGGTTTAACGGCGCTGTTTAGTAAAGCGAGGCTGTTGATCGAACGGTTTATTAAGAGGCAGGCAGATATGCCTGCGACATATTATATACATTTTATATGAGAGCGAAGCTTGACAGTAAATTAATACTGTCTTACGGTCGATTTATACATAAAACAAGGATAAGACAACCTATTGTACTCAATAAAAGTTATATATATTTGCATTGTATTCTTCTTAACGTCAATCAAGTATGTTTGTACCATGGTATCGTATAACCTCAAAAATTCAAAAATTCTAGCTGCCAAAGACACAAAGTTATAAAATGTCTGTCTTAAATGCGGCCCCTTACAAACGTCTCTAAACTAAACGCGAAGTTGTTCTGGATTTACACGGCTTCCGGTCCTAAAACCTGTTTTCTTTTCTCTCATTTTTTTCATGAGCTTTGATTTCAGAGGATTTGTTCGGAAACTGTATAATATGTTTAGGAAATTGCCTCGGCGCCTCTTTGTCAAGTATTTACACCGTTTATTTGGTTAAGTGTTTGACCTATGAAAAATAAATCAGTTACGGCTGTTAGGAGGTTGTGTATTTTATGTATGTTTAATGCGACGATTTTTTAAGAGGTTTGGCCTCGACCTATTTAAGATACCTTTACAAAATAATGAGGAAGCTACTCAACTCGTACGAATGTATTGTGTTTATCTATTGTGTGAGCTTATCACAAGTAGATTCAACTGGCCGCAGCTATTTTAGAGCTGCCATTTTTATTTGAACGACATTATGCAACTGACAGACGGACGATCAGTTCCAATTGTATTGTGATATATACTGCAATCAGTGTGATTTTTTAGATTGTGTTTCATTAGAAAACGTCAGCATTCCATCGAACATTCTGTATTATTAAAATCTATTCATATATTATAACCGACTCGCAGTTGGTTTATTTAGTAGTCTGACATCGACGATTAAATGACAGTTGAATTGCAATTTTTTCTTTTCTTTCATTAACGTTAGTGTTAAACTATGCTTTTACTATAATCAGAATACAATTAATATTGATATATTTAGTAACTTTTGACGTGGAGGAGCGCATATATTTTAGACTGCCTATAAATATAATAAATGCTTTTTATAAACGTTTTTTTTATTGACTTGGCACCAACTTCGTACGTTGAGATCAGAATGTGCGTTCTTAATCATAAAAGAACAGTTATTACAGACAAAGCCGAAGGCCGCACCTAGTTCCATATAAATTAGCTCGTTATACCGAAATATGAAGCTATTTCCTCCACTAAACTTGACGGATCCTTTGAAGTCGGTAAGGCAATAAGTGAAGTTCAAATTAGCAAAATTTCGACTCCCTGACGACGAGCGGCTGTCATAGACTACTGATAAATATGTACACGTGGATGATCAATAACAAGCTCGCAATAAGGTTACATTTACTCTGTTGTATAGCGGAAGAACCCTTTATAATATACAGAACCAAAACTTAATTCCTGAATTGAATTAGCTTTAGGAATTGAGTCTAAATCGAAATATGCCTGTCAAATAATATACATGAATCCAAACGTACACGAGTAAATAAAAAATCTGTGACTTATAGTTTCAAGTAATCAAATAATTGATAATTTCATTAGTCAAAGTATTAAGTGCTTGGTTCAGTATCGTTACGTATGAAATGAAGACTTCAAAAAGTGCCGTATGAAATAGTTTTTTTTTATATATCTTATAGGCTAGCGTTTGACCACTATCTCACCTTTTGGTAAATGATGATGCGGTCAAAGATGATAAGCACGCTAGGCCTAGAATAGGAACTGGCTTTTAAGGATAGCTGCCGGAACACATTAGATGAATTTTTATTATTACTAAGATAGATAGATAGATAACACTTTATTGTACACCATTACAACAATAAACATTAAAATACAGTTAAGTCTTAAGCAAATACAATGGGCGGTCTTATCGCTTAGAGCGATCTCTTTCAGACAACCTTTGGATGGAGTGGAGAGTACGAATATATCAGGGGCTGTTTGTGTACACAATAAGACAACCTTATATAGGCATAATAAAACAAAACAAATACATCCTTACATACAATATACATAAACACTTATATTCCTATATACATACATACACATTCAAATATATATGTGTATATATATTATTATAAATATGATAAATTAAATACATTCAACCGAAAATATAGTGAAATAAATAAATAAGACTTAATTATCATTGATACCGATTTCATTTAAGTATAATTTTTTTACCTGTTCTTTGAAAGAGTTTAATGAGCGAGCATGAGGAACTGAAACAGGTAAGTAGTTCCAAAGGCGTATCGCCTGTACAGTAAAAGAGGAATCATAAAATACTGTAGTGTGTGCTGGCATTTCTAATTCCAGGGTTTCAGATGACCTCAACGTCAGGGAATGACTGGAACAGAGGAAGTGAAAGCGTTCCTTAAGGTAACGAGGGGAGGAAGGAATAAAGAGAGTAGTATAGAGAAGAGAAAGGATATGCGTATTCCGGCGAAGACGTATAGGGAGCCACTTGAGCTTATGACGGAAATTGGAAACGTGGTCATATTTACGCAAACCAAATATGAACCTAATAGCAACATTTTAGAGCCGCTCAAGCTTATTAAATTGGTTTTCAGTAAGGTCAAGATAGCAGGCATCAGCGTAGTCTAAAATGGGAAGCAATAGAGATTGTGCTAGCGTAGCTTTGGTAGCAGTCGGGAGAAAGTGTCTATAAACTTTACCATTAACTTTTCCTAATGTCTCTATTAAAGAACGGCGTAACATATACAACGTACATGATTTCATTTGTTTGCAGCAACCTTTTATATGCTACGGTACGGGACGATGGACGTCGGGAGATGCCGATGCATACTTTGCTGTGATGTGACGCTTCAAGCCGTTGATACGCGCTAGCTATCATGGATTGGATTAGACAATGTCGGTGGTCCAGCATCTCGTTTTACAGCTATTTTCCATTTCCGACCATCGCGATATCATTATAGAGCACGTTATCACATAAGGTGAAATAGGGTTCAAGTGCTAATGTGTACGCAATAAAAATTCCTCTATCAAATTAGCCACAATGGCATAATATATATTTTTTTATCCACATAATTTATTATAACAACATTTACATTGAATATATCAAAGTTACTAAATTCTGCAAGCATATAATATTATACTAAACCTCCCATTACAGAAAACATTCTCAAGTAAACATCTATGTCATGCATATTAATGTGAAAGCCTCCGCTAATGTTTATGGTAATAATTCCAAGAAAAATAAAGTAAACTCTTAACACAGATCACCCTCATATATTAGATGCCGCACGATACTACATACAGAACAACGACGACGTACCGCATATTATGGTAGTAAAAATATGTTTAAATAATTTAATTTAATTAGAAATTATTTATTTATTACTTATTTGTGTTGGAAATAAATAAATTATAGGAGTTTGACACAAATTACGCGAGATCATCATTTGGAAGATTTATATCAGAATGATCTATCATACGAAAAATAAAGCCAGCCAAGTCGATTTGGACTCGCCCACCGAGGCTTCCGTACCAACTTCTCAAACTAGGTTGAAGGAAAAACTTAACTTTGCAGTTCGATCCATAGAAAATGTACTGCACCAACCGCAAATAATAAAGAAAGGTAGGTAAAAGTAATAAATAATAAGGAAAGGTACCATCTAGGGGTCTTCAAGTCGCGAGTGAATAGGTATCTTCTAGCCAAGCGTGCTACATCGTCGACCACATCGTCACTTAACATCAGGTGAGATAGTGGTCAAACGCTTGAAAAAAAATAAGTTTGTGATGATAAATTTGCTTTTTTGTTGTTATTAAACTACATATTTACGGATTAGACATTTTATATGATATTATCAGATTTATTCATATATAAATGGTTCAAGACCTTGCTTCTGGCCAAATTTCATGATTATAGGTCAACCGCAGATTTATTCATATATAAATGGTTCAAGACCTTGCTTCTTGCCAAATTTCATGATTATAGGTCAACCGCAGATTTATTCATATATAAATGGTTCAAGACCTTGCTTCTTGCCAAATTTCATGATTATAGGTCAACCGCAGATTTATTCATATATAAATGGTTCAAGACCTTGCTTCTTGCCAAATTTCATGATTATAGGTCAACCGCAGATTTATTCATATATAAATGGTTCAAGACCTTGCTTCTTGCCAAATTTCATGATTATAGGTCAACCGCAGATTTATTCATATATAAATGGTTCAAGACCTTGCTTCTGGCCAAATTTCATGGTTATAGGTCAACCGCAGATTTATTCATATATAAATGGTTCAAGACCTTGCTTCTTGCCAAATTTCATGATTATAGGTCAACCGCAGATTCATTCATATATAAATGGTTCAAGACCTTGCTTCTTGCCAAATTTCATGATTATAGGTCAACCGCAGATTTATTCATATATAAATGGTTCAAGACCTTGCTTCTTGCCAAATTGCATGGTTATAGGTCAACCGCAGATTTATTCATATATAAATGGTTCAAGACCTTGCTTCTTGCCAAATTTCATGATTATAGATCAACCGGAAGTACCCTTTATATTTTGATTCCCCGTGAAATCGCAAAATATACGACATAAACGGTCATATCTTTTAATCGCGTTGACTTACAGGTTTGATTTTTTCACAGCCAAAAGAGACCATTGACTTAGTTATTAGTAAACATTTCAACGTGATACCTTTACTCATTCCGGAGTAAAAGGGTTTTGACAGACGGACAGACCTATAAGGGTGATCCTATAAAAGTTTATTTTTTCCTTTTGAGGTACGGAACCCTAAAAACACCCGAATAAGTACCCACATACAAACTATCTATTCTTTTTGAAAGTCTATCAAAAACGCTAGTGAATCACGGCGATGAATTTAATGAACTAATATATTGTTTTGCATGGGTAATCTTTCAGAGGTTATCAATGTCTCTAATTAAATCAGCAAGTGGTTTATGAGGCGTCTAATGAGGCAATTAGTGACATACAAACACGAGATTAATTTATTTTACTTTTTTAACTCTTATCACGCATTAAGTACACGTATTTGAAATGAATTGTTAACATCTCATCTATCACGACGATTTCGAAGTCAAAAAAATCTCTCAGTGTTGTTGCGAGATCAGCGATTTGCAGGTCGTTAACGACCTACCCTACTGACGGGACTCGAACAACTGGGGAACATGCCCAGTCGCGGTACTAATACAGCTACGGTACTACCCTACCGTTGCTACGAAATTCTCTTATCTAGCTACTCACACGTCGGATCTGAAATCTGTAATGATTTCATCCAAGTAATTTACTTCGTAACAGTAATTACAGATGGCGCCAGCAAAGCATAATAATAAAACATTTAGGCTGAGTTGCACCATCTTACTTTAACAATAACAAACGTCAAAAATCTGTCAAAATCCATACAAAAACACCGGTCAATAGTTATAGTTACGGTTAAAGTAAGATTTAGATCAACCTTAGTCTATTTCCAATTGTAATAAGCTACACCATAGCATTGCGCAACAAAATCCCTTGTTCTTCTATAGTTCTTAGGGTAGCATAGAACGCCGATTAAGATTCTAAATTTCTATATAGTACACTAAAATTGAAAATTAATATACTGGCGCAAAAAATATAGAACAATTTACGTGTTAAGTTTTTTGTGAGTAATAGTGAGTAATAGTAATAATTTTAAAAAGTCCAGCTATATTATTGTTTCATCATAGAGCGATGTACATACAAAATCAAGAGCTTGTTATTAAACACCATGAATTTAAAGATTTTGTTTCAGGTAGATACCTTGAATTACAAATAATAATTGCAGTGTAGTAACCTGCTAAATACGCAACTATAACGCAATAATTTTCTAGGCTTACATATTATAAAATAATAAGGAGTGGCCGGTAAGTCGCACAGGTACTTGAAGTTATCCCAAATAGACCAGAAAATTCTTCATAAAATCATCAAAAAATGGTATAAAGTAACAGTCAGTAAAATATAAGTAAAATATTCCCCGGAAGAATGTTCAACAGTAGGTTCTTTATTTTGCAGTGCTGTTCATTAATGGTTCCAACTTGGAATCGCTAATGACTTCAAAGGCCTTAAAATTAAAAGAAGGTTTCACTTTTATTTTGAAAGAGTTAAAGATAATTATATATTATATATATAATAATGATAAAATAGTTTATTTTCTGTCACAATATTAGGTTCTTACATAGTATTTACAGAATAAAAATTATACATTGGAATATGCAACCTATCTTTGTGAGAGACTGGTGCTTGAAATAGTTTTGAAAAACCTGTAGACCTGTAGACCTGTAGTACAGGTCAGTGCCACCAAAGATAGCTAACTATTTATTCAAATTGCGCATTATTGGGTCAATAAAGTAAGCCTAGCTACCCACAAAACTAACAATAATAACCACATGCGATAGGTTACTTAAGCTTTCATTTAATTTTAATTTAAACTCACAGCCTAATTACACACTCACGAAATATTGAAAGGAAGCGTTAGAATTGCTAGTAGTTATTCGACGCCACAGATACATACATAATCTATAGGCGGAAACCTATCATTATCTATCTACATTACATAAACAATAGGACAGTGATACCTACCACAAAACAGCTGATAGACGTCACATGCAGTCCATTGTTTACAGCAAACAATACTGTCCAAAACAGTGACCTATTCATAACACGAGCACTCGAAATACACAAGTTTTAAGATACTAATTGTAAATAATAAATTTTAGGCATTAAAGGGTAAGTTTAATTCGACGAGAGAGCATGCGTTGTTTTCATCGGTCGGGCGTGGCCACGTACGCTCAAGGCCGCGACTCGCGGAGTACTGAAGCACTGAAAGCCTCAGTTGTGTGCAGAGCCCACCTTCAGGCTCGGCGTAAATCGGAGGCTTTCGTCAGGTGAGACGAAGCTAGGAATGTATGGATGTGCTCCGTTTTTGTAGAGGCTTGTTAGCGTACCTCTATTGGGAACGGCTAGAATTAGTCCTTATCAATTTAGATTGTCAACGAGTGATTCCGTTCGGCTTGATATTGTTGCGCGTAGGAGATCCAAATATAGATAACGCTTAACTTAGAATGTATAAGGGCCTTCTTGTATCTGTAGATAGAATTTCAATCTATAAGTCGCCTAATAATTGTCATTAATGATACGGCTGTTTACTGTCTTTTACCGCTTTGTTGTTGGTTTTCAAAATTTTTAAATACAATATTAATATATTTTTTTATGACAAAAGGTATAAATAGGACAAGCACGACGCTCGCCTGATGGTAAGCGATGACGACAGGTACATTGGCATGCAAAATTCTGTATAGAAACATGTTTACATGTCACTGCACTGCGCCTATTACCTAGAGACTCGCATGCCCTATAATTTCACTGTACACATTGTCATTACAACCAAAAACATTCCTATTATACGTATTTACTGCCCCAAGCAGACTACCTGCAGAAGTCTTACCACTACCACCACTACCACTACACATTAACACTATAATATATTGATATGGTTGCTTTCGTGTATGGTATGAAATGCAACATTAAAGAATTTTTTTAATCTAGCTCAGTGAAGTGCATTGGAGGACTATATGCATCAGTGCACCGATAATAAGGGCTGATAATAAAATATTTGCATTATATTAACATGCAATGCTTGTAAGCAATGCTTAAATGGATTGGACTAAAGGCAGTTGTCTTCCTTTTCTCACTGCCGTCTTCTACGTCGCATAGGCACTAACCATCAGGTGAGATAATGGTCAGGTGTTTGTATAACATTGTTAAGTTGATTACTACTTAATTAGTGTAGCCAAACCTAGTTTGTAACCATGTAGTATCCAGTTAGGGTATGAAATCAGTGATTAAAATTTGAATGTTTCATCTCAAAATATGAACAGAATAAAGCATTCCAGCGATGTCAATTTGCTTCTCCTTGTACGGAAAATCTTTGAATCTATTTCAACCGAAGGGGAGAGAAATATTTACGTTTATGTTATGAGGAAAACGGGATGAAATCTATATTGTATTAGGAACGGTTCGCCAATAGTGATGAGAATTGTTGATATTTAATAAAGGTTCCATGTCTACACTTCAACAAATATATGTCGCTGTTTGATTTATTTTTATAGGATTTTTAGTATGTATTACTTTCAATTTACTAGATTCACTTCGCCGTTTCACCCCCAAATAATTATATATATATATATATATATATATATATACTAACTGTTACCGCGACTTCGTCCGCGTGGATTAGTGTCTTTGGGTAGCATTTTTAATTATTTAGGCTAATTATTTTACAAATATGACACATACGTATAAAATACTTTATGGTCGTCTCCTCTTACGTGTCTGCCCGTTCGGGTAAGCATACTTAGGCATATTTCCTCACCTACCTACACCGCGCCGTACCACGCCGCGCTCCGAGCGCGGCTGCACAGCGCTCATTGTGTACGGTGCGGTGCTTGGCAAGTTTCTTACTCGCGTAAACTTTAATTTTACACCCTTGAGGGTAAAACATTTACAAACTTTGAATGTCATATTTATTTATATCGAATCAACAGCCTAAAAAATAAGTTTCAGTATTCTGGCGCTACCACCTGACACCTACACTAAATTAGAAATTTGCCTGCAAAATTACAGTTCGGAAAAAATTGCATCTTTCAATATTTTGTAAATGTGATATTGATGTTAGATATGCATTTTAAAAGTAATAGAAAGATTTTTCGATATCTTTTTTGTTACCATAATATTGCTTTAAATACTAAAACGGTAAATTAAGTAATTAACGATTGTGATAATAGTTTATTTTATATTTTAAAATTAATGGCTTTTACCCCATTTTCTGCATCATGGATAACCTACTAGGCCCTAGAGCACAGAAGTGGGAGTCTCTACCTTGAAAGCGACGCGTGTTGTCATCGCAAACGTCTTTTAGGTAGAAAGAGATGCAGCTAGACAGTAGAATAACTGCATCTCTTTCCTTATCAACAATCATCGCTCGAAATTCATCGCTATTCATGTAGAGATTGTAGAGGGTGCAGACCGTAGCATTCGTAGACCTAGGTCTACGATGTCTACGAGTTCTATGAGTGGGCTCTACGGATACGTCTTCTCGAATGCGCCAGCTACCGGCCAATAGTAACGTCAAATTTTATTTAATTTCTTTCGATTGAATATAAATAATAGCGCCTCTGTATATGTGGGCAGTAGCTAAGCAGTGAACAAGGGAATACTGATGGTAACATCATTGGGATGAGGCTAGACAAATCAAATTATACTATTAGTGGATTTCGCACATTCCACACATCTCCAATGGCACTGCAGCCTTACATATCACAACTATTCATCATTCATTAATACGATATCGGTCCAAAATCTGAAAGACAGCCAGATTTACCAGTCAACCTCCTCCTTTCCGGAAGTTGGTTAAAAAGCCGAGCCAGTGTGATGCCAATACGCTGTTGTAATTTGCTTATATAATAAGTAATAGTATAGGCTGCGATAGTTGTCAAAAATATACAGCGGTTGCCCAGCTTACATAGTGGGGCCCGATAATATTCTTTTACTTTTAAAACAATGGTTTTTTTCTAATGTAATTGCATAAGTGGTTGGTAAATGGCCTCATATGCAATGCGACTAAGTTTCCCATTTTAACTGCAGTGTCGCGTTGCACAAAATTGCATAAACATTAGTCTGCGCGCATTGCATCGATTCTGTTGGCCTGTGACGTAAGACTGTTTAGTATATTTCTGGTATAACAGTGAGCGAATGTTACTTATATAAGAGTGTCCGAAGCTCTACTTGATTAATTTGAGGGTCTAGGGGGGTAGAGGGAAAATGATCGGCTTTGACGCCAGAGGTACCGAGTTCAATTCCCGCCGTGCAACATTGGATCTTTCTACTGAAAAATGTATGTGCACTTTTCACAGTCACCCCACTGTGAAAAGTGCGCATACATTTTTCAATGTTCTGATGAAGGAAAAACATCGTTGAGAAACCCCCAACGCCGGCATGGTGGTTAGGACACTATATCTAGTGTCCGTTTGGCTAGCTACCTACTTAAGGGTGGTAGTTGTAGCTTAGAAAATCTGTCGCCAAATATTGAATGTGTTCCGGCAGCTTTTCTTGAGAGCTAGTACCCAATTTAGGCCCAGCGTCCTACCATCCTTGACCGCATCATCACTTACCAACATGTGAGATAGTGGTCAAACGCTTGCCTAGATGATATTAAAAAAAATGTATTATGTTCTAGCAATTTTGAATATAACACGGACAAAGGGCTCTGTTCAACATCATCATTTACTGCCCTTATGCCACCCACTACTATTTATTGATATCACTTCGCTCTCACTACGCCAAAATAAAATTTAAATAATTAAGATAGTTTAAAAAACTAAAACAACCGACTTCAGTGCCCCGCAAGTCAATTTCAGTAGCAAGTTTGAGACGTTTATAGTCATATCTCTGGAGATACTCATCAGATCTCGATGAAATTACAATGGGACCACTTCGGAAACGTACCCTACTGATTACAAAAAGCATCATTCGAATCGGTTCAGATTGACGGAGTTATTGCGTAACATACACAAAACAAACATACAGACGAATTGAGAACCTCGTCATTTTTTGTGAAGTCGGTTAAAAAAATTAAGAACACCTCACCTGCCTAAATGTCCTGCCCAGTTTCACTTTAAATCCATGATGCTCGATCTTCCTAATATCTCGATTCTATGTTCGACGGGGAATTTTCATATAGATAAGTTATTTTTCAAAAAAAATTAAACCGACTTCTTAACCACAAACAGGCACTCAAAAGCGAAAAATAAATAACTTAATATAATTATTACAAGTGCTACCCACTTATCTATTTGAAGTCGGTGCCAGCCAAGTCAATTGGATAGTAGATAGATACTATGTATGTAGTAGTAGTAAGTAGGTAGATACATGTAGGTAGTATCGATCTATTTTATTATTTGGGAGAGGCCTACGTCCAGCAGTGGACTGATACCGGCTGATGATGATGATGATGATGAATATCTATCTACTACCTATTAGACTTGGCTGGCACCGACTTTAAATAGATAAGTGGGTAGCGCTTATAATAATTATATTAAGTAATTTATTTTTCGCTTTTGAGTGCCTGATTGTGGTTATGAAGTCGATTTAATTTTTTTTTTGACAAATAAGTTACTATTATAACTAAAAATAATTACCCTTTTTAGTGCAAAACAAGTTTTAATTAAATTACATGCATCTATAAAATTTCGTGTCTGGGCCGTTATACACTGACGGATATATACTTTGTGAAAATTTGAAGTATGTACCTATTACGGTTAAGAAGATACAGATCTGTAAAGTGCGCGCATATAGACACACGGACGGACGGACGGATGGATGAACGGACAGCAAAGTCTCAGAAAGTGTTCATTTGGTACCCTTTAGGTTCGGAACCCAAAAAAAAAATTGACTTCAAATGCCGCGCTAGTGAAAATATCCACTAGTCATAATGATGTCATCAAGGTATCAAAGGACAATATCCATAATGGCCCTGTGCAATAAATGCATCTGATACACACGATAATTCATTGTCTATTTTATTACAATAATTCCAAATACTTTTATAACACGGACTAGTTGTATTCCAAAATGAATATTAAAAAGTATTATTTGCATTATTAACATTAATCGCCGCCATATGGCCACCATCTTCGCCAAACGTCATGTCGTGTCAAATATATTAGGTATGCTCAAAAAAATCGTTGCACCGTAACACGACTGCCCGGTAGAACATTCCTGTGAAGACAAATTAATTCTCCCCACCTTTGTTTCTATCTCGTTCACAGTTACCGTAAGAATATCTGTCAAAAACCAAAATCAACGAGAAGAAAGATGTAAAAACATTATTCAAGGTCATTATTTTTAGTCATCAAAAGTATATGCAATAGCAACCTCCATTGTGTATAATCTTCTTGGGACTCTTCTTATATAGTAAGTCGTCGAGATAAGTAAATGCGTCGTATTACAAATGTTGATATATTAAAAACGCCTCAGCCGATTTCGTTAAAATTTTAATGGGACTACCTGTGTAGGGTACCCTTTGAAACAAAAAAATAATTTTCCAAATCGGTTTAGGCATCTTCGAGTAATCGGTAAATAGACATAAAAATTTTTTTTTAAAAGATTCCGAAGAATTGAGATCCTCCTCCTTTTTTGTGAAGTCGGATAAAAATGCGATCTGCAGACTAATTTTAAAATCAGTCAAGCACTGCATCCTCTATCCTGTTACTATACCAAATGCACACAGCATTGGTTGTAGCACGTGATACACATGGTGATATACTGGTAAGTAAAACCCAATATCCCCTGCGGGTTCGCATATGCAACGCGAGGCCGATTCAATTGCGGTCAATCGGGGCAATCATTAGGTGTTTATACCTCAACCTGTATTGAAGATAATGATACATTATAAGTTGCCATATGCGATCAGTTTTATTTTTGAGATTGAATTCATTTCAAAATAAATATCTCAGTTTCAACCGCAACTTCCAATCTTTACTCTTCCAATCCCGTTAACTATTGATACATATATTTACGTTAAGTTAAAGTTACTTTACTGTACCTAATTGTTCAGTACTTAAAAGCTATATATGTATCGAACATCAAGCTTCTCTGTCTTTTTACAAGAAAATGTATCATTACAAGAACCGAATCTTTTAAAACTCTTATGTTCAAATTTTAATGATGTCTGACAAAATCATCGTATTTCAGTATTATGGTCATGATAAGCTACTGGTATAATGTGCCGTATATGCTGCCAGGCTGCTAAATACCAAAACTCCCAAAATCAAGTTCACCGTAAAATACCTCTACGTCGGCCTGATGACCGCTTTTTATCGATGGCCGTAATCAGGAGTGGTCAAATATTTTTCACGAAGGGCCTGAAACGCGGAATAAATCTTACGTAAGCAGAAAATTAAACAACGTCATCTTTGGCTCGTAAAGATAAGACAGCTAACTACTATTGCTTCTATCTTTACTGGCAACAGCTTAATGCATTTAGCATTTAAGAGAATAAATAAAACCGGCCAGACGAGTTGGACTGGTAGGTACCAATTAAGCTAGACCTCTAAATTTTATGAGCGCTCATATAACTCAGAGGCCTATCTATATTGGCGAAACCATGTATATATGGCGACACCCCTTAATTTTCAACTATTTTTATTTTTTTGAATTTTTCCTTTATTTGTGCTAAGACCTTGCTAAATTTTATGATTCTAGATCAACGGGAAGTACCCGTAGTATAGTAGTAGTATAGGTTTTTGTCCCAAAACCTATAAGGTACTTCCGGATGACCTAGAATTGACAATGTTGGTCAAAAGCAAGGTCTTACAGCACAAGAAAAGGAAAAATTCCGAAAATCGTACATCGTCGACCACATCGTCACTTAACATCAGGTGAGATAGTGGTCAAACGCTTGACTATAACGAATAAAAAAAATAAAAATAAATGAATACAAAAAAGTTGAAAATTAATGTAAATTTTGGTAATTATAAGTTATCGCGAAAATTTAAATTTTCCCATATCATTTTATTGGGTTGATATAGGACCATGATTCTTATACACCTAATAGGTACTATAGATTTCAGTATTTGGTATAAATTTCAACTTGCTAGGTCAACCCGTTCATGAGAAAATCAGTGACACACGGACAAACAGACAGACAGACGGACAGACGGACAAGAAAATGATCTTATAAGGGTTCCTTTTTTACCTTTTGAAGTACGGAACCCTAAAAACTAAAAAACCTATTTCACAAGCCGTGCAAGTCAGTTAGTTTCCTTGCAAGTTTGAGATTTTTAAATTTATAAGCAAGGCGGTCTTCAAATCGCCAATGAACAGGTATCTTCTTGGTAAGCATGCTATATCGTCGATCGCATCGTGACTTAACATCAGGTGAGATAGTGGTCATACGCATACCTATCTAGTATAAATAATGCATTTACTTATGGTAAGTATTATTTCTGCTCATGATAGACATTGTACATGCAAAACTATATTGCAACTTACAGTACAAGCAGTCACAGCGCATCGCTTCACCTGAGATATAAGTTGAAATTATATATTGTGTGCTGTAATATCTTGACTGAATTTAAAAAAAAAGTTTGATAACAGCAAAATTAATGTGCCTCACGCCTTTGCGGGCCATATTTCGTGGTATAAACATATCCCGCGGGCCGCACTTTTCATTGCTTGTCTTAAACATTATGAGGGATTCGTGCCAACACTAATCTAGTCCCACCCCTTCCGTCGATAAACCGAAATGCCCAGTAGAAATTTCGTTGTGAATAAATATGGGAAATTGCTAAATGACTGAGCGGTTTTAATGAAGCTAAAAAGATATGAAGATATATAAGTAATATAATATAAGTTAAAAGGATACGTCACAAATGCTATGATTAATAAATGGTATCAATGCCATGAGATATATTTTATAGTTTTTGATATGTACCACTCAATTTAATCGATTTTAAAATTTGAAGTGCATGATAATTATAGGGGAAAAGGACAAAAAAAAGGTCTAACAACAATATTTTGCTAAGTATTCTTATGGATATTTCTATATTATTGCAAAATTTGGTAAACAATGTTGAATAATGTGGTGTAATTTGCTTGTTTGATCTATTTGATTTTTTTTTTATTATATTACATAAGACTTATATACATGTACACAATTAAGGGCAGGGGGTGCTAAGAATCCCCGGGTTACGGTAGGCCGCCAGAACAAACTGACCCTCGCAACGTACAATGGACGCACGATTCGACTGGACGATCATCTGGCGCAGTCTAGCTGCGCCAGATGATTGTCCAGTCGAATCTCCTCCTCTAGGGAGGAGCTGAAACACATAAGATGGCACATTCTGGGGTTATGTGAAGTCCGAAGACAGGGAGAGGACACCATAACCTTAGAATCGGGCCATCTTATGTGCTACAGAGAAGGAGATCAGCCATCCCAAGGCGGCGTCGGGTTTCTGGTCAACAAGGTTCTCAGTGACAACGTTGTAGAAATCTCCAGTGTGTCGACCAGGGTAGCGTACCTCATAATTAAGTTAACCAAGAGGTACAGCCTCAAGGTTATCCAGGTCTACGCACCGACATCGACACACTTGGATGACGAGGTGGAGAGCATGTATGAAGATATCTCCAGAGCTTTACACACCACCTCCAAGGCTCACTACAACGTTGTCATGGGAGACTTTAACGCCAAAGTGGGAGTACAAACTTGCGGCGAATCGTCTATAGGACCCCACGGATTTGGGAGTAGGAATCACAGGGGACAAATGCTCGTCAATTTCCTCGAGAGAGAGGGGCTTTTCTTGATGAACTCGTTCTTCAAGAAACAGCCCCAAAGGAAATGGACGTGGCAAAGCCCCGACTTTGTGACTAAAAACGAGATTGACTTCATCATAACGGACAAACGGCGCATATTCAGAGACGTCTCAGTGATCACTAGGTTTAATACTGGAAGTGATCACCGACTTGTACGAGGCACTCTGGATATCGACTTTAAAGCCGAGAGATTCCGATTGATGAAGTCTACGCTCCGTCCGAACCTACTCCAAACTGCTGTTGGGTCCGAAACATTCCAATTAAAATTGGAAAATCGATTCGCTACCTTGGAAACCACAGATGACGTAGACCAGAAACTCGAAGAAGTGGTGGAAATCCTCAGGGATGAAGGGACGAAGTTTTGCGAGAGCAAGCGTACGGGCAAAAAGTCCAAACTCTCGGCAGAAACACTTCGGCTAATGGAAGAAAGACGAACAGACCCTTTGTCAGCTTTGTCAACTAACCTGGCGCGCAACAAATCCATAAAGAAGCTGGTACGACGCGACCTCCGATCCTCTAACACGCTCTTGATTAAAGAATCAATTGAGCAGAATCGGGGGTCGAAAGTGTTCGTCCAGCCTCTGGGTAGAGGCCACCTCACAAAGCTGACAACGTCAACTGGGAACGTCGTCGCATCCAAGCCGGAGATTCTGTCGGAGAACTTCTACGGCAAACTCTACGCATCGCATGCTTCAAGGCCCGAACCCGATACTGAGGATTCTAGAGCCACCTTAACCCGCCACTTCACAGAAGATCTGCCCGAAATTAGCCGAGACGAAATCGTGATGGCCCTTAAACAACTCAAAAATGGAAAAGCCCCAGGAGAAGACGGAATCACAACGGAGCTTTTAAAAGCCGGAGGAGCTCCAGCAGTTCAACAGCTTCAGCAGCTATTTAATTCCGTTCTTTTTACTGGGAGAACTCCACAGGCATGGAACAGAAGCATGGTGGTTTTGTTTTTCAAAAAAGGAGACAAAACCCTATTGATAAACTTTCGCCCGATTTCGCTTCTGAGCCATGTCTACAAGCTGTTTTCAAGGGTCATCACGAACCGTCTTGCGCGAAGACTCGACGAGTTTCAACCTCCGGAACAGGCCGGGTTTCGAAGCGGTTACGGCACCATAGACCACATCCACACGGTGCGGCAGATTGTACAGAAGACCGAAGAGTATAATCGGCCCCTGTGCTTAGCATTTGTGGACTATGAGAAGGCATTTGACTCAATCGAAACCTGGTCTGTTCTCGAGTCCTTGCAGCGTTGCCAAGTCGACTGGCGATATATCGAAGTGATGAGATGTCTATATAATGCCGCAACGATGACTGTACAAGTACAGAACCAGCGAACTAAACATGTCCACCTGCGTCGAGGAGTGAGACAGGGGGACGTCATATCCCCGAAACTGTTCACTAACGCCTTGGAGGATATGTTTAAGACGCTGGACTGGAAAGATCGTGGCATTAACATCAACGGCAGGTACATCTCTCACTTACGATTCGCAGATGACATCGTCATTATGGCAGAGACGCTGCAGGACCTACAAAGGATGTTGAATGGCCTGGCTGATTCTTCTCGTAGCATCGGTCTCCGGATGAATTTGGACAAAACCAAAGTCATGTACAACGAGCACGTTGTTCCGGAACCGATTGCCGTAGATGGAATCCCACTCGAAGTTGTCACTAAGTATGTTTACCTAGGGCAAACGCTCCAACTAGGCAAACATAACTTCGAAAAGGAAATCCAGAGAAGAATTCAGCTGGGCTGGGCAGCATTCGGAAAACTCCGTCGAGTCTTCTCGTCGCCTATACCACAGTGTCTAAAGACAAAAGTCTTTAACCAGTACGTCCTACCTGTGATGACATACGGAGCCGAGACGTGGACACTCACAGTCCGACTGGTCCACCAGTTCAAAGTCGCTCAGCGAGCTATGGAGAGAGCTATGCTCGGTATTTCTCTGCGGGATCGAATCCGGAACGAAGTAATTCGCCAGAGAACTAAAGTTATCGACATAGCTCAACGGATTAGCAAGCTGAAGTGGCAGTGGGCTGGTCATATCTGCCGCAGGACTGATAACCGTTGGGGCAGACTTGTCCTAGAGTGGAGACCGCGAATCGGCAAACGTAGCGTAGGACGTCCTGTGACCAGGTGGAGCGACGACATACGCAAAGCGGTGGGCAGTGACTGGAAGAGAAGAGCCGAAGATCGGGCTCAGTGGCGCATCTTGGGAGAGGCCTATGTCCAGCAGTGGACTGATACAGGCTGATGATGATGATGACACAATTAAACTTAATTTAAAACTATATATACAATATAAACTACTCCTAAAACTATAAATACTGCCTATATAAAATCTACAAATAAAAAACTGAATTAAGGTCGCTTTCCACTGGTACAGCGTTTGTCCACAGCGCCGGCACCGGGATGTCATCGGGAACTAGATTTTTTCGGAACGGTTTGAAAATGAAGTGCCGACGATCGTTTGTCCACTGCCACCGGTCCCGGTGGTCTAGCTGTCATGCGTGGCAGATGCGTTTCCATAGAAATAAAACAAACAACCTCAGACAAAAAAACAATAACCGATCGAACGGCGCCGGGCGCCGGCAGTGTATGGACAAGATCAAACGTGTTTTGTATTGCGAGCCACAATGCCGGCACATCGGCCTGGCAAAATTTGGGGCCGATTTCTAGCGTTCGCGCCGATCTACTCATATCGGCGGCCGGGATGACGTCAATCGGCGCCGGTCATGCGGTGGACAAGCTGCCATACTATACATATGTACCATTGCTTCGGCGCCGGCATTTTGTTGCCGGTGACGTCCCGGTGTCGGTGCTGTGGACAAACGGTTGTAGGGTACCCAAAAAGCTGGCGACATTACCATTACACAACAATGTGGTTGTTCATACTATCTGTGTCCTGAGGCTTCAACTACTTTAAGTGTCTTTAATCCAGGCTATAAACGGTATGTGCCAAAAATGTTCATTCAGCTGCTTTTTCGTAACTAACGTACAAACTTTCACAATTATAATATTAGTAAAATTTGGCTACTGTACCAAGTCACTATAAACTACTTGCAATTAGTTTTGGAATTCCTCTAGTACGAGATGCAAAGATTGCTGCAGCCATATAATAAACATAGGAGTAAGAAACAGATTCTTCCGCTGGCATAGCTCTTCTAGAGTAATTAACTACATGTAAATAGGTTTTTGTTTCTTATGAAAGCAAATACATTTCTGCCTTACATTTATTTATTGTGTTGCACCAAGAGCAATGTTTAAAATACCGGACCGTAGCGGACCGAATCACTATATTATGTTCATAATTATACATTTCGTTGTTGAAAAATGTTCTTCAATACAGCGTAACTTTGTTATAGCAAAATTATAAACGATTTAAATTTATTCCTTAACTTATGCTTTATGACCTTGTTCCACACGTTCCTGACCAAAGGGTTTTGACAGATAGGCGGACAGACGGACAGCGAGGTAATCATGAAAGGGTTCATATTTTCCTTACGAGGTATATGAAGCCCTATAAATGAGTTTAGTCACATAAATAAACGCCGTCTCACAAATAATTCCGTTTCAACAAAGTCCCATAAACATCAGTGGAAAGAAAATATTGAAAGAAGTCTGTCACATCTGCATTTGAGCGGAAAATGTTCATTTGGCTTACTTATTCTTATATTCTCTTCAGGCTTGGATAATTCCTGATGCGTTTTGGTCCTATCAGGAAAACCTCAAAGCGGTTGGTATAATAGGCTTATACTTCTAGACTGTATTGTTTTTGTGGTTGAATTATGGGCGTAATTATATTTTGCATATTTTGATTCATTCCACTTGTGTGATATAACGGAACAGCTGTGCTTCGCGGTGCTGCCAAGTTTTATTTTTACATTAAATGTAGCATGTGTTAATTCAGTGTCATCATATTGCATTCAATCCCTTATAGACGTCTCAGCATAGAAGAGTATGTTCATTATCTTATATGTTGAGACGTATACGTACTGACACAGTGTAAATTTGAACGTAATATTTCTTATTTAACCATTTTATTTTCAAGAGAAAGATGAAGAAAAAAAAACGAAAAAAATATATAATAATATTTATTGCCAAAAATTATACAGAAACATCATTTCTAACTAATAATAATAAATGACAATCGGAGAAGCCTCAGCACTGTTCTGGGTGGACGGGAGTGTACGCAGGGCTGATTTTCAGGCCACCCCATTGCCTGAAGTGAGATGGTCTTCAGGTTAGTTCATTTAGAGTAGACGTGTGCAACTCAGGAGTGATTAAGTAAAAAGAGTTATATCTCCTTAAACCAAAGATTATATCCGTATATCTTACATTTCACCACCATCTCTTTAACTCTTTTATATCTTAAACGCAACAACTCATTTTGCGGAGTTAGAGTAAGCGGGATGTAACCATATAACATACCATGCATTAAAAAGAGAGCGTAAATGAGTTAGAGTAAGCGAGATGCATATAACTCTCTATGCGTTAAAAAGAGAGGGTAAAGGAGTTAGAGTAAGCTAGATGCATATAACTCTCTATGCGTTAAAAATAGAGCGTCACGGAGTTAGAATAAGGGCGATATAAACATATAACAATCTATGTGATAGAAAGGGAGCGTAGCGTCACAGAGTTATTAGGGATATAGAGATATAAAAGATATATATATCTCTTTTGTTCAAAATTATACATATCTATCTTTTCTCTTTAAGGATATGGTTTGCACATGGCTAATTTAGAGATGACCGGGACAATAAAACAAACAACAATACCATAACAGCTCTTACCTATACATATACTACTAAACTAAAACGATACGTATTAATCAAGCTACATTAGATTCCTATACTGAAGATGCTCTATAATAGACCAAGTTTCAATAGAGTCCAAGGTTCTCTTATAGTCTGTAAAACCTACGGCACTGTGTAAATTTGGTTTATGGTCCGTATTTTCCTGCCCAGCCTGCTCATGGGGATGAAACTTGTTTAGTCTACGTGCGAAATGATTTGTGATGACTCCTGAAAATAGCATAAAGACTTGCCTCAACATTGCAAAGATGGGTTATTATCATTAGGTACTAACTGTAGTACCAATCACCATCATTATTTATGTACTACGTGCTAGGCTAGACTTTACGATCCGAACATTTCCTATGTACCACTATTGTCTGTATACCTTACTTTAGTCTTACTTGGAAATGCATACGGAGGGAGGATTGGTGCGTACAGAGCGACGTTAATTATGTGAGTATTCAAGTCTTAATTAGAAAGAAAATATTTCTCCATCACAATGCAAACGAATTAAAAATCTATGAGGACAATATGATTTACACTACGTTGACCGAACGGGTAACTGCTGCAAAATTTACGACGCTTGCGACGTTTTAGTCACTAGAAAACTATATCCATAAGCGGTCTAGCCTTGTCTAGCGCTGCATGTTTTGATTGTTTAGTTAGACGACATTGCCAACGTTTTGATGTTGCAGCGAATTTTACTTTACAATATTTGAGCAAATGTTTGATATAAATGTTTGTGTCTATCAGTAGAACTTTAGTCGTTAACAAACACAGAAAAGACCTATTCGCCTTAAAAGCATTATTTATATCGTGGTAACATAACTAAAAAACGCAAGAGTACGCTCGTGGTTCTGAGTGTAGTGTCGGTTCGGTTGGTCGAAAACCTGTCAGAACGAGTCTTATTGAAACTCTGCCAATATCTGAAATAATTTGGAACTTTTAAACCAATTTCAGTTTTGGACAGCTTTTTATTTCGGATATCCGTTTGTTTCGGTTACGGTTACGGATATTCCTAACAGGGATGTTACAGATATCCTTAACCATAACCGCATTAAGCTTATAAGAATTTCACCTGGACTTATACTAAGATATTTTTTTTAGAAACTTTGTTTTCAAGAAGAAAATTCTAAGTTAACACAAAATCCATTCTACCCGTTAGAATTATTAAAACAGCAACACCTTAAGCAAACTGAGACCTAGCAACATCGAATTAAAGTGCTAAATCCGAAATTATTAGGTAAAATTTCGCCAACTCTGCACCAACAGCAACCCGGCACAATTAGGTTAATCTCCAAAAACTCCAGATTAAACTAAGTAAAAAGGCTTTAAGATATTTTAATCCCTTATTAGTCATGCCGCTGTTTTACCCTATTTCGTCGGTTGTTTTCGCTGAATCCGGGCAACATTGTTTAACAACTTTGGGGAAAGGGTTTAACACCTTGTGACAAATAAATTTTGTATTCGTACTACGTTTTTGTCATTTGAATTGATTATGAAGGATGGCGTTTGCTTGAATCAATTTGTAGGGAATCTTCTTGTTTTGTTTGAATACATTTAAACGAGGTTTAGTTAACTTGTTGAGACGTTGCTTGGGGGGAAAGTTTTGCATTATCTTTAAAGAGTAGACAATCTTCATTCCATTTATTTATTTTATAGCACAGTGTGACCTAAACCAGCACTTTACGCACGCTTTTCCGTGACTTAAATAGTCGATTATTGCACTACTTCACGCCGTGCAATAATCTTCTATTTGACGGACAAGCGTAGCAAGCGTAAAGTGCGGGTTTACGTCACACTGACAGCTATAAAATAATATACGATACTCATGACTTAAGTTGTCTATTATTTCACGGTGTAGCACACCTCGCTGCGCTCGGGTGCTAACTTCACGCCGTGCAATAATAGACTACTTAAGGCACACGTATCGTAATATACTACAAACTTACGACAGATTTTCTATTTTTATAGGCCAACGTTTGTTACAGCCCAAAAAAGATGGATATACTATTGGTAAGATAGATAGATAAATAAAAACTTATTGAACACCATAAAAATTGAAATTAAAACCAGAGTTTTCAAGAAACAATGCGCAGCTTAGAGAAGGTACCTACTATTTAAAAGTGGTACCAAATTTCATCCATTAAAAGCGAAGGAAAATTAATAAATTCGACTCAGCAAATAATAAATTCGAGCAAACAAAAACAAAGTTAATTTCAAAGTGTCTTTTTTATATTCTTGGATACTATTCTGGGTACTTATCCATCAAATTACTATGAATAAATAATGATTTTAATGCGATAAGACTACTGACAAACAGCCACTGGCCATCAAGCTTTGAAGTAAAAGTAGATTTTAATATTAGAGAGGTTTATATTGGATTGGTATATTAAAGTGCTTTTTACATATTTCAAGACGATGGTTATAATTCTTACACATTTAATTTTTTAAGGTTCCGTACTTCAAAAGTAAAAAATAAAACCTCATAAGATCACTTTATTTTTCATCTATCCATCTGTCTGTCCCTCTGTCCGTCTGTTTGTCTGTCAAGACCATTTTTCTCAAAAATGCGAAGAGGTATCAAGTTGAAACTTATATCAAATACTCGGACTAAGTTCTCTTTTAGCTGTGGAAAATTAGACGTTCTTTCTTCTTTTCACATTGGTACTTTCCGTTGACTAATAGTTGACTAGAATTATAAAATATGGCAAAAAGAAAAATCTTACAGCACTAATAAAGAAAAAAACCTTAAAACCGTAAATATTTAGTATAATAACAAAAAAAGCGATTTATCAATGCATAGTTGGAGTCTGCTCTAAGAGTGTGAAAGCCTTGTTAACCTTCACAAAATATAAGGAGGTATTCAATTTCGTTCGCATGTTACTTTATAGCACAGTGTGACATTAACCCGAATTTAAACCACGCTGCTCCGTGGCATATTTAGTTTATTATTACACTGTGTAAAAATTAATCAAGTAATGTCACAGATGCATAAAATAAACAAGAGAAGGTAATTTTAAATATTTTAATACTTAGTAATTTGCAACACACAAATGTCAAAAGATGTATTTTACCATTAGTTGTTTGTGAATTACCTAGCATGAACTACTGAGAGAGTGAGTTAAATTAATAGTAACATTTTTTACATTTTAACATTGGTAACATTGATCAAAGGAATTACTTAATAATATCGTTAAAAAACTAAAAAAGAACCGACTTCATTGCCGCGCTATTCATTTTAAGTACCAATTTTGAGATGTTTATCTCAATATCTCTGTAGATACTTATCAGACCTCGATAAAATTACCATGGTACCACACTTGGGATATCTCCTTTCGAACAAAAAAAGAATAATTAAAATCGGTCCATAAACGACGAAGCTATCCGCGAACAAACATAAAAAAAAAAAAAAATATATACGGTCGGATTGAGAAACCTCCTCCTTTTTTTGAAGTCGGTTAAAAATAAAAATGATTGATTTATGTGATAAATCTAAAATATTGTATACATCAGCATATAGCACATTTAAGAAATCGCGCATAAACAGTTGTCGTATTTTAAAAACTCGCTGTTATCGGTAGAATTTCTTGCACATGCAATAACATTATCAAAAATTAGAGTTCCGTGACTTTTTAATAAAATATTTGAATACACTTAAAAGGATGGCGGGTTTAAATTTAATTAATTTTAATGTCACACGAGCTATAAAATTGTACACGATAGGTACTCGTGATCTAAGTAAGTCTCTTATAGCACGGCATTTAACACCCTCCTACGCTCATGTGCTAACTTCACGCCGTGCAATTATACTACTTATTTCACAACTATCGTAATGTACTATTAAGGTATCGTAATTTAGTTAATGTATATTACAATACAAATCACGCTAGTACATTTGTAATGATTTCAAATGTCCTAGCGTGATTGAGGTAAAATTTAACACACAAACATACAAACGATATTTTAATATTATATTGTAATGGAAGAATAGGATACGACTGACTTTGTTGAGTATAAAAATTACGTGTTTAGTTCTTACTCTAGTTTTATGTAATGTCCTTCCTGCCAAGATCTTCCCTTTCATTTACAGAATTATTGAGGCTTTTACAAAGGGTAAGTCTGCTACGCATCATCAGCGCCCACGGCGTTGTATATGTTAATAGACGACGGTAACCGCTTATTTTCGACCCATTATGGCCTGGCGTTTCTTTAACGGAAAAGTCACTCCGAATGAAAGCTCGTGCCACACGCCGTGGATCACAGCCATCATAGCCGCTCCCAGACGAAGGCTTTTAAATAGGTCGATGCCTAGTCAGAGCATATCCGAAAAATAAACACTAGTAACGCACGTTTGGTACATCGATAATTTAACAATTAAAACTTTATTATAACTCAATATCTAAATATTGAGAAATTAAATGTTATTGTAGGAATCGATAGATATCTAAAATTCTTAGAATTAAATAATTTATATAGTAAATAGAATCCATTTCAGAAATAGGTAGTTGGTGGGTATTATCTTAAGGTACGGACACACCGCGGCGTCCTGCGATCTGCGGGCGCGATCTCAGTACTTTTCAATTGTTTTCTGATCGCGCACGCAGGACGCTGCGGTATGTGCCTTAAATGAAAATCTAAATATTGAGAAATTAAATGTTATTGTAGAAATCAAAAGATACCTATACTTCTTATAACAAAATAATTTATTCAATAAATAATAGTATCTACCCACGATAAAACGAACTGTTGGCCGAACGATTCCAGAAATAGGCAGGTGGTTATTGTCTCAGTGTTCTCGATAAAACTATAATGGGCTTTTGATTAAATCACAATTTTTAAAGATTTTGATTAAGCTTTTCTCATTTAAATCCGCTATTGTTTTTATATATATACGTTCCGTTAATGGTAAGTAATTCGTGCTACAATCATTTATCGTCACGCAGAGTAGTATGAATCCACTAAATCAATAGCTGAAATAAAATATACAATTTTAGAATCATTTCCGCTAAATGGTCATCAAACAGCAAGTGTCTACCAATCGCACAAATTGTCGAAAGGTCAGCGTTCTACCACGAATTAATCGAAGCTCCCCCCACCCACGGGGGGTGAAATGAGATAAAGTTGCAACCGCCACTTGTCGGGTAATTTATTGCCACTCCGGTGTTGCCAGTTTGATCGGTTAACACTTTAAAATTAGTAGCTGAAGCTGTAAAAATAGTTTCACTCGGGTGAGGCAGTTGAAGATGCTTCATTTAGTCTACTGCAACGTCAATGGCTAAGACTTGAATGAGGATATTATTTGAAGAATGCTTTGCACAACAAAAATGTCTGTACTTTATTGTATACTTGCTGCGCCCCGCAGCTTTGCTCGCATTTTTTTAAATATCTTATAGGCTGCCGTTAGACCTCTATCTCACCTGTTGGTAAGTGATGATGCAATCGGAGATGGTAAGCACGCTAGGCCTAGAATGGGAACTGGCTCTCAAGGATAGCTGCCGGAACACATTAGATGTTTGGTGACAGACTTTCTAACTTGAGGGTGGTAGCTCGCCAGGCGGACACTAGATAGTGTCCTACCACCATGCGGGGGTTGTTAGTTTCTTAACGATGTTTCCTTCACCGGAGGGCCACTGTGAGAAGCGCACATACATTTTTTGATAGAAAAATCTATTGGTGCACGGCGGGGTTTGAACTCGGTACCACGGCACCAAACCCGACCATTCTCCCGATTACGCCACCGGCTCACATCCTCTATTGTTAATGAATCACTCTATCTATTGATGAAAATCGCATTAAAATCCGTTGCGTAGTTTAAAAGTTCCAAGCTTAAGACGGCGGGAAGCGACTTTGTTTTATTTCTGAATAAATATTATACTTTACAAAAATTTTACACGGATTTTCAAATAAATAAGGCTTGGCTGATTCATATAATGAATGTCCTCAGTGGCATTCATTAACGAAGTGAATTTCCAGCTCTGAATAAATATATAGTTAAATCCTAACTTTACTTTCTAAACGTTAATTGTCGGTTTATTTTACCAGCACGCTTTGTTAGTTATTCAGAATACGCACACATTTCCAGCAATTGCTATAACTGATTCACTGAATTCAGTGTATTCGTTCATCTTGTGTGTTATGTGATCTTACACATAACAATATTTTAAGATCCTTTACAAAACGATAGTAACCGACTTCAGATGCCGCGTTAGTCATATTCAGTAGCATGTTTAAGATATTTATCTTCCTATTTCAAAAGTCTGAGGTATTGACCCGATCTCAATTAATTAACTATGGGACCAATGGAATATATATGTCGCAGCCAACTACCTTAATTAGCCGTTCAATTGAACGGCTAGCCTCTTAACTAAACAGCCGTTCAACACCGTTCAACTAAATTCCTTAAATCAGCCGTAGCCGTAGCGTTTATTACAACATTTAATAAACTGGCTGGCTAAATGCTTAGGCCAGTCATATAATGTCATATGCGTATGTGTATGCATATATCAATTTATCAATATCATTCAGGAATTTAGTTGAACGGCGTTGTTTAGTTAAAAGGCTAGGCGTTCAATTGAACGACTAATTCAATTATCTGCCTGTGACATATACACTCTCAAACAAAAAATAAAATAATTTGCCGAATCGGTTTATAAATGACAAATTCCATAATTAACAAACAAAAAGGATACCGTCGAATTGAGAACCTCATCTTTTTGAAGACGGTTAAAAATATCAAATAATTAAAATTTTAGATAGATAAAAAAAACTCTTTATTTGCACACCAAACAAAAAAACAGAAACTATTTACAATTTACATCAAACTAAAAGTAATGCAAAGGGCGGTCTTATCGCTTAAAGCGATTTCTTCCAGACAACCGAAATAGTAAAGAAGAAAATTACGAGACTGTGAAGGACGGTGGTGTACCGATATAAACTCTAAAATTAATAAATATACTTACTTACATAATATTAACATATTATCATACCATACACGACTTAAAAACATATACATATATAATAATAATAATATAAAATACACTGTAAGATAAAGATTTCAATGAATTAGACTAGCAATAACTATAACACAACAAAGAATAATAATAATAAATAAATAGAAAAATAAAAATAATAATAATAAATAGTTCAGGCTAATAATAGTTCAGTCGAGACGGGATAGATAGAATTTCAATAGCCGTTCTTTGAAAACGTGTGGAGATGGAGATTGTCTGATTTCCACTGGTATATCATTCCACATGCGCGCAGCCTGTACCGTAAACGATTTATCAAAAAAGGTGGTAGAATGAGCAGGTATTTGTAACGTTAGATTATCAGATGACCTCAACGTTAGTGAGTGCTGTGAATGTAGGAATTCAGAGCTTTCCTTAAGATAGCGCGGGGAAGCGGGATTAAAAAGTATATTATATAGGAGGGAAAGAATGTGAGTATTCCGGCGGAGTCGAATGGGAAGCCACTTGAGCTTGTGACGGAAATATGAGACATGGTCATATTTGCGCAATCCAAATATGAACCTTATGCAAAAATTCTGAAGCCGCTCAAGTTTGTTTAGTTGGTCCTCCGTTAAATCTAGATAGCTAGTAGCGTCAGCGTAATCAAGAATCGGAAGCAGAAGAGATTGTGCTAACGCAACTTTGGTAGCAGTAGGGAGAAAATTTTGAAGCCGTTTCAAGGCACCTGCAGAAGCAAACATTTTACGCCTAACGGCATCCAATTGTGGACCCCATGACAATGTCTGATCTATAATAATACCTAAATTCTTCACTTGTGTACTGTAAGGAATTTTAATACCGTCAAAAATAATTGTAGGAAGGTTATTACGATCAAGCTTAGACAACATGCGGGAGCTGCCTACAATTATTATTTGGGTCTTGCTGGGATTTACTCTTAGACCAAACGCCTTACTCCACGCAGCTATACGGCTCAGATCGTCATTCATTTTTCGAACACAGTCAATCAACTGATCGGGAGATGCCTGAGAGTAAATTTGTAGGTCGTCAGCGTAGAGGTGGTAGGGAGAAGATATATCATAAGAAATAGAATTTATGAATGTAGAAAAGAGTAATGGAGATAGAACGCCGCCCTGTGGGACGCCAGCAGAAATGTTACACCACGAAGAGAAACAGTCTTCATGGCGCACCCTCTGCCGACGCCCAAACAGGTAAGTACGAAAGAAGTCAATTACAGAAGGAGATATGTTAATAGAGCGCAGCAGTTCCAATAGAATCTCGTGGTCGACGGTATTAAACGCATTGCTGAAGTCAAGGAGAGCAAGCACAGTCAGCTTACCATGTTCCATGCCGGCACGAATGTCATCTGTGATTTTTACCAACGCAGTAACTGTGCTGTGCCCAGGACGGAATCCAGACTGAAACGGGTTAAAGAGACAATTTCTATTTAGAAATACGCTTAGCTGATGATGCACAAGCCGTTCCAGTACTTTGGAGAGGAAGGGGAGGATAGATATGGGACGGTAATCTGAGAGAGATTTAGGATTAAGTTTTTTTGGAAGTGGAATAATTTGAGCGTTTTTCCATGAGGTTGGAAATATACCACTCAAGGTTGAGTAATTAAGAATGTGGGTAAGGACAGGAAGGATAAGATCAAGGATAGGGACTATCATGTTGCGACTAATACCATCGATACCCACAGCATTAGATGTGATTGACAGTACGCTCTTCTTAACATCCCCTTCCGTAAAATGAGTGAAACAGAAAGAAGAGTAGGTTGGAGATGGTGTGTTACAAAGAAGAGAGATAGTGTTGGATTTGACTGAGGAATCCATACTGGTAGTGGAAGAAAAGTGATTGTTTAGTGAATCAATATCAAGATTTGGAGAAACAGGATTTTCTTTGGGTCTGCCTATACCCAGGGTTCTTAAAAATCTCCAAACCTTAGAAGGATCATCATCATCTACGGACTCATGAATATGTCGGCGTTGAGCATCCCTACACACTCTGTTGCAACGATTTCGTGACTTTAGATATTTGATTTTATTACCATCGCTGGGAGAACATTTGTATTTAGTTTTGGCTATAGCTTTTTTATGCATAATTAACTTAATTTCAGGTGTTAGCCACGGAGCAGGTAAGTGTTTAACCTTGATCGGTCTCATCGGTGCATGGACATCAAAAACTTGCAGTATGATCGTGCTAAATATACTAATTTTGTCATCAACAGAGTCAGCATTATCTACCAATGACCAATCAGCATTCTGCACATCTGCACGAAGATTATCTAGATTAATGTTACCAAAGTTGCGTTGAAGAAGAATTTTAGGTTTAAGTTTTGGAGGACGGACTTTGTAGGAGAGAAAAATTAAATCGTGATAAGAAAAAGCATCAGCAGGGCATTGGCCATGTTTAGCAACATGGTCGCAAGAGGAAACAATAGCTAAATCAAGAAGTGATGGAGTCGAATTTGGGAAATGATGGGTAGCATTAAGTGGAAGTAGGTTAAGATTACTTGATCTTATCACAGATTCGAGAGAAGTAGAACGAAAATCTTTTTTAAGGAGGCATGTGTTAAAGTCACCCATGATAATGGTATGACTATAGCATGGAATGATATCTTCTAAAAGGTTTTCAAATGAAGGAAAATAATTAATACGTGAAGAAGGGCTATAATAGACTCCGAGGAGGATTTTAGTATGCGAAAGAAGAATCTCAATAAAAAGGTGCTCACCCGCACTAGTCGGGGGTGGTTGTGCAGACATATTGACTACAGTGAAAGGAATTTGAGCTCGAAGGTATATGGCTACACCTCCACCACCACCACTAGCACGGTCGTTCCGTATAAGTTGGAAACCAGGTAGAGGGTAAAGATAAGAAGAAAGACATGGCTTAAGCCAAGACTCGGAGACTAAAATAGCGTGAATATGTTTGAGATGTTCAAAAGTCGCTAGCATATCAGGGAAGTGAGCCGGAATACTCTGCGCATTAATGTGGACAACGTTGAGGTTTTTAGGCACATCCAAAAAATGTGCCTCTAAAGTTTTAGAGAGTGTTGGAATGCTAACAAAACTATCATCTGTACTGCTTAGTGAAGAACTAGAACAGGATTTATAACTATCACTATCATCATGAAATATGTCTAACATAGTGTATACACTAATAAATAATATACCTATAATTATATAAACAATAAAATACTAATATACTATATATAATACTTAAAAATATTAAATTTATCAAAAAGTACCTAAGTACCAATCTCACCTGCCGTTGCGTGTAGTAAGAAATCATTCGCAGAATAGTTACGAAGACACAATTGTACTACCAAATTACACTAACTCACAGTCATTCACAATATCAGCGAAACTATATAAAGACGGTTAAAAATAAGATTTTACGTAAATAATTTAAAAAAAAAAAAATAATAACAAAGGAATACGCAAAAATAACTAGTCTACAAAACCTATAAGTACAAAACAAATTATGGTTAACAACGCCAAAAAAAAAAAAAAAAAATTAATAATAATCATAAAATAAAACTTTCAGTGAAAATATTGTTATAACAGCTAATAAAGAGATAATTAGTTGTTGAACCCACAAAAAACACATATTATATTGATATGTCAGTGTCAGTTGTCAAACTGACAGATGACATAAGAAAAATTGAATGTGGCAGCTTGCCAGCTAGCAGTAGCCCGTAGCCGAATTCATGTTTACAAATGAATCACAATAACATTATTTTTAACTCAAAAAAAAAAAAAAAATCTTTACAGGTAGGGTAGGTAGCAGTGTAGTGCAAAAGTTTTTATGTGTACCGCCGACTCTTATGATAATCAAGATAAACAATATGCAAATGACTATGAAATGCACAAAAACTGTACTTAAAACTGATTCAACGCCTCGCTCCTTTCTTGGGTTTCACCGCGGCCCGCAGCACCTTCTTGTTAGCAGCTGAAGTCTTGGTGGGGCTGCCAGGCTTCGGGATCTCGTCGAGTTCCCTTAAACAGGTCGCACGATGACGCGAGCCCTCAGCATCCACGACGTAGATGACGCCGTCCCGGGTCCAACATTTGGCCATCCCGAAACGCTCGCGCGCTGTCATGAACGTGTCGTGTCTCACCTTGGTCAAAAATTCCGTCAGAGTAGTGCCCGAGCCTTTAAGTTTCGTCTTGGCCGACCAGATCTTCTCTCGCAGAGGCAGTTCACCGAACTTCACGAGAATAGGTCTCGGCTTGTCAGCACCGGCAGAGCGACCCATACGATGGCATCGTGAGATGCAACTTACAGAAAAATCTTGGATCTTAAGCTGCTCTGTGACCGTCTTGGATATAGTCACCGCTACATCTTCATTTTTGTCCACCTCAGGCAGCCCATGAAACAGAAGCATCTTTCGGCGCGATCGCATCTCGATATTATCGACGCTTCTATCCAGCAGCTCGATTTGTTCCTGTAGTGAGCGCAGTGAAGACAACACAAACAACTTGAAGGCTGGGAACTCAGACGGGATTTCAGTGCTTGTGGAAGCTGCAGTGCTGGTTTTTTTCGTGCACTCACTCTCAAATGTATCCATGCGCTGATTGAAAGCAAGTGATAATTGTGCAATGGATTCTTTTATTGCCTCCATCTTGTAAAATAATACAGTGTAGGTACAATTATAACTTTTTGTGTATTTTGATAATATATGGTGTCTTCTTGGGAGGATAACACACTGTGGCAGGTACTGTTCACTATACTATATTTTTAAACATAATTTGACCCAGTTAGATCTAATTTATAATTATAAATTGAATTTAAAAACAGAGCAATGAACTAACAATGTTTTCTTAGGGAATACCCCCGCCCAAAAAAAGTTTAATAAAAGTTTAATTGTGTAAGTAAAACCTAAGTAGCTCCTTATACATACGAATATAGTTTTATTGTCTTTCTAGGTATACTCGTAGCAATACAATGACAGCAGCTTAATAATATAAATAGAATAACAAAATATCTCAAAAAAATGCTCACATGTTGGCAAGAAAATTCATTTTTATTGTATCAACTGTGGCTGACTCAAACGTTTCCAATATAGTATGATATTGAAAGCTATCAAAATAGTGTGCGATGTCTGGCATATTAGAAAATATACCGACGCATAAGCAGATAATCCGTGTTTTAGTGGTAAATATTGCCAGTCATTCGGATAGCTAGAGCTTCTTAGGCCATTCAATTTGTCGTAGCCAACGGGGACCCTACTCAATATGTAATTGACACTGGCTTATCCCCGAACTCTGAGCCGCAATTTGTTCACATTTCTGTAAATAGTGACTTGCTATTTTCACTTACTATACCGACGTTCCGCATGGAAAAATCCGTGTTGGTAAACAACGAAAATGCCAAGCCTTTTCGCTCCTTTTGTGACAGCATTCGGGAAAGTTAAATATTTATATTGCACATTATTGTCCGCTAGTTTTTCCGTATATGCCTACGCTTGTCTGATTTCATATTAAATGCTGATTTGGGGGTGATATTGTCCTAAAATAGAAAACTTTGCGAGGGAAAAATGTTATTTTATAAACCTTTTATTTTATATTAATAAGGTAGGAACTGTATATGTTAATGTTGTATTGTAATGTTATGGACTATTCTTTTCGTATGAAATAAGGATACATATGTTTTGGACTTGAATTTTCTTTAAACGTAGTTAAAGGTTTCTCGTCAGTATTTTCCTCTATCTCTGATGTAATTTATTTCTTATATTTTCATTAAACCCATTTACGAGTTAGTCAAATACAAATAAGTATGATTTAAGTAATCACAAGAAGAAAGTCTAAGATAATAATTCAAGCCCTTGAAAACTCTTAAAGTTTCGTTGCGTTCATATAACTTTGTTTTATAAGGCCATTAGTCATTCTTTTGTTGGCGATTGCGAGGCGAATTTTTCAAGATGAGACAAATTTTGAGAATAAATTAACCAGGCTTGTAATCTTGTGCAATAAAAACCGAGGGGAGGAAGGAGTTCACTTTTTGTTTAGGAAATGTTACCTGCCAGTTCCTAAACTAAATTAATTTGGGTAACTTTATGCAGAAGTGGGTAAGAATGAGGCGGCGTAATACGACATTGTTGCGCATCCTAACTTTCGAAGACAAGCGTTCGTGATTGTTCAATTTACGCTGAATTGAAATTGTGCTCCGAGTAAAAATTGTGCCAGCGTTTTCGTGACAAGTAATTTTAATAGAAGCAACTTTCAAAACACGAGATGGAATATTTTAAAAGCTAACGTGATGAAACAAGTATTGCTATAATATTCAAAGCGTAATGCCAACGCAGGTGTCTAAACTTGCAGATAAGTTTTAAAATTTGATAATTTGTAACTTAATTTGCCTAGTAAAAGTAAATAGAAGAGAAAAAGGTTTTGCAAACGTGATTGCTTTTTGTGAGATTTAAAAAATGTTTGTAAAAAAGCGAGACACTTTTATAATGTAAAATTTGTGTAATTTTTATTTTCAAAATAATTCCACATTTATAAGAATTGCAACTAAATTTTAAGCTTACGCAAAATGTTAGCTTTAACTCTGCATTATTACAGCATTAAAGTTTTTTTTAAAAGACATTCTCGCACTAAGACACTCTGTGTCGCTGGGAACTTTACAAACATACAAATCACGGACACAATAATTACACCCAGACTCGGAAAAATTGTTTGTGGATCACGCAAAGAATTTTCCCGTGTGGGAATCGAACCCACGACCTTCGGTTTCGTGGACAGGCCCACTAAGCACTACACCACGGTAAGTCAAAAAGTTAACATTAATCAGCAGCAACGTTAACGTTTATACGTCAACGTAACATGCTGACTAATGTTCAGCTCACTGTATCTACCTAGCCGTATGTAGAACGAGATTCAATGACGCTGAACTCAAGCGTTTTGTTTTAATAAAACTTCTTCGCGTCATAAAATTCTGCAGCGGCGCGTCGACGGCAACAAAAGGATGAATAATGAGCTAAAACAAAGTTGAAATTTCTGAAGTCGCGCCACCGCTACAAGGGCCTCCGTTATCGCGTGATTTGTGCTTACTCCTTCCGCTAGTTTCTGTTACCTGGCCTCGGGTGCTTTCTTAAGTTTCATCTGCAGCGCGTTTAAAATGAGCCTTCAAGAAAATGTACATTTTGCCAGTAAACTCTGTTGAGACCTTCTTGAGACTGAAATAAAATGATTAAGTATAAACTTTTAAAATGAGTTTAACATAGGTATTAAAATAGTTTAAAAACTAAAACAACAGACTGCCATGCCCCGCGAGTCAGTTTCAGTAGCAAGTTGGAGACGTTTATCGTCATATCTTAGATATCGAGATACTTATTAAATCTCGATAAAATTACAATGGGACCACGTCGAAAACGAACCCTACCGATAAAAAAAAATCATTCAAATCGGTTCACAATTGACAGAGTAATCGCGTAACATACACACAAAAAAAACATACAGACGAATTGAGAACCTCCTTCTTTTTGGGAAGCTTCGGTTGAAAAATAAACCTTATTCCTTTGCAAAAGTAAATTTTTTTGAAACTGTTTTTTTTTTTGTATATGACGTATATCCAATATACCAGCACTCTTTTTTAACAATAGTTATTTTAGAAAGATAGCTCTACAAAACAGGTATCACAAGCTAGTGATACACTTCAATTCTGTTTAAAATATACATACTCTATTTGAGTTCGTTAGATAATGCATACATTTTATGCTCAAACTTGAGACCAGCAAACACCCCCTTGTTTTCGAAAACACTTTCCATCATGGAAGTAACACATTTCAAACAAAGCGCAGGTCCTAAACTAAGCGTGCTTAGCGCCATCAAATAAAAGGGGCTTTCAAAAACATTTCAAATATCGTAGCAAACTGCAGGTGTAAGAGTGGACAATACGTTGCGAATAGGGTTACCGGAAGACAGGTTTTTTAGACATATCTAGAATTAGATCCTGAACCAGGGTATCAAGAAAAATGTTAGGTATTTTGTAAAGCATTGTTTTGACCTATGACTAAAAATGGCAATATAAATTGTAACCAATATTTTCATAATAAAAAATTAGACTTGCAGTATCAGAATTGAAAAAGAAATACTTTTGAAACGCAAAAACATCTTCGCAATGCCGTCGTAGAATCAAACATATTGTCTGAAAAATAATTTCTTTGATTTAGTAACCCTATATTCGAGTTCCGGGTCATTTCCGAGTTGCTATTGTGAGTTGTAAAGGCGACTTTCAATTGGCAAAGGTAAATAAAAGATGTTAAATGCATCAGCAAATTAAGTATTATCATACAAAGACTTCAAGAAGGTGACTAGTGGCTGTAAATGTTGTAATTTAACGCTTCGTATAGTAAATCTATAAAATAAATATATCAATTATAGTGTTGCTATAATGAATCGTCAAAATTGATACAAAATTAAATGGCTGGAATTGTGTCATGTAAACCGTGGTACCACATATTTATACTCGTATGTATGCGGTAAAGCACAGAAGTCTGAATTTATTCATTAATTAATTAATTAAAACTTCGGTGGTGTAAAGTATAGTGCTTTTATGCCGCATATGAATGTGCCGTTCGGCGGTCACCCGTCTAAATACTGACTGTGCTGTCCATTTCTGCACTCCGGTGATCGTATATGAATAGCTTCGTGACAAAAGCTACGGAACGAGCAACGATTCTCGCTATGCTACGGTTTCAGCGTTTCTACGGTTCGATGAAAACACTACGAGAAACGAGAATTATTTATAAAAGCTAAAAGCGTGCTACACGTCACATTACGCTATGCTCTACTTAATATATGACTACTTAAACTCGCAACATCAGCGTTCATCAGAAAGCCATCCTATTCTAAGACCACGTCCATATGCCGTAGAGTTTCTTATATGTAATTATCCAGCTAATAACCCCTAGCGTTGAGCGCTCACGTCGTCGCTATAAAAAAAGGGGTCGGATAATCCAGGTCGTGCTAACTTCTAAGTGCCAGCGTAGACAACTTAATGACTAATTTATTAAGTAGACTAATTAATTTTGTTACTTACTGTTTTAGTATGTGAATTATTGAGTGGGTTTCTGCCTAATTATGTTTTGTTTATATGTTGGTTCACGGAGGGTGATATTGTTCGTGAGTGTTCGTGTAACTGCTATTGAACGGAAGTGCTGAGCAATAAAAAATATTTAAAATGTATAATTAAATAATTGAAAATATTTAAATGATCATTGTCAGGATAAATAATGTAAATAACAGGACTTTAGGAGCTCAATATTTAAGTCATTCAAAGTACAAAAATCTGGTGAGAAACACATTTTTAATATGAACTCCACGTAGCTTTTCAAGTCAAAATAATATTAATACATAACAGTAGTTAATTGCTAAAAGTTTAAACAATGAATTTCCTCCAAATGTATGTATAAGTATGTATACCAAAATATGTATAAGTTTGCTAAACTGCCATAGGGTATTCTGGTAGAGTCTCACCTTTGAGAGTCAGAGTAAACTAAACTAAATCTCATCATCGCTTTTCACCAGGCGAGATCGGTCATACGCGATCCTATACGATATTAAAAAGGTTTTTTTTTGCTCCAATTGCTTATCTCAAGCAGTGCTATCTAATTTATCTTCAATGATTATATTGTCATTCTTAACGTAATTTTTTAAATCGTACTCTACTGTGAATGCAGCCTAACAGCTCGTACCAAAATTAAAAGTGAACTTTCCAGCACAACAGAATGGGTTTGACTTAAAACAATGTCCCTCGCTGTGTCGCATCTCGTTTACCTTTCAGACTAGTTCACAACTAACATACTGAGGATAGCACGCACCCAGGAATTCATTTCAGGGGCTTTCAAACTGGGGGAAAAAGAAGTTAGGTAAAATCTGTTTGCAAATATTTTAAAATGTGTTGTAAAATCATTCATCATAATCATGATTGATCTAATTACGATGATGATGCTGATGATGATCATGATAGGTATATCAAAATCTTAACTATATCCTTCAAGTAAAACATCCACATCTGAGCGTATTTCAGACTACTTTATTCTTTTTCGCTATATATACAGCATGACAAGCAAATTACAAGCAAACCGGCTCATACATATGAGCCGATTTTGTATAGTATAGCTAAGTGTGAACGTGTTCTAAATAAATGTATGATGAGCGATATTGTTGTGCTATAAACTACCTATATGCTATTGTATTATATCTCAGTCTAAGAAAAACGCTTAATACCTATGCTATTATTATCCACAACTAATGGCTCAAAACTATTTTGATGAGATTCGAAGTACTCGATCATTTAAAATTGTTTTATAATGTAAGTAATCTGAGAGGAAAATTACCGAGAGAGAGTCTGTGCATGTTTATAAGGTTTTCAAATCTTAGGACTATTTTACCGTTTAGTCAGATGAATTTATGTATAGATTGATATGTAGAAACTTATCATATACTATTAGAAATATATCTGACTGATTTTCAGATCAGATCATTTTCAGATCATCTGTCAGATAACTATCTGAAACTTTATCAGGAATATTATATTACATATAGGTCCAGTTTCACGCCCTAAATGTAATTTATATTACTGCTGACTAAAATACAAACCTAGAGCTTGTTTCCCAGCAATGCATTACAAATATTTGATCCAACTCTGTTATGAAATACGAACGTTAATTTGTGATGTTTTTGATTAAAATATTGCATGTAATCTGACTGGAGTGCACGGCTTCATGATAAAGTTGTGTGTATGTCACATTTTAGTCATGGCTTCAGCAAAAAGTAGACTTTTGTTGCTTTTTTATGCTTGATAGTTAAACTCTATATCACTATCTCAACCTGATGTATTCAGTGTTTTTTATTTGTAAAGCCACGTACAATAGAAATAAATCTAATTCATTTTTTTAGAGGTGTGTCGGACAGTTTTAAATCAATATCTTTCATAATACATATTTTTTATGGCAGATAGGCAAAACGTTGACGTAAGAGTAAAAGCGAAAACGTCTCCAAAATTATGATTTACTAGCTGTGCCCCGCGGCTTCATTCTCGTTAACAAGTATGTTGATGTTGTTTTTTTTTTAATAAAGATTACTCGCAATGGCCTATCTGGTATCTTATGGCCTAATCCATAATACTGATAATACTGTCTATCTCTGCACAATATTTGAGTTTAATTGGTTCAGCCGTTTGACCGTGACAAAGTCCTAAGGAAACAAATAAACAAACTGACTTTCATCATCATCATCAGCCGGTGTCAGTCCACTGCTGGACGTAGGCCTCTTCCAAGATGTGCCACTGACTTTCGCATTTCTAATATTGGTTTGTGTTGATTGGATAAAAATATTGGAGAAGTTTATGAAATGCATTATTCTTGTAAGTCAAAGTCACCTTACCCCCAAGTTTAACCAAAAGACACGGCAAAAATGTAATTAGTGCAAGTTGGGACGCGACTCTGTGAGCGCTCCGCACTCAAGATCTCGATTTTTGATGGAGTTGAAACAGACGGCGTTAGCTAAATCATGTATAAGTGAAATATCAGATATCAAATCACAAGAATAAAGTTATAGTAACCTAAAGTAGCCGGACGTGGGTGACATAGGGGATCATTATTAGCCACGTTCGTTGGCTCAGTCCTTAATCTTAGGATTATACATTTAGACGTCTTGCCTGTGTACATATACAACATACGAGTACATACAGAAAATAAACATTAAGCACGGGCATACTATTAATATTTCAAAGCATGGGCCATAAAATGGGCATAATGAAAAAAAAATGCAAGAAAACCTGCATAACAACAAATAAAACAAAACACATTAAAAACGACGCTCTTTAACAGAAATCGTTAGCAAATAGACCCATACAAAGGAGCATTCATGTGACGTGCAGGAATATGCCATTTACGACACTTCTAATTGAAACACAACAATCAGTGTACATCAGAGAGGTGCAACGAACCGTTCACAGGTATGCATTTGAACGTAGGCCTTCACAAAGCAATCTGTGAGCAGCTTCACTGTGCATGCAGTACTACAGGTCGAGATCTGCTTCAAAGGAAGGCACTCATTTGGAAACACTGCTGATATTGTATCCAAGAGTTGATTATGTTGATCTTTAAATAATAAGTTGATGCTGTACTCGTACAATGACACTGAAACTGTAGTCAACGATATCAATAAGATTGATTGAAATACAACAGGTAAACTAGTTTTTATTCATTTTTTAACTCTTTAAATCCAAAATAAGCTCCAGCAAACGCTATGTACACGGGACGAGACTGAATTTGATTATACAGGGCGGTTTCATTGCAGTCGTCCATTTACAGATAAGCATAATAAATTTGACCGCATATACGAGTATACAGACTGCTTTCTATTGTTACAAAACACAAAAGAACGTGAACTATTTGAGACATATTTTATAATAATACTAGTTCTTACGTCATTAGCTTGTCGATAAGCTAAAGACGGTACCATAAAGGAACTGCCGGCTTCTGTCAAATCCGATTTACGTAGCGTTAACATTTTACAAATAAGCTACATAAACCATTATGCTGGAACTTGGCAAAATAAAATAATACATAAAACATCTTAATTTGTTGTTATATACAATGTTTGATTCAAAAACGATTTGAACCTGTCCCATTCACTTCGTACTTCACTTAGGTCGTCAAAGAATTTAAGATTAAAGACTATTTTACGACGCGAAAATATCAAAGAATGAGCTGAAATAGGCCAGCCCACAGGCCAGGCACATCTGTCATAGAGTCGATAACAGTGGAGTAAACGCGTGTTAGATTGTCGCTACGGTTTCGCGACCATAGACTGGGACGAACTCCAGCTAGGTACGATGATATACGCAAACTGGCTGGCAGCGGTTCCGAAAAAAAGCTGAAATTCATACTCATTGGTGTGCCAAAGAAGAAGCCTTTGTGAAGCAGTACGTCTGTTGATAGAGATGGCCTTATAACGCGTTTAAGTTTGGCATATATGTGGAGTAAAAAGTGACCTTTTTTGTGTTCATGTATTTATGGCTTTTTATTTAATTTAATTTATTTGGAATATAGAGCGTGTGTCCAGATGAGAGCCTCCGTAACATCACTTTAGGATCCCAGCGGAAGACCAGCGTTGGTCATGCCAGTCATGACCAACATTAGGCGGAAACGGGTTCTATTTTGCACCAAAACAAATCTGTTCAAATAAGTACAGAAGTTAATATTATATGTATTTTGTAATTAATTTATAAAAAAATATGTATCGTGAACCTCTACCACTGCTTCCATTAATACGTAGCTGGAAGGCAGCGTGCCTCGTATGGTTAGACTGGAAACGAGTTTACAATGCCATAAGTTCAGTGCTAGCTTCAATATCTGTTATTAACTATACATGTTTAGTTTGGGCACCTCTTGCATATGGATGATACTGTTTGTAAACCTGATTGTTTTATTTTTGTGTTATACTGCTTTAGTGTTTGAATAAGTTTTACTAGTGTAATTGTTTAGTATAAATATTTATGCTCATGGTTATTGCGTGTTTGTATTTATTAAAAGCGTAATCATCATCATCATCAGCCCGTGTCAGTGTGCTGCTGAACGTAGGCATCTCCCAAGATGCGCCCTGAGCCCGATCTTCGGCTCTTCTTTTCCAGTCACTGCCCAGCGGTTTGCGTATGTCGTCGCTCCAACTTGTCACAGGACGTCCTATGCTACGCTACATTTGCTGATTCGCGGTCTCCACTTTAGGACAAGTCTACCCCGACGGTTATGCAGCAGTCCTGCAGCAGATATGATCAGCCCACTGCCACTTTAGTTTACGAATCCGTTGAGCTATGTCGATAACTTTAGTTCTATGGAGATTTACTTCGTTCCAGGTTCGATCCCGCAGAGAAATACCGAGCATAGCTCTCTCCATAGCTCGCTCAGCGAATTTAAATTGATGTCGAACTGTGAGTGTCCACGTCTCGGCTCCGTATGTCATCACAGGTAGGATGCACTGGTTAAAGACTTTTGTCTTTAGACACCGCGGTATAGGCGACGAGAAAACTTGACGGAGTTTTCCGAATGCTGCCCAGCCTAGCTGAATTCTTCTCTGGATTTCCTTCTCGAAGTTGTGTTTGCCTAGTTGTAGCGTCTGCCCTATACTTCATAACAAATTCGAGTGGGATTCCATCTATGGCAATAGTTTAAAAACTAAAACAACCGACTTTCATACCGCGCGAGTCAGTTTCAGATGCAAGTTTGAGACGTTTATCGACATATCTCTGGAGATACTTATCAGATCTCGATGAAATAACAACGGCAATAACCTTGGGATATCTCCTTTCGGACAAAAAATCAAAATCGGTTCATAAACAACGAAGTTATCCGCAAACATAGAAAAAATATATATACGTACATATACGGTCGAATTCGGATCTAAATACCTATATACGGAGCCGACACGTGGACACTGATGGTGTGACTAATTCTCCAATTCAAAGTCACTCAGCGAGCTATAGAAAGGGCTACGCACGGAATATCTCTGAAAGATCGAATTCGAAATTAAGTCATCCGACAGAGAACCAAAGTTATCGACAAGGCTCAATAAAGGATTAGCAAGCTGAAATGGCAGTGAGCTGGTCACAGCTGGCTGCGGTTGGAAACAAGAAGCTGAAGATCGAGCTCTGTAGCGTGCCATAGGAGAGGCCTATATCCAGCAGTGGACGAATACTGGATGTTAATGATGATAATGATACGGTCGAATTGAGAAACCTCCTCCTTTTTTGAAGTCGGTTAAAAAAGGATGTCCTTAACAGAAACCGAATGTCAGTTCTAGCGTTCTTCATAGCTACAAAGAGCCCACAGGGTAAGTTCTTACACCTTCACTCTATACCGTCACTACAGAACTTAGGTCGTATTCAGTCAAGCACATCTATGGCTGCATGCTGTAACCTAAACGTGAGGTTCAAAGGTGTAGAAACATTCACTGCTTCCCCATTGTAGCTTGAAATGTTAGGGCGAATTCATATTGGCACTAGCTGATTAAATATAAATCTGCAAGTCAATTAAAGTTATTTAAAAAGTGAATAATATATTTGTACCGACTGGTTCTCACCAAACGCGATCAGAAAACAATCGAAAAGTCCTGAGATCGCGCCCGCATATCGCAGAACGCCACAGTAAAACCTTCCACCCTCGGAACCCACGGACCTTAAAGGTACGGCCACATGGCCGTACCTTTAAGACGCCATAATAACACCTTTATAATACAACACCAATTGTCAATGTCACCAAATAAACTGATACCCAAAAATATTAAACCTTAATGTGTGAAGTGACCTGTAAATAAAATGATAAGTAAATAAGAACTTCACCCCCTTTATATGATTTTTTTTAACGTAAATATATTTATTTCAGTATAAAAACTACCCCTCTTGTGATATAGAGGGCCATGATACTTATTGACTAGATAAACTGCCGTTATTTTTATTATGCCTACTTTTTTAGTATTAACCGGCATATATAGACAAGAAAAGTTTCTGGCATACCAATTTTGATTCATTTGTAGAGAGAGCACTGACACACAAAATACTACCTGCGACCAATTTCATTCGAAAAACTCTCCATGATAAAAACTATGAAAATATAAACAATACAATTGAAAGTGTAAATAAGTAAACTAGTCTTTTATTACGATATTACAGCTTTCTAGTGCTTCTTAAACTTGTATTTAAAGTCTAGTTTGTATTTCCTGATGTGACCGAGCTCTAGGCTTAAAGCCCTACAATGCCGCCAAGGCGCTCTGATTAAGATAACGCGACGCTTTACGTGACGTCAAAAGAACTGCGTTTCAAAGAGTGAGTTGTGAATGCGCACTGCAGCTTTGACGCCAATTCCCTGCACTGAAAAAATAGATGCAACGGGTTGTCTACGTCGCGGTAATGTTTGATACATGTACCTAAATGATTCATGGACTCAATTATAAGCCCGTTGAGTTCCTTTGTGTTTATTTTACAAATCCATTAGACCCTGCGCTTGTCTGAAATGAGCGTACGATTTCGTTCCGTTCGGTGTCTAAACAGCGAGACCTTGGGGCACTGAGACTAAGAAATTTGTACTGGGCTTTGGACAACGTATGCGGGAAAAGGGCCGTGCTTCCTATTCAGGTTGGACCTTGTCCAGTTAATTTCCCTGGCATTCCAGCGCGGTAATGCCGCTATTTTAATTGGAGACCCCAGTAATAATATCATTAATGTAAGAGGATACAAAATTTCGAATAAATCAAACCAATTAAAGTTGATATCATACCGTCACCTATTAGAAAAAAGGATATAAGTAATCCTAAAACTACAGAACGGATTTTTATGAATGAAAGCTACGAAGACTCTCGATTAAGACACCTATCAAACAAAAAAACTAAATCGAAATCCGGTCATCCGTTCGGGCGCTACGATGCCACAGACAGACACACATACACGGTAAACTTATAACATCCCTCTTTTTTGTTAAGAATACCTCAATCTTATACACTTTCGTCTTAAACCTATTAGCAACTTTTATTGAATTTTTATTCAAGGACTCGCGAAAGTGTTCCTTAAAATTATTTCTATTAAAATCTAACTTACGCAATTTCCACTTCTGACCCCAATTTCACTTCCCTATTAAACATTACATTACCACTCAAAGGAAACGTTTTACAGGAAAAATATCATCAAGCTTTTAAACATCATTAAAATTGAAGTAATTTGGGACCATTACGTATAAAAATAAACGGTTCGAGTTACAAGATCGTCGACGAGGCTATGACCCTCATTATTGCGATTTTATTCCTTTGTGTTGCTTATATTTAGAATGTGTGTATGTGTAATGCATGTCTCAATATACAGTATTTTTATAGATTCAAATAGTACGGTTTGTACACAAGTAAAAATCATATTTAGAGTAGTGTAATGTAATGATATAATTGTTCGAAACAATGCTTTATTGTTGGATACTTGGAGACTGCAAGCATTTGCCGTTAAACATAACGAACGATGTAGAAATTCCTTTTACTATAAATAAAAATCTTATAATAATTAAAAAGGGAGAGAAGTCACGTGCACTAATTTAGTAACTAGTTGACATATGTTTAAACCGGTTTAAATAAGTATTTAACGTTAAGTGCCTAAGACGTGAACGAATGTTACCACAAACCCACATAGGAGTTTTTTTAAGACTTATCTTTTTATCTACTTTCTAGACAACCTACTAGAGACGTACCTTCAAGTCTTTGAACGTATCCTGAACTATGATAACACGAAACTAATGTTATAAGCTGTAATATAATTTTAATTTAATTTAGACATTAAAAAGTTCATCATCAGCCGGTGTCAGTCCACTGCTGGACGTAGGCCTTTCCCAAGATGCGCCGTTAAGCCCGATCTTCGGCTCTTCTTTTCCATTTCCTTTTTATTCTTTTTATCATTTCTTTTTAATCTTCAAAGAAGAAAGTTAATAGATTGTAAAACTAATTTATAATTTTAACCTTAGTTCTAAGTTCCAGCTGCTTTTGTTTTTTTACATAAACATTCCTTTACATCACCTGACTTACTTAAATATAACAATTTATTTAAATAACAACTTACTTCAACCTAACCAACACAAATGCATCAACATTAAAAGTTCCTTTTATCTCTTTTGAAAATCTACCTATCTCAAAGTGATGGAAAAAAGCTTGAGTAGATGCTAAGTTTGCAGCGTTGTTTCCAGCCTTCGGTTTCCTCGGGTTGCTAGTTGCCAGGCCGGCAGTTCATTATCGCTGCCCCTTCTGTCTTCTGCTACCATGATTTATAGCGCATTTAACTTTTATGGTAGTGCTAAGTGGCTCGAAAGTGCACTATAAGAAGAGACAGCGATTGATCTCTTGCAGTAAGATACAAACAAGCATGATAGGGGGGAATATACTACATACTCTACCAAATGTTCTTATAGTGATGTTTTAAAGCTTAATCAATTTCGTTGCAAACAACCTAACGTTGAAAAATGGTCACATGTCTGATAGTCTGATAAGCGTGCCACATCACCAACTGCATAGTTGATCCCGTCTATTGTCATGAACTTCGCTAGTTATATTATTTGTACTATTCATTATTCTGTGGTTATATAGAGATTGCTAGAATTGCTAGAATATTGAGAGTGCAATAATCTAATAGTGGGTTCGCTATTTAACAAAATATTATCATGGCTTATAAGAAAGTATACTTAATTCACGTAAAGCCACTTAATAATTGGGCAGTTAAAGTAATTATGGTGTAATAGTAATTAAGTATTAGTGCCTAATTACTGCCCTCACTTATGAACCTTGCTAAAGTGCTACTTCGTTTATTCATAATTGATGTGTTCTCACGATTAACAATATCCAACGCCAAGATGCTGGCAGTGCACTTTTTAGTAGCAACAATACAGCACAATAATTTAGCTCCCCAGACTCCCTTAGACTCCCAAAAACTACAGTGGATCGCAAAGAAAGAGGAACGGTGACAAAGGTCAATAATAAAACCTCAATAAGTTCCAAAATATTACAGCTAGCTTTATATAATAAAATAAAGAGTGTATTATAAAGTAATAAGTTATAAAGTTCTAGATTATAAAGTTAATTTAGAATTAGAGTAACTCGGGATCAAAGCAATAAGGAAGAAACATTCCGAATTTTAAAAATCGTCTTAAATTTTTTTATGGTTTTTAATACAATTACCAAAAAGAAATAAAAAGGTTTTACTTTTTCCTATATTTGAAACTCAGACTATCATAAAAAAGGCAGCCAGATTCATGATGATTCGAAGTAATAGGAAAGAAGCAACGCTGCGAAGTAATACTGCACGGAAGCGTCCAACTTCAATGTACTCTGTGCGTCCAAACCTGCTGCCGCTTGGTAGCAAACGGAGCGCGGAAGCGTATTACTCAAGCATTTAGTATTACTGAACTTGCGTTCACTCGGGTGTTCGGTTACTGAAATCCGTCTGCCTTTTTTATGATAGATAGATAGATTGAGATGTGAAATTAAACATTTTTTGGTTTTAGAAATAAATTCTTTATTGACATCAACTTTTATAGACAACAAAATATAACTTTTTATAATCGACCCGCTTTTAGTGCAGCCCAGTGTATTTATATATATATTTATATTTGTGTCTAATTATGTACCTATATATTTGTGTATTTGTATGTATGTATGTATGTACTTTATTACGTATTACGTATTTTAAGTACCTACAACTCATTAGTGGTATTTACACAAATATGTTTCTGTATTTTATGGATTTTGTCATAATTAGTTCAATAAACTACGTATGCAGTCCTACTACTCATAATGAGTATCTATTTTGTCTCTTATCAACCCACGGTTGCCTGGAAGAGATCGCTGCTTAGTGATAAGGCCTGCGATTGTACTCTAGTTAAGTGATCCTTTTATCATTAATTACTTTATTTAATAAGTGCAATAAAGCGCATTCTATTATATTCTATTCTATTTTTATTTATGACATACAAATATCATAGCAATTACTGAAGTAGAACACGCCTTGCTAGTATAAATAGCACATTTTCTAAATAAATCTGGCCAAGTGCGAGTCACACTTAGGGACGGTTTCGTACAATATGAAACATAACAGAGTTTCAACCTCATATATTTGATTAATTGATATTACCAAGAATATTTGGTTTGGTCGCGATCTAGAAAGACGGGGCTCGTTTACTAGCGCCATCTATGTCATTTTGCCGAAACTAATTAGATATATGGCGTTTAAAAACACGTTTTTTGTAAGGGGACCCCCATTAATTTTTAACTTTTTTTGTTTTTAGTATTTGTTGTTTTAGCGGCAACAGAAATACACCATCTGTGAAAATTTCAACTGTCTAACTGTCACGGTTAATGAGCTATAGCCTGGTGACAGACGGACAGACAGACAGACAGACAGACAGACGGACAGCGGAGTCTTAGTAATAGGGTCCCGTTTTACCCTTTGGGTACGGAACCCTAAAAACGAACAGATAGTTTTTTAAAATTACAATAATATTATCAGAAGCTGATGCACTGTAAGGCATATTCGTTGTGACAACGACTTTCATAAGAGACCCGTGAAAACTCGTCTTGGCTAATGTTAGCTGAAAAGTTAAACAAATTGCCCCATCTCGTGACCTTAACAACGCTGCAAAAAGTAAGCCTTGTTTTCGAGAAAACTTTCAAACTTGATAAAGGCTATTTTGATACAAATATGAAGGTGTTTTTATATTTGCTACTTCGCTGTATGAACAGTTAGAAATACTTTTGGAATTTATTTATAATTTTGGAAGTATTCAGAGAAAGTATAAGCGGTATAATGTAAGACGCGGAAAAATTGCCTATATAGTGTTTTGCGTGCCATTGTTTCTGTGATAGATAGAAGTCATCGCTTACCATCAAGCAAGCTTCGTGCTTGATCTACTTTATATCAAAGAAAACCTCTTCTTTCTTTCTTTTTCTAGTGTATTAGATTAGAAAAACCTTATTAAATTATTTCTATGTGATTATTTCTCTTTATGAATCGATCACAGTGGCGACTTGAATATTTGTTTATTTTGATTATTTATCATTCTTTTCGATTGAAATGGTAGACATTACAACGTAAACATGTGCGTTTTACAAAAAAAAAATTATTAGTTGATTGTAACAAGGTTCTAGCTCATACTGATTCCACGGTAAAATTACAGCACTTAGTACTATGGAATAGTAGATAACACGTTCAAACCCGGTTAGTTATGAGTTCCATTTCGCATTAAGCTTTTCGTAGTTACTCTACACTTGATGGATGAAATCAATGCCACGGTCCGATGGTTTTAAATTACACTGTGAAAAGTTACTAGTAAATTATTGGTCAGTCCGTCGTATCGCAAAATACACAGATTGGTGCAATTTAGATTGTAACCATAAATTAGTTTTAATTAATATACTATGTACCTACTGTACTGCACAGTATTATTATGACGCAGATAATCATTGACTAATAATTACATTTAAGGAGGTATTAAATAAATGTATTTTCTTTCTAAATTCTTTCATTTAAGATTTTATCCAATCAGTAAAAGTAGATTTGTCTCGTTAGGGAAATTTTTTTATAAACTTTAGCATAATAATAAAGTGTATAATTCTAACGTCAGTATTGTTACTATATATATATGGATATATATATATATATATATATATACCTTTTATTTTATGCCTTTTTATGCCTTATTACCTTATTGTTGCTTCTACAATTCGTTATTTTTTAAAAAATTATATGGGTACTTAATCTTCTTTTGTATAAAAATTAATCCCAGTTGCCCTTGGTCACGGCATCACGCGTGAACGGCTGGACCGATTTCGCTAATTCTATTTTGTTTTGTTTTTATCGTCAGGAGATGGTTCTTAAGAAAAAAAATTAAATAAATAAAAATTGTTTTTAACGCAGGCGAAGCCGTGGGGCAAAGCTAGTAAATATATAAATATAAATAAAAATGAGGTAAAAGCATACGGTACAATAATGAAAATAATTTGCCTTAAATATTTTCAAATAAAAAACGTAACCTTCCGCTTGTCTACAAAATACAAAAATATCAAATTTTCCATTTTAATTAGAGTTAAGCTTGATGGTAAATAAAATAATTGAGTCTCTCATTAACAAAATTAGAAATATAGGCTTGCGCAGGGAGGGGTTTAATACGCAATCTTTATAATTATACATACATATTATATAATTATAAATACCCTTATTAAAATTAATGTAACATAAGAACTATTTTTCTTAATACATCTACTTTACAATCTTCTCGGGGTTGTCAGTTCAATCATGCAATAACATGTTTAAAAAAACCAAATAACTATAGCACAGTTTTTTCACTCTTTAGACTGGGTTGTAAGACGTGGAAAAGTGCAGAGATTATTTTTTTCTCTTTCCCATTCATGGGTCTTATAACGGACAAGCGGTATCGATAGTTTATAATTTGTTAGAGGACGGGATTTGAACCCACAACCTCTGACGTCAAAACTGACTATTATCTGAATGCTCCACTAGTCCCCCATGGACCCTGCTGCAGAAGTCACTCACGATAGACAGTTACACAACCTAAACATTAAATCTAAAGACGTAAGCTACGAATAAAAATCTATTATTCGTCGGTCGTTAGTAATATCAAATTTTATAAAGTGTAAAGTTGTAAGTAATATGATATTTTTTTTTTAAATACTTTATAGGCTAGCGTTTGACCACTATCTCACCTGTTGGTAAGTGATGATGCGGTCGAAGATGGTAAGCACGCTAGGCCTAGAATGGGAACTGGCTCTCAAGGATGGCTGCCGGAACACATTAGATGTTTGGTGACAGATTTTCTAACTTGAGGGTGGTAGCTGGCCAGGCGGACACTACATAGTGTCCTACCACCATGCGGGGGTTGTTGGTTTCTTAACGATGTTTTCCTTCACCGGAGGACCACTGTGAAAAGCGCACATACATTTTTCGATAGAAAAATTCATTGGTGCACGGCGGTTTGAACTCGGTACCACGGCATCAAAGGCGACCGTTCTCCCGATTACGCCACCGGGCCCTCACCGTTCTCCCGATTACGCCACCGGGCCCTCAACCGTTTTCCCGATTACGCCACCGGGCCCTCAAATGTATATTTTGTACCTAAGTCCTTGCGTGGCTTTAATAAAATAAACACTTCTAGTCTTATATACTTAGGCAAAACCTGTCGTTTCCGAAACTATACTTACCGTCATCGAATTATCTTCACATTCTCTATAATACGTTAAATTCAAATAGAGCGTTATCGAATTAGCATCGCCGTGAAGACAATGATCATTTTGCCAGCCCGAACGCCATTACCCGTAACCTTAAAAGGGAACCACCACTCCACCAATAACCAATTTAAGCTTAATATCACTCAGCGGCATTTCGCCAAGTATTCTACAAACACTGGCGCTAGCCCCAATCAGTCAGAAACTGTTTGTCCAGTAAACTTTGATCCTGGGCCAGTGCGTAACTTACTGAGCTTCACTTAACCTCTACATTGAGCCTCTTTTGTAAACGTATCATACATTTACTTTAGAAATGGAAAAGTCAATTTGTTTATTGACTGTTTTACAGACTCAGTCAACCCGTGGTACACAACGAGACCCAGTGTTTGCACTAGAGATCTCTCTTATTTCCTATTATATACTGGTTAATAAAAAATAACATGAAATTAACTGTTTTTTTTAATAATCTATAGGGCTGGGCTAGCTAGCGTTCGACCACTACCTCGCCTGGCGGTAAGCGATGATATGCTCGAAGATGCTGAACACGCTAGGCCTAAAACACTCTGACTCTCTGTGTGCTGCCGGAAAACTGTAACTATAATATTATCATAGTCCATTCTAGGCCTAGCGTGTTTATCATCTTCAACTACATCATTCCTAGCGACCAGGCAAGATCACATTTTCGCCAGGTCGTAAGTATATACGATCTGCGGGCGCGATCTCAGTACTTTTCAATTGTTTTCTGATCGCGTTTGGTGTGAACCAGTTGGTACAAATACTACTACGCAATCTTATCGCCACCTAGATCGCGCACGCAGGACGCTGCGGTGTGTCCGTACCTTAAGGTATTAAAAAAAAATAATTTGGGCTAATATGTCACTTGTTCACAAATTATCACTTGTACTTTTCATTGTACATGATAGATAACGCCCTCACAACAGTTAGTGTTTTCAACAGTTTTGGATTAGATTGTGTTTTAAACAGTTTTTAACTTTTTATATATTTATTTTACATTTTATAAAATAATTAAGATAGTTCAAAAACTAAAACAACTTCGATGCCACGCGAGTCAATTTCAGTAGCAAGTTTGAAACGTTTATCGTCATATCTCTAGAGATACTTATTAGATCTCGATGAAATTACAATGGGACCACCTCGAAAACGTACAATACCGATTAAAATAAGAATTATTGGAATCGGTTCATAATTGACGGAGTAATCGCGTAACATACATTAAAAAAAATCATACTGACGAATTGAGAACCTCCTTCTTTTTGGAAGTCGGTTGAAAATATACTGCTTCAAAGATCAAACACGACCCAGCTGAATACTAAGTGAAACAACTCAGCAAATTTAGCAATCATATTCTCGAACTCTCTAAATACAAAGTAATTAACTTAATTTGTCCACAAATACATGTTCCTTACTAAACAATAAAATGATTTCTGTAATTCGGGCAGAATTCCACAACGTATATCAGCTCTCACGGATGGCTGGCGGCTCTGTTTATCTGCGACGTCGCGGATTCACGATATCTCGACTTGCTTACATTGCCATACAATGAACTCGTACGTACCGCGTTCATACATTACATTAATTGAGCTGTGCAAAGAAGAAGAGAATATCTGTTATAACGAATTACCATAATCCAGATAGCTTGCCTTTGACACGCCGGGGGATCGCCGGTTTAAATCGTAGCTGTGCACCAATGCTGTGCGTCGACAGGCGGTAGCATCATAGGTGGCATTATATCGATGTTCCGCTCGGCTTGCTACCAAAAAGTAGCTTACTACCATCAAGGATAAAATTTGCGACATAACCATACAGTGTTCCGGCAGCAAACAGCCCGTAAGGGTCAGACAATTCTAGGCCTAGCGTGGTAATCGTCTCCGGCCACATCAATGCTTACAACCTATAGGCAAGACTAACGTTTGACCTAGTGGGTAGTATTATTATCTTTTCTATGCTAAACTGGTCAAATGCTGGTCAAACGTTAGCCTCTCAGATATGATAAAATTAAAAAGCACCCAGCTATCACTTTAAAAATCAAGATAAAGCTATTATGAAAACTTGCTTATTTGGATGTAGATGGTGCTATAGGCAAAAACAGAGTCGCAACTCCATCTTTTCTTAACTACCCATAGGTAAGTATGTCCCGCAAATACACATATCGCTCTATTTTTAACCGACTTCAAAAAGACGATCACATTATACCATGTATCAAGACCTAAGGAGATATGGATTTTGTCCAGAGATATCTCTGAGAAAAAATCTGGAAATCCTTAGGTAGTACTTATCTCTAAATAGAGACGGACACCTCAAACTTACTACTAAAAATCGTCTTGCGTCTTGTTTCACAGTTTTTTTTTTTCAATTCCTTTAAAATCTCATACATCTTGTCAAACAATAGGGATGATGCCTGGGTTAAAAATAATAATTGTAATTAGTCCGTCAGCTGGATTAATAAAAAAATATTAGACACGTGTTTTTTTTATTTTACAAATAAATAGAAATTTACAAAGATAAAGAGCGTTAAAGTTTGAGACTGGGGGCTCGTGACGTCACGATCCGCTAAAAAGTAATACACTTTTTGGCGGTTCGTGACGTAGCTTAGTTGGAGGGGTTGACAAGAATACTGGTAATGTGCAACCAACATTGTTAGTAAGCTTTACAAAATATATATATTGCGTATCTCGGAAACGGCTCTAATGATTTGGATGTTATATTTTGATAGGGTTTTGCTGCTTAAGTTCACCTATATAGTTGTTTTTATAAGCAATTTTTACACAAAAAAACAGCAAATCTCGGTCACCCAGGGCCATAAAGTAAAATGTCTGAATATACTCGTATTTTCTAGTACGGACCTAATTACCCCATGGTACCAATCATTTTAGCATAGATAAAATAATTTAACTTATTTGAATGAAATTGACTCACCTCCACATATAACTCAAATGAACTTTACGTAAGTACTTTCTGGCTCCGAGTTATGATTCTATCCGAGGATACGAGCCTCAATTGTACACGGCTAAAATGTATTCCAGAAATTAGACTGATTCAAAGGGCGGATTTTGAGGGATTGTACACGTAAGTAGAGTGTACTCGTCAGTTAATATTATAAACATTCCGGATTTAGGAAAAGGCTATCGAGTTTCATAAGATATATATATATATATACATATATATATATTATTATATAAACACTATGAAAATCAAAAATTATAGTTATTACATACGTAGAGTATTTAATTACTATAATTTTGTGTTATAGAATCCTACGAGAGCGAGTCTGACTTGCACTTGGCCAGTTTATTTTTACATCATATAGGCTAGCTTTTGACCACTATCTCATTGGTAAGTGATGATGCGGTCGAGGATCGCAGCACACTAGACTAGGTCTAGTGTGCTGCGATCCTCGACCGCATCATCATGCATGCATGACCGCATGTGCTGCTAATGGTAATAAAGCATGATATTAAATAATAAATGTTTCTAGTGGTAAGACTTCTGCTAGTCCACCTGGGGTGAAATAACTGGTAAATATTGATCACCACCGTTATTTGGCCGTGGAATAAGAATGTTGTTCGATTTGAATGGCAAAAGTGTCTAGTGAAATTACAGGGTATGTGAGATCTTGTAAGGCATCTTTTTATCTCAAGTTTGAAGATTTAACCGTTTGACGTCAGTCTTATCAGTTATGTCAGCCTATTAGTTCATGTTCAAAGTGTATGGATCAATAATACCACTCTCAGAGAGTTCGATCCTTTACCAACAACCACAAAAAAGCAGAAGGCATACAACGCTAGCGACCATTCTACAGCAAATTCTAGTAATTCCATTTTGGTACCAATAAATGCTTTAAAAACCTAGTTACTAGCTAAAACAACCGTGTAGTGGCTGTTTTAGTTTACTGTCCTTCGTGCAAAGTGGGGCACTTCTATCCACTGTATTTAGGGTTGATCTGAATGGAACTTCATGAAAATGTTCAATAGTTGTTATTATTTTATATTAATGTGTGGTATGGTGCCTGATTCTATGTCAATACTAATTGACCGAGCGAGCAAAGCGTCTCAGTTTCGTGATTGTTGGATCAAAAATGCCTTTGTCCGTCTGTAAGTCAGTCTGTCTGTTCTCGCAACAGGTCGCATTTTTCAACTGATTTTCACGAAAATATACTCACGACTTCCTCGATTTTTTTTAAATGTTGATTGGGGGAAATTAAGGGAGGGAGTCGGGAGAAGTTGGCTGTAGCGTTATTTGTCGACGGATTTCAGTCAAATTTGAGAGGCACCCTAAACAAGACGTTGCGAAAAAATATCCAAAAAGGTGGAGTGCAGGAGGTGAAGTTTGCTATATATATTATACATGGACAGATTTTCCATTTTTACATTTTTGTCGGTTTTTTTTACCTACCTACACCAATCTGACTACGCAGATCTCGTAGCCCGTACAAGACAGACCCACCAGTAGACACCAGATTTAAACTCCTAGGGCCAAGGGAATAATCGCTTAAAACTTATACATCCCTATTTTTTGGATAAAGCCAAAACTCTGAAATTGTTTTGTTAAGCCATATGCAATTGCAGGAAATATGGGAATTATAATGCGTTAAGCTATCTAAAGGCAGTGCAGGATTGATGCGCAAGGCCATCTTAGCCAAGAATAGGCGAAATCTTACCATGTCTTCTCTTTATTTCAGATAATGTTTCTAATTTTGAAGTGACAGCCCTAACAACGTTAGATAATGGGGTACAGTATCACCCCACTCAAAGCTAACGTGTTACGTGAAACACGTCCACTACGCTATTATCTCTGGTAGGGACCTGTATTTGACACCCCTATTGTCATGACGTCAACATCCGCACTTGATTTTAGCTTACCTGTTTTATATTTTTTTATATCAAGTAGGCTAGCATTTGACCACTATCTCACCTGTTGGTAAGTGATGATGTGGTTGAGGATCGTAGTACGATAGACCTAGAATAGGAACTGGCTATGACAACTTACGAAATACATTAAATGTTTTGGCGATAGATTTTCCAACTTTTTATCTAACTGGCCAGGTGGATATTTGATAGTGTCCTACCACAATGCAAGGGCCGTTATTAGAGTTATACAAGCTTGCCCAACACCTGTATCCTACCAGCTTACTTAGCCGAGGTTTTTAAATGATGTTTTCCTTCACCGGAGGGCAAATGTGAATTGCGAATTGGAATTTGAACCCTCTATCCCTGACATAAAGTCGACCATTCTCCCGGCCGACCATGCACCACCGAGCCCCCAATCTTTTCTGTTCATTTGTTGCTTAAATAAATGACGTTTAAGCATTTTGATGTGGATATTATGAATTTCAATTTGAGGAGCACGTCAAACATTTTCCTAAATATAGCGAGTTCATTTACTTGTAGTAATTTAACTTTTAAGCGACTTCACGACAATAGAAGATATTAATTGCATGTGTTTATATGGCTTTTTAATATAGTTTGTTACTTCATATCTCCACCATCAAATCTGGATGATAATTCTTATTTTAAATGGATGTTGCTGACAGAATACTGCTTTAGAGATTTTATGCAGCAATGGAAATCTTCAGATTTCTCTATAAATATACACATATACACATACTCAACGTGCTAGTAAATGTCTGTGGTTTAAAATATGTCTGAATCTGTCAAAATCTATAGAAAAACACCGATTAATAGTTATAGTTACTGTAGTATAGTATTGTATAGTTATAGTTAAAGTAAGATGGTGCAACTCAGCCACATGAGTAAAGAAAAGGTTTCTTTACTCATGTGACTCAGCCTTAACCTCATTTATTTAAGCAACAAATGAACAGAAAAGATTGATGGCCCGGTCGCGTAAACGGGAGAATGGTTTGAGGGCCCGGTGGCATAATCGGGAGAACGGTTGGCTTTGATGCCAGAGCTACCGAGTTCAAACCGCCGTGCACCGGATTTTCTATCGAAAAATTTATGTGCGCTTTTTACAGTGGCCCTCCGGTGAAGGAAATGAAAATGGAATGGTTGTTGGACACTATCTAGCGTCCGCCTGGCCAGCTACCACCCTCAAGTTAGAAAATCTGTCGCCAAACATCTAATGTGTTCCGGCAGCTATCCTTGAGAGCCAGTTCCCATTCTAGTGCTTACCATCTTCGACCGCATCATCACTTACCAACATGTGAGATAGTGGTCAAACGCTAGCCTATTAGATATAAAGTTTTTTTTTTTTTTAATGTTAAATGAAACAGCAGAAATTTGGTCATATAAAAATTACGTTATTTATATGTAGCTGCAACGCGACGTCTTCTTACACCAAATACGATCGTTTAAAAAACTAATAAAAATAACCGACTTCAATGCCGCGCTATTTATTTTCAGTACCAATTTTGAGGTGTTTATCTCCATATCTATGGAGATACTTATCAGACCTCGATAAAATTATTATGGTACCACACTTGGGATATCTCCTTTTCAACAAAAAAGAATACCTATTCAAAATTGGTTCATAAACGACGAAGTTATCTGCGAACAAACATAAAAAAATATATATACGGTCGAATTGAGTAACGTCCTCCTTTTTTTGAAGTCGTTAACAAATGCAAGTAGTCCATCAAAAGTAAACAATCAACAGCTACAATGCATTCGCAATGGATAATCGCACCATTGACTTTTATCCACAAACAATAGTTGTAAACTCGAACAAAAGTCATAGCAGCATATTTCCTGCTCGAGCCGTTTTGTTCCACCAAAGGAATGTGAGTAAGTAGCTTTGTAAACAGCTCGACGTCGACGAGCATCCACAAATGGCTGCAGCAAAAGTCAACGCTGGTATTTATCCTGTGGTACTAACAAATTACGGCACTGGAATCGCGGTTAGGCGTTAAATATTAACGGTGCTAACTTTAAACAGGATCCCGCAAAGGTGGAATATGCAAAGCAAAAAACAACTTTCCAGATTGGGTCACACTGATGCTCCAAGTCTCGAACTTTAATAAGGTACAAGTTGGTACAACTACGGCCACGTAGGATTGCAACAGAGGAAACTCGAAGAAAATAAAGTTTTATCTGTGGTTTTGAGATTCTGAACAAACTGTTTGAACTTCTTTGTCGAAAGTCAAGCGCCTCTTATGATTACAGGAGGTCATGTTTAGGGTGTAACCATATAAGACAGGTTTCTTTCAGACTTTAATTACTCAGAAGTGATTATCTAATATCATTTAAATAAAGTAATAAGACCCACAACTCAACGGGTCTTTTTGCACAAAAATACATGACCAATGTGGCAATCAACTACAGCGTTTAAAAATTTTCAATTTGCTGAAAGTCACCAGATCAAAAATAGCAGTTAAAGCCTGCAGGATACTTCTTGTTTGTAAATTTAAATAGGTCTTAATTTCTAAGTAGACATAACTCTTCTATCCAGGCTTTTTGTCAAAGCAACATTCTCCAGAACGATCGATGAAACAAATGCTGCGGGTGTGCTAAAATCCTTGCAAATTTATAATACATATTATAATATTTACGGTTATTTTAATGCATTGGCTAAGCATCAATCTTTATGCAGAGCGTGCTTACATCGTAAAGCACTCAGTGCATCCACTGGATAATAGCAGCATCCGTCGTTACGGATTGACGTCTTTATTGCATACTTCTGCTCAGAAACCTACCGCTGCCACTACCTACCTACCTTTCACGGGCAATTTGTAACAAGGGAATGTGAGCTCTATTCACTGAACGGTTAATGTCAAAGTCGCATATTGAGTAAAGTTATCTTTTCGCGTAGTGCAACCGTTCGCGTAGTCTCACTACGATATCGCTTGAAATATGAATATCGTCGCGTATGTTTGAGCAGTCCAGTCACGATTGGCGTACATAATTTTGTACTGGAGCTCTGCTTCCCGCTTTTGTGTTACTGAACAAAAGCTTTGATTCTTGGAAAGCATGTAAGATACTTAGTTATTACCTCTTTGACTTATGCATAACTAGCAATATCGATGCGGCTTTGCCAATCTGTATCCATGTCGGTAGGCACTTCAGCCTTGGGATTATGATATCCAACTATGTACCTACTTATCTTTCAGAAAATTCCTTGTCGTTTTTAGTAGAAGAACTTATTGTGCTAGTACATTGGAAGCTGTATATACCTCTTTCTAGAAAAAAAACCTCCTAACTTACCAAAATAGTAGTTTGATCATACCAAGGTATTGATTGGGTATTATAGATAGACAGACGAATTTTTTCACCTTCAGGCAATTGGTTACTAGAGTTCTAAACTGTCTGGTTCCAATGCCAGAACTCAGCAAACAGATTAGCGACACATATTTTTTCGGTGGGTGGCTGGCCACGGTTGAAGTCTAATCGCATCTCACTATTACAGTTTAATTGTATAGTGTCATTTAAAATACACATTCAGAATATATTCATGAAACATATTAAATGTACAAATATTTCATTAAATTTCTAGGCTCTCGAAATAGCCAAGCTGTGTTTCAGGAGCTAGTAGCTTTACTCATTATTTTTTGTACTACCTAACGTTACAGTAGTGTTATATGTAAAACTAGTTTTACCGCGAAGAACGTAGGTAATTGTATAACAGTAAAAATACTATAACAATATTAAATATTGATTCAAAATTTTGTCGACACAGTCCCTTCGCTCACGTAAGTATACTTAGTATTTATTTACCAAAGCACGTTGACACTGAAAATGTTCCTACCTTGCGGGCCGAACTAGCTCTCGGGCTATTATACACCCCTAAGTCCACCCCAGCGCTGGGAGTAAAGCCAAACGTAAGACTCTTATGTTGGTAGGTAGGTACTTAGCTGCGCTGTGGCCTGCGAATTTGAAAGGCTTATTATTATTATATTACCTGCGAAGCTTCTAACCCAAATGCAGTGAATACAAAAGAAGCTTGTGAGACTTGAGTCTTCGCGCTTTACTGCGGACTGCGAAAATTTGATTTTTTTAATTGAAACTTAATCAGTCTTGATATATTTTCATTTTTCTTCGTATTTTTATGAACTTTTATTTAACTTGTCGTGTTGGTTTGTATTTACGAGTATGTATGTTTGTGTGGGTCCAATCTTTGTGGCGCGTGGTTAGTTGCCAGCCAACCGCAGATAGTTGGGTCGGGGTAAATAAAAGATGACGTATAGTTTAACTTTTATTTGCCTATCAAGCTACTTAGCTGATGATATTTGGAAGCTTTACTGCGGCTGAGTAGCTTGATAGGCAAATAAAAGTTAGACATACGTTTTTTTTAGGGTTCCGTACCCAAAGGGTAAAACGGGACCCTATTACTAAGACTCCGCTGTCCGTCTGTCTGTCTGTCTGTATGTCTGTCTGTCTGTCTGTCTGTCCGTCTGTCACCAGGCTATAGCTCATTAACCGTGATAGTTAGACAGTTGAAATTTTCACAGATGGTGTATTTCTGTTGCCGCTAGAACAAATAATACTAAAAACAAAATAAAGTTAAATATTAAAGGGGGTCCCCAGATAAACGCCATCTATCTAATTAGTTTCGGCAAAATGACATAGATGGCGCTAGTAAACGAGCCCCGTCTTTCTAGATCGCGACCAAACCAAATATTCTTGGTAATATCAATTAATCAAATATATGAGGTTGATACTCTGTTATGTTTCGTATTGTACGGAACCCTCCCTAAGTGTGCTATAAGAGACGCGATGCTGACTCGCACTTGGCCAGTTTTATTTTTTTATTTCACCCGACCAAATAAAACTAATATCTGCGGTTGGTTGGCTGGCACTAACCACGCGCCGCAAATATTTGACCCGCATAAAAACATTAATAAATACAAACCAACACTACAAGTTAGGACAAATACAAGCTCGTAAAAATACGACAAAAAATGAAAATATATCAAGACGAAGACGAATTAGGATTTAAAAAATTGAAAAATTAAAAAAATAAAATTTTCGCAGTCCACAGTATTTTAAAGCGCAAAGACTCAAGTCTCACAAGCTTCTTTTGTATTCACTGCATTTGGGTTAGAAGCTTCGCAGGTAATAAGCCTTTCAAATTCGCAGACCACAGTGCAGCTAAGTACCTACCTACCAACATATCGTAGCCTATCTACGGTTGGCTGGCTCTAACCACCGCCGCAACTTAGAACTAAATTAGAACCACTTCCTGACGTTCGATTAGACTCAATTTTTTTTATATATTATAACTTTTGACCACTATCTCACCTAGTAGTAAGTGATGATGTTATCGAAAATGGTGATCATACTAAGCCTAGAATAGTCTGACTCTCAAGGGTTGTGTGCCGCGGGCTGGAACACCATAAGTTTATGGCGGCAGATTTTTTCCTGCGTTCAGCTACTTTTTGGTAGCAAGTCAGATGGAACATCGATACAATATCCTCCTACCACCCGTGTACTGTTTAAAAAACTAAAAGAACCGACGTCAAATGCCGCGCCATTAATTTTCAGTACCAAATTTGAGGTGTTTATCTGCATATCTCTGGAGATACTTATTAGATCTCGATGAAATTACTATGGTACCACTCTTGAGATATCTCCTATCCAACGAAAAACTAATCATCGAGATCGGTTCATAAACGATGAAGTTATCAGCGAACAAACATTTTAAAAAATTACGGTTGAATTCAGAAACCTCCGTTTTTTTGAAGTCGGTTAATAAGTAAATAAACCGTGAGACTGCGTTGTGGAGACTAAAACGCAGTCTCAAACCGTGAGACTGCGTTGTGGAGACTAAAACGCAGTCTCACGGTTAATTTGCTCGACCGGCGTTGTACTATTATTTATTCTGTGACTGCACGTTACTATTTCACTCCTCACTGTCCAGGTAAACGGTCTCTAACGCAATGTTTAACAGATGATAATAGAATTACGAAGAACTTTGTGTTTAATCCCTGAAACGAAAAGGTGTTAAAAGTTTGAACCTATTACAATGTGCTTTTGATGTTGTCAAAGGAGTTTTTCTGCGATTTTATATATTTGATAATTTTATAGATACTCGACAAAATGCAATTTTAGCGTCCTCGTTTCGTCTAGCACTTCGTCCGATATACTTTATCATTTATCAATTTTAGCTCAAGATAGCCCGTGGAAAGTAATTTGCAAAACTAGAAGATTAAACACTAGAACTTTTTAAATGCATGAAGACTGATCCTCATGGCAAGGCAAAAAAAAAGGAGCTTTGCAAAAACATTCCAGATAAAGTCATGTAAGCCAAAGTACAGTAAACAAGAAAAACGTACTGCAAAACACATCCTATTACGCGACCGTAGAAGATCCAAGAAAGCGTTTACGATTATCCAATTTCTTACGACACAAGCTCGTGTCGCTTTGTACTTAGTGTTGCCAGGTGGTTGGAAAAAATCAGGATTAAGGAAGCAAAGCTCAACTTTATAAGATTACCCACATACATTGTTGAGGTATACAAGTTTTCTTTTGGACATACCGAACGGTTTAGAATGTGCTTGTGTTTTTAATTGTTATTCGTAGTAGTGGCATTGCTAAATATTTATAGTACAACTTGTCGAGTTTTCAGTAACTTGACATTAAATGAACGCTGGCTGAATAATAATATGTAACCATCAAAAGTGTTAAGAACATGCCCAAAAATGTAATCCTAATGACGTTTAACGTCTACCTCAGTGACGATGTGATCGTCATCGAAAATGTAGTCCGCTTGCCTAGAAAATCATTTCAACCACGATTTGAAGACATAATATCGTTTAAAAACTAAAAAAGAACCGACTTCAATGCCGCGCTATTCATTTTCAGTACCAATTTTGAGATGTTTATCTCAATATCTCTGGAGATACTTATCAGACCTCGATAAAATTACCATGGTACCACTCTTGCAATATCTCCTTTCGAACAAAAAAAGAATAATCAAAATCGGTTCATAAACGACGAAGTTATCCGCGAACAAAGATAAATATATATATATATATATATATATATATATATATATATATATATATATATATATATATATACGGTCGAATTATTTTTACACAGGTACATATTATATTTATTATTATTTTTTTTATTTATTTATACAAGGATTGTCCTTATCGAGGCTAATTAAACTACTGATTGATATTATCAGTCAAGGGTTAACCTCCATAATACTCCATAAACCTCCATAATAATAAAATCTCCATGAAAAAGTCGACATACCATATAATTATCATAAGCTAGTAACTATCAACTGACAATTTACCGTCACGCATAATATTATTAAAACACGTAATAAAGAAATAAACTGAATAAAATAATTGTATCCACAGTGCAAACAAACACCTGGCAACTCCAACCGCGTGCAAGCGCCGCGTGGCGTATGAGGGATTTCCCGCTGCAACAGGAGCGACAAAGCAGCCACTTAAGCCATGCCGCGTCCCGTTTTGCCGTCTACGAAATGCAGCTAGATACCACCCTCCCGAAGAATGCCACTCAAGTCTGTTTGTGTATCCATTTGCCTAGAGTAACGCAAGGTAATGGATTTTTTGAGTTGATAACCTATGCAACGGGCGGAATATTTTATGAATGGTTTGCTTTTTAGGGTTCCGTAGCCGAATGGCCAAAAACGGAACCCTTATAGATTAGTCATGTCTGTCTTGTTGTCTGTCCGTCCGTATGTCACAGCTACTGTATTCCGAAACTATTAGGACTACACAGTTGAAACTTGGTAGGTAGATGTATTTTGTAAACCGTCTTATGACTTTTATACTAAAATAAACGTGGGGCTCCTCATACATAAAACTATGTTTCATCAAACCTATACGTCTATAGATAAGTCTTTAAAAATGCCATTGAAGTTCCTTTGTTTGAAAAATAAACACTTAACGCAAATATAACTTTGTTTTTCATACAAACACTATGAAAAACAAAGTTATTTTATTTGCTGGCGAAAAATTATAGTTATAAAATACTCTACTGTGTTACGGAATTACGGAACCCTATAAAAGTGAGTACGACTTGCACTTGGCCAGTTCATTAGGATGTAATGTTGCTGCAGAAGTTCAAATGTTGTGTTTTTAATGTTATGTTAACTGATTCATAGACGCCTACATTTAGATAACGCTTATATTTCGGAGAAGAATTTCCTATAAAAAGAGGTATCTGACAAGGTCACCCTTTTTTACAAAAGTTATTTTTAGCTACTTTGGAAATTAAATTCAGAAATCTAGAATGGGATAGTAATGGATTTAACATAAACGGTGAATACTAGAGCCACTTACGTTTTGCGTTTTGCAGACGCCTTGATTTTATTTCTAGGCAATTGTATGCCTAGCGTGCTACCATCATCAACCGTATCATCACTTATCAACAGCGATAGTGGTCAAACGCTAGCTAATAAGATATAAAAAATAATAAAGATTTGTCGAGTGTTTGAAAACTTTGAGCACATGCTACAAGAGTTCTGCTCAGCTCAAATTGCAAAAGTAGGGCTCGTTATGAACAGCACAGCTAAGACAAAAATTATCACTAACATATATATATAATTACATAGGAGAATACGTATACCTATCATATACATAATATGTATATTATGCCATAACTACAAGGATCTGCATATTTATGCTTGCATGTTTTGACGACATTTGCTAGAATAACGATTCGTAAAATTTAGCTTTTGAAATGTGGTTAAGCCTATCCGTTTAATTTTAATTCTGTCAGCCAGTTAAATCTGAAGACTTATTTGTCTTAACAGAAATCCATTGAACTTTCAAACAAGTGGAGGAATTGCAGTGCTTATTTCACAGCAATTTGTTCCGACCCGCCTCGGGATTGCATTAGTGTGAGTCTGGCCTGCAGACGTAGCATTCAATTTGTGGTCTGAATTAGGGCCGGATTTCAAAAGCATTTATTAGCTGCCGCATATTCTGACTAAATTGTTTTACAAAAAATATTTTCATAATTCATTTTTACAATTATAACTTCGTAGAATGGCAAATTAGTTTCCACATGCGTAAAAAGACCGATTGGGATAGATACTCTATGTGCATTAGATTAAATTGGATAATCCAGCGCCTCACTCACTGTCGTTTTACGTTTGCATTCCAGCTATGTTCCACCTTACATCGCATCGTCATTCAAAAAGTTATCAATTAAGTACTTATTTTGTCTGATTCCAATCAAAATGACTGATCAAACACCTTGCAGCCTAAATAAAACTAGAACCACAGGTGGTAGAAGCATTATATCGACGTATTGCCTGACTTGCTACCAAATCTGCTGTCATAAACTTACGGTGTTCTGGCCGCATAGCACAGAAGAGATCAGCCTGCGTGTTTACTATTCTTAACCACATCATCGCATACTACCATGCGAGATAGCGGTCAAATGCTAGACCTTCAAATGCAAAAAAATAGTACTACATTTATAACAAACACTCTATAAGTTTCACAGAATTAAAACACAAAAATATCTTTATCAATCTCGATCAAATCTATAATAATGTAGGTTATACCAAACAACCAACTTGCACAGCATCTACTTCATTGCTGATTATAAGCCGATTACATTAGGGCACTGCAATCGTGGTGTTATGTGTAAAGTATTGTAAAGTTATCAAATGACAGATATTTGAACGGGCATTTTCAACGTGACACTAAAGCGAAAATTAGGCGGCAGCGGGAATAAGATAACAACTATTGTGCCACGGTACAATGGCGTAGAGATGTCAGATGCGTGACATCTACATCCAAAGGTACAGCCGAGTAGATAATTCCCTTTGTGGCTTGCGGCTGCAGTGGCGGCCAGTTGTTAAAGTTTTACGGTTTCGAATCAGTCAATAACATACAATCTTCTTTCACTCTTTGAAAGCTAGTATATATACATTTTTTAATATCTTATTATAGGCCAGCGTTTGACCACTGTCTCGCCTGATGGTAAGCGATGATGTGGTCGATAAGGTAAGATGGTGAATCCGCTAGGCCTTGAATATTCTGTTTCTGGCTGTATGCTGCCGGAATTACTTTTCCTTTATTTTATAGAGGGGGGAGAAAATTAGCGTGTATCACTCGGTTGCAAAGTTATTTAGCCCTACCCGAGGGATTTAAAGAACGTCAAAACATGACGGCCTCATAGTGAATACAATATTTTGCGCCCTTGTAGCACAATTCACTGTTATCGTCCCATCAAAACAAGAGGTATGTTTAGGTACTGTCTGTTCAATACTATATGTTGTGGGTAAACGTTTTGCGTGGTTTTAACGGCAATGTGCTCAAATGCATGAATAGGGTCTGACAGGATGTATTAACTTTTGTAATTTAAGGCTTTGGCTTGCAACAGCCCTTGAATTGGTTTGATGTTAAATTAAAAAGTGCCCGGGTTAAGCGGTCGTGGTTAGAACGCTTACATTATTGATTTGGGTATTTGGTTTACTTGACTCATTTCATTCAGATTGTGGCTTTTTAAATCAAGTGATTTTATTTTTATTAGAAAAGAGAACTGTAGGGTTTGTACATTGGGCGCGGTTAGATAGTAAGAGTACCTAATAAACTGGGCAAGTTCGAGTCGGACTCGCACACGAAGGGTTCCGATTGAACAAAAGTTGTCGGAAAAATAAATCTTAATATTCTTAACATCAGGTGAGATAGTGGTAAAGTGCTACCCAGTTCGCTGTAAAAAAAGTTAGTTTTTTGTAATTAAATTCAAAATTAAAGTGGGTTCCCCCTTTAATTTTGAATTTAATTTAGTTTTTATTATCTGATGTTAGAGCAATCATTATAATACATACTTTGAGCTCAAGTCTTTGTCTACTTAATACGGTTTGTGAGATCGAACATAAAACGCTTGTAAAAACACGTTTCTTGTATGGGGACCTCCTTTCATTTTTAACTTGATTTCGTTTTAAGTATTTGTTGTTATAACGGCCATAGTTATACATACTTTTTAAGATTTCAAATCTCCATCTACATATTATGCTTCATAAGTTCAAGCTAAAAACGCCGAAAAAACACGTTTCTTGTATATACCCCCTTTAATATTCTATTTTTAGTTCCAGGTATTTTTAGTAGTAGGTATTTGTTGTTAAATCTCCCTTCGAAAAACTTCGTGAAATTGCGCGTGTCCACCTGTTACGGTTAACCTTAGATATGATGTTGTGAAATTCGTGAAATTCGGACAGATGGACGGACAGACATAGAAGTCTCATTAATAGGGTTCCTTAGGTAGCTTTGCGTACGGAACCCTAAATAATATCGTTTAAAAAAACTAAATAAACTGGCCAAGTGCAAGTTGGACTCGCACTAGTAGGGTTCCGTACCACACTACAGTATTTTATAAGATCGAGCAAAAAAAAAACCCACTTACATTATTCGCCAGCAAAAAATAATAATTAATAAACATTTCGTTTCTTATAACGCCATCTAATGTCTAACAAAGGTGTTAGGGATCGACATTTCAATATAACGCCATCTATGGGACGTTTACCTAACTAAGCGTTCATAGATGGCGTGAAATGCGGAAAAAAACACGTTTCTTGTATGGGGACCCTCTATTATCTTTAATCTGTTTTTAGTATTTGTTGTTATAGCGGCAACAGAAATACATCATGTGTAAAAATTTCAACTGTCTAACTATCACGGTTCATGAGATACAGCTTGGTGACAGATGGACAGACAGACAGACAGACAGACAGACAAACAGACAGCGGAGTCTCAGTAATAGGGTTCCGTTGTTATCCTTTGGGTACGGAACCCTAAAAAGAACCGACTTCAATGCCGTTCTATTAATTTTGCAGTACCAATTTTGAGGTGTTTATCTCTATTATTAAACCTCGATAAAATTACCATGGTACCACACTTGGGATATCTCCTTTCCAACAAAAAAAGAATAATCAAAATTGGTTCAAAAACAACGAAATTATCCGCAAACAAACAGATAAAAATAAATATATAAATATACGGTCGAATTGAGAAACCTCCCTTTTTATTTGAAGTCAGTTAAAAATAAAATGTTATCAACATAATGTTTTAAGAATGTTAATAGGCAATATTAAAGTGTTATTATATAAATAGAATAGAACTACTTACTAAATACATAAATAAATAGATACATTTCTTCGTCAATTTTAAAAACATATTTATTTTGTAATAATATCGTTTAAAAAACTAAAAAATAACCGACTTCAATGCCGCGTTATTAGTTTTCAGTACCAATTTTGAGATGTTTATCTCCATATCTCTCGAGATACTAATCAGACCTCGATAAAATTAACATGGTACCACACTTGGGATATTTCCTTTCCATCAAAAAAAGAATAATCAAAATCGGTTCATAAACGACGAAGTTATCCGCGAACAAACATAATATATATATATATATATATAATATATATGTATATATATATATACGGTATATATATATGGTCGAATTGAGAAACCTTCTCCTTTTTTTGAAGTCGGTTAAAAATGAAGAAATCATCATAAACATCACAACATTTTAAATACATAGTTACATTTGTGTTGTGAAACACGAAACAGTCAATAATGTTGGAATAAGAGTTTGTGAAAAGGAATGCTATTTGCGTTTATTAGCAGGTTCAAAACAATTCAACCCACAAAGGATCGGTGATTTCTGTATCATCTGATATGTTCTACTATTAATTGCTTGATTAGCTACGGATCTTGCAGTGAGGGTTTCTCAAAGTGAGAACCGCGTTAACATTTAGGTACGTTAATTAATCGTAGGGTACGTCTCAGCCATCGAATTATAACCTACAGAAACCAAGTACGCACTCGTCATACTCGCCGTTCATTTGGGTCGGAATCCGCCCAATCCGACAAAAAACGATGAATCAAATTAACTAGCTCTGAGTACGAGCGGAGTGTTGCCAGATGAGTGGGTGTGAAATTGGCCCAATTAAATTTACACATTCATTACCAAATATTATTTTATTGTAAATTAAAAAAATATATAGGTACATAATATACCTATACTTGTTTACCTATAATAATGAATAATTTAGTTTTTTAGTAGGTTCTGTTAATTACTTATTAACTACCTAAGTAAGGTTCTGTTTAGGGTCATCTCGAACTGTTACACAATATCTTCGTCGATTGTGAATGTATTATTACCGTACTGCGCAAGGAGGGATATATTTTTTGAGTAAGTATGTATGTATGTATCTAAGAGATTTAACCGCGTTTAAAAATGATGATGAAAACTTCACTTCTCCGACTCACAAACGATACCTATGTAAAAATCACAAATCATCTTTACCCAACTTTCAGCTAAAAGTCATTCTTAATGGCATCATTATAAGTGCGTCTGTGTGTGTGACATGGCAAGTAAACACAGCGCAGTTCCGCACACATACCGAACTTTTCGGCCTAGCTTCTGAGCAAGCGTTGTTTGAAAACCTACTTTCTGTAGGTTATAATTCGATGGTCTCAGCATTTATGTAACGACGACTGCTTGGTTGACATACGCGGGCAGCTAGTATCTTTATAAATAAAGAAATAATTTGTTCTATCTATGGCCAGATTTTAAAGGGCTTATTATCAAGTCAGACAAGTTTATGCTGAGCTTCCTTACCTAAATTTTTAGATTCATTTTTGTACTTTAAAAATGGGAATAACACAGTATAGAACAAATAGCTAGTAATCACAAGTTGTAATTACTATGTATCCTTCTACTCTGTGATCAATACAATGCAATACAATAACGCTTTATAGATTACCATGAATATACAACACTCAAGTAGGTACTTAATATAGAAATGTTTAGGTAATAGAATCGGCGGTCTTATCGCTTAAAGCGATCTCTTCAGACAACCTTAGGATGGACAGGAGTATTACAAAGAATGGACGGTGGTGCTCAAAATAAAAAATAATGATATCAAGGTACTAAATATTGTTTAATATATACCAATTCGTATATATGTGATCGTTTATGAGTAAACTAAAGCAATTACTTATACGTTTAGATACATATCTAAACGTGCACCTAAGTAATCGCTTTAGATTACTCATGTGATACCATGGTGTTGTTAAATACATATAAATCTATAGTTCCATATAATACCGATAGTAAAAATAATAATAAAAAAACTTTATTGCCAAAAAAGATATTTCACACAGAGTTTGAAGTACCAGTGAGTCCCAAACTAGGCTCGAGGCCTGTATCTTGGGCACCCAGAGATGCGATTTTACAATTCGTATTATTATACACATAGAATATATGAATAATATATGAATATTTAATGTATTCAGTTCAATTTAATTGTACACACAATTACATTTTTGTGTGCAAATGGTAACCACACAATTTTTACATTCTAAAACAAAAGCTAAAATCTAAATTCAATTTCCTAGCTTATTTTTCGAGTACGTTTATGTGCCAAGACTATCTTGTATATAAACAACCCTTGTTTGAACTTCAATGCCATAAATCATTCAGAAACTACAAACTAAAAACCTCAAAAACTACAAACCAAATCTATGTAAATAAAAAGTACGCAGCGAAAGTTTTGCCAAAGTTGTATTTGTCAATTTACATTGTAGGAAAGCTACAAAAGCTTTGTGGCAGCCCGCTAGCGCCCTAAATTTGATTCGGGCAAGCGCACACTCGTATCAGTCACATCACTTGTTTTATAGTGACAAATATTTTTAATACCCATAGAATATAACATGTCACAAAAAAGGAAGAGAGTAAAAAAGCGTTTATGCCGCGAGCGCGACGCGCGCTCTAGTCCCACCAGGATGTTCACACAGTAATGAAATATTTTATTACGCCGCCCAACAAAGGATTCGCGAGATTCCGACGGAGACTTACACAACAATGTACTCAGATTTTTACTAATTCGCTAGTGTGTGTTAGGTTTTTAGTAATTTGCTAGTGTGTGTTCGTTTTTAATGTTTCGTTTTTGCAGAAAAGTTTATGGCTCGCGATTTTAAACCGCCTCACCTGCAAGCTGGCTCGGAGATACAGTACAATGTTACGTAAAATGTAGACGCAGAGTTTGTTTCTACTTGATTTTGGAATATTGAAACTTTAAAGCTGCTTACACTCAAACTGTACAGAGGAAATGTAAACTTTCGAAGAACAAACGCAGCTCAATTTGACTTAAAATTTCCGTCAGAGGAGTCACACCAATTGTCTCCGACTATTCCAAGAGTATCTTGTGATTTTTTGGGTTTGTACATTTAATTTTATTTAAGTGCACTCTCTACATTCCGGCTACTAAGATTTGGATGAGCGAGAAAACGTGCAAATAAATTTATCGACCTTTATTTATTGTATTTCTTCTATAAATATAAATAAAAATCAATTACCGAATTAAGTTGTGTGTTAGGGCTAATTCATTTGACTGTGTTTTTAACTTGTCAGAAGAAGGTTTGTATGAAATAAAAGTGTTAAGGTACGGACACACCGCAGCGTCCTGCGTGCGTGATCTTGGCGGCGATCAGATAGCGCAGTAGTATTTGTACCGACTGGTTCACACCAAACGCGATCAGAAAACAATTGAAAAGTACTGATATCGCGCCCGCAGGACGCAGGACGCCGCGGAGTAGTTGTACCTTTAAATAAATTAAAGTAGTTTGCGAAGCAGCGGAGCATTTGCCTTAATTGCATTATTAAGGGTCAGTTCCACCACTTCCTAATAGCGCTAATATGAAGAAATCTGACAGATTTTTGACAGCTTTTATATGGCGTCATGTGTCAGATAACTAACTATCTAACGCATTATCAGGAACCAGTAAAACTGGCCCAAAACAATAGATTAGTTTATTTTATGTTGATTTGCGTGCCAGAAACCAAGTATCACAATGAAGATATTTATATAGAAGCAAAAATATATTTCCCCAAAGAGAATATTTATAGTCCAGACTAGATAGTATTTTATTCTATTTAAAACCATTTTCGAGTTAAGTGAACCAGCGAATGGCTTCCAAACATTGCTATTCTGTCTATGCAGGGCCGTAGTCAGTATGATATTTCGGTCAATGTTACTAAGCTACTTTTTGTTAAGATTGCATGATTTTACGGAATCCAAAACAAAATTAGCTGAGTTGTTTTAATAAAAAAGTAATTTTAAAATGAGATCTTATATAATGATCCAATCTCTAGCATAATTGGGATGTTATCAAGGGTTTCTCAGACAAACTTTAAATATTTTTTAAACAAGTGTTTCAATATTTTATTTATTAATAACTAGCTGTGCCCGCGACGACTTCGTCCGCGTGGAATAGTGTCTTTGGGTAGCATTAACAAATAAGACGTCTAATAACATACGTATCGTACGTACGTACGTAAGAATAAAAATAAATAAAGCCCTAGTACATTTCCAAGAATGGTTTAAAATAAATGACTTAATATTAAATACATGCAAAACGAATCTGATGTTATTCCGCACAACGGCAAGGCAAAAAGACACACTCAACATTAATTTAAACGGAACACAGATCGACTGTGTAGGAATGGTAAAATTCCTGGGTATGCATATAGATCAATATTTAAATTGGAAGGACGAAATCAAAGCGATGAATTCTAGCATAAGCTCTGCATGTTACGCAATTAGAACTCTCAGAGACCTTATAACACTACAACAACTACGACAGGTCTACTTTGCGCTAGTTGAATCAAAGATCAGATATAGCATAATGTTTTGGGGAAATAGCTTTAATTACAATACTGAAGCGGCGTTCGTTACACAAAAGAGAGCTATAAGAACGATGGTACGGATCTCCCAAACAGAATCATGCAAGCCATACTTTCAAAAATTAAATATATTGACGGTGCCATGTTTATATATTCTAATCACACTGACAGATCTAATAAAAAATATACATAAATTTGAGACAGAAGATCAGAGACAAATAAGACAGCAAACTAGACGAAAAGATCTGAAAAGTAATTTCGTTTCAGAATTACGTGTTGTTAATCACTCGTCAAGAGTTCAAGCTGTAAGATTGTACAATAAATTGCCGACTGAATTTAAAACAATAGATACAATATATGGGTTTAAAAACAAATTAAATTTTTTTTTTAATACATAAATGCTATTACTCCATATCTGAATACATGAATGATCGTAAACAATATTGAACTCTTCTTCTTCTTTTTTATTGACATTGATAGTAATATGATTGGGAAAACCACTTGAAATTTTTTTTTTCTTGTGTTATGTAATAATTATATTGTTTTCATCAATTGCAACTGGACTAAATTGTTCTTATAATTTGTTATAATTTGACATTGTTATATTTTAAATAAATTCTTTGACATTATCTACATTATTAGTATGTAGTTAGTATGTAGTTATGTATTCAATCAATAGTCTATTTATCAGAAATGTGAAGGTTTTAATGTAAATGTATTACTCATATGTTTTATTGTTCGTCGCTCATATTTCCAACACAATTTTGTAATTGTTTTCGGAATAAATAAAAAACAAAAAAACAAACTATCTCAACTACACCGCGCCGTACCACGCCACGCTAATCCCCCCTTCCCCTCACTTACCCTCCCCTCCACCTTCCCCTCACTTCCACCTCCCCTCCCCCTATTAAAAAAGATAAAAGAAGCAAGTATTTAATTATAATTATTAATATTGTAATTCCTCAGTTGGCTTCTAAATTTGACGACTCGTTCGAGTAAAGGATAGATGGTTTGATTTATAACCGGAGATTATGGGTTCCGTTCCAATTCTAGCGTCTTTTCCTAAATTAAGCTATGAATTTGTCTATGTGCTTTCCTATGTTCTTGGGTGTTCGTCCACAGGTGGTAAAAACAACATGTGCGCCTGACTTGCAATAATGTAGATTATCACCATTAAGGAAAACATCTGCCGCCAAAACCTTATGGTGTTTCTGCAACAAAGCCCTTGAGAATCAGACTATTCTAGGCCTAGCGTGTTTGACTTTGACCTAATCATCACTTAACCTACCTTACCCGTAACCTACCTTATTATTAACATTACTGTGCCTGTAACGCTTAACATCTAACACTGGTCTATCAGATATAAAAAGCTATTCTATAAAAACTCACTAAGAAATAAATTCATGCAACAATCAAATTTATATTAGAAGGAGGGGGGAGGAAGCCCCCAAGGCTCCTAACTAAATTCTGATGTTTGATCTCAGTAACTTCAATCGAAATCTATTTTCATTTCCTGAGCCGAGTCCATTTCCATTTTCATTCATCGGCTTCAGCTTTCGACGCATTGATTGCTCATTTTACATTTAGAAATGCGTTTCTATAAGCAGTTTGGCTGTTTATTGTGGCCATTCTGTTAAAAAATTAGTCATAATGTGTAGCTTTAACTCTACCACTTATTATTGCTGATATTACAAGTTTGTTTTCCTGTATAAAATGTTTTATTTTGTATGATTTTTTTTTAACTGAATATAAGCCTATCTAACACAGGATACACAACTAGACTACGTGTGGTTAAAAACGTAGCTTTGCTGGCATTCTTGTGTAGCTTCACGTAGCATGCATAGATCCGTAGCGCAGCGTAGCATATACGCAGTTTAGAGGTACATATTTAGGGTAACCGATACAGTTTTCGACAGGAGTATAATCATTGGGATTTGGCAATAAATTGATGATATTTTCGTAAGTGTATGTAGTAATGGATTTGTAACATTCGTATGCAATGATAAATCTATATGTTTATCCCTCGCAATACTTCAATTTACATGTTTTTTTTTTCAATAGTGATAGTTGGCAGCCATTTTTTGGAAAAAAGTTTAGTGAAAGTTAATTTGAACTTTTTTTATGATATACAACCTCTAACATAATAAGCGCAAGACCTCGGACACCCCAATTAGAATATCAAATCCTAATATAATAGCAAATGCGTAAACTCATTTCCAGACATTTAATATTTATTTTTATAAGATATTAGATATACCAACTTACCACACAATTTTTAGTACAAGATTTTTAGTACTGAGAGTTGGGTTTTAAACAAAATTTACAACTGGCTGATCAGCTTACACGAACTTAATTATAATAGTAATTGCGAGTTATTTATATAAAACGTCATTCACTTTTTTCAATAAAATCGTGTAACAAACCTGGCGTGTTTACTCCAGTCCCAGTAGACCACAATCGAGTCCCGCGCCCAATGAGGCGGACTCATCTCATTTGCCGGACCAAGAGCAAACGAACCCTGGATATATTCAATTTTAAGTCACGAGGGACTAGTGAGAAATGCTTTTTGCGCTCCAAGCCATGATTATAATTGATGTGTGGAAGTAGTAAAAAATAATAGTAGAGAAATCTGGATTCCTTATTTGTATAGTTCTTGTTAGGACCTCACCTTTGCCGCCACTATAGACCACTATTTCACCTGATATTAACTGACGATGCGGTCTAAGATTGCATTGTCTCTATCTGGAAAGAATAAAAAGCAGCGAGACGATGCGCTAGACAACTGATACATAAGTCCAATACACACTGCACATGAACAATGCGCACATGCGCAACAATCCCAATCGTCTTCCAAACTTATTGTTATTTATTTTCGTTAAATGTTGACGATATAGATGTAAATAAAATAGTGCCAAAAACATACAACACACAATAACAAACACAAGGCTTATCATCGTTTTTCGAATAGATTTCGTAAAAATCCACAAGGCCAAATATACGGGGAAAATACTAACAAAAAATTAATCGCGCAAAGTGGCAAATACACATATCGTGTGGTGGCCAGGAAAAAAAATAAGCGCATAAATTAATGATCTAGCAATCTAATTGGCTACGAAACTTATGTACGAAAATGTTACTTATTAAACGCGATTCTTATTATCTACTATCTCATAATTTGGTGTCAATTGCTATCTCTCAAATAAGGAAAGCCCCCATTTATATCCCTGTTATAGGTATATATCATCTCATCTCTCATACTCATCATCATGCTTGTAAATTCGCACTTTGATTAATTACTAATCCGGTTCAATTACAGTAAATTCTATTGATACAAATTCAATTTAAACCGTCAGATGCAGCCCGCAACGTAGTACTCACCGCAGCTTATAGCGGAATAGCGGGTTGGATGCTCTTCAATCAAAATCGTTTGGAATTTGCCAATAAATTATTACAATTGGCAACTAATCTAGAAAGTGGATTTAAATAAAATTCTGTTTCAATACGAAGCTTCGCTTGGGCATTTTCTCATTTAATGTTGTTAAGTGACTTTGACATCTAAAGTGCATATTGAAGTTTGTAACGGCTATTATCACGTAAAATTATTTATCGGAAAATTAGCATGGACCAGTTTCGGACGTTTTGATGTCTTTCGCCTGAGAGTTTTCTTTTCTTTACTCATGTGGTTTTGCCTACAAACCCGTTCGCGACGCAACTGTTAATAGCTGACGTAACTGTTAATACCTGTTACAAACATCAACATAAGAGCGTTTGTCCACAGCAACGGCACTGGGACGTCACCGGCAACGAGATTTTTTCGGGCCGATTTGAAAATGATGTGCTGGAGATCGTTTGTCCACCACCACCGATTCCGGTGGTTCTGTTTCTTGTAGATGCCATGCGTGGCAGATGCGTTTCCATAGAAAAAAAAACAAACAACCTCAGACAAAAAACAACGGGACGTTAACGGGAACAAAATGCCGGCGCTGAAGTAGCGGTACATATGTATAGTATGGCAGCTTGTCCACAGCATGACCGGCACCGGGCGACGTCATGCCGGCCGCCGATATTTCGAGTAGATCGGTGCGACCACTATAAATCGGCCAGAGATTTTGACGGGCCGATGTGCCGGCATTGGCTTGCAATACAAAACACTTTTGATCTTGTCCACACACTGCCGGCGCCCGGCGCTGTTCGATTCGATTCGATTGTTTTTTTGTCTGAGGTTGTTTGTTTTATTTCTGTGGAAACGCATCTGCCACGCATGACAGCTGCAGCAGCAGAAACAGAACCACTGGAATCGGTGGCGGTGGACAAACGATCGCCGGCACATCATTTTCAAATCGGCCTGAAAAAATCTCGGTGCCGGTGACGTCCCGGTGCCGTTGCTGTGGACAAACGCTCAAACGCTGTAACTCTAACGATAATTTAAATAAACAAATCCAAAGTGCAAGCAAGACCGAATACGTAAGACGCAAGAGGTGTGACGTAGTACGAAGACGTATCTCCGCCAATACTTAAAAATAATATTTAAGAGGAACACATAGGTAATTTAAATTGTGCAATACAGTATGTGCTTATGTGGTGGTAGAAACTACATAAGCCTGTATCACACTTGCGCGTCGGGATTCCGCACAGTGACAGTTACGTGTCGAATCCCGTGAATGATGTCTAGTGATTGAATGAAGGGCCGTTCGATGACCTCAGCCTTAACTATTGGCGAGCAGTCTGCGGCCGGCGTCATGCGGGGTACTTTTATAATGGTCATAACTGAAACTCTAACATGGTTTTATAATTTAAAAATCCCGTTATAAAACTTTTACTATAATATATACAGGATGATTCAGGACCGATGGATCAAACGAAGCAGGGTGGGAGAGGACCTCACTGCTCTACTCTACCATTTTGGATAGTTTATGAGATATGACCAGAAACTCGAAGAAGTGGTGGAAATCCTCAGGGATGAAGAGACGAAGTTTTGCGAGAGCAAGCGTACGGGCAAAAAGTCCAAAGTTTCGGCAGAAACACTTCGACTAATGGAAGAGAGACGAACAGACCCTTTGTCAGCTTTGTCAATTAACCAGGTGCGCAACAAAACCATTAAGAAGCTGGTACGACAAGCCCTCCGATCCTCTAACACGCTCTTGATTATAGAATCAATTGAGCAGAATCAGGGGTTGAAAGTGTTCGCCCAGCCTCTGGGTAGAAGCCACCTCACAAAGCTGACAACGTCAACGGGGAACATCGTCACATCCAAGTTGGAGATTCTGTCGGAAGTTGAAGACTTCTACGGCAAGCTATACGCATCGCATGCTTTAAGGCCCGTACCCGATACTGAGGATTGCAGAGCCACCTTGACCCGCCACTTCACAGAAGACCTGCCCGAAGTCAGCCGAGATGAGATCGTGATTGCCCTTAAACAACTCAAAAATGGAAAAGCCCCAGGTGAGAACGGAATCACAACGGAGCTTCTAAAAGCTGGAGGAGCCCCAGCTGTAAGCCAGATGCAACAGCTCTTCAATTCTGTTCTCTTCACTGGGAGAACTCTACAGGCATGGAACAGGAGCATGGTGGTTTTGGTTTTCAAGAAAGGAGACAAATTCCTCTTAAAAAACTACCGCCCGATTTCGCTTCTGAGTCATGTCTACAAGCTGTTTTTAAGAGTCATCACGAACTGTCTTGCGCGAAAACTCGACAAATTCCAACCTCCGGAACAGGCCGGATTTCGAAGCGGTTGTTACGGCACTATGGACCACATCCACACGGCAGTTTGTACAGTACAGGCGACTCAATCGAAACCTGGTCTGTTCTGGAGTCCTTGCAGCGTTGCCAAGTTGACTGGCGATATATCGAAGTGATGAGATGTCTGTATAATGCCGCAACGATCAGTGTACAAGTACAGAACCAGCGTACTAAACATATCCAGGAGGACGTCGAGGGTCGAGGGCGTCGAGGAGTGAGACAGGGGGACGTCATATCACCGAAACTGTTTACTAACGCCTTGGAGGATATGTTTAAGACGCTGGACTGGAAAAATTGTGGCATCAACATCAACGGCAAGTACATCTCTCACTTACGATTCGCAGATTACATCGTCATTATGGCAGAGACGCTGCAGGACTTACGAAGGATGTTGAATGGCCTAGCTGATTCTTCTCGAAGCATCGGTCTCCGGATGAATTTGGATAAAACCAAAGTCATGTACAACGAGCACGTTGTACATGATACACGTTCCGGAACCGATTGCCATAGATGGAATCCCACTCGAAGTTTTCACTAAGTATGTTACCTAGGGCAGACGCTCCAACTAGGCAAACATAACTTCGAAAAGGAAATCCAGAGAAGAATTCAGCTGGGCTGGACAGCATTTGGAAAACTCCGTCGAGTCTTCTCGTCGCATATACCACAGTGCCTAAAGACAAAAGTCTATAATCAGTATGTTCTACCTGTCATGACATACGGAGCCGAAACGTGGACACTCACGGTTCGACTCGTCCACCAATTTAAAGTCGCTCAGCGAGCTATGGAAAGAGCTATGCTCGGTGTTTCTCTGCGGGATCGAATCCGGAGCGAAATAATTCGCCAGAGAACTAAAGTGATCGACATAGCTCATCGGATTAGCAAACTGAAGTGGCCGTGGGCTGGTCATATCTGCCGTAGGACCGATAACCGTTGGGGTAGACTGGTTCTAGAGTGGAGACCGCGAATCGGTAAACGTAACGTAGGACGCCCTGTGATCAGGTGGAGCGATGACATTCGCAAAGCCGTGAGCAGTGACTGGAAACAAAAAGCCGAAGATCGGGCTCAGTGGCATGACTTGGGAGAGGCCTATGTCCAGCAGTGGACTGATACCGGCTGATTATGATGATGATGATGATGAGATATGATTTTTTTAAATATTTTTACCTGGTCAAAGAGAATTTTGTAAGTTTATATTAATATAAAAGTATTTACTCTTCGAGTAAAATAATAATACTACCGTTCGCTATGTCTATTATTTACCTAACAAAAAAAAATTTGCACCATAGGCACATAAAGGGCTTGGCAGAAAAAAAATTTTTGTGAACCAATCCGGCGGTAGGTAAAAATATTAAAAAATATATCATATCTCATAAACTATCCAAATTGGTAGAACATACATGGGGGTTCAATAGATGCGCAGTGAGGTTATCTACCACCTTGCTTCGTTTGATCCCTCGGTGCTGAATCACCTTGTATATTAAATACCGGACGAGCAATTATTTATCTGGAACAATTTCATATTTTTCCTTTCCTTCTGTTATATTTATTTACACATACATACAAAATACTCGTATCTGTACAACAATTACCTACTGTAAAATCATCATTTTAAAGCTACCATCCAGCATACCTCACAAAAACTCGACACGTGCGCTATTCAAAATTTCGTCACGATTCCGAACAGTAAATTGCGAATGGCGCTGTATTGGCGATAAAATTATAAGTTCGAGAGAATTTCACAAACAGTCAATTTCTGTTCATTGGCAGTTTTATTAGAAAAGTTTATAATAAAAGCTAGTGCATGCATTTGCAGTTTATTTTTTCCCGCTATGCCGTGACAGGCAACTCTGTGCGAACGTGATCAACGATTTACGGACGTTTCAATATTTGATATAGCCGGCTTTTTCAACTGGAGATTGCATTTTTAATGTTACTATAAAGTGTTAGTGACATAGTGCTACAGCTATAGAGCACTTGAAAAATGTGTCTACGCCTTTATTAAGACAATAGAAAAAATGCCACTCGGCATCTTAGTACTTAGCTTTCGTAGGAAGAATAGTTTAAAGTTAAATTGTGTATTAGCCCTAATATATCTTCTAATACTATAAGAATCTTTGTCCTGACATACTGACTGACTGACTGACACACAACGCACAGCCTAAACCGCTGGTTGTAGAGACTTGAAATTTGGAGGGTATATTTGTCTTTTTGTCTTAGTACGTAAGGGTGTACTAAGAAAGGATTTTCCAAAATTCACCCCTTAAGGGGATGAAATGGGGCTTTAAAGTTTGTATGGAAAAAAAAATTAGATATATATTTGAAACTTAACACAAGTACTTAAGTACTTGTGTTAAGTTTTACTTACTTACTTAACACGTATTTACTTACTTAAGTAAGTAAATACGTGTTTCAGGCTCTTTCGAAATTCCACCCCTAAAGGGTGAAGTGGGGTAACAAAGTCTAAAATCAATATTGTTTCGGATTGCGCTGAAATTTGGCATGCAGATAGTTATTTCGACTTAGGTATCCGCAAAATAAAACCGGCAAAGTCGAGTTGGACTCGCCCACCGAGGCTTCCGTACCAACGTTGGTAGGTACCAATTAAGCTAGACCTCTAAATTGTATGACCTCTCCTATAAATCAGAGGCCTATCTTAATTGGCTGATACTATGTATGTATGGGGACAGCCTTTAATTTTCAACTTTTTTTATTTTTGGAATTTTTCCTTTATTTGTGCTATAAGACCTTGCTTCTTGCCAAATTTTATGATTCTAGGTCAACGGGAAGTAAGTACCCTATAGGTTTTCGAGCCAAAACCTATAGGGTACTTCCGGTCGACCTAGAATTGTCAATTTTGGTCACAAGCAAGGTAACACAAGCAAAGGAAAAATTCCGAAAAATAAAAAAAGTTGAAAATTAAGGTAAATTTTGGTACCTACAAGTTTTCGCGAAAATCTAAATTTGCCCATATCTTTGTATCGTGCTGGCTCAGGACATTGATTTTTATACATCTAATAGGGACTATAGACCTCAGTATCTGGTATGAATTTCAACTTGCTAGGTCTACCCGTTCCTGAGAAAATTGGTGGTAACACAAGGACAGACAGACGGACAGACAGACGGACAGACAGACAGACAGACGAACAAGATAGTGATCTTATAAGGGTTACTTTTTTCTAACTCTAACTAACTCAAAGTCCATAAAAAATGTTGAAGTAATCAAGACAATGAGCTTCCCATCTGATCATAGAATGCTACGATGTTCTTTAAAAATTTAACTACCTAAAAAGAGTAGATGATCATTCAGTACCCCATACAATAAACTGAAGACCACTAGTGAGATCACAAACTATATTCATAACTTGGAAGAAAACTTGACTAAATCACAGGACATCATTGAAACCTACGAGAGTGCTCAGATGCTCAACAAAAAACTAGAAGAAGTTATCAAGGAGAGCATCAAACAGGAAAAAAAATTAAATAATGTCACAAAACACAAAATTCTAAGTGGCGAAACCCTCAATCTCATTGCTAGAAGATCAGAACTCCTACACAGGAACAATAAAACAAAACCAATGAAAGAAGAATTAAAGCAACTTTTCAAAAGCACTAACAAAACGATCAAAAAGGATTATGATGAATATAGAAAAGCAACAATAGAAAAACATATAGTGAAATTCCGCAGCTCAAAAAGAGCCTTCAAAGAACTGACAACCCACCAAAACTGGATACAATGCTTAAATAAAGACAAACAAGAAGTAAGAGATAGAGAAGATATAATAAAATGTGCAACAGCTTTCCATTCGGACCTATACAAAAAACTACCACAAGAAACACAATCAGAAGAAAGAGAACTATGTTCTATAAATACAGATGCTATACCAAAAATGACACCATGCTTTATTAAGCATGGTGTCATTTTTGTTCCTCCGTTATTCCGTTATCCGTTATTACGGAATGTGATATACTGAAACATATCCAAAAACTTTAGAGTCCAGGCCCAGACAGTATTACAAATAAGGCGTTAAAAGCAGGAGCACCTTTATTAGTAACATTATTAGCAAAGCTTTTTAACTTAGTAAATCAAACACAACTTTACTCTACAAAAACGGAAACTTGCTCGACATTGGCAACTACAGGCCAATAAGCTTACTTTCCTCAATCTACAAACTGTTCTCATCAATTATACTGAGCAAAATCGCACCCGAAATAGACAGAAGACAACCAGCAGAACAGGCAGGATTCCGCATACACTATTCAACAATCGACCATATACATACCATAGAACAGATCATTGCAAAATTCAAAGAATATAACAAAAAACTATACATAGCCATCGTAGACTACTCCAAAGCATTTGACAGTGTAACACACACATCGATATGGAGAGCTCTATTGAACAATAATATAAACGAAAAATATATCAATATAATAAAGAATACATACTCTAAAAGTACAAGCAGAGTACAATTGGAGAGGAAAGGAGAGGAGTTTGCAATTGGAAGAGGAGTAAGTCAGGGAGACCCTCTCTCTCCTAAACTGTTTATAGCTGTTCTTGAGAATATATTCAAAAATATAGATTGGAAAAATAAAGGCATATGGATTTCGAACAGGCGACTGACACACTTAAGATTTGCAGACGACATAGCCCTTTTCAGTGAATCTGCCTCTGACTTGTAAATAATGTTGCAAACGTTAGACTTTGAAAGCAAAAAAGTTGGTCTGCAAATGAACGCGTCTAAGACAAAAATAATGACAAACAGCCTTAAAAAGCCAATATTGGTGGAAGAAAGCCCAATAGAATATGTGAATGAGTATGTTTACCTCGGCAAACTAATTTCCTTCGAAGCAACCAGTAATGTTAATGAAATAGAAAGACGAATAAACACAACATGGAAAAAATACTGGGCTCAAAAAGAAATACTCAAAGGAAAATACAGCCTTAAGATGAAAAAAACTATTATGGACTCCTGCATACTCCCCAGTCTAACCTATGCAAGCCAAACATGGATTTTCACCGAAAAAGTAAAAATCAAATTCTGTCCTGCCAACATGCAATGGAAAGAAGCATTTTGAAGCTAAGAAGAATACAGAAAACTAAAAACATAGACATACGCAAGAAAACTCAGCTGATAGATGCACTCCAATATAGCCTGAAGCAAAAATGGAGGTGGGCAGGACATGTGGCGAGATTCGGTGACAAGAGGTGGACAATCCAAGTAACTAAATGGCCAGGACCGGTAAGCAAGAGGAGCGGCAATGCAGGCAAAGGAAAAGATGGGCAGATGACATAACAGAAATAGCATGAAAGGACTGGATTAAAGAGGCGATAGATCGAGACAAATGGCAAAAGATGGAGGAGGCTTTTACCCGAAAGGGATCATGCAAAAATTAAAAACAACCAACTTACCAGGAACAAAAAATCAATTCAATTTTGCATGGGAAACACAAGCTTAATAATAAAAATAATAAAAAGGGTCACTTTTTTACCTTTTGACGGTACGGAACCCTAAAAAGAATTTTTCAAAATTCACTCTTCAAGGGGATGAAGCGGGGGTTCAAAGTTAGGATAGTCATGTTATTCGACATTCCACACAAGTACTCCTGTAAATAAATAAGTAAATACGAGTTTCACACTTTTTCAAAATGCCACTCTAAGAGGATAAACTGGGGTAACAAAGTCAAAAAATCAATTTTGTTTCGAATGGCGCTGAAATTAAGAATGCAGATAGTTCAGAAATGATTTTCGAAAAATTCCACCCGGATACGGAACGGGAATTCAAAGTTTGTATGGCAAAACAAAATGAGATAAAGTACGTGTTGAAAGATTTTTCGAAATGGGGAAGGTAACAAAGTCTGAAAATTTGGGTTTTCAGGTTTTATAAATTGCCCGAATTGCCTTAGTCACACGATAACATGAAAACGGGTGAACCGATTTGGCTAATTCTTATTTGATGTCTTTAATGATAGAATCGTTTTTACAAAAGAAAAGTTTTAAATAAATAAAAGAAGTTTTTGACGTGGGCGAAGCCGCGGGGCATTTCTAGTTATTATGTAATATTTATAGGGGCATGAAAATGTGTAGTACTAAACAAAACTATATAGCTTCCTGATGTGATTGTGAATTCTATTTGGGTGAAAGAATAGATCGGATCAATTTAGGGTGCTAATTTTTCAGTACTATTACATTATTGGATATCTATAAGTTAAACTCCCTTTTCCTATTACAATTTAACTTCAAACTTCAAAACGGCTTATAAAACCCTACCCTTACAGATAAGTAACTTTGTATTTCAGTCCCTTACGAAAACCGGAAGCAATGCCGATAATAATAACTTTTTGACTGATTCATAATAATATTAAATATTATGTTTCTTTGAAGTGTTACACACATTATATTTTTGTTTATTTATATTTTATCGCACTGTGGGTTAATTGGCAAAGCACCGGAACATGTTATTCCGGAGGTTGCGGGTTCAAGTCCCGTCGGTACGATGAAAATTTTGGATTGTGTTTAACAATTTACAATAATAATATTAATCTATATTTTTGTAAAAATATAAAGTGTGTAACACTTCAAAGATACATTATATATGAATTACGCAGTGCAACATCTCTCGTCGGATTTGAAAACTGTAAAGTTTCATCCGAATGATTAACTTACGTAATAAGTAGTCATAGATGGCGCCACCAATGCATAATTGGGTTAACAAATGCAATCCACTAATTTCGTCGTAACGATACATTGCACTGTGGTTTTATTGGCAAAGCACCGGAACATGTTATTCCGGAAGTTGCAGGTTCAAGTCCCGTCGGTACGATAAAAATTTTGGATTGTGTTTAACAATTTACAATAATAATATTATTCTCGCATAACTAAAATCCTATCTTATAAGAAATCTTATTTTGTACTTGACTAAAATCTACGTAAGGTATTGTCGATTTTCAATGCCTCATTTACTTTTCAAAAAGTTTGAACATATCTCGAGAAAATTTGTCGGAGAAACGATCATAGTCGAAGAGAAGGCTGCGAGATTTCTCACCACTCTGTGAGACAGACGCTAGGAATCCGAATAGAGATCTCTCTTGACGCTGACTCGATGCCAATACGCTCTTTGAAATTTTCGACTTGTGCTTGGTTTACTATGGGCGAGCTAGCGCACCAGTCATGCCACCTCACCACAATACCTTAGCCTTATTATACCTTATTAACTTAGAAATTATATGCCATAATAGATGTTATCTAATGCCATAATATTTATATGATGGAGAATCTTTTTTTATTTTTCTTGTAGTCTCTACGATCTCTATAATACTTTGACATAAAACCTATGTCGAGACAGGCGACACAACTATTGTGTGTATATTTATCGGTAATTTATAAACAAAATGTATTTAAAGCCTACGAAAATAAGAAATATATCTAATAATCTTCGGACAGTTGTAAAGGTAGGCTAGTTAAAAGTAAACATATGCTCGCAATCAGTCCTGCGGGTACGGCACGTTGTTTGGAATCACAGAACATCAAAAATAACTTTGGAACAGCCAAATAGGCAGTCACGTTGAGACTATATAATTAAGCTGTGTAATTTTTAGGGTTCCGTAGCCGAATGGCAAAAACGGAACCCTTATAGATTCGTCATGTCTGTCTGTCTGTCTGTATGTCCGTCCGTATGTCACAGCCATTTTATTCCGAAACTGTTAAGACTACAGAATTGAAACTTAATAGGTAGATGTATTTTGTGAACCGCTTTCCGATTTTTATACAAAAATAAAAACAATAAAAGTTTAAGGGGAGGCATCCCGTACATAGAACTGAAACAAAAAAAATTTTTTTCTTCAAACCTATACGTGTGGGGTGTCTATGGATAGGTCTTTAAAAATGACATTGAGGTGTCTAAAATCATTTTTTCTCAGAGTCAATCATTTGAAAGATAAGCGCGTCTAAAGTGGTAAAATGTGTGTCCCTCCCCCCTCTAACTTTTAAAGTATGGGAGTGAAAAATCTAAAAAAAATATATGCTGTAGATCTCAATAAAAACTAACAACGAAAATTGGTTTGAACGAGATACAGTCAGCATTTTTTGAGATATAGCGACCGCAAAGATAACTTTGTTTTTCATACAAACACTATGAAAAACAAAGTTAATTTTGTAGTTGCGAAAAATCATAATTATGGAATACTTAACTGTGTTACGGAACCCTACGAGTGCGATTCCGACTTGCACTTGGCCAGTTTTTTATTAAATACTATCACCGATTCTATGCCATGAATGTTATGTCTCGCTAATTTCAACTATGCGTATCGTTTACCAACAAAGTGGCTTGCTGAATTGAAATAATGATACAGCAACTGATACAAAAACTAGTTTTAGGTCTTATTACTTTACTGTCAGGAAATTTATCATTGGTCGGCAATACAATAAGCATCCGAAATTATTTTAGCTCTACGCAGTAACTGTCCAATCCGAACGCAGCACAAGCCTGAAAATCTAATGATTGAGTAATATCGCCGGAGGAAAGGCCGTGCGCATCGCGAACCTTTTGAAGTTACATTCTAACAGGTTCTATAGTGACCCAGTGTCTCGGAAACAGGGAGCGTTTCGCCGTGCATTACCCCTTGTTACTTTGACAACACCCTCCTCAGTTTTCCGACTGGCGTGATCTACAAACGAATGCATGAAAAACGTCAGTGCCACTTTGAGCCTTTTAGACGGCAGCTAAGCGTATTAGTATCCTTTGGGTTTGGTAAAGAAGACTTGTAAGATGTGGAGGATTGTGTCTATTTTTGGGTACAATTTCCTTTGAAATACAAGTGATTTTATGGAGGTTTTTATTTTCTGAGTGGTTATTTGATATTTTTGTTTTATAATCTCTATTAAATTTCATACTAAGCACCTTGCGTGCCAAATTATTTTTGGGCAACTTTAAGGTGCTTGGTACGCAAGAGAAAGACCCGCGTCTTTCTCTTTGTTACCCAGACTCTATGGTGAATGAATCTGAGATTTAGTTTGAGTCGTGGGTACCTATATACCCACGACTCAGATTAAAATTCAGAAAGACATTATTCCAGTGCCGATATGGACATCGATTAGTTACTGCAATTTGCGATGTGACTGATCACTGAAAATTGATTTACAATAAGATTACATACTCGTACATACCTAACATCCTTAGGAATTACAGTTACAGTTACAGTTATTGCAGTGAGTGTCACATGTTGCTCGCGGTAATTGAGATTGTTTAAAAGACTATCGCTTCGATTTCGGAGACGCCAATCATTAGCTGACAAGCTTTTCAATTGAACCTGATTTAACCTGAATATGAACCCAGTGATAGAATCTCTACGAAGTGTTGTTCATGTACTTAAAAAGAATTTAAAAAGACGTTAATTAATGCTTATTTGAATTTACTTACCAACAACTAGGCGTGAATAAGCGATATATATCATAATATATTTATCATTCAGTTTGTATTCGTTGTCAGTAATCAGTATGTACTCGTGAGTAACGTTGGAAAAGTCTCTAACGCCTAGTTTATCGAACATATTAAAACTAGCGGTGACGGCGGTAACTAACGACTAAAAGCGGTGGGCAGTGACTGGAAGAGAAGAGCCGAAGTTCGGGCTCAGTGGCGCATCTTGGGAGAGGCCTATGTCCAGCAGTGGACTGATACAGGCTGATGATGATGATTAAAACTAGATCAAACTTACCCAACGTTCTTTAAATTATAAACTTATACTGGATTACTACAAGTCCATAGTCAAATCGTAACTGTCAACTCCTATGGTAAAAGTTCTTTATTTGTAAACAGCAAAGTTGGTCCGTGCAGCGCAGTTGTATCAAGCTAACTACGAGAACTTAGGAAAAAATAACATCCAACAACTATTCGAAGTGAACCACCGAAGGAGCAGAGTTGGTGTTACTCCACACATAGTGAGCACGGTGTTACTGTTGATTTGCGAAGATATCTCACTGGCCAGACGTTGTCGTGTAAATACTATAGTATTCATTGCTTAGCTCAGTTCTACTTATAGTCTTCAAGTAATTAAAAAAATATTCATAAATTATATCTCCCCTACTCTTTGCTTTTTTTTAACCACAACGGAACGGAGACGGTATATGCGTTTGGGGTGAGAGGAATTTTGTGTGTGCAAATCCATGTTGTTTTTTTTTCTCCAAAACTACTAGTCCAATTTTGATGCAACTTTCAGTGATGGGTTCGGGTTTGATTGGTGCATGTCTTAGATAGGTGTTACGGTGACAACTCACCAGGGGGCGCTGCAGCAAACATTGTTTTGATTGTGTATATCCATGTTGCCATTTTTCTCCATAAAGACTAGTTTTATTTTGTCTCTAAACGGTTGTAATTAATCAGTGGTGGTTTTCAGATAGAATTTATGTTGTTAACTTTCTAAAGGACGCTGTCGTTGGGGTTTATTCAAAATTTTAATTTTGTTACTTTTCATAAATTATATTTCTTATTAAACGTACGGACACATCGCAGCGTCCTGCGTGCGCGATCTAGGCGGCGATCAGATAGCGCAGTAGAGTTTTTACCGACTTGTTCACACCAAACGCGATCAGAAAACAATTGAAAAGTACTGAGATCGCGCCCGCAGATCGCAGGACGCCGCGGTGTGGCCGTACCTTAACTCTCTTTCTTCTTCCTATTACTATTTCAAAATATACAGGAAATTACCACTTTTCGAATTAACTGAATTTATTGTGCACACCAAAATAGACGTGCAATATAATATACTTTTTGTATATCATATATGCTAGCGTTTGGCCACTATCTCACCTGTTGGTAAGTGATGATGCGATCGAGGTAGCACGCTAGACCTAGAATGGGAACTGGATCTCAAGGATAGCAGCCGGAACAGATTAGATGTTTGGCTACAGATTTTCTAACTTGAGGGTGGTAGCTGGCCAGGCGGACACTAGATAATGTCCTACAACAATGCGGGGGTTGAGGGTTTCTTAACGATTTTTTGCCTTAACGTTTGCGTTGCGTTTTGCGTGAAACGCGCACACAAATTTTTCGATAGGAAAATCCATTGGAGCACGTCTGGGATTGAACTCGATACCTTTGGCATTAAGTGGAGCAAATGTAACGGAATAAACGTTAACCCAAAATCATTGAATTTAAAAGAAAACATGATGTTTGTCAGATTTTAGTCGAAGTTAGATTTACAATGTCAGATTCAGATCAGATTACATTTGCGTTCATTTTTAAAGCCACTTGTTGAGTCTTCGGGAACTAATATGTTTTTTTTTAAAACGTTTCATTGTGACCCTGTGCTTCTATCACAACCCGTTTTCCAAATTCCCCACAAAACATCATGCTTGTCTAATTCGATTATGTGACTTTGTAGCTGGGCATGTGACACTTATCTTCATGACATGTCATAGTAACGGGAAGTGATGTACAATGTCATAATAATCCAAAATAGCGCATGCTTATCATCAGGCAAGATCTTGCTTGTCTTGTAGTATCGTAGCAAAAAAAAATTACTCGAGTTCAACTGTGAATACCAATCGAGACTCATAACCATGGTAGTGCCCTCCGTAGTTAGGCGAGTAGGTAGTATATTACAGTGAGGCCGCGACTTTATCTGAGTTTCCGCCTGAACTGCGTTCGCTGGCGATAGAGTGAAAATAGTAGCACAATAAAACAGGGCTCGCCGACTCTATCGGGAGCGAGAGCTCGGCCTCTCCTTATCGGAAAACGGTTACCGTGATACATAGCTGTGCTATTTACTTACAGATCTCCAAGATTTGCTGGCGGTTGCTGGTTGCACCTGACTTCGGGATTATGCAGCTAAAGCTTGCCCAGAGAATGCGAGCTTGATATTTTATGGTCGCGTGGAATTGGAAGATGTTATCTTACCAATTTACCAGCAAAGTAAACTTACTTTATTTCCAAGGGGTAGAATTTTGTTTAAGTTTTCGACTTCCAAAAAGGATGAGGTTCTCAATTCGTCTGTATGGTTTTTTTTATATGCATGTTATGTGAACCGATTCAAATGATTATTTTTTTAATTAGTAGGGTACATTTCCAAGATGGTCACATTGTAATTTCATCGAGATCTGATTAGTATCTCCAGTCTATATACGATAATCGTCTCAAACCTGTTACTGAAACTGCCTCGCATGGCATGGAAGTCGGTTGTTTTATTTTTTAAACTTTATATATTTTTTACATTTATAGTTATCGCGAGTTTGAATCATAATTATACATTACTGACTATTATACTCACTACTGTTTGTTGTCGACTGTCTCGACCTTGGTTTCATGCATGTCCGATGCACTTCCTCGGGAGTTTACGCAGCGAGATCGCGACGACCATGAGTGGTCGACAACAATCAGTAGTGAATGTAATAGTCGCTAATTTATAATCATTTATATATTTTTAAATAATAATCAAATCTATAAAGTTTAGATTTTAGAATTATAAAATTCTACTATTTAATTGTTGATGAGTATAGTGTCTCTAATCAACTCGTAGTTGTCGATAAAAAATCGCTGCATAGCGATAAGGTAGATAGGTAGATTGTATGATTGTTTGTTAAGATCAAATCTTGCAAGCTGAATTATAATCACTGCCTCTCATACTGCGACGAAATTTCACATGTTGGTCCGTATGTTAGAGATGTTAAAGCCAATCAGTGTTAACATTTTTTGGCACCCCCAGAGATCATGTTGAATTGAGATTTAGGGTTAGGTTATAGACTTGGGTGTACAATAACATTGCTAAAAATTACACCCAATTATAAAATACAATTCAAAATTAAGCACAACCTTATTTTCTAAACTCAGTCAAAAACGGGAAAGAAATGATAATTTAGATATAACAGTCAATATCCCGTCTATACAAATAAAGTAGGGATCTGCATAATCAAATCGTTCCCCACCGACGTATCGACTTACATCGTCCGGAAGACAAGTGGCTTTATAACATCATATCACCTTTATTGGGAAAATACATTCTTGCCGAAATATTGCTGGCAATACACGCAAACTGAGCTAGGGTTACCATGCCATATTGTTTCTGAAATCATCTTCTTTATAAAACAGACTTCCAAAATGAATAAATTTGCTAATTCGCCTGTTTTTTCTTTGTATGTGTGGGTCACTTGCTTTATCTGCTAATTGTCAACTAATTTTAATAATGCTGTTTTTCACGAGTAGGTATATTTAACATTTTCAGAGATATGAAGATAAACACCCCATAACGAAAAATATGCGCGTGACAAGCAGTCAGTTCCATTTAATTGTATAAAGTTTTGTTTTTTCGGAGTTAAGGGAATGCACAATTCGTTTCGTTATATATGTTTTTAATTGTACATGTTTTATTGTTAAACACAAAAATAAATGTTTATATTTTGTTCCCTTTTAGTGTGATGTGAAATATAAGTAATGTAAGAACGCGAATAATTTAATAAATAGCTTTAAGAACACCTATCCTCAGAATATCTTGAAACAGCCACCCTTTACAATATCAGCTGTCTTTCAATATCTGCCCGTCATCCAAGATTGATTGGTTCCGGATTTCACCGATCCTTATTCAGTACTGATAAGAAACTCAATACTCATTTACGTTCCATTATACTAACACCACTTCAATAATAATCCTGTTACTTAGCTGATTACTTTTTGATATTCCTATTACAATATCATTTATAATCTTTTTACTTGCCGCGCCACTGGCGAGTGAAACACTTTAGAAGGCCAACTAAAATATCAGTTGGCATTTTATGGTGTTTCGCCGTATATTTTTGGAGGTTACCAAAGAATCTGGGTGTATTTTATTCTGGACTATTTACGCCCTACGGATATATAATACATATTGAACAAAAATATAATCATAAACGTAAACAGTGGGCTGTAAAGAAAGATTTTAAAGTCAAAGTCAAAGCATTTATTCAGTACTGCTTCGCCCGGGTTTCGCCCGCGTTATTAACTTCATTCATCTATTTAATGTTTCTCGTAAAAACACATGAAAAACAGAATAAGCCATATCGGTCTACCCATTTTCAAGTTATGGCGTGACTAAGGGACATAGGGTTACTCATTTTTATTAAACCTAAAAAGATTTTTAGACTTTGTTACCCCATTTCACTCTCAAGAAATCTGCTATCCAACAAACACATAACCCAGTGGGAAGGCCGTATGATGGAAGCTTGCTAATAAGGCTATCGTGCCAGGTTTTCGATGGCCTCACTCCAGATGTGAGTGGCATGCGCTGGAAGATCCCCAGTAGACCGGTTTCGGCGAAACCCGTATTGTCGGTCACTGAGGAGATCGTTCACTTCTAGGTATGCCAGGAGCCTGTGGTTCAGTACACGTTCCATAGTCTTACTGAGTATGGAAGTGACTGAGATAGGCCTGTAATTGGCAGGGTCTGCGCGACTACCCTTTTTGGGCACGGGTTGCACGTTTGCTTGCTTCCAGGACTTAGGCACTTGACCAGTCGTCATAGACAAGCGAAAGAGGCGTGTCCAAATAGGAGCCAACTCAGGCGCACACGTCCTCAATACTACAGCTGATATACCGTCTGGACCACTAACTTTGTTCACGTCTAGATTGCGCAACGCTTTGCGTACTTCAGTCTGACGAATGCGGATTTACCGAAATAAACGTCCCGCAAGTTGGCAGACTAGAAGGTACAGCATTGCATTGCCAGCATCTAAACGTGAAGAACAAAGTAGAAAATAAATTTGCTTTCTCTTCAGCAGTGTGTGCTAGTGACCCGTCGGGTTTCAGTAGTGGAGGCAGTGAAGGACGGCAGAAGTTCTCTTCGATCGACTTCGCCAGGGTTGTCAAGGTTGCCAGGTCACCAGGCTTTGCTACCCGAGGGGTAAGAAGCAAGTTTGTTCCCTGTTCGGCGTATTGTGATCGAAGCGAGCCTTCTTGAGAGCCTTTTTGCAGGACTTGGCGGCTAAGTTAAAGGCTTTCTTCTTTTCGCGTACATCTCTAGTCTTGCGGGTTCGAGCATCAGCCCAGGCTAAGTAAGCTTCATGTTTTGATGCTTCTGTGTCTCTACATTTGGCATTAAACCATGGACGAGCTTTGCTTGACATCGGAACGTCAGAAAATGGCACGAAACATTCCATACCCTGACGTAACACTTCTGTCACAGCTGATCCGCGCAAGCTGAGGAATCGCTCGAAGAAAAACATACCTGCCGCCAAGGATAAGACGTGAAAAAACAACGCATCTCATCCCAATCTGCTGACCTGTATTGCCAAACCCGCCAGGTGCCTTTTTGACTGGGCTCGGGCGGGGAGTAGACGGAGACAGACTTCAACAGACAGTGGTCGAAGCTACCTAAGGGTGATGAAACCGACACCGAGTAGCGGTCTGCTTCTGTTGTCAGCAGAAGGTCCAAGCAATTGGCTGTATGGCCATCAACGTCCGGTGTCCTTGTTGCTCCCTGGACCAACTGAGTGAGGTCTATCGTTAAAGCAAGCTTTCGCATCTCTCTACCAGCATGGTCTGTGCTCTGGTTTGGGTACAGTAAGTCTTGATGATGGGCGTTGAAATCCCTCATAGGCACTAATTAAGCTTCTGCTCAATTAATCCTTCTGAATACCTCTGTTGGGCCACATCAGCCGCCTCGCTGAGGTGGTTTGTGAGCCTATTTGTTTCCTCATCTCCGCTCTGCGAATGGTAGAAACCAAAATAAAGAATTTTCTCCATGCCAGTGTCCACCAAAATCCACATGACGGAAAGTTGAGGGTCTTCAAGGTTGCGGAGACGCCGGTAGCAAATGTAATCGCGAGCATACATACAACTCCCGCCCTCGCCCTAAAATTATGTTCTAGAACATAGCCTGGGTAGGCAAGGTACGCCACGTCAGCTGGACATTTGATCTGCATCTCCTTTAGGAACAGAATATGCGGTTTTTCGGTCTCAAGATGGTGGTGAACCGAGAGAATATTGGAGTTCAAGCCTCGAATGTTTGAGAGGTGCACTTGAAGGGAGAGGATGTGCTTCTGCTGTTTAACATCTATTCTGTTTCTGCCTTTGATTTTGTGGGGAGTGAAGTTAGGTAATGAAAACGGAAGTGGAAACGAGGCGCTAATTACCAACCCGTGATACATATTAGGTCTTTTCACCTATTGGAAACCAATCCTGGAAACCGCGGGGACGCCCGAGCCCCCCCAGAGGTGCCCATAATGGCTTCACCAAACATTCATGCCGTAAAGCGACCGCTTGGCAGCATGGCTTTGTCTGGTGGGTGGTAACACGCCGCGGCTTAAGCCTACCACCCGAAAAGTACTGCTCTTTTCCTACGGACGCGAGCAGTAATAGCCCGCCAAAAAATATCATCGTAGACATAGATTTCTACGAATAGCAAACGCGCAACGCTCAAAAGAATAACTGTAGTCTCTTATAACTACGCCAAGGTCTATCGCCGAGCTTTTCACTTTTATTTTTTTAACTAAATGCATATAAGGTGGAAAATTAAAACAGGGTTTTCCTGCTCAGTGCGAGTTTACCCATTAAGCGGGATATAATTAGTACCCTGGTATTTAAATCGCTTTTGAAATGTCTTGGGGGAATTGTACTAACGGTAGATACTTTAAAATAATTATATGGATACTTATTGTACTGTAGGTGTTTGTAATAATAAAATAAGTTACAGTAAAAAAATACGTACGCTGAGAGGTAACAGGTTTAATGTTTGAAATGCAAAGTGTTCTGTAAAATTACAGAGCGTAGGAGCATTTACAACTTGATACGGTCGGTCACAATACTCTTTCAATTTAAAATCTTGCGTACCTACAATACTTTCTGTTATAGGCATGTATCAACACCATTATCAATTACCATCAAGCAAGCGTCTTATTCTGGAATTAATGAACTAAAGTTTACTTATCCTCCTTCCTATAGGATCCTTATAGGATTTTCGATTTATCGTAAGTAAAAGCATGTGTTACAATAATTCAATTAACATTAAAACAGTTAATAACCCTCATAAAAAAACATATAAGCCAGCTTATTAACACAAGACCAAATAATTGATCATGCTCCTCTTCTCTAATTAACTACCGATCCAATTAGGAAGTCAATACATCATCTACGGAATCCAATATCGCAATTGATGTTGCAATTGTACACAAATACATCAACTGTCATGGTTGCAAATACGTGACTGATTTACTGCATGCCGACTGACGTAGACCTCTCTGCCAGAAACGGCTGTTCTGTTATTGGTGACTTCAGGGTGTACTTATTTAACTTAAAAATTATTACTGTTATCATTCTTACAAACATTATGAACATAAGATAACATCTTATTTATAAACTAGCTGGACCCCGCAGCTTTGCCCGCGTTTAATCCTAGTTCTGTACTTTGGATTACTGTATCTATTTATGAAAACCGCATTTATATCCATTGCGTAGTTTAAAAGATCTAAGCGTACAGACTACTATTATAAGGATAAGGATTGTTTGTTTCTTATCGATGTTTTTCCATTAGCGGAGGGCCACTGTGAAAAACGCACATACATTTTTCGATAGAAAAATCCATTGGTCACGCGGGGTTTGAACTCCCTACCTCTGGCATCAAAGCCGACCGTTCTCCCGATTACGCCACCGGGGCCTCTAAAAAAACCTCCTTCCTCCACCAAAAACCCACTGTAAATTGCGCACATACATGTGTCGATAAAAAATCCATTGGCACACGGCGAGGTTTGAACTCGCTACCTTTGGTGTCAAAGCCAAGTGCCAAAGAGAGTAGTTTAAAATTTAAGCTAATAATAGCGTGTTAAAAACACACATTTTAAATAGATAATTCTCAACTGTTTACATCTTGAGAAGTCACATAAAACGCATTTTACGTATTTGATAGAAAAGCCAGCTAGAAAAGTCACCAACATAAAATCTCATCAAATCGCTCCAAAATCTCATCAACATGAAATAAAACAAGTGCCATTTATCTCAAGTGCCATTTCCGTCGCTATAAAACAAGAAAACTCAGATCATACGCAGCTACATAATTAAACGCGCTGAACGGTTGCGTTTTATATGACACGATTTAACACAAACACAAACGAAAGACAAGAGGCTATTCGAAATTCCTAAATCTTCAACTGACTTAAAATAGTTTTGTTTGTTTGCAAGTTCTTTATTGCAAATATTGGTGTATCTTCTCTGATGGGAGTATTTCCGAAACACCGGTAGATTCAACAGCCATTCAGTTTTCCCCTTTTGTCCGCAGATTTTCTTTCTAGGCTTGCCATATTTATTTTTATTTAAACAATATTATGCAGCTGACAGACGGACTATCAGTTCCATTCGGATCATGATATGTACTGTGATCGGTATGCGTTTTTTTAAGTTGTGTTTCACTATTTCACTTTTTTTAATTTTTTTTGTATAAAAATTGTCTGAAGTACTGAAACACACAGTTACATGTATGGTTGGTTTTAACCTACTTTAATTATTTATTTTATATTCTGACGTAAACGATTGGATGACAGCTGAATGGTTCATTACTTTTGTTTTTTTTTTTTATTCAAAGCGTTAAAATTCTGCTTTTGCTATGTTAACTTGATAATTGGTTATGATTTATTTTATTATTTATGATTTTGACGTGTATATGTGCGTATATTAATACTGCCTACATACTGAATAAATACTTTGATTCTTGACAAAAACTGCTTAAAGGATTCTAAGTCTTTAGAATGCTAAAATCAAATATTATTTTTCTTGTGTGTGAGTGTTATCTACACTTTATATTTTTATACATTGTTATATACATTTAAACATTTCACCGTACCGACGGGACTCAAACCTGCGCCTCCTGGAATATTTGGATGGCGCTGTAGTTCCAACTCAGTTCCGGTGCGATCCTACCGATACACAGCATTGACCTGATGCTGGGGCATCTCCTGGAATCCGCAGAATACTCTACTCCACACCAACATACAGCAGAAATGTTGTGTTCGGACTCATTGATTGTCTCAATGTGATTTTGTTTGGTCTCAATGAACAGATTATACATATATTAGTCAGGGTGGTTTTTAATTTTGAATTGAAGTATTTTACTTAATCAATTAACACGCAGACTCATAATTAAAGCAAAAGTTGCCCAGAGAGTGGCACAATGCAAATGATAATCGCATTATGTAAATATCCTCAGACTGAGAATGGGAGCTCAAGTTTCCATGCTAAATGAAATATGCACATCCAGAGATCGGGAATGACGCCTTTCAAGTTTAAAACTTGAAAACACTTTGAAAACCTGTTGAAGTCTTGCGAACTATATGAAAATTTGAGTACCTATTGAAAATGAGTTTTTAGAAATGTTAGCAACTTTACAGATGGAGCGGGACATGCAGTTACGACGCCTGCTTAATTTATGGTGTACAAGAAAATATGAGTTGAGAACAAACATGATTGTCACCCGTGTTCAAGAAGAATTTCACAGCGCACAGCGACGGAATTTTTATGCATTATTTGCGGTATAGAAAAAAGACAAAATATTTTATACGGTCATCATCATACAAACGAAGAATCGCGCTAAACTTTGGTATACCAGTCTGTTTTCTGCTACAGTAATTATTTATAGGTGACGTAGTACATTCATATCGATGTTATAGGCAGACCTCATTGCTTAGTCGAGCATTTAGGTTGTCCTGTTATCTAATATCCTCAGACTATCAATCATCTGATAGTCTGAGTCTAATATCATACCGCCCGTTGAGTCAGTTTAGTGACCTTTTTATTTTGGTATTAAAAATTAAATCATAGTTTTATAGATCTGTACAATCATGTAATGCAAATTGGTAAAGTAAATACATTATATATTGATAAATATCCATCTACCTAAAATTTAACAAAAGTGTAGCGGTTAACTATTTGCAAGAGATTTTAAATACACCATGTACTTACGATAATATGTTAGCCTGTTAAAGAACCAAAGCGTTCAAGAATATTCATAATCATCGAAATGCAATCTGAAATTGTAAGAAGGTCCGGTCCATCCGAAGGCACAAATATTTCCGAACAATGTCACAGGTCCGAGCGAAGTCATCTTCCTGTACAAATACAGTTAAGAAAATATGGGACCTACAGATTCTAGATGTACCACCCAAAATACATGATTTACCTTCACATTTTATAGTTGCGACTCAAAATACAGAAAAAACTAGTAACCGCGTCCAACCGTAATTTTAAGCTCTGTGTCCCAAAGTTGATCAGAATATCCGCGCGTGCCTCCTTTCTAACCTGTGTTAAGTTGCTGCATACATTTTTTTACAGGTTGGAACGGCACAAGATGCCATAATATAATTTTACTAGCAGCCCGCCCCGCCCCGGCTTCGCACGGGTAGATCATATACGCCTACAAAATTTGCATCAGTTTGTTGCATCGAATATAAAATATTAACATTTTTAACAATTATCGTCAACCAATTTACACACCTTCCTCATAAACACTCTGGCTGTTGGTGAAAACCGCATGATAATTAATCCTTTCAGTAGCTATTGAGATTATTGCGAACAGACAGACAGACGCAGTGATGGACTTTGTTTTATAATACATAGTGATATTGGACGGCCCTTCGGCGCCGACTGTTTTTATTGAAAAGATTATACATAGATCAGTCGGGGTGTTTTAAAATATTATATTGTTATATATATATAGATCATTATTGTTTTATACAATAGATATATTAGATAGATCATATTATTATACTATATTGACTTCAAATTGATTGTGATCGGTGGGGATCTACAGAATAGCTAAGCTTATATGAATATGTTCGTAGTAACTATGACCTAATCTGTGGTTTCACTGCAAATATTTTATTAATTTTGCGATGCGTGTATGTGAAATCCGTAATATCTTCTAGAGTTTTCATTTGAATTATGTACTGTAAAGGACAATTTTAATCTATAATATATGGCCAAGCTAATTAACGTAATTATTTGGATAAGGATTAATACTATATACTTTTATAACTATATACTTTTACTATATATTTTTTAATAAAAAATTAAAGATTAAAATGGTTACTGTGTGTCAACCTTAAGAGATAGACATATGCTGTCGCGCACTTTTTTTAGGTCTTATTAAGTTGTACAACTCGTCCATAGAAACTATTCTTCCATCTATTTTCAATTGAGCGGCGTTCGTAAGAAACGTGTTTTTTCTACCGTTTTTTTATCGACCTAGGTTGCAAATTAGGTCTTCACGAATGTACCTTTGATTTAAACGGGATAATATATAGCCTATTTTCATTCCGAAAGTTCATTCTATATATTAGTGAAAGAATTTTTAAAAGCAGTCCAGTCGTTTTTGAGCCTAATCATTACAAACATACAAAAATACAAATGTTCTCTCTTTATAATATTAGTATAGATAAAGACATTTATGAAACACGTTATCTACACACGGCGTTCATAGAGTGACTTATCGAATCGCCGGCGCGTGAAACCACACTATTTAAGAGAGAGAGAGAGAGAGAGAGAGAGAGAGAGAGAGAGAGAGCAAATAAATATCTAAATGGGAATCTAAACAAATTTTAAGAAATAACACAGTGTTATTGAGCAATCACTTCTACAGCCTACCACCACTACGTAGTCTGAACAATCTACCAAGTAAGGACATTTTGTAGGTTCACCACGGAACCCTAAAAACGCTCACCTCAACAAATTAGATGATATATTAATTTATCTAATCCTTAAATGAGATAAATATCAAAAGTTGAACAGAATTTAAATACAAACAAAAAAATCATACTTAGATTTCAATAACACCTTTATCGCATCCCCTTTGATAAAACAACGCTATTATCACTAACGGCAACACTTTAGCCACATCCCTGTATCTCGTGTCCCTTCCGGTCAATCTTTATTCCACGGAATAGTCTATTGGCTATCTGGACATCTGTTGGCGTATACGTTGTTTGCTTTTCATTTCTCCGGGCAACAACGACGATGGGGGAGCGAGCGCGCGCTGCGATGGCAATCCTGATAGCTTTGAGTCACTATCGTCGATCTTGCCGCCACGCCGCACTTAGCCCTCGTTTCAAGTCCTAAGCAATCCCGACTGCACTTTTAGAGCTTTTGAAATGCGTGCCCAGTGGTCACGGCATATGGCCTCTTTACAATTTGCATTTTTGAGGCCACAATAAAAAGAAAAGCCAGCAAAAGTTATTGAAAGGTACTACTGGGATACTCCGACTCTAATTATTATTCGCATTCGTTTTTGTAAATGTGCTTGATCGTTGAAGCGACAATGTGTTTGATTTAAAATAACTATTTATTTTTAAAATTGAATTAACTTGTCACATGTTTTATTAATTCTAACAAAGAAATATAAACAACAGTATTAATTAATTCATATAAATAACAGTTGTATTTGATTTTATTAAAAGATCCAGTTCACTGGTGCCTAATAAAATTTCAGATAGTTATCTGATTTACGAACATTGAGCCAAATTAAAGTTATCATAAATCTGTCAGATAAGCTCCCAATAAGGTTATCAGACACTGGCGAAATTGTTCCAAAGAGTTATTATAAAAGAGCATTAGTTAAAATAATGCAAGTAGTTTAAAAGCAAATTAATTTATTGTATATATGAAATGAAAAAGGAATAACTACATGGAACAATGACATTTATAAAAAAAAAAGTACTTAATTAATTTAATTATAATAATTAAAAACTCACACAAGACGTTACATAAAATATATTGAAATGAGTTTTTATTTGAGTTCATGTTTCATCCTTCATAATAATACTTTATTAAATCACACCTTAGTTTTAACATAATATAGAAAATAAGTCTGTTTACAGTAAAGATAATGTTAATAAGATTGATACATGGTTGGCTCATTTTGGTATTTTTTCTATTAATATAAATATGTAAATATGTAAATATGTTGTAAAATACATGTATGTGAAATACGTAAATATGTAAATATGTAATATGTTGTTAATGTAAATATGTACTAAATTTAGGTACTAAATTTACAAGTGAATCAATCATGGACCATCCGAAATTCATAGCATTGACAAAATATGATAATTTCTTTTTTGTTTCTTTTTTGTGTGCACATTTTTAGAGTTAAATTTGTTTACTAAATTTACTTTTATTGGACATAGATGACACTTCGTCGGTTTACGTTTTACTTTCTGATATTAATTATCTCCCAACATTTTTTGTGTGCACATTTTTAGAGTTAAATTTGTTTACTAAATTTACTTTTATTGGACATAGATGACACTTCGTCGGTTTACGTTTTACTTTCTGATATTAATTATCTCCCAACATTTTTTTTATAAAGTTCAAAAGTTTAGCTTCATCAATATTTTCCAAAGCCAACTCTAAATTGGGTGAGTAACGTGTATGGACAGTACTTGGCAGAGATATGTTTTTCTCCGTTTTGTTCATTGGTGTTAGATACACTTCATGTGTGTTAAAATGTTTTGGGCTCATGTTTGGATTTCTGTGCAAGTAGAAAGCTGGCAGCAGTGTGTTTCTATTTACATCGATCAGGCTACCATGCCTTAAATCCATACCTGAAAGACGAGGATTGAAAAGCTTTCTATTAATACCTTGGGCACTCAAATCATTTTTATGATTTTTATTATCGTTTATGTCAGCGCTGTTAATTCTATATTCCGCATTTATATGTGGTTTTGCTTTCTCTATTTTTGGTACTGTATGCCAATTATTCGAAACTTTATATTGTTTATTATTACTATTATTCTTCAATTTATAGTATTCAATGAGCAGTGGTTTCTCTTCCTTTGTCCTTGGCAAACTTTTATTTGAATTAGTATGTTGATTCGTAATCTTATGATTGTCTAGTTTATGATTTTTTAAAGTTGGCGACTTTTCTTTTTCTGGTTTTGATACTCCTTGACAACAATTAGGAATCTTTGTATCTATAAATTGGCTTTTATTATTATTACTGTTTTCTTTGTAGACATTGAAATAATTGGAAGGATTTTTATTTTGACAACAATTAGGAATCTTTGTATCTATAAATTGGCTTTTATTATTATTACTGTTTTCTTTGTAGACATTGAAATTATTGGAAGGATTTTCAATGGTATTTCGAGGTTTGCTTTGTATGATGTGGTGGATTATTTCATTTGGTATAAATAGCAGAGGAGATAACTTTTCACTTTGTTTTATTCGTATGAATGGCTGCACCAATCCTATTTTAGAATGCTTGTACACTTTATTCCGGTGCAAATTTTTCATTCCTTGTTGAAGATATATAAGAGATCTTTCTCTAACATTACTAGTCATGTTTTTGTTGTCATTATTGTATAATTCGGTTTTTTCCATGGTGTCCTTGTTTTCCAAATTATTTAACCATGTTTTTGCTACATGATCATGCGTTGGGTTTGAAGACACCGTCTGGGAATAAAGAAGTGTGTTTCAAATATATAAATATCTTGAAGTTTATTTAGCAATACATCTTTACATAAGGCCTTAACGAACTCTTAGGAACTTCTAGAACAATTCATAAACTATCTAAATTATTTTCAGTATCTGCCACTATACACAAATCAGATAGTTTAAATAACTAAATAAACCGGCCAACTGCGAGTCGGACTCGCGCACGAAGGGTCCCGTACCATTATCTAAAAACGGCAAAAAATCATGTCTTATATGGGACACCCCATTTATTTTATTTTAATTTAATAAACGAATGTATAACTAATTTTCTGCGAATATTTCAAGCATCTACCTTTTGCCGTTAATAAATATTACTGTACCGTCAATATCAGCAAAAACGAGCAAAAAAATGTACGTTTGTTGTATGGGAGCCCCCTTAAATATTTATTCAATTCTGTTTATAAGTATTTGTTGTTATAGCGGCAAAAGAAATACATCGTCTGTGAAAATTCCAACTCTCTAACTAACACAGTTCATAAGATACAGCCTGGTGACAGACGGACAGACAGACGGAAGGAGAGCGGTGTCTTAGTAAAAGGGTCCCGTTTTACCCTTCGGGTAAAGAAATCTAAAAACAAATTCACATGTCACGTGAATAATTTTCTGTAGCAAATTTGAGGTATTTATCTCTACAAGTCTCCGATCTTGATAAATCATGTCACCAAATAAATAAGATCGTTTAAAAAACTAAAAGGAACCGACTTCAATGCCGCGCTATTAATTTTTAGTACCAATTTTGAGGTGTTTATCTCCATGTCTCTGGAGATACTTATCAGACCTCGATAAAATTACCATGGTAAGTACTACACTTGGGATATCTCCTTTCCAACAAAAAAAGAATAATCCAAATCGGTTCATAAACGACGAAATTATCCGCGAACAAACATAATAAAATATACATATAAACGGTCGAATTGAGAAACCTCCTCCTTTTTTTGAAGTCGGTTAAAAAAAACAAAAAGAATCGAACCTTTTTGCAGTCAGTCGATTGGAAATCAACAAGAGTTTATCCACGATTTTTAATGATTATTTTTACACAAGTCCATAAAACAAATTGTGTAATCTAAATATGTGAAACGGTGCCACTCTACACGGTGTCGGCATATAATGCAACGCTGGCTGTCGACAGCGCCTTAAAGTATAAGACAGTATTAAATATTGATTGTAAAACTATCCGAATCTATAATAATATTTAACTTGCCGAATCAGATGTGTGGATCAAATCTTGGAAGCTATAGTATATTTTTATATATACTAGCCGTCCTATATACTAAATGTACTTAACTTACCTCCGTCACTACAACAGTGCAGAAAATTAATTCAAAACTGATTCTCATAAACAACGAGACTATGAAAAAAATCGCTTGTTTCATTTTTCTTCAAAAATATAGTTTCCCGAAATAGAATACAAGTAAGTAAGTACAAAGGAGATGCGACCACGTTCAGAGAGAATACATTTTAAAATGAAATATTAATATTTACGAAACATTCCTATTTGCTTATAGTAGCTATTTACAAAATACAAATTATTGTAATGGCTATTGTCTTGCCTACCTCGTTGATTTCGCAGACAATTGTATGATCAATTGTCATTCATCGTATTGAAGTAGATATACCAAATATTATACAATATACGGTAAGTAATTTAAATAACTTGTATGTATATAAATTAAAAGTAAAAAATTCGAGCCCAAACTCGGTGGGGTTATGTTGTTTTATCACAGAAATACCATGGCTAACTTTCAGCCTCATCATCAGATCCTGGATATCGTTTAAGTGTAAAGTGCTTCTCAAGACGAATCAATTGAGCCTAAATTCGTGAAGTTACGATAATTTATCACAGAGATGCCGTGGCCACCTTCCAGCTTCATCATCAGACCCTGGATATGATCTAGGTGTAAAGTCCTCCTCAAGACGAATCAATCGAGCCCAAACTCGGTGGAGTTATGTTGTTTTATCACAGAGATGCTGTGGCCACCTACCAGCTTCATCATCAGACCCTGGATATCATCTAGATGGAAAGTCCTTATAAAAACGAATCAAACGAGCCCAAATTCGGTGGGGTTATGTTGTTTTATCACAGAGATATCGTAGGGACCACCTTCATCATCAGATCCTGGATGTCATCTAGATGTAAAGTCCACCTCAAGGTGAATCAATTGAGCCCAAAATCGGTGAGATTTTGTTGTTTTTCGCACAGAGATGACGTGGCCACCTTCCAGCTTCATCATCAGACTAACAAAATGTTGGTAATAGACTGTTACAGTAGGTTCAAGTTCGGTGGGGGTGGCCCTGGGGCCACCCTACTCCGCGATTATTTATATTTTAGAACTGAAAGTTGTTTGACCTAACACAAACATTAAATTAACATAACCTACCATTTTTCGAAATGCATCTATCTTACGATTTTGGTTCTCCATTTGATTAGATATCAGCTCATGATTATGTTTGTAATTTCGTTAGGTAGTTAAAAGTCAATAAGTACACTTATTATGCGCATCTTGACGTGCTTAACACACCCAACATTATTTTTATTAATTTTATGATAATTTTTCGTAAATCTACAAGCTGAGCATCGTTACTTTGTCTGCGTTATAAAGTATTATATGTTCTATTCCATTATATTAGGTATACCAGAGCAATATTTAAACAAAATCGGTCTACTAGCTAGATTAGTCGTAAAGAAGATAAAATTTTTAAAAAGTACTATTTAATAATTTTGCTTTAGTAATATGACAAATAAAATGCTTAAACAATTATACCAAATTATAGTTATGCGTTTATGTTATTATTCTTTAGAATATAAGGTATGTCACAAATGCTTATGCTAACAGTATTTATGTCAAGAAAAATATGCCTAATTACTTTATGCTTAAATATATATATATAAATATATATATTATGACAAAAAATGTTTTGCGAAATAATAGGAAACCATTACTTTATTTTTATTACATTTATTTATTACATTTATTTTATTATATATACATATTTATATATATATATATACTAGCAGCCCGCCCCGGCTTCGCACGGGTAGAACATATATGGCTACAAAATTTGCATCAGTTTGTTGCATCGAATATAAAATATGAACATATTTAACAATCATCGTCATATTTCATCCAATTTACACAAAACCTTAACGAATTATGCACCTAAACCTTCCTCATAAACACTCTGGCTATTGGTGAAAACCGCATGATAATCCGTTCAGTAGCTATTGAGATTATTGCGAACAGACAGACAGACGCAGTGATGGACTTTGTTTTATACTTACTTATGTAGTGATATTGGACGGCCCTTTTGGCGTAAAGGATAGTTACCCTGATTCTGACCCGACGGTCGTTGGTTCTAATCCTAGCTATATACCTACCAATGAAAGTTTTATGTGCATTCATGAATCATGAGTTTTCGTACAGTGGTAGTGGGATCATATCTACCAAAAAGTAGCGTACCACCAAGGAGAACATCTGCCGCCGTAACCTTACGGCGTTCCCCGACGCAAAATGTAGGGGTAATATACGTTTAACGTGTGTATCTGTCTGTGTGTAGCATCTTAGCACCTAACCGGATGAACCGATTTTGTTTTTATTATTGATAGTTTTTTTTTTGTTTGATAGATGTCTTCATCGAGTTTTCTTAGCTTTGATTCATGAAAATTCGTTCAATCGTTATAAAACTATGAGCTTTTTTATAGTTAATTGCGCTATGAAATCAACTTTCATAGGTCTGATCAATACGAAAATCTTCTTCTTCAACGATATTGTAAGAACATGGAAGCATTGACCTGATGCTGGGACATCTCCTGGACTCTACAGAATACTCAAATCCTCACCAACTTACAGCTCAGATTTTAAATAGTAAATTTTAAACTTTCGCGATTTACACACATAATTATATTGTAATACGGGACTTATCGCGCTAAAAACATAATTTTATTTACCTCGACGTTTCGATCAAGTTGCATTGACCGTGGTCACGAGAAGACTGAAGTTGTGGGTATCAGCATTGTTTTTATTGAGAGTAGTTTGAAACTACCCTCATTTGATCTTCATCGGAGTTTGACCACGGTCAATGCAACTTGATCGAAACGTCGAGGTAAATAAAATTATGTTTTTAGCGCGATAAGTCCCGTATTACAAAATAATTATCAGATTTTAAATGTCGTGTTTAGAGTCATTGGAATGCTTTTAATGAAAAGATTATACATAGATCAGTCGGGGTGGTTTAAAATATTATATTATTATATATATATATATAGATTAATATTATTTTATACAATAGATCATATTATTATACAATATTGACTTCAAATTGATTGTGATCGGTGGGGATCTACAGCATAGCTAAGCTTATAATAATATTTTCTTAGTAACTATGACCTAATCTGTGGTTTCACTGCAAATATTTTATTAATTTTGCGATGCATGTATGTGAAATTCGTGATATCTTTTAGAGTTTTCATTTCAATTATATACTGTAAAGGACAATTTTAATCTATAATATGTGGCCAAGCTAATTAACGTAATTATTTGGATAAGGATTAATACAATATACTTGAAAATAGCCTTGGAAGTTATGTAATATTTTTTAACAAAAATTTTAAGATTAAAATGGTTACTGTGAGTCAACCTTAAGAGATAGACATATGCTGTCGCGGACTTTTTTGTAGGTCTTATTAAGTTGTACAACTCTTGCAAAGAAAATATTCTTCTATCTATTTTCAATTTCAACAAAGGAGGGTAGTTCGACGACTCATTCGCAAAGGACGTGTTTATTTCTTCTCCGTCAATACAAATACAGTAACAGTGTCAAAAGTGATTTGTGCTCCCCGAAATTTATTAAATCGGATCGACAGAACTTTAAGGTGCAATTCAACCATATTTTATTTTTAAATGCATGAATATTAAACGGCTTAAGCTTAAAGTAAACATCGAGCAATCATCAACTAACACGCATCTACCTCACATAGCAAGCAGAAATAACTGACCTACCACAATACTACAACCGATCATAACGCCTACGAATTGTAAATAGCAACTTACACAAGACTATTGCAACTCGACGTCCGCACTTGCTACTATTATAAGTTTTTACACGAAGACTTTAAAAATGGCGAACTGCTGTGCGGCTTGTAATAAATTGATCAAAGCAAGTACATCGATTCTAAAGTGCCTGAAATGTAGTAATTACTTCCACCCTATGTGCGTTAACATCTCGGATAGAAGAATTTCGGAGGAATTAAAATCAACTTGGGTCTGCCCTACGTGCTTATGTAAAGAGCCCAAAAGAGACAATTCAAACACACCGGTACGCGGCTCTACCCAGCAACCTACATTAGCACCCGCTATTGGAGGACAGCAGAATATCACTCCGACGTTCCGAGAAATCTCTGGCAGCCAGAAATCGCCTAACGAGGCCTGCGATTTATTCTTCTCGACCACTCAACAGGACAGTGAGCTCTCCGCGCTAACGCGAGAAATAAAATTACTTCGAGGTGACATTGGCGACGTGAAATTTTCAGTGACGACATTGTCAGATCACATGAAACAATGTGTGGAGCGCCTAGACGGGTACGACATAAAGTTAGCTGATTATGAATCTCGGCTCCAACAACTTGAAAAACGGGAAAGCGAAATTTTCATGTGTAAAAACAAGATCACTGAATTAAATCATGAACTCGATATTCGAGCCCAGGCCAATCTTAGAAATGAGATTGAGATCATGGGAGTCAACGAGTGCCCAGACGAGAATCCATCTCACTTAGTACAATTGCTCGCGCAAAAAGTGGGCGCACCATTCGACATAAACGACATTGACTACGTCTCTCGTATGGGGCCACGTTTTCGCAACAACGGGAAGGTTCAGCAGACTAACGCCGAAGACGAAGCCAACCGATCACCCCGCCCCTTGATCGTCCGTTTCATTCGACGTCACCACAGAGATTCGTTCCTTAAGACAGCTAAAAGTAGACGTAATCTGAATACTGCTGACATTAGCGTGTCGGGACCTCAACGTAATATATACATAAATGAACGGCTCACCTCGGAGAACAGGCATTTATTTCGAATGGCCAGGACGTATGCAAAATCTGCAGGATATAGATACTGCTGGATCAAGAACGGGACCGTATTCGTTCGGAAGCTGGAGGGAAATCCTGCAGTCCCCCTCAAGACGAAGGATGACGTGGAGCGGCAATTTCCTGCTCCAACGATTTAGGCATCGCGTACATCCCACATACGACGTCATTATGAATATTAGGTTTTTGATTTCTCTATTGTTTTTAGGTCTGATACTGAATCCTTATTTTTATCAGTTTTTCACATTCATGTTAATTCAATTTCAAATGCTATTCATACCTGGAACACACCAACAAAACCATACACACTCTTACATGCACTCCATCACAGAAAACTCACAAAATTACACTTACAGCTCAACTTACACGCCTTACACGCCTCCGACTTGTACTTTCTTGCAACTCTAATAAGTAAAATCTGCCAATGTATGACTCACCGCTCGCAGAATATTTTATTCTCATATTTTTTTACTATAATGATGGTTTTACTTAGCGTCGTAGAAGAAATAGACGAAACCGTGAACACTGAGTGTCATACGTTGGAAACTGTAGATTTATGCAAGAACATACTTAGTACCTCAAAAAATAATTTTAAAATTCTGTCTCTTAACATACGTAGTTTACAACACAATTTTGATGAATTTGCAATAACTCTCTCTCGTATTAACTCCATCATAGATGTCATAGTTCTTTCGGAGTGTTGGCTATCTGACGGACAGATTATTAATCATCTTTCTGGCTATAATTACTTTCGATCATCACATCAAAAAAATAAAAATGGCGGTGTCGTATTTTACATTAAAGATTCTTTAAGACCAGCTATACAAGAACATACCATTGCAGACGCAGACTCTGTTTTAGTATATATAGATAACATGGCTATATTAGGAATTTACAGATCTCCTTCTACAACAAACCTAGAACCATTCATCAATTCTCTCGACCTTGCACTAAATAAAACCAAATCTTATCCCACTACAATTTTAGCAGGCGATATAAATATTGATATATGTAATAATTCAAACAGTTTAACTAATGATTATTTATGTCTTATGGCTTCTCATGGGTTTATTTCAGCTATCTCCAAACCTACACGAGGTCAAGCTTGCCTTGACCATATATTTATAAAAACTATCTCAAAGGCTACTGGCTTGATCTGCAAATCCTCTATTACAGACCATGATATCACTATAGCAGAAATTCAAATGTGTAAAAGAGCTCCAGAAATCTCTAGGTATATTCTAAAAACAGATGTAACCGCCGCTGTATCAGAGATACTCTCTTTAGACTGGACAAAAGTTATAAAAGAGTCGTGTGTTAATAATGCTACAATCCTCTTTACTCAAATGTTGACTGAAGCCACTAATAAACACACCCAAAAAGTAAAGATAGGTCGAAAGTGGGTTACTATCAAGCCCTGGATTACCCCAGGACTATTGAGGTGCATGAGACATCGTGATAGATTACATCTCGATTGTAGGCAACACCCAGATGATCACACACGCCGCAAAATCTACACTAGGTACCGTAACCACTGTAACAAGCTCATCAAAAAATTGAAGAATGAATATCACTCCAAACAACTAGATGAAGCGAAGCACGATACAAAACTGCTATGGAAGACCATAAAAACAATATGCGAAACTAATAGAAAGTCAAATGACTCATTGGATTTGTTAAGTCTCAATAGTAGTCCTGAAACGTCGCTTCTTGATTGCAATAAATATTTCGTATCGGTAGGAAAAGTGTTGGCAGACTCCATCTTACACAAGCTATCCATGACTCAGAACTCTCTTATTACTGCATATAATCCTCCATCGTCCACATCACATTCATTTTTTCTTTTCCCAACTGACTTTTTTGAGATATCAAATATTATAAAGAGCCTTAAAATAGACAGCGCTCCCGGACCTGACCGATTTACCGCCGTGCTTCTTAGGAAATCACTAAATTCAATAATTAAACCATTAACTTATATTATTAACTTAAGCTTGGAAACTGGCATTTTCCCCGATTCTTGGAAGATAGCTGCAATATCACCGATTTTCAAAAGTGGCTCCAAAAAACTACCTGAAAATTATAGGCCTATTGCACTGCTAAGTATACTGTCTAAAATACTGGAAAAGGTTGTAAATAATAGACTCACCTCGTTTTTAGAAAAATACAGTGCAATATCACATAGGCAGTTTGGTTTTCGGCGGGGCAAGTCGACTGAGGACGGTGCTACTTTACTTGTCAATGTAGTCTCAACCTATATTGAAAACGGAGAAAACTGTATAGCGGTGTTTCTCGATTTGGCAAAGGCCTTTGATACCGTCTCGGTCGGCCTTCTTTTAAAGAAAATGGAAGCACTAGGCATAAGAGGAGTTGCTTTAAACTGGTTCCAAAGCTATCTAACAAGCCGCAGACAGTATATTAAAATAGGTAGTCATGTCAGCGAGTCTTTACCCATAGATTTTGGCGTACCACAGGGTAGCATTCTCGGTCCGACACTTTTTACCATATACATGAATGACATTGTGAACTGCGCCTTAAAAAACGCCGAAATTATTACCTACGCTGACGATACTGCGATTATCTTCCACGATAAAAACTGGACACAAGTGTTCCAAGTGGCTGAAGAAGGTCTCTCACATGTTTCCACTCTACTAGACAATACACTTCTAACATTAAACATTACAAAGACCAAGTACGTAGCTTTCTCCAAAACTTGTGTAAATAGTCCCCCAAACAGTCCTAAAAGTTCATTCGTGCCATAATAACTCAAATAGCCGACAAAACAAGTGCCAATGCAAACCGCTAGACAGGGTCTCTAAGATGAAATATCTAGGTCTCATCATTGATGAGAACCTGTCTTATAAAGATCAAATTAGTGACCTGTCAGGTCGAGTCAGAAAGCTGATCTTTTGCTATGAGGAAGCTTCGTCATTGTGCCACTGTTAATGTTATACGTGACGTTTATCTAGCATTATGTCAATCGATTTTACAATATTGTATTCCTGTGTGGGGAAGTGCATGCAAGAGTTTTTTCATTACCATAGAGAGAGCCCAACGCGCTCTTATTAAAGTAACATTAAATAAACCGTTTCGTTTTCCGACCGCAACACTGTACAAAGAGTTTAATGTGCTGACTGTACGACAGCTGTTCATTCTTAAAGCAACCCTTAATGTTCACAAAGATTACCTTAATCGACCTAATATTAAAGAAATCTTAGCAAGAAGAACATTTCGGCTTCCCATACCTAGAGCTACATCGCTCTTATCACGAAGAAGTCCAGCATTTGCTTTAGTTAACACCTACAACAAGGTTTGTAAGGTGTGCGATATAAAAGACTGTAACACCTATATGTGCAAAAACATTGTAAAAAACTGGCTTCTACAACTTTCGTACGAGGAAACAGAAAATTATATATAAAAATATAAGCATAAATATGAGTTAAATTCTTACTCATGCACACACAAAAACATGCGCACACACACGCACACACACGCCCACACAAACACACACGCGCGCTCACACACTTACACACACACATACCGTTCCACCTACAATATATTTCTAGTTACTTTGATTTCCCAGGTTATAATTATAGTAATTAGTAGATGTGAATTTGTAATTTCAAATTAAATAAGATCTCTCGGTTATCATCAAGTCAATTTTGATGCAATTTACGTGGTAGTTATTGATCAATGCACACAACATCAAGCTTGGAAATCCTGCCTCAGAGCCCCAAGTCACAGGCTTCCGCCTAGTTTGGGTCTCGCTGGAAAGTATTATCATTGTCTAACGTAACCTCACTTTGTTGTTAATCACCACGAAAATGTTGTAAAGTGTACTTTTTGGTAAATAAATATTATTCTTATTCTTATTAAGCAGCGTTCGTAAGAAACGTGTTTTTTCGACCGTTTTTTTGCCGACTTAGGTTGCAAATTAGGTCTCCACGAATGTACCTTTGATTTAAACGGGATAATATATAGCCTATTTTCATTCCGAAAGTCAATTCTATGTATTAGTGAAAGAATTTTTTAAATCAGTTCAGTAGTTTGTGAGCCAAATCATTACAAACATACAAAAATACAAATATACAAATGTTCTCTCTTTATAATATTAGTATAGATATATATATTTAGGCAGCCATATCGCGTGTTTACGTACCGAGCGGTGCCGCGCGGCATGCTTGTATTGATTTCAAGGACAGTAGGGGTATTCTGTAAGCTATCTCGACAGCGGAATCTGCGGTGATTCTTTTTGGTAGCAAGTCAAGCGGAACATCGATATAATATGCTCATACCTACCTATCTATCATACAGATAAAGGAATGGATTAATTATAGTGTCGTACTTATTCACCAATTATGGTAAATTATTTTGACATAGATTCTCGTCAAGGCCGACCATCATTAACTACATACGCTAACACCGTTTGAAGGTGTATTGACGTGTTCGTATACGTGAATAGACTGAACTCTGAGCAGAGAACATATTTTAATACTACATAATTATACTGAGACCGACTGATACCTTCTTTACTCATGTGCTGATACACTGAGATATCCAATTTTTAGGGTTCCGTAGCCGAATGGCAAAAATGGAACCCTTATAGATTCGTCATGTCTGTCTGTCTGTCCGTCCGTATGTTGCCACTCACACTGTTGAAACAGCTACTTAATTCCGAAACTATAAGGACAACACAGTTAAAATTTGGTAGGTAACTAGATGTACTTATTCTGTGAACTGCTTTACGATTTTTATACAAAAATAAAATAATGAAAGATTAAGGGGGCTGGCTCTCCATACATAGAACTGAAACTAAAAAAAAAATTTCAGCAAAGCTATACGTGCGGGATGTTCATAGATAGGCCTTTAAAAATAACATTGAGGTTTCTAAAGCCATTTGTAGGGTTCCGTACACAAAGGGTAAAACGGGACCCTATTACTAAGACTCCGCTGTCCGTCTGTCTGTCTGCCTGTCTGTCCGTCTGTCACCAGGCTGTATCTTATTAACCGTGATAGTGAGACAGTTGACATTTTCACAGATGGTGTATTTCTGTTGCCGCTAGAACAACAAATACTAAAAACAAATTAAAGTAAAAAATTAAAGGGGGTCCCCATATAAAAAACGTGTTTTTAGGGTTCCGTAGCCGAATGGCAAAAAACGGAACCCTTATAAATTCGTCATGTCTGTCTGTCTGTCTGTCTGTCTGTCTGTCTGTCTGTCTGTGTGTCCGTCCGTATGTCACAGCCATTTTATTCCGAAACTGTTAGGACTACAGAATTGAAACTTGGTAGGTAGATGATGTATTCTGTAAACCGCTTTCCGATTTTATACAAAAATAAAAAATATAAAAGTTTAAGGGGGGGCATCCCATACATAGAAATGAAACAAAAAAATTTTTTTTTTTTTGTTTCAGTTCCATGTATGGGATGGGATACATGGAACTGAAACAAAAAAAAATTTTTTCTTCAAACCTATACGTGTGAGTTGTCTATGGATAGGTCTTCAAAAATGACATTAAGGTTTCAAAAATCATTTTTTTTAAAGTCAATCATTTGAAAGATAGGCGCGTCTAAAGTGGTAAAATGTGTGTCCCGGCCCCCCCCCCCCCCCCCCCCTCTAACTTTTAAAGTATGGGAGTGAAAAATTTAAAAAAAATATATGCTGTAGATCTCAATAAAAACTAACAACGAAAATTGGTTTGAACGAGATATAGTCAGCAGTTCATCTTTGTTCATCTTTGTTTTTCATACAAACACTACGAAAAACAAAGTTAATTTTGTAGTTGCGAAGAATCATAGTTATGGAATACTTAACTGTGTTACGGAACCCTACGAGTGCGAGTCCGACTTGCACTTGGCGCCATCTATCTATGTATCTAGTTGTCATCTGGGTGTTAACAACTCCTTCGTGTTTGTTAAGCTTAATAACCTTTCTAATTCTATTCGGCAAAAAGACACAGATGGCGCTAGTAAACGAGCCCCGTCTTTCTCCCGGTGTGAGATTATCCGTGAACTATACCAAAAAAAAAGTTCTTAGTAATCAATTAATTAAATATGAGGTTGAAACTATGTTATGTTTCTTATTGTAGTACGGAACCCTCTCTAATTGTGCGATGCGAGACGCGACTCGACTCGCACTTGGCCAGTTTTATTTCTCAAAGTCAACCGTTTGAAAGACACTTCCAAAGTGGTAAAATGTGTGTCCCTCCCCCTCTAATTTCTATAATAAGAGAGTGAAAATTCTAAAAAAAATATATACTGTAGATCTCAATAAACACTTTCGATCAAAATTAGTTTGAACGAGATATAATCATTAGTTTTTGAGATATAGCACATTTTAAAAACCGCATTTATAACTTTATTATTCATACAAACTTCATTTTTTGCTGGCGAAAATGATAGTTTTAAAATACTCCACTGTGATACGGAACCCTACTAGTGCGAGTCCGACTTGCACTTGGCCAGTTTATGTGGATAATGTTTGAATGCATGACAATGCATGTTGTCATAATTCAAACATTACATATTATATACTTGTTACTAATTTGTTTTGAGAAGTTTAAAAGAACTAAAACTCTTATTGAAGTAACCTTTTTTGCTCTCATAACTTCGTTAGATTTTAAATTATCTTTACATGAATGGAAATCAAACGCAACAACTACTGACTTACATATTAGCTATATTATATTAACATTATTTTTTACATCAGTAAAAAAACCTACATTTTACTGCCCGAAGACGGCGACAACCTCATGCAGAAGACCGTGAATGTCAATGCCGTAGCTGGCAAGAGTCTCCACCTCGGCTTGGAAGACCTCGTTCTTCCAGAGAGCTGAGAAGACCGTGTCCCACTCTTCACTCTTCAGGTTCTCGATAGCAGTCCTGAATCCTTCATCCTCAGCGATTTTCTGGTCGTAGAGAGCAGCAAGTTTCGTCTTGGGAAATTCGGAGATGACATCTTCGATGAAAGCCGCGAAGTTGGTGCCGCTGAGGGTGTGTCGGGTTGAACGCCTCTTGTCTACGGTAGCTGTAATTTTATTGATACATATTTTATTTATTATTTTCTGACTGCCAATAACTAGCACTAAATATATCATTTTTCTTTGAAGTGTCACACACTTTATATTTTAGTGGATAATTAAACTAGTGGATATGGATGCATTCACTAGTTTCGTCGCATCGATGGATCGAACCGTGGCTTAATTGGCAGAGCACCTGGACGTGTAATCCGGGGGGTACGGGTTCGAGTCCCGTCGGTACGATGAAATTTTGGATTGTGTTTAACAATTTAGTACTAAAGAGTAGGTAATTGAGGTGTGAATATGGTTTTATTTAACCGATTACAAAATATACATGTCTTCCTATATAGATATACAAAATAAATCAAATAAAATACCGTTATTAGATATGATTGCGAAAGACTGTTTATTTGTTTGACCTCTCTTCACGGTGAGACGGCTCGACCGATTTAGCAGATTTTTTATCGTGGGTTAAGCCCTAAGTGGAACGCAACTAGCCTTATTATATAGGTAAATATTTAATTACTGAACGAATAGTTATTCATTTTTAATTATTGTTACGATTAAACTCACGCGAAGAGGTCGATCAGTGCGTCATTTTCATGCGTCAGTACAGTATGCATGGCGCCCGCCGAGCGCCACAACCGTACGCACCGAAACCGGTCAATCGTCTTACAGACAGTCAACCTCTTAAATAAGTTTAACCGTAACACTAATTAATAAGATCGTTTAAAAAACTAAAAGAACCGACTTCAAATGCCGTGCCATTAATTTTCAGTACCAAGTTTCAGGTGTTTATCTCCATATCTCTGGAGATACTTATCAGACCTCGATGCAATTACCATGTCACCACACTTGGGATATCTCCTTTCAACCAACATAAAAAGAATATTCAAAATCTGATCATAAACGACGAAGTTATCCGCGAACAAACATAATATATATATATATATTTCGAACGTATATTGAGAAACCTCCTCTTTTTTTGAAGTCGATTAAAAATAATAAATATCTTACCGAGCATTTCATTGAACTTGTCGATGAAGTAGTGGATATCAATGTTATCATTCTCTAGAAACTCAACCACCTGTAACAAAAATGTATAAAAATAAACTGGCCAAGTGCAAGTCGGACTCGCACTCGTAGGGTTCCGTAACACAGTTAAGTATTCCATAACTATGATTTTCCGCAACTACAAAATTAATCTTTGCGGTCGCCTTTTCTCTAAAACTGCTGACTGTATCTCGTTCAAACCAATTTTCGTTGTTAGTTTTTATTGAGATCTACAGAATATATTTTTTTTAGATTTTTCACTCCCATACTTTAAAAGTTAGAGGGGAGGGACACACATTTTACCACTTTAGACGCGCCTATCTTTCAAATGATTGACTTTGAGAAAAAATGATTTTAGGAACTTCAATGTCATTTTTGAAGACCTATCCATAGTCACCCCGTACACGTATAGACACGTATATGTTTGGAGATTTTTTTTTTTTGCAATTCCATGTATATGTTTGGAGATTTTTTTTTTTGCAGTTCCATGCCGCTCCTTAAACTTTTATATTTTTTATTTTTGTATAAAAATCGGAAAGCGGTTCACAGAATACATCTACGTACCAAGTTTCAATTCTGTAGTCCTAACAGTTTCGGAATAAAATGGCTGTGACATACGGACGGACAGACAGACAGACATGATGAATCTATAAGGGTTCCGTTTTTTGCCATTCGGCTACGGAACCCTAAAAAACACATTTTCTTTTCAGACTTTCCTTCGCGTAGAGGTGGTCAATTTCTTCCGATTTTAAATTCAAATAATGATTTTTACGGTGCTATACCAAAAGGGAGCAAACGGAATCCTATTAATTAGACTCCGCTATCTGTCTGTCCGTCTTTCATCTTTCTGGGTTTCTGGGCTGTATCTTCTGATCCGTAAACGGTAAACATGATGTTTACAAAGAGTATATAACTATGGTTGTTATAAAAAAATTATAAAATCAAAATACCTAAAGCTAAAAATCTTAATAAATATTCATTCGTCGTATTCAAGTCTTCGAGAGGATGTCATTCAGTTGACGGTCATTCCAATCAACGCTTAAAATTGCTCTATCCTCTTCTGTCTGACGGGAATTGCTAAATGTCGAAACTTTTACTCGTGGTCCATCAAATAACTTTTTGCTTGAACGTGTTGTATAGAACGATTTAATTTTAATTACAAACAGACGAGCTCAAACATTAACTATCTCACCCCGTCTTCCAAACTGACTGGCATGGACGATCACGCCGGAACATCGCGAACCGATTCATAACATTTTTATTTGGTGGGTGGTTTGAGAAACGGCTGAAACCTACCACTAGTAGAAACCATTAACAACCGACCAGGGTTCACATGCAGGATTAGGGACTAAGCCGGCCACAGGTGGAACAGTACATGGGACCTGTGTAGGTAAACCTGTGTCCGGCTTAATTAGTGGCTGACAGTGACTGTTAACAGTGACACATCGTTGCTGATATTGACCCTTAAAGAAGAAACCACATTAAATTAACTTACAGCTTGGAATTCAGGAAGGCTCTCCATCTCGTAAACCAGATCCTTGAAATTCTTGGTCTTCAAGTAGTCAAGGGCAGCCACAAACTCGTCGAACTCAGCATAGTGTTCCATTAGTTCTTCTATATCATGACCAGCTTCCTCCGAGATAATATCCAGGAAGTCTTCAAAGTGCTCATGGAAAAGCTTCCTAGGCTGAGGAGCAGCCAAGCCCAGGCCGATGACGGCGAAGAGTACAACTGCTACTTTCATTTTGGCTACCCTTGACTTCAATGACAAATGACAACCGTTCTAAACTTCATCTACCTTTTTATACTATAGAACAAATCCATTTGATTAGATTAAGATGATCGCGGTAACATATTACGTAAATCCGGCTATCAGTTCACGTCCAAATACGTGCAGTTTAAATATTAGTGAAGAGTTTGAAAACACTCGAGATACGAATATCTTGAGTGGCTTCAAATAATCATGCGACGAATTTCAGACTTTTCCTTTTATATATCGTGATGCTGGTTGTCCGATCCTTGATAAAATTTTAAAGTTAATTTAATTGCACCTAAATAACGGTTAAATAATCGTTATAACTATTTATTATGTATATTACTTTGAACGGTAGGATTTCCGATTGTTGTGTGTTACCATGCTACTGTACAAATTTTTCGTTGTCTTGTACAATATATAAATTCAGTAATCAATAAAGGTACGGCCACACCACGGCGTCCTGCGATCTGCGTGCGCGAACTCGGTACTTTTCAATTATTTTCTGATCACGTTTGATGTAAACCAGTCGGTACAAATACTACTGCACTATCTGATCGCCGCCTAGATCCCGCACGCAGGACGCTGCGGTGTTGTTTTGTATTGTCAATTGTTATGTTATTATTACTAGTAGTTCTTGAGAACAGTAGACCTCACGTGCCCTTATAAAAAATGAAATCCGTTCTCTTGACAATTACAAGTCTGGGCCTAGTTTATGCAAAAGCTTGTACTCATTTAATCAAATACTATTTAAGATATTATCAGGTATTTGTGTTGTTCACCTTAACTTTATAGGAAAATAATAGTCAAATTAATGAGGTCTATTGGAGATGGCATTTCTATGAATGTGAAATTTGATCTAAGTTCAGTAAAATTCTTAATAGATCAAATATTGAAAACGATGAAAAAGTATTTGATAAATCGGCGAATCCATGATTTTCAAATACGTAACAAATTAGAAAATAATAACATTACCAGTCAGCAAAAGTCTTATACTAACCTAATTATTACTACCTAACCTACACTAAATTTAAGACTAGATACCTATCAACCATATTAAATAAGTAGGTACCTATTGTAATACTAGGAGGAGAGGCCTAGTTACTGGTACCTAACAACCAACAGGCGGAAGCAAAAAAAGAACAAAATTACTGTCAGCGGTGATTTCCCTGGTGATGAAAATAGCGGAGGCGCCACAATCGTAACAGTTTTGAATTTAATTTTACGAGGTGGGTACATTCGTTATTTTTGTTTTGTTATTTGGGGCTAAATTAGAATATATTTTAATTACTTGCAAGTTAGTAAATTGAACTTTTTTACATAATGATTAAAATTAAAAATTTAGTTTTTTTAATTTAGATATATATATTATTCGATTTAGACTAGTTTTTGAGAGCCAGTTCCCATTCTAGGCCTAACGTGCTTACCATCTTCGACCGTATCATCACTTACACTAACAGGTGAGATAGTGGTCAAACGCTAAAAATCATTTTAAACAAAAAATATATGAGCTAAGTAGTATATAGTATACTAGAAGTTCCCCGCGGCTTCGCCCGCGTTATGACTTCTTTCATGAAATACACCAAATCGGTTTAAACTTTTTCCACATTTCATCCCATTAAAGAGTGAATTTTGAAAAATCCTTTCTTAGCGGATACCTCCGTCAAAATAACTATCTGCCAAATTTCAGCGCAATCCAAAACAATATTGATTTCAGAATTTGTTACCCCACTTCACCCTTTTAGGGGTGGCATTTCGAAAAAGTCTGAAACACGTATTTACTTATTTATTTACTGAAGTCCTTGTGCGAAGTTTCGAATAGAGAAGACTATCTTATCTTGTCTCTCCATACAAACTTTGAACCCCGTTTCATCCCCTTAAAGATTGAATTTTGAAAAATCTTTTCTTAGCGGATACCTACGTCAAAATAACTATCTGCATGCCAAATTTCAGCGCAATCCGAAACAATATTAATTTCTGAATTTGTTACCCCACTTCACCCTTTTAGGGGTGGCATTTCGAAAAAGTCTGAAACACGTATTTACTTATTTATTTACTGAAGTACTTGTGCGAAGTTTCGAATAGGAAAAACGTATCTAATATTGTTCCTCCATACAAACTTTGAACCCCGTTTCATCCCATTAAAGAGTGCATTTTGAAAAATCCTTTCTTATCGGATACCTACGTAAAAATAACTATCTGCATGCCAAATTTCAGCGCAATCTGAAACAATATTAATTTCAGACTTTGTTACCCCACTTCACCCTTTTAGGGGTGACATTTCGAAAAAGTCTGAAACACATATTTACTTATTTATTTACTGAAGTACTTGTGCGAAGTTTCGAAAAGAAAAAACGTATCTAATATTGTTCCTCCATACAAACTTTGAATCCCGTTTCATCCCATTAAAGAGTGCATTTTGAAAAATCCTTTCTTATCGGATACCTACGTAAAAATAACTATCTGCATGCCAAATTTCAGCGCAATCTGAAACAATATTAATTTCAGACTTTGTTACCCCACTTCACCCTTTTAAGGGTGACATTTCGAAAAAGTCTGAAACACGTATTTACTTATTTATTTACTGAAGTACTGGTGCGAAGTTTCGAAAAGAAAATACTATCTTATCTTGTTTCTCCATACAAACTTTGCACCCCCATTTCATCCCCTTAAGGGGTGAATTTTGGAAAATCCTTTCTTAGCTGATACTAACGTCATAATAACCACCTGTATGCCAAATTTCAGCGCAATCCGAAAAAATATTGATTTTCACACTTTGTTACCCCATTTCACCCTCTTAGGGGTGGAATTTCAAAAAAACCTGAAACACGTATTTACTTATTTTTGTATTGAAGCACTTGTGTGAAGTTTCGGATAGAAAAGACTATCTAATCTTGTTTCTCCATACAGACTTTGAACCCCCAATTCATCCCTTTAAGGGGTGAATTTTGAAAAATCCTTTCTTAATACACCCCTACGTACTAAGACAAATATACCCTCCAAATTTGAAGTCTCTACGACCAGCGGCTTAGGCTGTGCGTTGTCTGTCAGTGAGTCAGTCAGTCAGTATGTCAGGACAAAGATTCTTATAGTATTAGATAGATGTATGGTTAGGTCAAGCTAGGTTTTTACAATATAGACGTACCGAAATGAAATAGTTTACTTCCAAAATCAGCATTAAACATTACATTTGCGCCTTAATGTACTGTTTATAAAATTCAAACCAATCCCAACTAATTTATTTATAATCTGTCCATTTAAACCATTCAAGTGTTCATTAGTGCTACAGAATAAAATGAAACTTCCACACATTTCTCCCATATTAATAATACTCCATTTTAATCTCAGTACAAAACAAACAAAAAGTTAATTCCCCTATGTGCCTTACACAAACTTCCATATTGTCACTTCCTGTAAAAACTGTCTATTCCTGTAGGACCTTTTACTATCATGGAGAAGTCAGAAAATAATGGAATCGTAAAACTCCCTCAGTGGGGACACTATTTATAAGGTTTTTAAGTTAAAACAAAGTGTCAAACAAGTTACCCTTGGGATTCAGGAGGAGAGTTCGGAGGACTGAAGTTAGGAAACGGATTTATTTCTGATTTTATCGACGGCATTGGTCCGGCTGGCCCGATGGTACTCACTAAAATTTAAAATGCCTTATTTAGAAGTCTGAATCACTGCATAATATACCTAGTGAAGCTTGGGTATCAGCCACAGCACAGCGCATAATTTGAAAATGTAGTGTTGGAAATTAAGGGTATCATAAATCATTTAGATTTTGTATATTTTCGCAAATTTCTGGATTGTCAACTTCTTCGCTTTACTACACCGACCGACCGAACCTTTCATTCCAAAAACATATATTATTTGACAATTTAATAACTGACAAAATAGTGTGGTATCGCCCCAAGGTGCTGCCGTAGAACAGAGAAATGTTGTTCTGTGGCCTAGACCTCAATCCCACGTGATCTAAATACATAACCACTAGTGGTAGGAAGGCTACAGAATACAGACGGCTGTAGCTTGAACCACCCTACGAACACAGATATTTCACCAATTAGTTCGCCAAGTTCCGGAAAGATGATTGATGCCAGCCAGTTTGGAAGAAAGGTGGGATGGGGTGTATATTTAGGGTTGTTGCTCTTTGTGGATTCGACTAAAGTCAGTTGTCCTTCTCCTCATCGCACAGAAGACTCCGATTTCTAGACAAGCATGATTCCATTTTGGACCGCAACGTCAATTAATACGAGGTTAGATAGTGATCAAGCGATTGTCTGTCCGGAAGAAAATGTCATACAATTCCCAAGTGCAAACTAGTAAGTAATCTATAGTACCTAATACCAGGGACACCACAGGTGAAACTATTATGACAGCACCGAGTCTTTTTGCATTTGATCATTATAGGTGTGAAACTCTACACTCTACTACAGCGGATTGCAAAAACATCGACTCAATTTGATTACCTAGTTTCCTACTGACCTGAATTCGTTTGCTACCCGCAAATACTATAATAAAGTATTTCGTGAGTCGCAAGCTAGTTTTTATATAAGTGCTATAAAGCACATCGTCTAGTTTGCGACCCACTAAAAAAATATTTTTTTAATTTTCGCACTACGTATTATATCTTGGTTATTTTTTCTTACATAACGTAGAATTTTTTTGCGGTATAAAAAGTAAATTAAATATTATGTTTCTTTGAAGTGTTTCACACTTAATATTTTTGTAAATTGTTAAACACAATCCAAAATTTCATCGTACCGACGGGACTTGAACCCGCAACCTCCGGAATAACATGTTCCGGTGCTTTGCCAATTAAGCCACGGTGCGAAGTATCGTTACGACGAAATTAGTGGATTGCATTTTGTTAACCCAATTATGCATTGGTGGCGCCATCTATGACTACTTATTACGTAAGTTAATCAATAAGGTTAACAATTTACAAAAAGTAAATTGTCTAGTGTTATTAAGACTACAGTGATAAAGTCCTTATTTTTTATATTTATTCAGTCTGAATCTTAATTACAAATTCCTTAATAATTAAAGAACACAGGTCGAAATAGGTTTAATAAAGAAGGCACTGAGAAAATGCCAACAGTCATTATAATTTTTAACAGTATCATTATAAATTCCTGACTTTTTAAAGAATCCAGGTCAAAACGTCGACAAAATTAGTGGTGAGTATAATAGTCGGTACTTTATAATGTTGGTATCCATCAATCAATGGTGAAACTTGCCTAGCTCCAGATGTAGGACTGAGCGCAAATGGCTGGCATAGTCAAACTTGATCATAATGTATGTATGGTAATAATGGGTGCAGTAACGCGAACATTCTGACAATATTAAAAAAGGATCAGAGTGGTAAAGGTCCATATTTATTGTGCTTATTAAAATTTAAAAGAGCCTTTCCAATTTTTTTTTCAAAGTTTATTTACGGCTTTTGGCTAAATACAGCTATGAAGCTATTTCCATTTGCATGACATGTTTAACCAAAGTAGATACGTGCGTGCCAGCGCAGCGAAAACCAAGAGTATTTCTTCCATGATCTCAGATTACGCAAATCGAGCTACCCGATTTACATAATAAGGATGCAGTGTATAAATAGACAGAATTAGCATATAGATTGTGAAGGGCCATGCAATCAATCAAATGCTCCCGTAGTGAGCAGCCGTTTATAACGGGATATAGGCTGTGTACATAGGTCAACGCGGCGTAGTGTAGGACGCCCTCCAGCTAGGTGGAGCGACGATACACGCAAAATGGCAGGCAGCGGTTGGAAACAAAGAGCTGAAGATCGATGTCAGTGGCGTGCCATAGGTGAGAATTATGTCCAGCAGTGGACAAAAACAGGCTAATGCTGATGATAGTTTCAGTAGCCTCAAATCACCTGTGACGATGACAAGTGTATAAAACGTAATTCCTAAATAATGGCTAGGATTTGAAGCAGCGATCTCCGAGCTAGAAGTTTAAAGGCCCCGTGGGAGAATGGTCGGCTATGCCGCCAGACCAGACGTACCGAGCTCAATCCCCGCCGTGCATCAATGGATTTATCAATCGAAAAATTAATGTGCAGGTGAAGGTAAAACATCGTTAAGAAATCCCCACCCCGAATGGTGGTAGCACACTATCTAGAGTTCGCCTGGCAGCCACCACCCTCAAGTTAGAAAATCTGTCGCCAAACATCTAATGTGTTTCGGCAGCTATCCTTGAGAGCCAGTTCCCATACTTCACCCGTGCGGGTTGCTAGTTTTAAATAATTGAAGATCGATTACATGACGAAAACTTTAAAAAAGACTTCATATGCTGCGTTAGAATATTTTAAGTACCAAGTTTGAGATTTTTAAATAATATAACTCTGGAGACACTTATAAGATCTTGATAAAAAAAAAAAAACAATAAGACTGAACGGGAAGTATGCTCTTTAGAAAAAAAATCGAACCGATGAATAAATAACAGAGTTCTGACTGAGGCAACAAACATAAAAAATAATAATACAGTTGAATTGAGTAACCTCCTCCTTTTTTTTAAGTCGGCTGGAAATATCAGGCAAGCATTTCTAGCTTTAACAAGTAAGTAGAAGATTACCAAAATGCACCAAATCATTTATTGCCGGGTGACCAGCCTCAGATTATTACACTCTAGGAACGTTTTCGCACCACGAAGATCGCCGACTTCCAAAGTATCAGATATCGAGTATGGGATGGGACCGCTTCGAACTTGATCCCGGCTTTGATCTTTGTCTAAAGTTAAAAAGGGGATTAGGTTCCACTTGAAGTTTGTGCCGTTGTTGATCATTATTTTCCAACAAATAGGGTAAGGTTTTCCATTTTTAGTATAGAAGGGTATCTATTTAAACATTGCGATCTGTGTGTTCAGATGATATGATTTTTGGAGGTATGATAATATAACTGGTACATAATGACAACTCAAACTCAAACATTCTCACCATGATTTGCTGAAAATACTTTACGAACTTTTTCCTTTGACATAGGTTAAAATCATTCAATCAAAAGATAAAGGTAAATCAAAAACACACTCCCATAACTTTGCTTCCCATATCAATATTATTTACCCAAATAATCCATCTGCTAAATGACTACGAACAGCTGCAATTATGGCACAGGGTTGTACCAAAATCGTCGAATTGGTGCCGTAAATCTAATTAGGTAATTGAAATCATTCGTCGTGCGTCGGGTGCAGCGTCGCTCGTTGCATCGTCAATTAGTTCGCACCGTGCCGTGCCATGCTGGGACGTAATCAGATCTGAATAGGGGCATACAATACTTACCTAATTATGTTTAGTTATATAGAACGGCTTTACATTACATACATAGGCTACGATATCAAAATTACTCAGTCGCGTCTGTTCTCCGCTCAATGATCTCTGGTTGAGAGGATACGTGTATCTTGGCGCAGTTTATTGTCCTCTCACGTATCTTGGCACAGTTGAATTGTCCTCTCAACTCCAATATACTGATAATGCATTTGTAGCTTGTAATTATATTTTACATAACACAAAATTGCTTAATAGTGAATGTAAGTTAAAATATTAAATCAAAAATACAAATTAATTAATTTGTATTTACTTGGAAATATTAAAATTTGTCAGGTATACGAGTTCGGCTAGAGTATAAAGAGTATAATTATTGGAATGACTCGTATATAAAGTGTATATTAAAAGAATGGGAGCTCATATCATAAAAGCTCTATAACTGTATACCAGCTCGTGAAGGCACTACAGAATATTAAAATATGTAAAAAATGCATATTTGATACCAAAACACATTTTAAAATTCATATTCTTTTACTTTTGGTTTTTAATACTATCAACCAATAAATAAAGCCAAAATAAAAGTTTTTACTTCTTCCTACAAATTTTGTAAAATAAACTTTAATATAAATATATTATTAGGAGAGGGAGGTGATTCACTCCCATTTTAAAGACTGAAGCCATCTCTGTAGTCCCTTCAGCGAAATGGGACTGGGGAGTGCGCGATTTAGCCAAAGGCACATTTCCGGAGATGTCGCTGTGTGCGATCCTGATCGACTAATTGACGGCTCGGGTGTCTCCTTGTGATGATGATTTTACGACCGTTAACTTTAATGCCACTTAAATATGTAGGTCTCCGTGGTTACTGGTACTTTTACACTTATTTTATATTTATACTTAGTTGGAATAATTGCATACATGGGCGCCGCAGTTAAAAAGTATACAATGCCTATAACTATTTTCAATAACAGCTATCATTGGTTAGTGAACGATGTAGTGGGGATGGTAACACTAGGGTCTAGAATAGGATGTCGCTAATGAGCAGTTTAGGTAGCGCCATTGGCTACAGATTTCTTCAACTTGAGGTCGCCTAGCAGAGCGATCACTATAGTATAGACCTTTCCACCGCCTATTCTGCCATATTAGCTATTCCAATGTTCAGCAGGGAATATCTTATAGGGCATAGGGCTGACTTCGTTCACGTACCGTCGTCAGTGCGGATGGTTAACAACACCAATATTATAAATGCGAAAGTCAGTTTGTTTATTTGTTTGGGATTTTTTCGCGGTCAAACGGCTGGACTGATTTAGCTGACATTTTGTATAGGGATAGCCAGTACTATGAATTAGGCTATAGGATACTTCTTAACGCGGGCGAAGCCAAACTCTCGATTAAGACACCTATCCAACATAAAAATCGATTCATCCATTTGAGCACAATAGCTACGATGCCAGACATACACACAGATAACTATTTATTATACATAGATTATTACGTACACGTCAAACTTATAACATCCTTTCTTTTTGCGTCGAGGATTGAAAAGGAAACGCGGGGTGCACTTTTCCATACAAATGTATTCCCCCGTTTCCTGCCTGGTAACTGATTCTAGAGCAAAATTTGTTTCTACAAAAAATCAAGTACTGTTTGTCAAAAATAATAAGCATTCTTATCTCCTCTTTAAGATTTTGGGAGGGTCATATTTCTATTTGCAATTGGTTGGTCAAAAAAAGAAAATGATAGGGGCGTAACTACAGCAGACCTTGATTTTTTATAGAAACAAATTTTGCTCTAGAAGCATTTTCCAGGGAAGAAACGGGGGAATACGTTTGTACGGAAAAGTGCACCCCGCGTTCCCTCTTAATGATCGTTCATCGAAGACATGGATGCGGTGACTGTTGATCCTCAAATTATTCATGACAAAATCTTAATGTATGTGCCATCACATCTTAAGACAAGAGATCTCTAACGTTTTAAACATCTTTACAACAGCTAGCGATTAGCCGTTAACATCTCATTACTAAATTATTTCGCTATCACCGGTGGTCTTTTGGAAACACCATATCTCGTCAGTAACAAAACTTATCTCTCTCACGGTAAAATAATGTGCAAATATCTATCGTACGATATCGTAACAATGGCATTTGATTGATATAAGTAGTTAGGTACTAAATAATCTTACGCCTCTTACGGAGATATGGATTTGTGAGTAGGTTAGGAACTATCTACATCTTTGCTTACCCATTTTGACAGTATTTGACAGGCATCTGAGTCATAGTTATTTAATTTATCTTATGTGGTAACAGTATTTTCAAGGCAAAACAAATCAGTACCTGCCTAACCTTAATATTTTTTTATATATGAAATTGATGAATGAACACTTCACCTTTCACCTAATCTGATCTGATGATAGTAATTTTTTTTTAATATCTGATATACTAGGTTGTAAGCATCGATGTATATGTACTACGTACCAGATGACGCGTAGCGAACTAGCTCTACGTTCAAATAAAAAAAAACTGGCCAAGTGCAAGTCGGACTCGCACTCGTAGGGTTCCGTAACACAGTTAAGTATTCCATAACTATGATTTTTCGCAACTTCAAAATTAACTTTGTTTTTCATAGTGTTTGTATGAAAAACAAAGTTATCTTTGCGGTCGCCATATCTCAAAAACTGCTGACTGTGTCTCGTTCAAACTAATTTTCGTTGTTAGTTTTTATTGAGATCTACAGCATATATTTTTTTTAGATTTTTTACTCCCATACTTTAAAAGTTAGAGGGGGGGGACACACATTTTACCACTTTAGACGTGCCTATCTTTCAAATGATTGACTTTGAGAAAAAATGATTTTAGGAACCTTAATGTCATTTTTGAAGACCTATCCATAGACACCCCACATGTATAGGTTTGCAGATTTTTTTTTTTGTTTCAGTTCCATGTATAGGATGCCCCCCCTTAAACTTTTATTTTTTTTAGTTTTGACAGACAGACAGACATGACGAATCTATAAGGGTTCCGTTTTTTGCCATTTGGCTACGGAACCCTAAAAAGGGTCTTCAAGTCGCGAGTGAAAGGTATTTTTGGGTTAGCGCGCTTTATCATCGACCGCATCATCACTTTACATCATGTGAGATAGTGGTCAAGCGCTAATATTATCAATGCGAAAGTCAGTTTGTATATTTGTTTATTTGTTTGGGATGTCTTCACGGTCAAACGGCTGGACCGATTTAGCTGAAATTTGCACAGTTATAGCCAGTATCATGGATTAGGCTATAGAATACTTTTTAACGCGGGTGAAGCCGCGAAACACAGCTAGTTTTCCATAAAATTGGATTTTCATTGAGTTGCTGTATTTGTTTAGTAATCATTGCCTTATTTCAAAGTCAAAGTATTTATTCAGTATATGGGCAAATTAAAAATCTGCACTTACACACGTCAATTAACATTAAATAGATTATATCAATAATCATTATTCTAAGTATAACAAAAACATAATTCATTGCTAGGAATTTTAAAAAAAAACAAAAGTAATGAGCCATTTAGGTTTCATCTAAATGTAGAACGTCACAGTCACACTATCCTTCTTGACTTAACCAAAGCTTTTGACTGTGTTGTGCATGAAATTCTGCTTCATAAACTTGAGTCAATTGGTATTAGAGGAAACGCCTTCAATTTACTTCATTCATATTTAGAAAATAGAATTCAATCTGTTATTATTGAAACTTATAATAAAAAAACAAAAACCATAGAAAAAACTTTATCAAAATTTATAAGCATTTCTGTAGGAGTTCCACCAGGAAGTGTCCTTGGCCCATTGCTTTTTTTAATTTATGTGAATGAATTACCTATTGTAGCCAAACACCCGTGTGTGATGTTCGCAGACGACGCTACAATCTATATTCCACAAGAAAACTATACCCGTTGTGAATTCGAAGAAGAGGTCAATACAACTCTCGAAACCGTGACAAATTGGTTAGATTTCATTAATTTGAAAGTTAATGTCACAAAAACTCATTCTTTACAATTCCGGAATTATAAAATGACACCATTAAACTTAAAAAATATCAATATCAAAGGCAACTCAATAAATGAAGTAGATACGACCAAGTTTCTAGGACTAAGTATAGACTCAAATTTAAATTGGAAACATCACGTCTGTTATATAAATAATAAAATTTCACAATTTTCTTACGCATTATCAGTGTTAACGAATATATCAAATAAGGCAACTGCACTCAGTGCATATTATGGTTACATTTATCCCCATTTGAGCTACGGAATCATATTTTGGGGTAATTCTGTCGATGTTCAGTTAGCTTTTCTTCTACAAAAACGATGTTTGCGCACTATATTCAATTTACATAGCACCCAGTCACTTCGCAATATTTTTAAAGATTATAACCTACTGACCATTACTGGTATATATATTCTGGAAATATGTGTTTTTATTAAAAGTCATAAAAAATATTTCTTTAATGTAGAGTCTGCTCGCGCTGGGAGTCAACGTAGTAGATATAAACATAATATATGTATCCCACAAAGTAACAATTCGATGTACCACAGAAGCCCATTTATAAGTGCTATTAATATTTACAATCATCTTCCCTTACAAATAAAATTATTAGACGGGAAGAAGTTTAAAATATCTCTCAGAAACTGGGTTGTAAATAACGTATTTTATAATATAACAGAATATTACGATCTTAAAACAGATTAGGTAGATATCATTTATATAGTGTAAATACTAAGTAGCAGTTCTAGTTCATATAAGATGTATGTAAACATATATGTTTAAAATAATTAGTTACTAGAGCAAGTAATATTAATTAAGTTCATAAGTAATTCGTTATTTAGAATATTATTTTTAGAAACTATTTTATATTATTATAATTTTACATTGCGCGCCCGAAATGGGATAACTGTTGATTCACGTTACAACACATAAGAACTTGTACCCATGTACTTTCTTCACAGTTAATGCAATAAAGAACATTCTTATTCTTCTTATACACGTTTAATTCCCCCGATTAATGTAGGGTTTGCCATCCGTACTATTACGTGCATCCCCAATGCATGTTTCAATACTTCAGACAATTTTTATCCAAAAAAATAATTTAATTTTTCTACGACGGTTCTCTTCTCTAATTTACTGTTTTTGTGGCGTTGATAACATTGCTCTGTCATTGCTAATACGACTAAAAATATTTGAGACCTCGTTATATTCCCATCTCCGACCCTTTATGCTGACATAGTATTCGCCCACGCATAAGATCACCCATGTGCAGGATGCAATGCCAGCATATTCTTAGATAAGGTTTAGTCATAACATCCTTTGTCAGTTAGCTCTTACATTTAATAAATAAGTTAGTCTTAGAGCAACCACTGTAGAGAATACAATAAAATCTTGTAACTCTATAATTAAATTTTAATTTTAGTTTTTAAAAAGACAATCCGACGTTCCCGATTGTTAACTGGCGCAGCCGGTAGGATAGTCGGCTGCTGCCCTCGCCAAAATTCGCGCTCGTAATATCCGAGTATATACGTGAAAACCCGTGTGTGGCAGCGAAAAATCGCGATAACTTAAAATCAGTGATTCGCGGTATCGGCTATCTACGAACCAAACAAATTAGTTCAACAAGGGACAACTGGATAATGGCGATTGGACTGTGAGTACCTAAAGTAACATCCTTTTCTCTCCTTTCCTGCCATCCTCGAAGTGTGTAAAATAGTTTTATGAAGTGACGAACATTGCACATAGTTATAAGAATTGTATTTTTATAAATTGTCGGAGTGAATTAAATTGCACTTTTAACTTTAATAAGTTAAAATAATTAATTGATTGTGTAATTAGTGATATTAACTTTAAATAATTAGTTCTATTAGAATTTGGTAATTTTATTAAATTACACACAGTATAAAATCTACTGTATAATATTTAATTAATAATATAAAGTGTATAGTATAGTGAACCAAAATGTCTCACGAACAAAATGTTCAGGCTGCAGCGGCACCTGTGCATGCACCTAACCCCGAACCGCATATTCCGCGAGAAATTTTAGGGTTAATTCCTGAATTCAATGGTGATACTAAAGTGTTAAATTTATTCTTGCGAAAATGTGAATACGTGATTCATCACTTTCAAGGTACTGTACAGCGTAATGAATTTTTAATGCATTACGTGACCAGTAGGTTAACAGGCAAAGCAGCGGCCCTTATTAGCGAGAGAGGTGATTTTGACACATATGACGAATTAAGATCTGTCCTTGTCCAACATTTTGGTGATCCGCGTAGCGAGGAGTGCGTTGCGATTGAGCTAGAGACGTTAAAGATCAAGCCTAGCGAATCCTATCTTGAATTTTGTGGCAGGATTCAGGACGTGCGTGCAATCCTTTTGTCGAAGGTTAATCAAGTACATACTGCGGACATGAAACAGGCTAAGCGTATTATATACGACAATACTTCATTAAATGTGTTCTTATATAACCTACCTGAACATATGGTGAGGCTAGTTAGGTTGAAAAATCCGAATTCTTTGGAAGACGCTTTAAAACAAGTTTTAGAGGAAGTAAACTTCCAAGAACAATACAACATGCGTACAAAAATGTTGCAAGGTCGTGCGCAACCCCCTAATGTTCCGGCACCAATCTTTAAACCTTTGATACCTCAAACTCAATTCAAATTTGGCATTCCTGGAAATCAATTTTTGGCTCGACCCCAATATTTTCAACCACCAATGCCCAGGCCTCAAACAAATAACTTTGGCTATCGACCACCCCAATTTGGTTTCACACCAAATTTTAACAGCGGCCCTTCACAGGCTCAGCAGTTTGTTCCTAGACCGCAGGCTCAGCAGTTTGTTCCTAGACCGCAGGCTCAGTTCGGCTTTAGGCCCCAGCTTCAACAGGTAAGTCAGAATGGTTTTAGACCTCAAATCGGTCAATTTGGCTATCGACCTTCACAGTTTGGGTTCCGGCCTCAAGCTGGTCAGTTCGGTTATAGACCATCGCAGCCTCAAGGCTACCGCCCGCCTCCATTCACCAACGACGTGTCTATGAGGACTGCCCCACAAAGGTTGCCAGTGAACGAGATGACCACGAATTCGGAAGGCGAGTACAACCCAGAATATAATTATGACGATGTAGAGTACTATTACCCCCATGAAGAATACCAGCCTTATGACATGACAGAATATTACCCGGAGACCACAGAGACCGCAGAAAATGCTTGCAACAACGAAAACGAAGTAAGTGAAACAGAAAATTTTTGCATGGTTGTTTCCCCCAAATTCCCGAGATAATTGAATTAAACTATGATACAACTCTTAAATTACCATACATATATGTGCCCGAAATTGACAGCAAATTCATGTTGGATTCTGGCAGCACAAGATCATTTATAAGCCCAACTAAAGCGAATGAATATTATGCTCAACAAAAATCCTATGAACCGTTTATGGTAACGAGCACACATGCTTCCAGCACCCATAGTGAAGTGGTCAATATTCCACTATTCGCCATTTTTAATCACGATGAATATCATAAATTTTACGTTTATGACGTTGACAAAAAGTATGACGGTGTAATAGGATGGGATTTAATGACCAAACTCAAGGCATACTTAGATCTGGGAAATAACACCCTCAGAACTAATGACACCACTGTGCCTATTATTTATGACGTAGGCAAGGTACATACCTTTAACCTAGAGGCTCGTAGTGAACATCGTATTAGGTTACCTGTAAACTTGGAAGAAGGTGATGCAATCCTAAATTTCAAGCAGTTTAGCAATGACGTGAGAATGCCCTCTGCAATAGTTAAATGTGAAAATTATTTTGCTACGACTATTATGCAAAACACATCGGAAGATGACATAGTCATGACAATTACAAAGCCTTTTAAGGTCTTAAAATTAAAACATCAAAATGACGTATGTGACATAAATTACAATACTGACATGACTAACGTCGACGTAGATCATTTACTGGAAAACAACTTGAACAAATTGCGACTTGACCACTTAAATTCAGAAGAGCGCAAAGAAATATCTGCCTTATGCATGGAATATAAAGACATATTTTACTGCGAAGACTTACTACTAACCTTTACGAACCAGGTTAAACATCATATTAGGACAGTAAATGAGGATCCTATATACACCAAGCCTTATAGGCAGGCACCGGCTCAAGCTCAAGAGATCAAAGAACAGGTGGAAAAATTGTTCAAGGACAATGTGGTTAAAGAATCACACTCTCCTTGGAGTGCACCTGTTCACCTGGTCCCCAAAAAGCTAGACGCTTCAGGCCAGGTGAAATATAGAATGGTCATTGACTATCGCAGACTGAACGAGATAACGACTGATGACAGATATCCACTTCCCAACATATGTGATCTTTTTGACAAATTAGGTAAAAGCACTTATTTTACTACATTGGATCTTGCATCAGGCTACCATCAAATAGAGATCGCAGAGCAGGACCAACAAAAAACGGCGTTTTCAACCCAAAATGGTCATTACGAATTTCTTCGGATGCCTTTTGGCTTGAAGACGGCGCCGGCGACCTTTCAACGAGCCATGGACAATGTTTTGAGAGGTCTACAAGGTATACATTGTCTAGTATACCTTGACGATATACTTATATATTCAAATGGGCTCACGGAACACCTTGAAAAATTACGCGCAGTTTTCGACAGACTGAGACAGACTAACCTGAAAGTACAGCTAGATAAATCGGAATTTCTCCGAAGGGAAGTGCAGTATCTAGGACATACTCTGACTAAAGACGGACTTCGACCGAACAATGACAAAATTCAGGTAGTGCTTGACTATCCCATTCCACAGACACAGACCGAGATAAAAAGATTCCTAGGATTTATAGGATACTACAGACGATTCGTCAAAGACTTTTCCAAAATCACACAACCGTTAACAGCTTGCTTAAAGAAAGGTAAAAAGGTGGAAATTACGGAAAAATATACAGAGGCATTTGAAAAGTGTAAGGAGTTGTTAGTAAATGCACCCATCTTACAATACCCAGACATGACCAAGCCATTCATCTTGACCACCGACGCATCAGAGGTAGCAATTGGAGCTGTACTTTCGCAAGGCTCAATCGGTACCGATAGACCAGTGGCTTACGCTAGTCGTACGTTAACTGAGAGCGAACGAAAGTATAGCGCCATTGAGAGAGAGTTGTTGGCCATCATTTGGGCCACAAAGCATTTCAGGCCGTATCTTTATGGCAACAAGTTCGATATAGTCACCGACCACAAACCTTTACTGTGGCTATACCAACTCAAAGAACCCGGAAGCAAGCTCACACGGTGGAGATTGCGTTTACAGGAATATGATTTTGACATTAAACATAAAAACGGACATCAAAACGCGAACGCTGACGCATTATCTAGGCTCAAACTAAACGCACTAGGAACAGACGGACCGAATGACGGTATATCTATGATCGTTAACGTAGATGAGAGCGAAAATAGATTACAATCACATATAGAAGACGTGACTAAACAAATCACTAAATTGGCAAGACGACGAACGACTGACGACTCAAAGACTATAACAATCTCCGACTCAGACAGAACTGCAACAGCTAGTCCTATAACCATATCAGAAACAGACTCTGTAAATTCAGAATTTTTGAGAAAAGAATCAGGCTGGCTTGTTCGATCTGATTCAAGTACTAGTGCCACAGACACCATACATTCCGAAAAAGAGTTAGAATCATTTGGCATACCTATTTTGAATGAAGCAGTAGATACGAAACCAAATCAAATATTGGTATTTCACCGATATGGTAATGACATTCAGGTTAAAGATCTTTCCAACAAACATCAGAAAATACTTGAAGTCTTTTTACCACTTGAGAACCCGGATTTGATCAAACAATTCTTAAAAAAATATATTCGCCCCGAAATAAAGTATTTTATCTATTTTGAAAGAGAAGAACACCGAAAAGAATTTAGTAACGTTGTAATATCGCTGTTTAAAAAGGGAACTATTAATTTCTATGAGTGCACTGAACGTGTTGTTTCCGTCACTGATGAGGAAGAGCAACAAATGATAATTCGGAAATTACACGAAGGCAAAACATGCCATCGTGGTATTACAGAAACTGTTAAACGAATCCGACGCAACTACTATTGGCCAAACATGCATGAAACGGTTGCAGCCGCTATAAATTCCTGTGAAAAATGTAAAATCGCAAAATATGATCGCAAACCCATCAAACCGACATTACAGCTTACTACAACTCAAAATTCACCGTTTCAGGAAATATTCATAGACACATTCTCTATAGAATCTAAACAGTACCTCACCATAATTGACGCCTTTAGTAAATTAGGCCAGGCCATGGAAATACCAGCTCGATCTACTCCAGAAGTAGTTAGAGCCTTAGTAAAATACTTCAGTTTTTATGGTATTCCACGTAAAATCAGTTGCGACCCCGGAACCGAATTCAATAATGACCTATTGAAGGAACTAACTGAGCTATATAAAATTAAATTACACATCGGTACTCCAAACAACCCTAATTCAATGGGGATGATCGAACGATTCCACTCTACCATTATTGAGATCTATAGAATAGCTAAATTTGATAGGAAATACACAGATGCAGCATCCGTAATGACTTATGCTATTATGGCATACAACAACACCATCCATAGTGCTACTGACTTAACACCTTTCGAAGTTGTATTCGGACACACCGACTTAAAATCAGATTTTGACATTGACTTTGACAAAACATATAAACAACAACTGGTTAAGGATCACCGTAAAAGAACACATGAGTTATATAAATGTATAGCAGAAAAGATGAACAAAGATAAGGAAAACGTAACTAAAAAGCGCGGAGGTGAGATAGGACCGGAATTAGGTATTGGAAAAACCATCTATGCAAAACCTGTCAATAAACGGCAATCCAAAGATAAACCCAAATATCAAAAGGCTATCGTAACAGGCAAGGTAAAACGCAATGTAGTTCCTGTAAAAATAAAGGACAGAGACACAAAGGTGCCCATTAAACATGTCAAACGTCCTCCACAGGTGGGGCATACTCGTGATGGTGTCGATGACGACGACCCAGGCTCTCCTAGACCAAGTTGCTCCAAGCCAAGGTCTGCAAATTCAGAAAATTGACAAAAATCCAGGCATTCTACCCGTTAAGCAAGGCCATGCATTTGTACAACGCAACGATTGGACAATTGTTAAAACAATTCAACTAGAGGGAATAGCGTCAGATTTTAATTTCAACATACGCCAATATTCTAAATTTTGTAAAAGTGTAATATTTCGTAATAATAACAATTCTTTTAATAATGAAGTAAAAGAATTCCGAGTTCAGGTAGAGTATATTAGAGATGAAGTTATTGAAAAATTACAACAACTCATACCAAAAAAGAGGTCTAAACGTGGCCTAATTGATCCACTTGGATCTCTTATAAAAGTTATCACTGGTAATCTTGACCACGAAGATGCAGTTCATTTTGAAGAGTTGATATCCGATCTTAAAACTCGTGAACAAGCTATCTCTAACAAAATTACTATTATATCTGAAATGTTGGACCATGTTGTTAACTCCACAAAAATTATAAATGATAATTCTAAAATATTAAATGACAGATTAACTAAAGTAGAAAGGTTTGTTAGAGAAAAACTCCAAGAGGAAAACCATAGTGTTGCATTATCTTACATAATTAGTATATTCAATTTGTTTATTATTAACTTCCGGACTATTTCAATGAAGCTTAGCGATATGGAAACATCTTTGGCATTAAGTAAAGTCATCAGTCTTACATAAATCTGTATTAAACTCAAATGAATTATTACCGCTATTAAACGACATCAGTACTGTTGCGCATTTAATGTATCCTGTTAATGAACAAAACCTGAATACTTTGGAAGAAACATTTACTGTCAAATCCTACCTCAAGGATAGTAATGTAAGATTTATTATAAGCATTCCGGTAGTTGATAACGCCACTTATGATTATTATAAATTGTACACACTCCCTATATCCCTTGGTCCTAGTAATGAAACCCACGCCATCATTCCCGAATTTCCTTACCTGCTAGTAGAAGGTACCAAGTACAGTCCAATCGTACGGAAATGTAAAGAAATTACAGCTAAAGAATATCTTTGCTCGGAAAATGATCTAGCCGTTTACGCCCAAGAAACTTGCATTCAACAACTTATGGAATACCGTCAGAACCGCTCAAAATGCCACGCATGGAGAATAGATCCAGATTTCATGAAGGTTCAGAAAATTTCCCGCAATAGCTGGATAGTTTTTGCTAAATCCGAGAAGATCCTGTTCCAGAAATGTGGAGATGAAGTTGTTAGAGAGCCCGTAAGTGGAACATTTATAATAACAATACAGAAACCTTGTGATGTCTATATGGATGATTTCCCGATTTCTGGACATAGTTTCCGCAGTCTTGGAAATAACTACTATAAAAGAACGCCTATTATCAACCTGCCTGATGTACAAGAATATGAAAAGAATAGCAAGTCGCATATTGAAGATACGGAAGTAATTGACGTCAAAGGAGTAAATTTAGATGACATCGAACATTTGAACTATTTGTTGAAGAAAAGTGTGAAAAGTGATAGCAGTGTTATTCCACCAAAATCATATGACATTGCCACAATTGTACTTTATTTAATTATAACAGTGATAATTGTATCCTTAATTTACTTTAAATTTAAGCCGTATATATTTAAATTGTGTTCTAATAATCAAATTAACTCTAATGATGAAGTTGAACTCCAGATACCCACAACTAATAGACCACTTTTGTTACATTAAACTTTTACATACATAAAATGTTAACGAAGTTCTCTGAAAACTAATTTTCCGATAACTTCGGTCTCAGGGGGAAGGCGTTATATTCCCATCTCCGACCCTTTATGCTGACATAGTATTCGCCCACGCATAAGATCACCCATGTGCAGGATGCAATGCCAGCATATTCTTAGGTTAATAAGGTAAGGTTTAGTCATAACATCCTTTGTCAGTTAGCTCTTACATTTAATAAATAAGTTAGTCTTAGAGCAACCACTGTAGAGAATACAATAAAATCTTGTAACTCTATAATTAAATTTTAATTTTAGTTTTTAAAAAGACAATCCGACGTTCCCGATTGTTAACTACCTTGGTACCTACTCTTATTTATTTATTAATGCAAGCCATATACAAGTGTCCTTATTTCTAAGTATACTATATACGTGAACCCTGTTACTAGGGTATGGCATATATAATAGGTAATCATTGACATGACAGGTTTATCTATCTTACTATACTTATTTATGAAATATTTACTTAACATAGATATATTATATTCATCACTAAATTTATTTTTTATTTATTGTAGGAGCTTGTGTTATCTACACACACATTTAAGCTTGTAAATTTAAAAATTTATGCATTATATTATCTTTTTATTATTTTCGGGTGGTACTAGGTAGGTATATACCTTCCTTCCTTACCTTTGAATGTTAGGTCATCGTAAAGGCTATAGCCACGACGGTTCGCTTCTTACACAGACTCTAATATCAATGAATGTATTGGTTTAAATGACACTATGAGTTAGCAAGCACTGAAACCTACGGGGTGTTACTTACAGAAGGTGCTAAATAGTTCCACAGACAGTCGTCTTCAAATCGATTACAGTTCGCATTGTGTAATTACAGTGGCAGCTAAGCGAAGTGTTAATTTTGCTCGACGTTTCCTGAACATTCCCGGCTGACAAGCCACACAATTGGCACCGACATGTCTATTTACATTGAAATAATTAACTTAACTCTATTCGATGGAGTATTTTGGTGGGAATATTAAAATGTGGTGTTATTATTTTTTAAAGAAAACCTGTATTCTGCCGTGTGTTGCGTTTGGCGTTTGGCGTTTGGGTTGAGTGTCACTAAATGCGTAGGTACCTACGAGTGTATATATATCGCACAAAGTTATAATACGTACACTACGTACATACATGCCATTTTGTGTTCTCTCTAAAACTCCTATGCTAGTAAACATTAATCAAGTAACTACCTACCTGCATACGCGTATTTAAATATAATAACTACCAATGTGCCTTCAGTTTTATGATCATCAGGTTCAAGGGGGTTCTTATTAAACCTTACCTATTATCCTAGTGTCAAATCGAAGCAAGCTAAGGACAAGTCAATTCAGAAATAAATACAAAAATGTACCTTGCTATAATGTAGTACTAAAAGGTGTATCTCAAGGCTTAATACAAGGATTTATATCACGAACATTAGTAAAATGTTAAAAAAACGCTCATCAACATCACTCACTCTATCTCTCAACTCTCTGCAACGCCTGCACCGTAATCCTTAAAAAACATCCGGTAGGTATTCAAAAAATCACGTCCAACAGGCCCGCCAATAAAGTTGAAACGCACATAAATCCCGATGTTCCTGCTGGCTGCTACGCATAGGTATAGCTGCATGGGTGCTCTGCGTCCCCAATTTGTCTGCAATTTGTAGCGGTGGCGGCGGCGATGCTAAAAACAGGAGTGGCTACAGGGTAGAGGAGTGTCGCGCGATTGCGCCCCCGTAACGATGCAGGGTTATAGTATCCCACGTGCATCGTGCACGATTTACATCACAGAACAGATGATTTTTTTTTGTGACTTTCATCGACGAATTGGGCCGCCATGCGTCATATCTATGCCCGTTTGAATATGTAGACTGAATTTTATATTTTCATCATCATCATCATCATCAGCCTGTATCAGTCCACTGCTGGACGTAGGCCTCTCCCAAGATGTGCCACTGAGCCCGATCTTCGGCTCTTCTCTTCCAGTCAATGCCCACCGCTTTGCGTATGTCGTCGCTCCACCTGGTCACAGGACGTCCTACGCTACGTTTTTTATATTTTATATTTTTATATGTTATTTAGCATTATATCTAGATTAAAGAGGGTATTCTTGACGTACCTACTATTGAACTCTTTTGACATCTAATTTTCAACCGACTCCCCAAAAAGAAGGAGGTTCTCAATACATCTGTATGTTTTTTTGTTACGCGATTACTCCGTCAATTGTAAACTGATTAGAATGATTCTTTTTTTAATCGGTAGGGTTCGTTTTCGAGGTGGTCCCATTGTAATTTCATCGAGATATGATAAGTATCTCCAGAGATTGACGGTAAATGTATCAAACTTCCTACTGAAATTTACTCGCGGGGCGCAAGTTGTTTTAGTTTTTTTAACCATCTTAATATTTCCTAAATACCGCAAAATAACACTAAATCAATGTTGTTGACCACAAATACACTTTTCAGGTAGTGTGTACTTACTTTTATCAATTGTGCCATCTCAAACATTGGTAACACAACAATATACCTAGCATCTTCCTAACATCATACCTTTGTACCTAACCCTACCAAATTGCAGCGAATCGATTCATACCTACACGTTCCTCAATAGTAACTACTACCTATTCTGTCGGGCACCGGGTGCAAATTATCGCCGTTTTAATTGCGACGAGAATTCTATTAACTTTAATGGACGATAGGACGGAAACTGCTTTCCTTGAGCTCACAGCGATCGGTGATTTGAGGGCAGCGGTTACCCGGTTCCGATTGAATAGTTTTGCTGTTTTCGTATACCTACCAGGTACAGACCAGACAATTTATGTTGTTAAACTTCCTTGGGATGTAAGCTTCGAGCATTTACCAATGGAGATGTTAAGGTTGTAATCCGCAAACACTTTTTTCTGCCTATACTTACGGGGGACGAGGTAAACACGATAGCGCCATCTATGAACGATTCATAGTTGGCGCTCTCGTAAAAAACACGTTTTTTGTTTTAAACCCTTTAATTTTTAACTTTGTTCTGTTCTTATAACATGTGCCACATCATAGATTGGCACTAAAGTGCGTTGACCTTTCAGTGGTCTAGCAGCGGTGACAAACCTTTTATGACTGTGATTATAATTAGGTTTTCCTTTTACTTAGCGGTGTGTTCTAATTTTTATTTGGCACTAAAATATCCAAAGTTTTTTCTCTGAAATATGTATACATATTTATTTGAGATGGAGTCTGCATTAATATATTAGGTTTAATGAAAGATAAATATGTGTTGGAAAATAAATAAATAAAATATATTTCATATGATTTATTTTATATTGTTGGTACATTTAATTATATAATTGCCATCACTTAATTCTTGCCAAAATTAATGTATAAAATAAATTAATTTATTATTGCCGAAGGTGACGCATCTCTGTTGCCTGACGTAAAAACGTGTTCCAGGTAAAGTGGCATAACTCGCGTTTTGTATAATTTCAGGAAGTAGTTTCGTAAGTATTATAAAAGCTTTTTTAATGGTTATTTTTTTTTAATTTCAAGTAGAAAAATTACAAAAAGAGATGTTCGTTAATAATCATTAAAATAAAGTATAACATAGAACACTCTTAGCGCATTAAAATCCCTTTTTACAATAAAAACGGATAATAAATATCGAGATCATGAAAATACGACTTTAAATATATCAAATGTGTTCTAGTAATATGAAGAACTGTAATAAACATCAATGATAAATAGATATTTTTGGTTTTCATTTTGGCAAAATTTTAAGTTACACTCATTTTTTCTTAGCGGCTGACGAGAGGTCGATGCACCTTAGTGCCAATCTATATGGCACGGATTATAGTATTTTTTGTTATAGCGGCAACAGAAATAAATCATCTGTGAAAATTTAAAACTTCTAACTATCACGGCTTATGAGATACAACCTGGTGACAGACAGACGAACAGCGGAGTCTCAGTAATAGGGTTCCGTTGGTACCTACCCTTGGAACCCTAATACAGCGTAGTTACGCACGCTCATATGGCCATATGGCCAGCAGAGGGGTACGCCTTGCGTTAACATCTCCATTGGTAAATGCTTGAAGGATGTAAGAAATGTACGATACGAGTTACAACAAATACTTATTCGATACTTTTCTGTCGATTAAGTCGCGCTTGATTAGCCAATCAGATAGCTTAATTCTTAACCTTGTTATCGCTCTATAGGTAATGCCAGCCTAAATTTTCATCTGAGACCAATAATCGAGTAACGAGACTAGTAGGTACCTACTTGTGACCGGTACCTACTCAGTATAAGAGGGCCTGGGCTCCTAGACAAGATCCAATTTCCTGTTTGCCTTCACGCTAACGCAAGTTCAAAATGTATGGAATGACATTTATGTTTCCGCAACAAAAATGTCATTCCCATAAATTTTGAACTTGCGTTAGCGTGACGGCAAACAGGAAAATGGATTTTGTCTAGGGGCCCTGGTGGCGTAAACGGGAGACTCTCGGGAGAACGGTTGGCTTTAATGCCAGAGGTAGGCACTGAGTTCAAACCGCCGTGCACCAATGGATTTTTATACCGAAAAAAAATTATGTGCTCTTTTCACAGTGGCCCTCCGGTGAAGGAAAAACATCGTTAAGAAACCAACAAACCCCGCATCACTATCTAGTCCGCCTGGCCAGCTACCACGCTCAAGTTAGAAAAATCTATCGCCAAACATCTAATGTGTTCCGGCAGCTATCCTTGAGAGCCAGTTCCCATTCTAGGCCTAGCGTGCTTACCATCTTCGACCGCATCATCACTTACCAACAGGTGAGATAGCTAGTTGTCAAACGCTAGCCTACAAGATATAAAAAAAAATATCGATTCCAAAGTATAGATAATAGATAGATATATATAGAATAGATAGATAAAGTATAGATACTGAAAGTAGGCTTAGAATCGAAAGAAAAGTACATGCCTAGGAACTTGCACAACAAAAATCGCCTAATGTGAACTTGGCAGTAGTTGGTTTTATGTTTAGATAGGCAAGCATTTACACTACACCTATGAGTATAAATGTAGGTATACCTACACTTATTTAAACGGTATTACTACAGTGACAATTTTGGGACAGTTGGTGTGAAATACCTACATTGCCGGATGTAACCAAAAAAATAGAATAGAATATATTTATTGTATTAGATTGTACATTTTATTTTAATATAACTAGTATAATAAAATTATATATGATTAATTAATTAAATAGTATGTTTCTTTGAAGTGTTTCACACTTTATATTTTTTAATGAATTATTTATGGACGTATTACAATCGTTCATTTTAGAATAGAAAATTAATACCTAATAATAATAGAAGTACCTACACTAAATCGGAGATGCAGCTCATAGTTCACAGAGTCTAATTTTAAGGCTGTAAAGAGGCTTTAACTTAGACAATATTGAAAATGATGATTATGTATATTGAAAATTATGTTATATGATCATGATTATGTTCCATTTGTATTATAACAATCTGCTCTGAGGCTTCGTCAAATATTCAATTATTTGAGTTTAAGAGAATACTTACTTTTATCTGTAGAACCTAACTGATCTGAGGTTTTCATGCTAAATTTCTAATTGCAACCCAGAAAGTGTGTCACACACGGTTTCTAATAGATATCAGTTATATACCTATGGGTAGGTATGTAAGTGTTTAGTTAACCATTAGGCTATAGCGACTTGCTTGTTCAATCAACACCAATATTATAAATGCGAATTTGGACTTTTTCAATCAAACGGCTTGACCGATTTGGCTAAAATTTTGCACAGGGATAGCCTGTATTATGGAATAGGTAGGCTATAGGACGAAGGCGGGGAGTACAGTTAGTAATATTTATTTTAAAAAATCTATTTAACTATTAACTATCTCATAAGATAATAAGATCTGAAGTCACGCAACCTGAAGTAGATAAAACCATCACGCCACTTTATATTATCTTTGGCGTCATACTCATGTTCTTGTCTAGCCGAGATAAAGATGTGACTCCTTATGCGACTCATTAACAAGCTTTTAAAGTATGTATGTTTGTAAGGGTCAAATCTCGGAAGCAGTGTTTTTTTGTGTATACCGAACTGGATTAAATCAAAATCAAAATCAATTGTTATTTTGTCAGAACACATCATTTTAAATTATAACAATTTCAGGTCTTATGAAATATAAATGTACATGTGTCCAGCCTGCAAGCAAGCGTACAAATATTGGTTTGTCCTATCTACAATAAAGTTTAGATAACATTCATATTTTTACTAAAATTGCAGTCTTACATATTCATATTTTTTTTTATAACATAAATATTCTTTCACGCTGTAAAAACATTTTTCCAAAAGCCATTGGCTAACTTTTCGCTTGATAACATTACCACCTTGTATTTTTAAATCTTCTGGCAAATTATTATACACTAAAATTGACATATTGTATACATTCCGTTTATATATATATCTTTACTAGAAGTGTGCCGCGGCTTCGCCCGCGTTAAAACCTTCTTTTATTTACTTAAAACTTTACTTTTGTAAAAACGATTCTATCATTAAACACATCAAATAAGAATTAGCCAAATCGGTTCACCCGTTTTCATGTTATCGCGTGACTAAGGCAATTCGGGATTCATATTTATAAACCCTAAAAATCTAAATTTACAGACTTTGTTACCTACCCCATTACTTACTTAAGTACTTAAATTTCGAATATAAAAGACTATCTAATATTGTTTTTCCATACAAACTTTGAACCCCCGTTTCATCCCCTTAAGGGGTAAATTTTGGAAAATCCTTTCTCAGAGGGAACTAACGCCGTAATAACTATCTGCATGCTAAATTTCAGCGGAATCCGAAACAATATAGATTTTCACACTTTGTTACCCCATTTCACCCTCTTAGGGGTGGAATTTCAAAAAAACATGAAACACCTATTTACTTATTTTTTACTGGAGCACTTGTATGATGTTTCGAATAGAAAATACTATCTAATCTTGTTTTTCTATACAAACTTTGAACCCCCGTTTCATCCCCTTCAGGGGTGAATTTCGGAAAATCCTTTCTCAGAGGGAACTAACGTCGTAATAACTATCTGCATGCCAAATTTCAGCGCAATCCGAAACAATATTGATTTTCACACTTTGTCACCCCATTTCACCCTCTTAGGGGTGGAATTTCAAAAAAACATGAAACACGTATTTACTTATTTTTTTACTGAAGCACTTGTATGAAGTTTTGAATAGAAAAGACTATCTAATCTTGTTTTTCCATACAAACTTTGAACCCCGTTTCATCCCCTTCAGGGGTGAATTTTGGAAAATTCTTTCTTAGAGGAAACTAACGTCGTAATTACTATCTGCATGCCAAATTTCAGCGCAATCCGAAACAATATTGATTTTCAGACTTTGTTAACTAATTTCACCCTCTTAGGGGTGGAATTTCGAAAAAACCTAAAACACCTATTTACTTATTTATGTCCTGAAGCACTTGTGTGAAGTTTCGAATAGAAAAGACTATCTAATAATCTGTAATATTAAATATCTTATCTAATAATGTTTCTCCATAGAAACTTTGAACCCCCGTTTCATCCCCTTCAGGGGAGAAATTTGAAAAATCCTTTTTCAAAGGTAACTAACGTTGTAATCATTATCTGCATGCCAAGTTTTAGCGCAATCTGAAAAAATATTGATTTTCACACTTTGTTACCCCTTTCACCCTCTTAGGGGTGGAATTGAAAAAAAACCTGAAACACGTATTTACTTATTTTGTTACTAAAGCACTTGTGTGAAGTTTCGGATAGAAAAGACTATCTTATCTTGTTTCTCGATACAAACTTTGAACCCCCATTTCATCCCTTTAAGGGGTGAATTTTTAAAAATCCTTTCTTAGTACACCCCTACGTACTAAGACAAATATACCCTCCAAATTTCAAGTCTCTTCGACCAGCGGTTTAGACTGTGCGTTGTCTGTCAGTGAGTCAGTCAGTATGTCAGGACAAAGATTCTTATAGTATTAGATTACAGGATGGTTGCAATAACAGATTTTTATATTGTGCTCTTTTTTGTCTTGTTGATACATCACTTTATTTTTGATAATACTTGGCATTACTGTGAACAAAAACACATAATTCTTTTATATACATACATGGTAGAGGAAGGACTCTGTACTTTTGGAATAGTGGTTTACAGCTATACAAAAACCATGCTTTATCTATGACTCTTATACATTGTTTTTGAATTTTGAAAGCCCTATCAGATTCTACAGAATTGCTCCACATAATTAACCCGTGACTCAAGACTGACGAGACATACCCATGATATGCCACCAAAGCTGCCTTTGTTGACACAGTTTGCCTCAGTCTTTTTAAGGCAAAGACAAAACGACCAACCTTGGAGCAAACCACGTTGATATGCTCTTTCCAGTTCAAGTGTTCGTCTAAAAAAAGAATTTAAAACAAGTAACCCTTTCTACATTCTTATTTAAATATTGTATGTCAATTGGTATTGGATTAGTATTATAAGAATGAAATTGAATTAATTTAGTCTTGTTAATATTGATACTCAAATTATTACGTGTAGTCCAATTAATAATATCCGCTAAAGCTTCGTCTACATATTTTTGAGGTGAGTCATTATTATTACATTTAATTATAAGTGTAGTATCATCTGCAAATAGTATACTCTTGTGTGGTGTATGCAAATCATTAATATATAATAAAAAGAGCAAGGGACCTAAAATGCTTTCCTGTGGAACGCCTTTAGTATTTTTAATTAAGTCTGATCTAAATCTCTGCTTTGTATAATTTCTATTAGACTTATTAGCTAGTTTCGTGATTTCCGTAAATTGTTCCCTATCAGCCAAATAGCTAGACAACCACTCTAAAGCCTTGCCTCTTATGCCATAGTAATCCAGTTTTTCCAAAAGTATAGCATGGTCTACTAAGTCAAATACTTTCCTTAAAGCAAGAAATAATGACAAAACTGTGCTGCCGGTATTAATCGTTTCTGTAACAGTTTTCAATAACTCAAAGCAAGCAAGAGCTGTTGAGCTCCCTTTCCTAAATCCATACTGTTCGTTCGTCAGAATATTATGCTTTGTCAGAAAATTATCAAGTCTGTTCAACATTATCTTTTCAAATATTTTGGATATTATTGGAATTATATTTATTGGTCTGTAATTATTTGGATCTGTATCATCTCCTGCTTTAAACAGAGGTTTTACGATAGATATTTTTAGTGGATTAGGGAATATTTCTTCCAAAAAGGACAAATTTATAATATGTGAAAGTGGACCAAATATCCATTGTGCTGATTTTTTTATAACTTGCGTCGTGATTTCGTCATATCCACTTGACTTAATGACATTATTATTTTAGTAACTTCATGAGGGTCTGTTGGGTGAACGAAAATAGAATTTAATTGTCTATAATTATTTGTCATTGTTGTTCTATATTTATTAGTCATTTTGATACTATAAACATTAATAAAAAAAATATTAAATATATTGCAAATGTCATTGGGGTTATCATAAGTCATATTATTAAAATATAATTTCTTAATAGTAGGTGGTTATTGGGTGTTCTACTCCAGCCACATCTGTTGATTAAACGATATACCCAACTGCGTTCGCTCCGCTTGCTGCGCTCACTTGTTGCAGTTGGGTATATCGTTTAATCAACAGATGTAGCTGGAGTAGAACACCCAATAACTAAAAATTGATTATCTCTCACCACTTGTGTTTTAGAACTCAAAGCCTCCGGTGTAATAATTTTGATCGACGTGTTTTAGAACTCTCAATGACCCCGGATTAATAGTTTTGATCAACTGTGTTCGTAACACATACGGTTGGATGATCCATGGTAAGTATCATCCTGAGAGCCCAAGGTAGGATTATCTCTCACCGCATACGATGTCTCAGCACATACGGTTGGATAAAACATGGTAAGTATCATCCTGAGAGTCCAAGGCAGGATTATCTCTCGCCGTTTGCGATGTCTAAACACAATCGGTTAAGTGATCCATGGTAAGTTTCACTCTGGGAGCCCAAGGTCGGATTATCTCCACCGATTGCGATTCCTAACCTACCTGTGTTTTGAGCATATCGTATAGTCAGATAAACCTGTTCTACTACTTCTACTAAAGCCGTAATGACTTTTTGTTGGAATACTTACGATAAATTATCGCGCCCTAACCTACCTGTGTTTTGAGCATATCGTATAGTCAGATAAACCAAAAAATATTACAAAATTAAAATCTGCTACCCCTAAAGCACCAACTTTTATATTTTCTGTGCTTTAAAGAAATGTGTGTATATACGTTAATAAAAATTCAAGCGTAGTCACTCACCATTTTCATCTAAAGGATTTTAATTTATTAAATTCATGAAGATCTCATTGTCCCTGCTGCTTGTCGTTCCTGTAAAATATAAATTGGTACACATTAGTTTAAAACTAAGAATACACAATTTAATTTAAAAAAATCTTTACTCAGAATAAATCAAATTAAACTTGGAAATAACTAAACATTAAATCAGTGTGTAGTTAATATAAACAGCAATCGAAAAATAATCATTTTTATGTAATTTTTTAATATTATTTTCTTTACATAACATTTACATAACATGTTCAAAATAATTAGGATCGTTTAAAAAACCGACTTCAAATGCTACTGTATTCAATTTGAGTAGCAAGTTTGCAGTTATTATCGCCATATCTCTGGAGATACTTGATAAATTTACAATGAGACCACTACAAAAGTATAATCTTTGAAATAAATATATAATTAAAAAAATCGGACCACAATTGACAGAGAAAAATAAATAAAAAAAAATTTACTGTGAAACATAGAACATCCTCCTTTTTTTTAAAGTCGGTTAATAGGGCTTTTTGTCGTATGAAGACCTATTTTATTTTTTCGATTTCTAGTTATTGAGAAAATCTTTATTATATAATACGACAGAAACTTGGTTTTTAATTTTATTTTCGAATCAACCAAAAAAGAGTACGTTGCAAAATATTATACAATAAAAGCTAGGTACTTACTTGTTATTTCCAAATAGTTACAGAACTACACTCACCGATACACTCACCGACACCACAGCCGACACCGTACACTTATATAATGAATGATTTTGTTCACACGCTAGATAGTAGGTACAAACGTATCAAGGTAAAATGGATTGAATAACAATTATGTACATCGTAAGCATTTCTTTTAAGGGTTCGCATACACGTTCGTTTTTAACTCTGCGATTGAACTGTTCTGTAGGTACAGATAAATTTTTATACCATTAAGTTTGCACTGTACAGTTAATTAAATGCTATTTTAACCGACACCTAACCGAGGAGTAGGTTCTGAATTCGTCGGAATCTTTTTTTTATGTATGCTTCTCGATTACTCAAAGATGGCTGTACCGATTTAGAATATTTTTTATATTTGTTTGAAAGGACATACTTTCCAAGTAATTTCATTTAAATTTCATCGAGATCTCATGACTATCTCAAGAGATATGGAGACAAACACATCAAACTTGGCACATGACTAGCGCGACATTTGAAGTTGGTTCTTTTGGTTTATTAACGATTTTAAATTATAATTATTACCATTCAGTTAAACTATCATTCATATGTATAGTCACACTATTTAGTGAAAACGAGCAGTTTAAACTCAAGGTGTGTAGCGGCCTTAGGACAAATTACTTTTTAACCGACTTAACAAAACGAGGACTTAACAGATAGCGTTTGTACGAATTACTTTTTTGTTTATTATATCATAGCTCAATCATTTATGAACTGATTTGTTTTTTTTTTTTTTTTACTGACTTCACAAAAAGGAGGATGTACTCAATTCGTCTGTATAATTTAATTTTTTTGTCACTTCAGAACCTCATCATTTATTAACTGTGTGTGGATTTGGAGAATGTTTTTATTTTATTTTTTTACCGACTTCAAAAAAAGGAGGAGGTTTCTCATTTCTACCGATATTTTTTATGTTTGTTCGCGGATAACTTCGTCGTTTATGAACCGATTTTGATTATTCTTTTTTTGTTCGAAAGGAGATATTCCAAGTGTAGTAGTACCATGATAATTTTATCGAGGTCTGATGAGTACCTCCAGAGATATTGAGATAAACATCTCAAAATTGGTACTGAAAATGAATAGCGCGGCATTGAAGTCGGTTCGTTTTTAGTTTTTAAACGATATTATTATTAATAGAATATGTTTACAGTGTAGTTCCATTTTAATTTTAACGAGATCCGATAAGAATCTCCAGAGATATGGAGATAGATACCTCAAACTTAGTACTGAAAATGACTTGCGCTGCATGTGAAGTCGGTTTTTTTGTTTTGCGAACGAACTTAAATTATGTAAGAAAGTAAATAGTAATACTTCCCGTGTGGTGTATTGTACAGTTCAAATAATTAGATACCGTCTTATTATCTAAACACATAAAATATGATTGTAATATTTTATGCACTGACTTTTAATTTTTCTATCTTTTAATCTATCGTAGTCGGGTAATGGTGTGAGTTTTTATATTGTCATCCGAGTAGGCGGAATCTTTCTTTGATCCGATTTCAAAGGTGGTGCGACAAAGGTGGTGCGACCATTAGCTTCAAATTTGCTTGTTTTGTTAAAGTACGGGTACTTAATATCTTTTGAATTGGAATATTATTTGCTGACACATAAAAAGTATTTGCTATAAAATCGCGTAAAATTAGAAAACTGACATATTCTTCGCTGGTTCATCATCCTCGAGAATCTTGCTGCCTGCCAGACCCTGCCAACCGCCCGCCACCCTGCTCAGCCACCGCCTGCCACCCTGCTCAGCCGCCGCCTGCCACCCTGCTCAGCCGCCGCCTGCCAGACTCCGCCAGCCACCGCCAGCCCGCCTGCCGCCTGACATTGCGCAGCCACGACACTTCGAGAAAACATCTACAGAAATATGTGAGTGAGTATTGTCTTATTACGTGTTTTTTAAAATCTTTGTTCCATCCATACTCATTTTTTATTTTTTTTCTCAGGTCGGACTCTGAATACGAATCTGAAGCAATCGTGGCCACAGCACCGTCGGTGTTGTCGCAGCCTACCAAGAAGCCAAAAGCCTCAAAGCGCAAGATCACCCCCGTCGTTAACGCTGCTGCCCTTGCTAAGCGCGGTCATGCATCATATTCACCATCCTTCACACCACCCGATTTGCAAGAGCCGGAATTTTCGTGGTACGTATATATATATATATATATATTATATCTGATAGGTTATCGTTTTTATCGCTTGGTGGTAACTACTACTAGGTACCGATGCAGGGCCCCAACCGTACTATAATTAACGTATATACGATAATTTAGGCCTCCGTATTATGTACGCAAATACACGATAAATTCCATACACCACAAAGTTTGAGAATTACGCTCATATTCAATAAAAAATTGAGATACTATTGTTTATTGGTAACAGCGCCAGCTTATTTCTTAATTTCAAAACGTTGGTACGCTTATAAAATCTGTGTACTGTGGTCTGTCTTCTCAGCCCGTCTGCCTGTATGGAGTTAAATATACATTGATTCTGTTCTGTATACACAAACAAAGTGTAATAAAAATTATCGTTTTATATGATTTTTTAATGTATTTTAAGCCATTATACTGAGTGTACGATAATTTTGCTCCAAAAACGTCAAAATACGATAATTTCACGGCCCTGGTACTTTCCTCGCTTCAGGTTGGGATCCCTGTACCGATGATGATAATAATTATTTAACAATAATGTATATTGTATGGAGTGAGCAACGTTAAATGATTATTTAACTCTGAATCTAATTATGATGATAAAAGTTCCTAAATATTATCATAACAGTATTTCATCATATTTTATTTTCTTTGTTTTACAGGTCTAAAAAACGCAAGTCAGACATCTTTTCGATTCTGAAAGGGGAAGAAAGCGTTGCTGCATCTAACGCATCACAAAGCGCCGGAGGCAACGTATCGACTTCTTCCTTCACGACGAGGGTTTCCGGAGGGCAGAGCCGACGCACCGCAACAGTCTCCGAAGGCGACTTTTACGTTGAGGTGAAGCTTTACAACGTCGTCGACGTTCAAAATACGCCTCCTCAAGAACGCTATAAAAAAGCGTTGACGAGTGTAAAGCTGCGTCTCAACGAACAAACTAAGGAGTGGGAAATTTTACAAGAGTTTCTCATTACGGTGTTTAAATTATTTAAAGATTCTAAACCATCAACATTTAGTGATAAGATTAATTTTAAATAAACAAAACGTGTGCATAGGTTTATTATGGTTTTTATTTTATTAAATTAAGTTAGGTTCATAAAGGTAGATAGAATTATTATAGTATGTTTTGATATATGTAGTGTAGGTAGACTATATTAAACTCTCAAAGTAATTTTTTTAATTAATTTGAAATAAAAAAGAAAATTAAAAGCGTATAATATTATAATACTGACTTTAAAAAATAGGTAACTTTCTATGTAGGTAGGTACTTAAATTAATAATTATATCTAGTAGGTAAACAAGCAAGTAGCTTCTACAATGCCATTCTGTTCAGTTTGTAACACATCTATAAGCGGTAGGCGCTGGACAGGTCATTTGCGAAGTAATACACATAAACAAAACGTTTTAACTGTACCGCATATCGATGTGGAAGGCGTAGATATTGTAGCGACAGCATTTCAGAACCGAATAATATCTTACAGGATTGCTGCGCAATACGCAAATGAACATTCTATTGATGTATTTTTAGATTCAATACGAAACAAAGTCAAACTCATTTTAGATGAATGCATAAAAAAACATATTTGTGTCAAAGTCAACTTCGAAATATTCTCAAAGTTTTTACTTTTCAAAAATAATGAACAAGAAACTAAATCGTTTATGACAAAAAATATCCCTGTTTATGGAAATTATAATTTTGAGCATTTATATTTAAATGTAATCAATACAATACGCACAAAAATTGACCAATTCGAAGAGCAAGATTCGGGTTGGACTTTTCTTAATTGTATGCATATTGAGGTTAATGTTAATAAATATCAACCACTTCGCGGCTCCACGTATATTGAACTACCAATATTCATCAAGAAAAAGAAAGCATGTTTAAATATTCAAAACAACGATAAACACTGTTTTCTGTGGAGCGTACTTGCAGCCCTCTATCCAGCTAAAAACCATCCTGAAAGGGTTTCGTCATATGTACATTTTCGCAATGTACTAAACACTGAAAACATTTCGTTTCCCATGACATTATCTGATGTTAAAATATTCGAAGAAAACAATCCAAACCTAAGTTTTATCATTTTTGGCTTAAAAAATAACAAGACTGTTGTAGGCCCGCTTTATAAATCAGAAAGCCATGAAAATAAAAAAACGATTCACCTTCTTTGGATAGAAAACAACACAACATCTCACTATTGTCTCATAAAGAATTTATCGAGACTGGTGAGAAGTCAAATAACGAAGCATAAAGGACAGATCTATTTTTGTGACACTTGTTTGTTGTTTTTTAAAACGGTTGAGGATGTAGAAAGTCATACCTGTAACGGAATTGTCACTGTCCTACCGGAAAAGGGGTCAGTAATTAAATTCAAGAATTTCGAACGCAAACAAGACATTCCTTTTGTAATTTATGCTGACTTTGAAACTATGCTAGAAGATGTAAGCAAAAGTGAATCAGATCCTCAAAGTTCTTATACGCGCACTACACAAAAGCATACACCTATCGCATTTGCTTACAATGTGATTAATTCTGTTGACCCTTCTTACAATAAATTCGTAATCTTTAGAGGTCCTCATTGTGTAGAAAAATTTGTTAGCTCTCTTTACAAAGATGTTCGGGATATCCATGCAGTGTTATCACAAAACGTTCCCATAATTTTTAATGCAAACGATGCAGTTGATTTTAGGAATGCAGTTCGATGTCATATTTGTGAGAGTTTTCTATTCGGAGATAAGGTCAGAGACCATTGTCACCTTACTGGACAGTATCGGGGTGCAGCTCATAGCTTATGTAATTTACAGTACAAAGTTCCAAAGTTTGTGCCAATTTTTTTCCACAATTTAGCAGGGTATGATTGTCACTTGTTTATAAAAACACTTGGTGAAGCGCCTGGACCAATAAAAATAATTCCTAAAACGAAAGAAAATTATATCTCTTTCACAAAATTCATTCCAATATCAAGAGACGAGTTCGTTCAGTTAAGATTTGTAGATTCGTTCAAATTTTTAGGAACCAGTCTAGAAAAATTGGTTAAAACCATGAAAACTCATGAGTTTACTCATTTAAGGAATATTTACCCAAATGAAAATGAGTTTTCCCTTCTAACTCGTAAAGGCGTTTACCCTTACGAGTACATGAACGCATGGGAACGTTACAACGAGCCATTTCTGCCAAGCAAAGAAAGTTTTTATAGCTCTCTCAACAATGAGCACATATCAAATAAAGATTATGAGCACGCACAGTCAGTTTGGACCCAATTTGAAATTCGGAACCTAGGCGAATATACCGATTTGTATTTAAAAAGTGATGTGTTGTTGTTAACAGATATATTTGAAAACTTTAGAAAAACTTGCAAACATTACTACAACTGGGACCCTGCATTCTATGTTACAGCACCGAGTTTATCATTCGATGCTATGCTTTATAAAACAGGCATTGAGTTAGAACTAATAGATGACTTTGCTATAGTAGATATGTTACAGACAGGCATACGAGGAGGTGTGGTAATGGCAGCACATAGGCATGCCAAAGCAAACAACGAATTTATTTTCGACCATGATCCTTTGATGCCAGAATCATTCATAGTCTATATAGACTGCAATAATCTTTATGGATACAGCATGTGTCAAACATTGCCCTTGTCAAACTTTAGGTTTCTTGATCAATCAGAAGTTAATAAACTGGATGTGAATAATGTATCTGATGATGCAGAGTTCGGCTTCATTCTAGAAGTCGATCTCATTTATCCAAAAAAATTACATTGGGAACATAATGATTTACCGTTTTGCCCCGAAAAAGATATTCCACCGGGTGGAAAAAATGAAAAGTTAATTCCAAATCTTTATGACAAATTTAATTATGTTATACATTATGTACATTTAAAAACCTGTTTAAGACATGGTTTGATCTTGAGACAAGTACATCGTGCTATAACGTTTCGACAGAGTGCATATTTAAAACAATACATCGATCTTAATACAAATTTGCGTCAAAAAGCAACGTCAACTTTTGAGCAAGACTTTTTCAAATTGCTCAATAACAGTGTTTTTGGTAAAACGTTAGAAAACAACCGCAAGAAGGTCCATGTTGAGTTGATAAATCAATGGAATGATCAAAACAATAGAACTAAAAAAAGAAATAACGCAGAAAAATTAATCGCGAGTCCAAACTTTCACAGTGCTTCAGTTTTTACGGAAAGTTTGGTTGCGATTCAATTAAAGCCTAATCGTATAGTATTGGATAAGCCACTGTATATCGGATTTACAGTTTTGGAATTATCAAAATCACATATGTATGATTTTCACTATTCTATATTTAAACCATTTTACAGGGACCGCTTGACGATGTGTTATACTGATACAGACAGCTTTATTTATCACATCCAAACCAAAATTTTTTATCAAGATGTGAAAAATACGTTTTTGGAGTATTTTGATACCAGTAACTTTTCTGTTGATAATTATCACAAATTACCAATAATTAACAAAAAAGTACCAGGACTTTTCAAAGATGAAATGGGTGGAAAAATAATCACTGAATATGTAGGATTACGCTCTAAATTATATTGTATAAAAAATACTGACACTGAAATTAAAAAGGCTAAGGGAGTAAAATCATGTGTTGTTCGAGATCTTAGTATCTTAGATTATACAAACACATTGCTTACATCAAATACACTACGCAAGAAAAACATATTGTTTAAAAGTATAAAACATGAAATATTTACACGTTCTGTAAACAAAATTGCGCTTTCTAGTAGCGACGATAAACGATTTATTTCGCAAGATAAAAAATCAAGCAGAGCTTGGGGTCATATTTCAATTCTTGGGGTCTAATCTAATGTAAGTAGCTTAAGATTATCTGTAAGATGAAATAAATATGTAATATAATAATAATAATAATAATGTTATAATAATAATGTAAAGTGAACCTTAAGTAAGAATATAGTGAATAAACGAATTTCATTTAGAATACTTGTTGTTTTTATTTTATTTTACGAGCCTTAACATCTAGCTTAAGTTAATAATGCAAAATCAATTTAATGTTTGTGAAAAATTTTGTGTACGCTATTCCTGTAATCTACGTAGATACTTCAAATTCACTAACGCAGCATAAACTTTTAACACCGACGCAGGTGCACTGACATGTCACTACATGATTTTGCACATTCGACAAACATTGAATAAAATTCATCATGCCCTGCTCATTATACCCTGTTCGAGCGTCGCAGTTAACACACATATTCACATACTTTCAAGTCGACTTAAGACGTAAGTTTTGAACTTTTATTCGTTTATTTCTATTTACTCGATATTATCCATAAAAATGACCCTAATAGTTTTCTATTTTGTTTCAGATTATGACAGACATTGTAATAAATAATAACAGTGAGACTCAAGATGGACTTTTTGGAATTAATACCCAAGACCTTCTTTTCCACTGTGCGCAGAATCCATTAGAAGGCTTTGACGAAATTTTTCCAATCACTAATCAGAAGAAATCGTCTCCAAAACGTCCAAAACGGAAAACAAAGAAGACACCTGGTGAAACTAAGAATCTTCGCAATAGTATGCGGCGATCATCATTTGTTTTAAACCGTGAAGCATACAAAGGGAGACGTTTGATTCAGATCAAAATAATAGACATTAGTGGTGATAACAGTGACACTGAAAGTGATGTTGTAATATCGGCTCAATATATAGTAAAAGATTTTACGGACAGAATATTAGATCAAACCGAAAGAGTGATTAAAAATATATCTGAAAATATAATAAGTGATTCTGACTGATGAGACGCATAATTGAATAAAATTATTTTTAAATAGATCAGTTAAATTAAATTAGAAGTGATTCTTAAGATGTTTAATCAAATCAGTAAGTAGTATCTCCCTGAATGCATTGTACTATTTAATTCATTAAATTTAAGATATGTTTTAATTTTCGATATTATATTAAAAACCTATTCAAATATCTGCTGTATTTTTATTCCTAAATACTCACCACTTTAATTCGTTAAAATATAATTTGGTAGAATAAAACAACAACCAGTTTAGGCAATAATTATTTTATTTTATTTAAAACATTAAATTAAATTCTTAGCTTACATTGAATAAATGTATATTATTATTATCATACCACTTTTTTAAGCACAATACATTTTTTAATGCACACATTTTCGTGTGTTGTACACAATTTAAATTTATATTAGGTTTTTCATAGTCGTGATATAATTTTAAAAAATTAGGACATCCTTTTTCTCCCACATCTATTATTTCACAGTTCTCACAAAGGCCTTTGATCCACATAACTTTCTCAGTTCCTTTTGTTAACACTTTTTTCTTATTCAAATATGGTATTATAATTCTTTTGAATTCCCTGTAGTCAATGTGGCCTTCACTCCAGAAATATCCTCGATTTGCTTCTATCCACCGCACTTGTTTCTTTTCTTCGATCGATAAGTTTTTAAATGGATAGGGGGGCTTGACAAGAAAGGTTTGGGTATTTTCTTCGTTTAAAATAGACAATTCTTTTATAATAAAATTATTTTGTGTATCTTTGAATCCTTGTACATCCACGAATATATATTTTATTCTGCAAGGATTCATATTTTAAGATATTTTTTTTACTATATTACTCAACGGTCTGTACTCGATGATGGAATCGTTTAAAATAAGACAATATGCAGCTGTCTGATCAGGTATTTCTGAATGACATTCAAGTTCCACACGTACGCTAACTACAGGACCTGACTTAAGGTTTTCGCTTTGTCTAGAGCAATCGATTACAAACAGCGGTGCTTTTTCTTTGAATTCAGAAGTACTTAGCAGTGGTTCACTTCTGCGTCCATAATAAGATGTCTGAAACCTGACATATTGCTCATACAATAATGAATATTTATGATCATCAAGACTAATATTCAAGTTTTCATATGGAAAATAGTTAGAGTTAAGATATACTTTGACATCTCTTAAATAACAAGGGTCGAATTTTGATATATCGCGATCAGCTAAATTTTTTCTATTTGTTTGTAAGCCTATGATTACATATCTTGGCTTTTCAATCTGTGAGGACGTTTTAATTGACCAAGTATGCTTAGTTGTTGTAGGTAATAAGGGATACTCATATAAATCCCAATTTCTAAAAGCCAAATATAGAGAACGATCCTTTTCCAATAACTTTAGTAAATTAACTTTTTCTTTATCTGATACCTTGACGTGTGGAACGCGCCAAACTAACTTATTTATTATTATATCTTCAAGAACCTCACCAGATGGAACTTTCAAAGAATTCAAATTTGTATTACTGCGTAATAATATCAGTTCATGTTTACAATTCATAATTATTTTCTTATAATCTTCAGCAAAGCCCAAAATATTACTAAGAGGTATTGAGGCAGAAAAACTATTTCCATGGGTTGTTTTTGTTCCATTTATATCCCAACCCCAAGCTTTTGCTATCTTAGCTTCATTTTCATTAAATGATACTAAACTCTTCATTGTTGTAGTCATTCCAGCATTTTTGATTCTATCTATTTCAACTCCATTTAGTTCATAACGAATATCTTGAAAAAGAAACAGTAATGGATTGTTTGTGAATTCCACAGCAGTAACTTTTAGTTTTGTATCCTTCTTTATGATGTTTACTGTTCCTTCTAAATAAAGGGTACTTGCTGATGGTAGTATGTATAAATCCTGCTGATTGATAGGTATGCGGATTTCATCATTCCTGTTAAAACTTGTTACGTAAGGTTTATATGAATGATATTCGATACCGTCTATGGTGTTATCGTATGCTGGTGAACTTGTTATATCCAAAATGTTCATTTTAATAGACCAATTAATTTCAGGAACTTTTTATTTTCCCTGGTCAATTTAATTTTTTTCTTAGTTGTTCCTTTTCGGATTGTTCGATGAGTACTGATGTGTTTCATTATTGAATTACTACTTTTATTGAAGTCGATCATCTTTTCCTGATATGCAAATATAATTGAACTTCTTCACCGCGTAGATTTATTAAATTATTATTAATATCTAATAATCTAATATTAATAGTGCTGACGTCAATTTGATTGACAGGAAAATAAATTATATTCTTTGGCACTTCTATTATTCGGTATCCTGGAGGCACGTTAGGAGCAAATTCATAAAGAATATGGCTTGGTTTTCCATTAATATATGATCCGCTCACTATATCACATTCGACTCTTACCACTGTTGTCGATAAAATGTTAACTGGGAGTTGCGACTCGTGTATTATATTGGCTTTAAGAGTTTTATTACCAAATCCTAGTAAAGTTCCTGGAGAATTAGCTTTTTCAAAATGGATATCTTTAGAGCAGAAGATAAACGATTTCAACGTGTTATTATTGCAAAATAAATTAAAAGCGACTCCTTTTTTTACGTTTGACTTTAGATAATCAGAAATATCTTGCAGTTCGTAAGTGCCTTCTGGTATGTCTACGACTTCGTTATTGTCATAATAATATTTATTATTTCTGTTATCAATGTTAGGTATTGAATTGAATGTTGAGAAATATAACAGAGCACACTCGTATTCATCATCAAATTGTAAAGCTGGATAATAGGTAGTGGATAAAATAGAGGTGTTGCCTGTTATTGACAGCGTGAAAGACATTTTAGAAATGATGGTAATAAAAACACGTTTATAAATATATAGTCACAATACTTTATTAGAACATTTTATACAAATAGTATTAGCATAACATTTTTTCCAAAATTCACTTAGGAACTTTAAACATAAATGACCACAATTAGATGTATTAAAACGTTGATATCTACAATAATTGTATGTTATATTAAATTTTAAATATCTTATTAACTCAATTGGTGGCTTTAAATCACCAAAGCTATCAAAATACTCGCAATAGTTAAAATGTTTTACATAGGCTACCCAATGGGTTCCTTCATTCTCTGAGCTATCTAAATTAACAATCGCACACTCAATGTCCTTAGGCTTTGGCGGCAATTCATTTCTCATGAAAACACCTCTAAAGTAAGGTATGTGTTTAGTAGCATACTCTAATATGTCTATATCAGTGAGAGCACGCTTGGGTAACCTTTCTATTAGTTTTTTGAACTATTTACAAAAAGACCATTGCCTTTTTTATATGGTTTTATATATAAGCCTTTTCCTAAGGCGATACTTTCCATCGTTTTATTATGACGTTGGGCTTCTTCCAAATTCTTTTTAGCTGCTTTATGATCATTTACAGCTTTAGTAATACCTGCTGCACCTCCAACCAATGCACCTAGAGCAGACAGTCCTGCGAATATTGGTATAAGTGGTAAAATACCACCTGTTTTTGGTAACGGTATTACACGAGGCAGACACACTCCTTTTTTATTTTTTATCAGTTTTTTCGCAGCTGAATATGCAGCTTTAATAGCTCTAGAATTGCTTTTTGGTTTTAATTTTTTCAGTCGTTTATGTATTGTAGAGACGATCGATTTAAATGTTCTCACGCCAGCACCATGCTTCATTTTGGTTTTCATCACTTTGCTCACAAGCCACGAAGAGAGTTTTTCTCCTCTTCCTGCATTTTTCGATTTCATCCGTTGCTTTGCCATATTTAATAATTCTAAATCAGCTCTGTGTCGATCTTCCAATTTATTTGAATTATCGTATGCTATATCGTGTCTCATGCAAGCATTATCAAGCTCATTAACTCCTTGATCACCTCTCAATAATCGTTTTCTTAATCTGGTACCAGGTCCACAGTAATTGTACCCAGGTAAATGCAATTCAAATGGTAAGTTATTTATGATGCTGTTAACGAGTCCACCACCATGCATAGCTGAGTTATAAATGAGATAAAATATCTAAATAGACTTAATTTTATATACTTAGGTATGTAACTCTATAGAAAAGATAATCATACAATTGCTCGTTTTTCAATCCAACTGTTTTCAGTACTAGGTAGACCTAACCACTTTACGAATAATTTATTACCTTTTTTTCTTATAACCTTTTCAATTAGATACACATTAGGACACTTAGTTTTTTGAAGTTCTTGTTCATAAAAACTTCCTAAAATTGGTTGATAGTGTAGATCTTCTATGGAATAAGTGATAGGTTTAGAACCATGAACTTTTTTAATCAAAAACAATTCCGTAGACCAGTTTGGGGTGTATCCTTTTTCAAAGTTACCTTTATATTTACTTATACGAACATGGTCACCAACTTCTAATTTTCTGGTCTTTGACAGACAATTAATTTCCTGTGATTTGATTATATTTCTCAATACTTCACTTTGGTTTGATTGGTTAACATCGTTTGGTTTATATTTTATTGTTCGATGTATTGTGTTATTGTATGTTGCCATAACACTTTCTAAAAGCTTTCCAATCCATTTATAACTACCATTCAAACTAAAATTTTTATACAACTTGTTCTTGAGAGTTTTGATTAGTCTTTCTACTATAGAAGCCTTTTTTATGGAATATGTAGAGTAATGATTAATTTTATTTTTTAGCATAACTTTTTTAAATTCATCGTTATAAAATTCTGTGCCCATGTCAGTTTGTAAGTTAACTGGCTTTCGATAATTTTTAAATAATAGCGAACTAAATGCATTTGCTATTTCGGATTTAGTCTTCGTTTTAACAGGGATAGCCCAGGAAAATTTAGAAAAACAATCTATTACAACAAAAATATACCTATATCCATTATTACAACTTTTTATATTTTGAAAATCCATAAGATCAGCTTGCCATAAATCATCAATTCCTCTTAATATTACAGATCGTCGAACAAAGTTTTTACGAGCTGTTTTATGAATTTCATTTACTATTTGTAGCTTACTCATTTCTTTGATTTAATGATTTGGTCTAATTCAGCCTTTGTATAATAATCTGCTTTTAAATTCTCAATGCCTTTTTTAACATCTGCTTTTAAATCGTTGAATATTATATCGACTTCTTGTTTTTTTACAAACAATTGAGATTGGCTGTCTACGTATTCCTTGTTCACAGCATCGGTATTTTTCAATGGAATTGTAATCCCAGTCAACCTTGTATTTTGTAAATCGAACTCTCCGGTTTCAGTTCGCATCAAGACTTTATCAAAATTTTCTAAAAAGTCTGGTTAACGCAATCGTTTATGAATATGATGTCCTAACTTATCCATTATTGTGAACTGATGGGTGTTGTTGACAAAGATCAAATGATACTATTTTTAGAAATGTATGCTATTTATTAAGGTATAATGTTGCTTTCGCGCAGTTCTTCTATAATAGATATTATTTAATTATCTAACCCAGTGTTACCAGCATCTTTTGAAGCAATCAATAGTTTTAATCTTTCAACCAGTTCATTAGGATTGTCCCAGTAAACGTAGTCAACATTTTTCTTCCACTGTTTCAACAGAGGTAGTCCTTTTCCTTGATGAAGTAAATCAGGTTGACTACTGTCAGTGCTCGCTGAAACTTTACGCAACTTAAATAGCGGTTTTATTATATTCAAGTATTTTCGACCTCTGTTACTTCTGATTGGTTTATTTGGATCGAATTCTCTTCGGTGCACATTTGTTTCTAGTAACATTATTTTATAATGTCTCAAATCTTCATCAGTTATTGCAGATATATTAGGTACTTTTTTAAACAGAAGTTCCTTTATACCAGGAGTATATTTGTACTTGTTTGCACCAACTTGAATATAATCATCAAAAAGAGTTACACGCGAAGATCCCATCATGTGTTTACCTCGTTCATTTCTCACGCCAAACGGAACATCTTGTAAAGTTTTGGAAGACATGGACCACGAAGAAATTTCTTGATCACTTGAACCTGATTGCACTGATTTAAATGATTCCTCATTTTCTTCATTATCAGATTTTTCTGAATTCTCATAGCTTTCATCTGAATCATTAGAGTCTCTTGGACTAAATACGTCGAACTCGATGTTAGAATCTCTCTTAAGAGTTTTGTCCTTGTCTAATGGACTTGAAGTTTCAAATTGTACTCCTTTAGTTTGGGAACACGTTTTAGATTTTTCCACCATTTCATTAAGAGGACTTGTAATTGGTTTAAAAACAGATTCCAAAATACTATTGTTTTCCATTTCAATATCTCGCATCTTTTTAACCTTATTTTTAACAGCTGCCGCAGCCTTTACAATTTGTCTCTTTAGATTTTTTTCCATATCTTTAAATTGAATTTCAATTGATTGAACTATTGTCAGTGTTCTCACGAAAGTGATAACATATGTTTTTACTTCAGCTATTTATAGTAGGCTAGCAATAGAGTATAATCAGAAATACAATCGTGTTATATTGGCGAATACTCGCCTACAAATTGGACACTTATTACCAATGGAAAAAGCACACTTTGCACAAGCCGCAGCATGACCACAAGGTAAAAAACAAGTGTTAAGCTCTTCTTCTAAACAAATTTTACAGATTATTGAAGATGATGTATTTACTATCAAAGGTAGATCATCCAGTGGAGTCTGTTGGCAATTTTTTTTAATTTCTTCGTATACATAATTTTTCATGCTCTTAACGTAGTCTTTTCCTTTCATTACTAAAACATACGGACATGACTGGAACCAGCGCGCGTGCTCTACCCATGGTTGATCTTCGGAGTTCCAGTCTTTAAGCCTTCCATCGCAGTAAAAACAAATAACTCTGTCGTCACAGCCTGCATAAAAAAATCCTGCTTCAGCCATTTCTTGTGGTTTTTGTGTTAATCCTCGAGGCCAGGTATCGAAACTTCTTAAACGTTTGTATACAGTGGAGTATATACGGTTCACAGGATTATTAAACATGATTTCTATATTTAATTATTAAGTTTACTGCTATTAGCTGTTTACTTTTCAACACCTCGACAAGCATTGACATATTTACGACATACATACTAATGAAACACAACAAACGTATCGAATTTCTTTCGGTAACATCCTTTGTTTTTTTCACAATCCTTGTTAATCACTACATAACTGTAGGGTTCTTTCCATATATTTGCACACATTTCTCTAAATTCCTGCCACGTCATATCTGTATTGACGTGTTCATCATAAATATGTCTCATATTTATATCATCTTGCTTAAAGAGAACAATTAAATTTGCATTATCTCTCACTAACTGTTTTGGTATTTTGCTATAAGTCTGATTTAGATAAAAACAGTCTATATATTTATGTCTTCCCATTGCAAAATAGTCGCGCATATTATTTTGATTCTCACACGCTACGTCATCGAATATAATTATTGAGTTACATTTTGCTGCCTCTGGAGTAAGAACTTCTTCATTTTCATGATACTTAGAAAAAGTAACACCAGGAACCATTTGTAATACCTGTTCCAAATACATGTATCTCGGTTGATAAAGAGTTTTTGAATAAACATAAACATTTTTAAATTGCAAACCATTTTCATGTAAGATGAGTCCGATAGCCAAATTAGTTTTTCCACAGTTCGACGGGCCACATATTATACATCGTATTGTATTTGGTAAAAGCTTTCCATGACGAAAACTGCGTTTTTCAGAATTAATATTTATATTTTCGAATTTTAATGATATTGGCTGCTTAACGAACTTCATTGCAAGAGCGCTTTTCGCAGAATGATAAGTAATGTTTAGTAACCACATTAATAAACATTATAATTTTCACCGGCGGCTTTGAGAGTTCTAAAACATGTTGATCAAAATTATTACACCGGAAGCTTTGAGAGTTCTAAAACACAAGTGGCGAGAGATAATCAATTTTTAGTTATTGGGTGTTCTACTCCAGCCACATCTGTTGATTAAACGATATACCCAACTGCAACAAGTGAGCGCAGCAAGCGGAGCGAACGCAGTTGGGTATATCGTTTAATCAACAGATGTGGTTGGAGTAGAACACCCAATAACCACCTACTCTTAATGTCATTTTTAGCTAAATTATTTGTCATAGAATAAGAGATTGCATTCCCGGTAGCACTTGATCACTATCTCACCTGATGTTAACTGATGATGCGATCGATGATGGAGCGTGCTTACCCAGAAGATACCTATTCACTCGCGATTTGAAGGCCCCCATATTGTACTTAACCGGAAACACAGACTCAGGCAGGGTATTCCATTCCTTGGCGGTTCGTATGATGAACGAAGTAGCAAATCGCTTCGTTCCGGTAGATGGTATATCCACCATAAATCGGTGGCGCCTTTTAGTGTCTCTGGATGTCCAATTATAAAATGGGGATGGTGGAATCAAATCATGCAGTTCCATTGCACACTCTCCAAATGTATCCGATAGAAAACCGATAAGCAAGCGACTTTGCGGCGATGCGCGAGACTCTGGAGTCTCTTGCTTACTATATAGTAAGGTCGTCGCTGATGAGTTTCTTGGCTCTTCTCTCAATAGCTTCCAGTGTCTCCAGCTGGTATTTGGCAGAACCATCCCAAAGGTGAGAACAGTACTCCATACACGACCGGACTTGTGCTTGGTAAGTAAATTAGAATCACTTCCTGACGTTCCATTGGACAAATTTGGTACTAATGTGTCCTATTACGCAGTAACTATTATATAATCTGTGCTTATAAGTTATAGGTACTTGCGTATCTTCGGTGACAACGTACCATCGAGCTGACCTGCCCCCCTAGACAAAATCCAATTTCTGTTTCCAGTCACGCTAACGCAAGTCTAAATGTATGGAATGACATTTATGTTTCCGCAACAAAGATGTCATTCTCATACATTTTGAAGTTGCGTTAGCGTGAATGTAAACAGAAATCGGAATTTGTCTAGGCCCCCTGATGATTTAATTGAGCCGGGCTGTAGGAACTGGAACTTCGTAATGGCAAATTCTAGGACTATCTGAATCTGGGCTGGTATGAATTGTTATCATTAAAACATGACCACGTCTTTACAAAAAGCTTTTGTATAGCAAAGTATTTAACAAGAATTTTATTTATGTAATGCATTTATTTAAGTTTATTTTTCAGTATCACAAGGCCTAGCGCGCACAGTGGTTGCGGTGCCTAAGCCGTGCCTTTATTCTAATTATGTTGTTTATAGTTACATATTCTGTGAAGAATGAAGTGTCATCTATAGAAGTGCGCGCATTGCGGTGATTTTTTTAGTAATACAGTTAATTCTATCGTGCGGTAGATGTACCGCCTGACTTGCTACCAAGAAGTAGCATTCCAACTCAACTCAAGGAGAAATAAAATTGCCGCCATTACCTTACGGTGCTCCGGCAGTACACAGCCCTTGCGAGTCAGACCATTCTACTAGACCTAGCATGTTTACAATCTTCGACCACATCATCGCTTACCACCAGGCGAGATAGAGGTCAAACGCTAGCCTAGCAGATAATTATAAATAACTAAAAGTGCCCCTCGGCTTCGCCCGCGTTAAAGACTTCTTATATTTACTTAAAACCTTTCTATTATAAAAGACATCAAAGAAGTAAAAGCCAAAACGGTAAAACTTTTAACCCCCGTTTCATCTCCTTAAGGAATGAATTTTGAAAAATCCTTTCTTAGCGGATACCTACGTTATAATAACTATCTGCATACCAAATTTCAACGCAATCCGAAACAATATTGATTTCAGACTTTGTTACCCCACTTCAGCCTTTTAGGCGTGGCATTTCAAAAGTCTGAAACACGTATTTACTTATTTATTTTTAAAAGTACTTGTGTGAAGTTTCGAATAGAAAAAACTATTTAATCTTGTTTCTCCGTACAAAGTTTGAACCCCCCTTCATCCCCTCAAGGGGTGAATTTTAGAAAATCATTTCTCAGAGGGAACTAACGTCGTAATAACTATCTGCATGCAAAATTTCAGTGCAATCCGAAAGAATATTGATTTCAGACTTTGTTACCCCACTTCACCCTTTTAGGGGTGGTATTTCAAAAAAGTCTGAAACACGTATTTACCTTATTTATTTACTGAAGTACTTGTGCGAAGTTTCGAAGAGAAAAGACTTATCTTATCTTGTTTCTCCATACAAACTTTGAACCCCAGTTTCATCCCCTTAAAGAGTGAATTTTGAAAATCCTTTCTTTGCGTATACCTACGTTATAATACCTATCTGCATGCCAAATTTCAGCGCAATCCGAAACAACATTGATTTCAGACTGTGTTACCCCACTTCACCCTTTAAGGGGTGGGATTTCGAAAAAGTCAGAATCACGTATTTACTTATTTATTTTTAAAAGTACTTGTGTGAAGTTTCGATTAGAAAAAGCATCTAATCTTGTTTCTCCATACAAACTTTGAACCCCCATTTCATCCCCTTAAGGGGTGAATTTTAGAAAATCATTTCTCAGAGGGAACTAACGTCATATTTCAAATGTTTTTTATTTGATAACGTCGTAACAACTATCTGCATGCTAAATTTCAGCGCAATCCGAAACAATATTTATTTTCAGACTTTGGTACCCAATTTCACCCTCTTAGAGGTAGAATTTCAAAAAAGCCTGAAACACATATTTACTTTTTTTTATTGAAGCACTTGTGTATAGTTTCGAATCGAATCTACTATCTAATCTTGTTTCTCCATACAAACTTTGAACCCCCATTTCATTCCCTAAAAGGATGAATTTTGGAAAATCCTTTCTTAGTACACCTTTACGTACTATGACAAATATACCCTCCAAATTTCAAGTCTCTACGACCAGCGGTTTAGGCTGTGCGTTGTCTGTAAATCAGTCAGTCAGTATGTCAGGACAAAGACTCTTATAGTATTAGATAGATTTATAATCGTACAAAACGAAAAACGGACTTCACGAGCCGCGATAGTCAAAGTACTGGCTAGTTATAATAATGTCATCTAAGTATATAAATTTGCTTATATTATTGATCTCCATATCTCCGGAGATAATTTTCTTTTATATCTCGATAAAATTTGAATGGGACCAAACGGGACGAATAATCTCTCAATCGAAAAAAATAATTTTTGAAATCGGTTATTCGGTCGATTTGACGGAGTTCTGAGGTAACAAACATAATAACAAATAAATTATAAGTAAAAAATATTTTTAAGAACAAGCTTTTATCTGGGACAATGAACTAAAATGTTAAAAATAAATTCTAGTAAGTATTTGGCGTGAAGGTACTTACCTACCTAATTTTTAAAAGCTTGAAGCACTACCCGTTTTTCAGGCTAGGTAATTACTATACTTCAGTGCCTTTGTTGTTTCAGTTGTTTTTAAAAATATTTTTTACTTATAATTTATTTTTAACTTTTTAGTAGGTAGGTATAGATACCGACTACCTACCTACTACCTAAGTATTTAAGAGAAGGCATGATGTTTTAAAATATTCCACGGATATTTGATGTGATTATGGGTAAAGTGCTCTTCAAGGAAAATCAATCGACTCAGTGGGGCTACGTTGCTTTATAACAGAAATGCCAAGGCTACCTTACAGCTTCATCATCAGATCCTGGCTATCATTTAAGTGTAAAGTGCTCCTCAAGACGAATCATTTGAGCCCAAACTCGGTAGAGTTACGTTGATTTATCACAGAGATGCCGTGGCCACCTTCCAGCTTCATCATCAGACCCTGGATATTATTTAAGTGTAAAGTTCTCTTCAAGACGAATCAATCGAGCCTAAACTCGGTAGAGTTACGTTGATTTATCACAGAGATGCCGTGGCCACCTTCCAGCTTTATCATCAGACCCTGGATATCATCTAGGTGAAAAGTTATCTTCAAGACGAATCAATCGAGCCCAAACTCGGTAGGGTTATGTTGATTTATCACAGAGATGCCGTGGCCACCTTCCAGCTTTATCATCAGACCCTGGATATCATCTAGGTGAAAAGTTCTCTTCAAGACAAATCAATCGAGCCCAAACTCGGTGGGGTTATGTTGTTTTATCATAGAGATGCCGTGGCCACCTTCCGTCTCCATCATCAGACCAGCTCCATGGTACCATATTATTGTATTGTCACCGAAGATACAAAAGTACACCAAATTTGAGTCCAATCTGACATCGGGAAGTGGGTCTAATTTAGCTTCCAAGATTCCACCCGAACAAACATAGTGACATACATACATACATACATTGCAAGTTAAATAAAAGCTTGTAAAAAAAGTCGAATTGAGAATCTTCTCCTTTTTGTAAAGTCGTTAAAAAAGGGGAAGTCAGTTTGTATATATTTTGTTTAGTTGTTACCTCCACGGTGAACGGCTCAACCGATATTGCTGAAATTTTGCACAGGAATAGCCAATATGGTACAACAGGAGGCGAAGCTAGTAAGTTTTTTTTATAAGTTTTTTTAATGTAATTGGTATGCACTAAAGAGGTATCCCATCCCAACCTAATACCATCTTTTTAGGGTTCGTACTAAAATGAAACAATGTTGTTAAAACAAATTTTAAATAATTTATTACAATAAGCTTATAAATAACGAATACTTACAAATATTTACCAACAACTTTGTCTGAAAACTCATCTTAAAATTAAAACATTAACACAGCCAAATAGTTTTAATGGAATGGAGTTTTTGGTAGAAATTACACATGCAAGTACTATTATTTATTTTATTATACCTACCATTTTTTCTATATTATAAAATACTGACAATAAGGCTTAGCGCGCACGGGTGACAGTTGTTGCCGTGACTGTTTCGTCACTCTTATCAAGTCCGTGGAAATTTATGGAGATGCGCGCATATTACGACGTGACAACTGGGTGACTCTTTTTGATTGAATGTATGTTTCTGTTACATTATTTATTTTTGTAATTTACTTCGTGTCCAATCCGCTTAGGTCCATCTGAAAATCAGCGTTCCGGTTAAAACCTGAACATATGTGCTGAGATGGTCCTGTTCAGCACACACACACACAAATAGCTAAGTTTTATTATGTATGATTTTTGTTTTATATAGTACTAGGTTTAAGTTTTTGGTTTATTTCTTTAAATACCTACGTTTTTTAGTGTGTAGCTGAATAAATGCATTTCATTTCATTTACATTTATGTACGCCGGTACGACCGGCGAACAAGCCCGTGACGAAACTGTCAGATTTTCATAGAAGCGCGCGCACGAGCGACAAAATTGTCACTCTCCGAGTCGTTCGGTCGCTTTTGCATTCTCGACTTCGAGAGCTCGCACGAACAAGTAACTTTTGTATGCACGTAAAATGGTAAAATGTTTATCACTGTCACCCTTCGTGAGCACAATCCACTTTGGAAAGGTGACGTGACAATGACAAAAACTTAATGTCATGTAATGCTAACCTTAAGGCGTTATGCCGCATAACGCCTTAGGCGTCCATTACACGATAGGTTTTGCTGTCAGTTTGCTCACAGTCACGGCTGTGACTGATGGATAACTGATAGTGTAATGGGTTGACTGACGGTGACTGACCGATATTTACATACTTTGATTTGCTGCATGAGCAACGATCAGTCATGACTTTTGGTTTTGAATGATGGATTACCTACCGTGTAATGGACGCCTGTTAGGCCTGTGAATGACAGCGTTCATAGCAATTTTAGACAGCGACACTTACATGACTGTCACCTCTTCCACAGAATAATGAATAGTACAACCTCTTTGTAACTAATTTCTACTATAGTCTGGCCATAACTGCTGTACACTCCCTGAGGTATGCGCGCGGCGAGACTGGGGGGACGCGCGGTATGCGCGCGGCGAGACGGGGGGGACGCGCTCCGTCAGTCTGCCGTCAACGCTCTTTTTTCAGACTATACATGTGCAGCGCAGCGTCGCTTGCGTTAAAAAATACCCATAAAAAGTATCGTTCCAGGTTATACTCTGTATGTGTGCTGAATTTCATACAACTCCGTTAAGCCTTGTTGCCCGTGATTGAGTGACAATGACAAGCATACACTTAAACATAACTTTCACAATAATAATATTAGTAGGATAGATACATTCAATCTTCTGTTACACCATAATTATTAGCTACTCGTAAGTTACAAACACAATTAAAATGTGTTACAATGGGCAGTAGTATCGCTAAAAGCGATATCTTCTAGACAACCTTTAGATGGAGAGTTTCAAACATTTTTTATAGAGATAGGATAAAGTAAGTAGGTTTTACCCGTCCTGTACCCTTAGTACCAGTTTTCATCGTAAACGCTTTTGACAGATCTCACATAGTTTTCGACTTTTTCTGGCTTCCTGATTGGTCTAAATTTAGTGAAGTGTGATTACCACTAGAGGCGCTTTACTGTTTTTCATACAAAATTTGTTCGAAATACGATATCAAGTTTGGTATGAAAACTCGTACTAAGGGTACTAAACATAACTATAGCAACATGCCAACGATGCGATCAATTATAATTTTTTTTTAGTTCGATGACACCATTGGCGGATAAGGTTAGGTGTAGTCGAACAAACCTTAAGCCTCCAGTTATGTTGTTAACTTACCTTACCTGAACTAAATATTTACGAGTTGTAATTTATAGTATTATTTTTTTAACCTTTCTTTAATTTTACTCATTGTCCCCAGAAGCTTTTAAGTTTTGTGCCCGCTGTGACTCCATCAGTAAAATCTGCAGTTCAGAATAAATTCTTTCTAGCATGAGCAGCCTCGGTTTTGTGTACTGAAACAAAAGCGCAATTAATAAGGCTCAGCTAAGCTTGTGTAATGAAAAATGTTTCATTACACAACTATATTTCATTACACAACTGAATCAAAGTAAAAAATATTGCTGGTGGCGCATTAAAAAGATAAACTGCCTACCAGCAGAAGAATTAACAATCAAACATAACAAAAGAACAAATCAAGGAGAAAACCTGCCACTATAACCTTACGGTGTTCTGGCAGCACACAGCCCTCGAGAGTCATACCGTTCTAGGCCTAGCATGTTCACCTTCTTCAACCACATCATTACCACCAGGCAATATAGTGGTCAAACGCTATCAGATAGAGAAAAGAAACTGACATTCACATATACTACGTATCAACATCAGCAATGTGTTAATTACTGTTGGTGTTAATTACTGTTGATGTTACTTACATGTTATTCATTTTGAGTATAATTTTTAGTGGTAGGACTTCTGCTAGTCCGTCTTGGGTGGTACTACCACTTTTTAGGGTTCCGTAGCCGAATGGCAAAAAACGGAACCCTTATAGATTCGCCATGTCTGTCTGTCTGTCTGTCCGTCCGTATGTCACATCCATTTTATTCCGAAACTGTTAGGACTACAGAATTGAAACTTGGTAAGTAGATGTATTCTGTAAACCGCTTTCCGATTTTTATACAAAAATAAAAAATATAAAAGTTTAAGGAGGGCATCCGATACATGGAACTGGAACAAAAAATTCTGTCTATCCAGAAGTTTGCATACTCCTGCATCTGTAATAGGTAGACGTCATTGCTTACCATTTGGGGAGCGTTCTGCTTTCCTGTTACCTTATATCATATAACTACATATATTTATCACATAAATGTATATATTTTATGGTAATGAGAGTAAAGACAGCTAGTTAAAACAATAAAATTATTAAGGGCCAGTTTCACCAGTTCCTGATAATGCGTTAGATAGTTATCTGACACACATCATCATCATCATCATCAGCCCGTGTCAGTCCACTGCTGGACGTAAGCCTCTCCCAAGATGCGCCACTGAGCCCGATCTTCGGCTTTTCTTGTCCATCTGACACACGACGCCATATAAAAGCTGTTAAATCTCTGTCAGATTTGTTCATATTAGCGCTATCGGGAACCGATGAAACTCCCTAAGACGTGTACCTAAATGTACTCTTTGTGTACCTTAAATATTAAAGACTACAAGCTGTGCCCTGTGTGTACCCGCATCAAAAAATATGTTTTGTACAAAATTGTAAGAAATATGTTCAAGTTATTTGATGGTAGAAGAGGTAACAAACAAATATACACTCTTCACTTCATATTCACGTTTATAATAATAATCTCAAGTTCATAATTTTACCTTGAATAAAGGAACAAGTTTGATAGCCTCAGATTCTGATTCATTCGGATTGCTAGGCTTCACCAGGATTGTGAGAAAGTACAGCACCCGACTCTGAAATAACAAGAATATTTATCAGCGACTGGAATACAAATTCTAAGTGATGCTTAGTGAAAGTCTTGCTTTATTTTTAACCAACATCAAAGGTACAGGTTGTCAATTTGACTACTGTCTAAAAATGTAGTTGTTTGTTTTTTATGTTTATTACTTCAGAACTCTGCCATTTAATATCTGATTTGGAAAAATTCCTTTTTTTGTTTGAAGGTACACTTCGCATTTGGTCCCATTATAAATTTATCAAAATCTGATAGAAATAAACACCTCAAACTTGCTACTCAAAATGACTAGCAAAGCATTTAAAGTAGTATTCTTTTAGATTTTGTTGTACAATCTTAAGTTTTTTTGAGATAAAGTAAAAGAATAACCGGCCAAGTGCGTGTCGGGCCACGTGCAGCCAGGTTCCGTAGTAGCCCATTATTCAATACATGTCTTTACCCATTATAAACAAGCAACTAGGTACTTCGTCTTTGTCACTTTAAAGGATTTATTCTAAGAATTTTGTATTTGATACAAAATTATCCAACACCCAAGTTCAACGACTATAACTGCTAAACTAATAAAGTTATCTTAACCGCTATAGTTTTCCTTTAAAGTTCATGAAATGCACTGTTATCACGAATTATCTGTTATCACAGACAGACAGAGAGACAGACGGACATGACGAAACTATAAGGGTTCCTTGTCAGGACTACGGAACCCTAAAAAGCAATATTGTGTGCTTTTATTGGATACTCCTACCAAATAAATTGAGCGTAGTTTCCAACGAATTCTCCTATAAATAGCAGTGCTGATACTCACAATATTCAGTCATCTCGTGACCACGATCAACGCAACTTGGACGAAAGGTCGAGTTAAATAAAAATTAATGTTTTAAGCGCGATAAGTCCCGTATAAATGATGGTTAACTTTAATTCATCATCATCATCAGCCAGTGTCAGTCCACTGCTGGACGTAGGACTCTCCCAAGATGCGTCACTGAGCCCGAATAACTTATATAACTTTGATTTCCTCTATACAATACATTTCAGCCAAATCAGTGGAGCCATTTAATCTCTAAAATACACTTATGCATTTATAATATAGGTGTTGATTAGGCAAATTCTTACCGATTTAACAACTTCATTAATGATAACATCATCAATACTGTACCACGGTATAAAGTTGTCTTCTCTACCGCATACATACTTCACAGAGCTTTGAATGCCCACTGTTGGGATCACTAAGGCAGTTTCTGGAATTTACAGTTTCTTCATTTATTTAAGAGCAACATAACTAAGTTCATAACTAAGCTATGGGCTATATAAAATGTATCTCTGAAAGATCTAATTCAATATGAAGTCATCTGACAGACAACCAAAGTTATCTGGAACTCAACGAATTAACTACCTGAAAACAAATTAACTACCTGAAGTGGCCATGGGCTGGTCACATCTGTTGTAGAAACGATAACTGTGGAGGTAGATGTGTTCTAGAGTGGAGACCACAGATTGGTAAACTAAGAGTAGGATGCCCTCCAGCTAAGTGAAGCATTAATATATGCAAGCTGGCTGGCAGCAGTCAGAGTGGACGGACACCGGCTGATAATGATGAATGATGAGACTCTGTTACCCCATTTCACCCTCTTAGGAGTTGAATTTCGAAAAAGCCTGCAATACGTTATTATTTATTAATATACTGAAGCACTTGTGCGAAGTTTCGAATAGAAAAAACTATCTAATCTTGGTTTTCCATACAATACCAATACATACAGTACCCTTACGTACTAAGACAAATTTACCCTCCAAATTTCAAGTCTCTACAACCAGCGGTTTAGGCTGTGCGTTGTCTGACAGTCAGTCAGTCATGTATGTCAGGACAAAGATTCTTATAGTATTAGATTTATACATGATGTTAATTCTTACAGTGTAGAAATGGACTTACACCTGTAATCACAAACAATACTGGGAGGTCTCGCAATGCTCACAAAATTTGTGTGTTACAAATACATAGGGTCATTCAAACAAATACATTATTGACAATGCTTTGTGAAATCCACCATTAGCTTTGTAAATCAATATGATTATTACCCACCGTATAGAAGAGGACTTACACCCATACTCATAAACAATACTATGAGAGATAATTGATGATGATTTGCAGTGCTTGCAAATACATAGGGTCATTTAAACCAATATAACACTGTTGACAATGCTCAGGTGAAGTCCATCATTATGCATTTTTCAACCGACTTCCAAAAAGGAGGAGGTTCGTAAGTCATCTGTATGTTTATTTTATAATTTTTTAACTTGATAACTCCGTCAATTGTGAACCGATTTGAATGATTCTTTTTTTAATTGGTTAATCGATAGGGTACATTCATAAGTATTTCTAGAGATATGACGATAAACGTCTCAAACTTACTACTAGAACTGACTCGCAGGGCATGGAAGTCAGTTGTTTAAGTTTTTAAGCTCTTCATTATTTTAATAATCTTTTTAAAACAGGTGTTAGTGCTATTGTTAGCTTTGAAAAGAAAGATGATACATAATTAGATCCAGTATTAGCATATAAAAATGAACTGATATAAAAATATTAAAAAGTAGTTGCACTGTATTTTTTTCAACATGTCAATCACATCATCACTAACACTTCTGTGATCTTAATAATTTACTTACTTGCAATCAAACCATACAAAACATATTTACAAATTATTTAGAGGATTACAAACCTGATTGCACACTATGGGTGATCCAGAAGAAAACCAAGAAAGAAAATGTTATAAAAATAACAACAACGGCTGTTACATTTATCCTCACGAAACTGAATGCAATAATATTAAATAATACAGCTAGGAATAGAGATGACTTTGCCCAAGAATGGTGTGATTTCTCATTTTTGTACGATATTGTGAAAATCCTCGATTTTGGAGAATCATTCTTAGAATCAACCTTGAGTGATAATTTAAAACCATTCACATTTTCGTAGTCTAACGTTTTCTCATTATTTTCCATATTATTTAGTTTTATGTAAATGAATAATCGTGATTTTATTAATGGTTTTTTTTTAATTTCATTATGGCTCCACACGATTAGTGTATTTAGCCACTGACAATTCTTCATGTTTTTATGAATCCAAGTCATAAAAATGGGTCAATGTCACATTTTAGGTCAAGTTCAAATCATAGTCTAGTTTCTTACGTAGTATTTATATTCTCTTCTCTTTGATTTAGTTCTAGTCTCATGTGGTAAAGATTTTCAGTAGGAAATCTTCAGTAAACTCGACATCTCTATAAAATTGAATAGAATCTCTCTATAGTAGAATGGAATTTTGGTGAGAACGCAAATAGCATGATTTTCAACGTTTGTGCTGTTTCTCTACACTTGCACATATTTTTCACGTTCCCGCTAAAACATCAACAAACAAAGGTCAAAGACATTCGCTCCCATAAACATATTGACAGTTGACATTGACAATTGAAAATATTACTGTTTCTATAGCATCATTTTCTTTGGTCTCTGTTTTTCTTCCAGTATTTTTATTTTATTCTTCATGCTTTCGGTACTCGACGTGGTTAAGTTAGAAATATACCTGGAACATAAATGTCACGTCACGTTCCGTTATACGCACTAAAATGTAAACTGTAATCAAACAAAAATTACCAAGTTATCCAAAAAGGACCAATATCCATCCACAGCGGATTACGCTGTGTTACGCGTGCTAAATATAAAAATGTTGCGGATTTAAATGTTGTCCATCAAATTAATTAATTAGTTTTTGTATAGTAGGTAATTAAGTCGTAGATAAGCAAGATAGTGGGTATTTTAATTTTTTTTGATATACCTACATGTTATGCAAGCGTTTGTCGACTACCTCACCCAATGCTAATAATAAATATCTATGCTACCAACCAGTAGTTACACTAGTAAGGTAGGTTAGGTAACGGTAATATAATCTATACTAATATTATAAAGAGAGAACATTTGTATTTTTGTATGTTTGTAATGATTTGGCTCAAAAACTACTGAACCGATTTAAAAAATTCTTTCACTAATACATAGAATGGACTTTCGGAATGAAAATAGGAAAATATAAATATATATTATCCCGTTTATATCATAGGTCCATTCGTGGAGACCTAATTTGCAACATAAGTCGGCAAAAAAACGGTCGAAAAAACACGTTTCTTACGAACGCTGCTTAATTGAAAATAGATAGAAGAATATTTTCTTTGCAAGACTTGTACAACTTAATAAGACCTACAAAAAAGTCCGCGACAGCATATGTCTATCTCTTAAGGTTGACTCACAGTAACCATTTTAATCTTAAAATTTTTGTTAAAAAATATTACATAACTTCCAAGGCTATTTTCAAGTATATAGTATTCATCCTTATCCAAATAATTACGTTAATTTGCTTGGCCACATATTATAGATTAAAATTGTCGTTTAAAGTATATAATTCGAATGAAAACTCTAGAAGATATCACGAATTTCACATACACGCATTGCAAAATTAATAAAATATTTGCAGTGAAACCACAGATTAGGTCATAGTTACTTCGAAAATATTATTATAAGCTTACCTATGCTGTAGATCCCCACCGATCACAATCAATTTGAAGTCAATATTGTATAATAATATGATCTATTGTTTAAAATAATAATAATAATGATCTATATATATAATATAATAATTTAAACCACCCCGACTGATCTATGTATAATCTTTTCATTAAAAGCATTCCAATGACTCTAAACACGACATTTAAAATCTGAGCTGTAAGTTGGTGAGGATTTGAGTATTCTGTAGAGTCCAGGAGATGTCCCAGCATCTGGTCAATGCTTCCATGTTCATACAATATCGTTGAAGAAGAAGATTTTCGAACTGATCAGACCTATGAAAGTTGATTTCATAGCGCAATTAACTAGAAAAAAGCTCATAGTTTTATAACGATTGATCGAATTTTCATGAATCAAAGCTAAGAAAACTCTCGATGAAGACATCTATCAAACAAATAAATAATAGTTAAAAAACTAAAAAAATACGCTTTTATAGAAAATCCAACTAAAAAATAGAAAATAAATTTTAATAAATTTGAATTAAAAATAGTGTAAGAAAAAATGATTTTATTGTAAAAAAAAAAGCGTGGGGTGCATGGTATCAATAGTTCCAAATATTTTATGAACAGATATGACTAGAAGGGTTATTTTGATAATATCCTGAAAAGCACCCCACTACATTGTGCGTCGGGGCACGCCGTAAGGTTACGGCGGCAGATCTTCTCCTTGGAGGTAAGCTACTTTTTGGTAGATTTAATGATCCCACTACCACTGTACGAAAACTCATGATTCATGAATGCACATAAAACTTTCATTGGTAGGTATATAGCTAGGATTAGAACCAACGACCGTCGGGTCAGAATCAGGGTAACTATCCTTTACGCCAAAAGGGCCGTCCAATATCACTACGTAAGTAAGTATAAAACAAAGTCCATCACTGCGTCTGTCTGTTTGATCGCAATAATCTCAATAGCTACTGAACGGATTATCATGCGGTTTTCACCAATAGCCAGAGTGTTTATGAGGAAGGTTTAGGTGCATAATTCGTTAAGGTTTTGTGTACATTGGATGAAATATGACGATGATTGTTAAATATGTTCATATTTTATATTCGATGCAACAAACTGATGCAAATTTTGTAGGCATATATGTTCTACCCGTGCGAAGCCGGGGCGGGCTGCTAGTAATATATATTAGCGTGGTTAGGTACCTACCAACCAACATGACAAAAATCATAGTTATACATACCTACTTTTTCCTACCGAAAACAAAATCTGTAATACAACGGGCAGTCTTATCGCTGAGACAAACTTTGGATGTACAAGACTCACAAATTATAATATTACGGGGGCTTGCTTAAGTGCAATCGGTGGCTTTTTCAATTTTCCTCAAACAGCCGAAAATGTATAATAATCTATGAACTAGAATTTGTGCTCGGAACACTACTTAATAAAGTATGTAACTACGTACTTACCTTTATGTAAGCCTGAAGGTACCATTGGTAGGTAGGTCCTTTAATACTACCTACCTATAATGTACTTATGTAATGTAGCAGAGCAGCGCAGCAGTGGCAATAGGTCAAGTAGGTATATTGTAGGTATATTACATATTATGTTACTCTTTGTATATTACTGCCCACACTACAAAATAACTCGATTGATTATTTTTAACCTTGAGAATTAGTAAACAAAGAGGATCAATCAGTTACCCTAGCAACATGGATACAAATAGACGTCACAAAGCGCTTTTCAACGCGGTTCCAATGTTTTCTGTCCCTGATAGAGTGAAAACAGTTGTTGCATTGGTTGCACTGATTTGGGAAAATGGAAGGCTCTGATGGCAACGCTTGGGTGTTTGACTCTTTGGTAGGGTTTCTTCATGGACCTGTATGGAATGTGCCTCTGCAGACATTCATAGAAGAGAAATCTCTACGTAAGTTTTATATACCCGCTACTTGTGCAAGAGCTAGGCATACGGTAGGCTAGGTATTGACTTGTATCTCATTACTTAAGTTTTTATAGCTGTCCATAGATCTAGTAGGTGGTTTTTATGTTACAAACTTTACAGCGTTCGAGCCAACAGAGTATGGCGAAGTTCTCGATAAACCAGAATATAAGCATATACATGACGACTATCGCAACTTGGTGAGTTAGACGACTTCATATTCTCATTCGTAAACCAATTAAAGATAATTTAGATATCCTAACAAGTACGATTTCACAATATACTGCATAGTTATATGAAATCAGGATTACTAATTACACTTGCTTCACCAATATTTTTCCTGATTCAGAAACAATATTGGTGAAGCAAGTGTACTTGCACAGATAAAAGAAAGAAAGTGTGTCTTTTTCTGTAGTAGGTACCTAATACTGTTCCAATAAAATCGTTGCTATGATGTTTTTGTAGGCACTTAAAGATTTTTACCACAGGTGGACGTGATGTTGGGATCATTCATGGATGATATTGGCATCACAGCAGACCAGTTCGAAGCTGCGTGCAAACTGTCTGCAAGAGACTTGGCTGGCTTGCCCGCTCATTTCCACCGCAGGCTGTTCGAGCAAATATGGGCGGCTAATGACTACGATATGTTTGTGAAGATGATGACACATAAGAATGTTGAGCTGCAGTTACAGGTGCTTAAATATTGTTAATTTTAACAAAATATGTAGTGGTAGGACTTCTGCTAGTCCGCCTGGGGCGGTACCACCACTTTGCCAATTAATTTTCAGCCGTGAAATAGGAATGCTTTTCGGTTGAAATGGCAAGGTGTCCAGTGAAATTACAGGGCATGTGAGCTTTATATCTTTGTGTCTTAAGGTAACAGGCGCAGTGCAGTGACTTGCAAGGTTCTGACAGTCCAGAATGTTGCATGCCGCTGTGTCTGTAATAGGTAGACGTCATCGCTTACCATCAGACGAGCGTCGTGCTTGTCCTGTTAACAAAATAAAAATGAACAACATTAAACACCTAAGGGAAGGAAATTGGAAGCATAATGCTTCCCACTTTCCCTAAAAATAAGTTGGATTCGCACGTGAATTTTGATGAAAAAGTAGGTACCCACCTTACAAGATTCCAGGTTAGATATTAATCAAAAACAGACAACCATTGTCACTTACTATAAGAGGCTAAACAATCAATAGAATATTAAACAGTCGTAACTTCAGTCAGGAATAGGTACAATTCATAAAAATATCTTACTACTTAGGTATTTTTGAAGTCACGCGGAGCTGCATTTGAAGGGTAATGTAGGTATATAATAGAGGTTTTATTTTTGCAGGCATTGGAACTAATCGAAAGACGTTATGGTGCAATGCCTAACTTGTTTACCTCACAAACAGAAGACATGAACTCTTCGAATGAGAGCGACTGGCCTGATGTTGATGACGTTATGAATGAAATAAAAAAGTAAGTATATAATATACTTAGGTAACTAACATACCATGTACAACAATATATCTTAAAAATATGCTTTGCGTAAACACCCTCGTCAACATGTATTAATAATGAAATGAACCTACCTACTCATGACAACATGAGTCACAACAAGCCTAAATTTGACTGTCCTGCCATTTTCCATTAGGGAGTTCCAGTCGCTACAGCTGGAGAAAGAGCTACAAAATGAAGAAGTTACCGTGCCTCGCGAAGAAGTAGTATTAGAAAAGAAAAATCTTTTATCTAAATTGCACAGCTTTGAGAAGAAGGATGAATTCACTGATAAAACCGAGCAAGAGGAACCAGTGTCAGCTATCGACCCGAAAAGAAGGGCAAAGATTGTAATCGAACCGCCAACGCCGCCACCTAAGAAAGTGGAAGTAAGAGATTGATTTTTTTCACGAGTCTCTGCTAAGCGTCTCGGTCATTTTAGGCAGACATTTTTTTTAAGTTCGTAGGTACATCGACTACAGCTGTTCTATTTTAACCATCACTGTCCTACTGCTTGTAAAGGCAGGCAAGGGCCACCCTACACTTCTTCTTCTTGCACTCACTGGTTCTGCTTTGCCACATTCAAACGCATAAAACTTTCTTGCTACGCCAATAATAATATGTGTTGGATACCTACCTCTGACTGCAGGACAACATCTAAAAGCTTTCTGGGTTGTGGATTGCATTGAGCTAGATTCTATTTATACAAGCCTAAAAATGTAACAGGTTATGTGTAACACTTTACCTATATATCATGTTTAAGGTGAGCGATGAAGAAATGAAACAGCGACAAGAGTATTTGAAACAACAGCGAGACAAGCTTTTGGCTATAAAGAAACGAGTTCGAGAGAAACGACTCGGGGAAGCTGAGTATGACCAAGAGGTTACTGCAGGTAAAAGAAACAAACAAGAGCAATACCAAAACAGCTATATTTTTATATTTATGATACGGTACTAAGTGGAATTGTGCTTGACTAGAAGTCGCAGACAGCAGTTAGACAATTATTATTGTTGTTCAGAGTATTCCCTGAACAACTGACTTTTATTAGTCTGAAGCTGGTAATTTTGCAGCGTCTCATCTAATTACTATCACCCGTAGCTTACACCACACACTATACTTTCTATTCGCATGTATTTGTCTTTCCAATCTATGGAGTCCCTTACCTTTTAATACGAATTTTCATCGTAAACGCTTTTGACAGATCTCACATAGTTTTCAACTTTGTCACAGTTTTCAACAAAAAAATTGTCTCCCTGATTGGTCTAAATTTAGTGAAGTGCGAAAGCCACTAGAGGCGCTGTACTGTTTTTCATACAAAGTTTGTTCGATATACGATATCGAGTTTGGTATGAAAACTCGTACTAAGGGTACTTGATATTACAATTTTCGCTTTAGGAGGTGAAGGAACATTCAGCAAAGCACCGAGACCTCGTTCAGCTCGCGTCGCCCAAGCGGCTCTCGCCGGGAGAACACCGCTGCCGCCACCTGATGCAATGCAACTTCGCAGAGCTTTGGCTTCTAAACTGAAGACTGAAGTCGTCGATACTGCTCTTTAAACCTATCTGAACTATTTAACATACTCTAGTACCTACTAAACTATGCCTTTACTATTTATAATTGATACTCAGTAATTAGGGTACCTTGTATTAACGGTTCATTAAAATTAAAACCAATTAATTCATAAGGGTTTTTCTTCAAGCCAAATCAAACAACATCAGTTCGTATTACCTTATATTTATATTGCTTACTTAACTAGTGACATCATAATAGCAATTATAGTAAGCTTATTTATTTTACACAACTTGCCAATAGGTAAATCTATTTTTAATTTAAATTTTGTGTATAAATTAGAGTTATGATGGTCATCCACCTAGACAGATAAAAAATAGTCATCATACGTCTACTTTCACCAATCACTTCGTATTTTAAGAATGGGGAAGTTATTTCAAGGAATATAAGTTTGTATATACGTAATTGACAGCTCTGCTTTGCATATTATACACGTGGATATTGGCAGATTTCAAAATAAAATTATTACATAAAACGCTATTATATTTACAATATATTCTGACAATTTCATCCCACGCATGTAATAAATCGCCTCGCAAACTGTGCATTTCGCTGCCCTTAGACAGCATCCAATGAAATAATTTTGAAGAGTGACCATCATATGAATAGAAAGATAAGTGGTGGATACAGAGATCAATAGTTTTCTTTCAGATACATATAAAATTGATATGTATACTTATAGATGATACATAAGATTATGAAGTGTTACTAGAAACGGTTAGGCATTAAAACATACTAAAGTACAATAAATTATATGATAAACATTCAGAAGCATCAGAATGAGCTAGTCAAATTCGTATTAAAATCATCAACATGAGAATAATTGTGGAATTTTGTATAAATATCTTAACAACATATACCATAAATATGTATTATAATCAGTAACCATATAACTGACGCATTTACAATAAATGAGAAGCATAAAGATAGTATATGTATAAGTATTAGATGCTAAACAAAGACGCAAAATATATACCTGCTTTCTTTAACTGTGTGCAAATTATGTTTGTGTACGTGCAACTTGAGTTTTGATTGTGTCTCAAGCACTGGACATCTTATAAAATGTATACAAAAATAAACTCCATACTAAACCCGTAAAACATAGAAGTCGCAATATAAAAAACGGTACTAAATACCTGCGACACATAATTCCAGAATCTACGGTGAGAAAGCAGGTAAAAGCCGAAAACTACATTCTACGAGAGGAGTATAACATACAGCACAAATAAATTATGCTTTACAGTTTAATAGATAGATGTTAAGTTTTTGTTACACTAATGGAAGTAAAATTCAAGTTTATCATAGGTGCTAAATACCAGGTTATTTTAAATATTGTGTAAAACAATATTGGACCTCGATAACGTATATCCGGCAACGCACGCTGTTGCAAGCATCATTAAATTCATTGTAGATAATGTATATTACAAAATCTATTAATATTTACAAAATACGTCGATTAAACTACTAAGTTTGAAGTAACAAAATAATATGTATCTTATTCAGATACTTATATCACATACATAGTACTTTTGCCACAAATTAAGAGGCTTCAATCGAAAGTGAACAATGGAAAGTCAATAAAGAAAAAGTAATACTGATACAATCAGGACTCAATTTAGAGTATAAATTCAATGTAACATGCTACTCGTATCTATAAACAAAAATAAAAGGCAGAAAAGGTCCTAGATCTAATTCACAAAACTAATATTCATGGATAAGATTTCAAAGGTGTCATTAGTGGCATGCAGTCTATTAAATGGCGACTTTCAGCTTAGACGCAAATTACTGAGCATTATATTCGTATATCAATCAAGGTTCAAATATAAGTGGGCGATGGAAAGTGACCTACACAATTTAATTATTTGACAAATCATGAAGTTAATCATAATAATTTCAGATATCGCAGGCATAATGTTCTATATCGTTAGCAGACGTAAATGACTCAACGTGGAAGGAACTCGATGACAAGGCAGATTTATTGTTTAGACGAAACTTTCACTCAACCAACATGAACGAAATGAATGACAGGCATTCATGCAACAAAGGTAGTACAGATTACTGTCGTGAGCGTCAATGTGTGCGTGATTTCTGTCTACGAGTGTTCCTATGGAGTCAAAATCTGTTATTTAATTTGTGTTAATTTTGCGGAAGCAAGGTGTGGTTACAGGAATAAACGTGTACAACATCTGATCCGTGTGCCCTTTTGCAACCGCAATTAAGATTACATGCCACTATTTATATTATAATATCGCCTTTGCCTTCTCTACCCATGTTGTTGAAAATGTGGGAAACAGTAAGCATAACAGAACGAGCGAAAATCTTACTTACTTTATTTATTTAAAAACATATCAAACGAAAATAAAAACTAAGTTTTTTTATTAGTTTTATGAAATTGATCGGACGGACTCTGATAATGATTGGAAAACTGAGTAAAATCATCATATCTATCCAGATATGATTTCATTATCATCAATATCTGGATACTAAAGTCTATTATTGATATTTCGAATGCCGGAATCCGCAGTTAGAGTTTAAGAGGTAAAACAATAAAAAGTGTGCGTGTATGAAGATTTAATGCGATATACATATTTTTTTCTATAGAATCTATGTTGGTTGAGTATTCGTTAAAATTATCAGATTTTATTAAAGCTGCCATAGAAGCTTTCCGAAACCAGATAATAATGCACAACAAATTATAGTTTCACAGCATACTGCGACAACTTGACTCAATGAGATGCAATAAAATAAGAGCTTTATCTTGTACCTATATAGCACAGTATCATTTTCATCAAGTGAAATGGATGATATTGGCTGAGCATAGCCAACTATTATAGTAGCTTTCTTTTCATATAACATTTCGTAATTCCTGATGAATAAAATCATAAATGCAAAATATTTCTACATAGACTTCAATTTTAAAGATTTGCTTGTGACGCAGCATGTGCTTCAGGTACTAACATCGCTTAATAATTAATAGTTTGCGCGATGCAGGATCTCATACATTGGGGCAATATTTACAAGGAGAACGACGCAACATGCTTTAGCGCCATCTAGATGCTTTTATATTAAGTTATGTTTGTGAGTTTTAAATACGGAAAAGTTGATGTTTGTTACTCTTTACGCAAAAACGTCGAACGGAATAAGATTCGGATGAAATTTGGCATAGAGGTAGTATATTAACAATTATAATATTTTAAACGCAGACAAAGTTGCGGTGCGCAGCTAGTACTATTTATATTGTATGCACAATACAAGTTTTATATACAGCACTAGATTTAAAGCTCAAATTGCAATGCTTGATTTTTAGCCAGTTTGAACGGAATGTTCACAGTATTCTATGTCTGTAAAATGGAGTAATATTACCTTATCAGATGATATTACTCTATTTTATAGACAGAATACTGTGACCATTCCGTACCTATTGGTAAGGTTGGGAATTAGTACAGCCTGTATGTATTTTTACACTTTTTTTTTTATTTTATTGAAATAACAGAATAAGCAAAATCAGGCGAATTTTATTACCGGAACAAATTTTATATAAGTGCAAAATTTGAATTTGAATCAGACATATAAACAGACACTAAAATAATATATAATAATTATGTTTACTGAATTCCAGTAACCCGCTATACATAACGGAATGGAAATAAGAAAAACATGTATAATCACCTAAGACTCAGTAAACAATAGACAGAATTGCGACTCCTTTTTTAAATCAAATCAATAAATCATTAGGACATTACTAACTGTCAAACTGCCCAGGGTCAGATTCAGTACAATAATTTGGCCCAATGCTCAGAAAAGCCAAATAATAGACTTCGTTTTATAAGATATTGGTATCACATAACATTAACACTAATATTATATGTGAAAGTCAGTTTGTATATTTATTTGTTTGTGACTTCTTCACGGTGAAACGGCTCGACCGATTAAGTTTAAAATTTGCTCAGCATTATATAGATTATGAATTAGGCCATAAGTTACTTTTTAACGCGGGTGGACCCGCGAGGCGAACCTAGTATCCTTATAATTTCAAGTTAACTTTTGAATATAAGTCGGCGACCAGACGTACGATCCATTTTGCCGAAATACTATATTTTTAGTTCATAGATCGATATTTATAGCACCCGAATCCGACCGTGTGTTCAAACTTAAATCTTGAAGTATTTATTTACCTTCATTGTGTTGTAATGTTGAGATAAACTATAATCATACAAAAAAGTATAAAAAAGTAGGATAAAATATGCGTTTTTAAAAACTTAAATCATATCTGACACAAATTCTGAACATAAAAATGTTTTAAGCTGTTTTTATTAAGGTTTATAGTTTATAGATTTTCACCAATATTTTATTGTAAGTAAGACTGAAATAATACGTAAAAATAAAATCCGATTGCATTATAATAAATAAGATTGAGTAGCAATCACATTATGTTAATTTACAACTTTCTAAAAAAGAATGTTCTAATGATAACGACAGCTAATTTCTTTCTCATAAATACATCCATTTTTACATTCACACCGCATGCGAGGTGTAATTTATTTTCATAACAAATTTTTAAATTTCCACTCATATTTGCTTTGTACTTTTATTATCATAATTCTTGACGAAAGTAACCTAACCGTTACGTACGATGTTTTGTTCTACTTTTGTTGTATATTAATACACAACCTACTTAAAGTTCAGGCCGAAATGGATTGAGTAGTGATTTCTGGATGATAGTAATAATGAGAAAAAAATGTCTTCTCTTTTTAACCGACTTCACAAAAAAGGAGGAGGTTCTCAATTCGTCTGTATGTCTGATTACTCCGTCAATTGTGAACGGATTCGAATGATTCTTTTTTTATGGGTAGGGTACGTTTCCGAGGTGGTCCCATTGTAATTTCATCGATATCTGATAAGTATCTCCAGAGATATGACGATACATGTCTCAAACTATGCTACTGAAATTGACTCGCGGGGCATTGAAGTCGGTTGTTTTAGTTTTTAAACTATCTTTTCTCATTATTATTATCCAAAGAGAGATGAAGATAGCAAAAGAAATAGGCTAGTCAGATAAATTGTTTCAGTTGGTACATAAATAACTTTTTACTAAACGCATATTCTTTGTATTCAATATCGCAAAATAAAAGTTTATGAAACTTTAGGGGAGCTTTAACAAGGTTTTAAATTTGACTGCACTATGATAGGATGTATTCTACATAAAGACTCTAAATTCTAAAGGAAGACGATATTGGGACTAAAAAAATCTTATAGCCATTACTTTTGCTGCATGCTCAATCTACTACACAAAACAAAATCTGTAGAACTTCTAATAACACTCAATGAGGCAAATCCTAAAAAAAAGCTAGCTCCTGGAGGGTAAAGAAATTGCTTAAAAAGTGAAGGTGTATAAAAGATAGTGTGATCTGTCACTGTCATACTGAATAAATCTGTCTAACCTTTATTTTTCTTTTCATTAGTTTTCGATTGTTTTTAGGGTTCCGTACCCAAAGGGTAAAACGGGACCCTATTACTAAGACTACGCTGTCCGTCTGTCACCAGGCTATAGCTCATTAACCGAGTTAGACAGTTGAAATTTTCACAGATGGTGCATTTCTGTTGCCGCTAGAACAACAAATACTAAAAATAAAATAAAGTTTAAAATTAAAGGGGGTCCCCATACAAAAAACGTGTTTTTAAACGCCGTCTATCTAATTAGTTTCGGCAAAATGACACAGATGGCGCTAGTAAACGAGCCCCGTCTTTCTAGATCGCGACCAAAACAAATATTCTTGGTAATATCAATTCATCAAATATATGAGGTTGAAACTATGTTTCGTATTGTACGGAACCCTCCCTAAGTGTGCGATAAGAGACGCGATGCTGACTCGCACTTGGCCAGTTTTATTTAACGCTTTTATTGCTTAGTTTTCTAACATTTTTAATTTTCGTCAACCGTTTAATTATAAATAATATTTTCGCTAAAAAAATAATAAAACAAAGAATCGTTTTGACGCTTTTGACAGTGACGTCTCAAAAGGTTTGCATCAAAAGCCACCTAGCAAGTGTAGTGGGGATAACTTTTTTTGATTGAAAACGGCTCATTGATCATGCATTAATTTACTTCATACATTATGACATGTATGACATTTTTCTTTCTGCAAGTTTCTGAGATATTCCGGCACTGGTAGGTAGGTTATGTCTTTATATACTACTGTGATGCCAACTGAAATTAATACATTAAAGTATATGAATGACTGTATACGCGTACTAATTATAAACACTTGTGTGTTAACTTTGTATTTACAGTTAATGGACATAAACTACGGGCTATGGTTACATGTGCCGCGGTTCAAAGTTTATTTTTAAAGAATGTTGGTCTAAAATTGGCTATTCAGTGCACTTATTTACGTAACAGCGATGTTCAGTGTTTGCGAGTTTGAGTTTTGCAGTGCAATTTCATTATTACACTCAAACTTATCCAAATTTTCACTGAACAAAAACGAATTTTACTAGGTATTCGAATTTTAATTATAATAATAAAAATAATTTAAATTTGAGTTTGCGTGCGCGATCAGTGTCGAACGCACTGAATGACCATATAACTTCAACTGTCCTATTCATCCTCTATGAAAATGAGCAGGACAGAAATAGCCCAGAGACATTTTTCATTACTAAAACTGACTATCTAAACTTTCTTTCTCACTTCTGAACAATGGTTTCTTTTGCTAGCCATAATGAAAATGGACATACTCAAGTAATTATTATTTCAATTAAATAGCTATTTGCTAATGGAGTAAAATAATTAGTCAAGTATACCCTCTTTGTTTTACCAATAGACCTAATTGTCAACCAAGAAATTTGTTACTAAGATGTTTCTAGAGATATCGACAAATGTCTCTTTATCTTCTACAGATATAACATAATCCTTAAACATTCACTGCTTCGCTAGTTTATAACAATAATAAAACGTTAATCCTGAGTGCCTAGTGCAAGTTTATTTATATTTATTTACTTACTCGATCAGGGTGTAAACGCAGATTTGTATGGAAATTAAAATGTTGCACACTAGATGGCGCTTTTTAATTCCATACAAATCGCCGTTTACTTTAAAGTGATCAATTATGTAAACCAATCTAAAAATCTCGCAGTAGGCACTCAGTTCTCATAATCTAAAGCTCATCAAAGTAGCGTGTCACATAATCGTGGACATAAGCTACTGGTTTCCATGAGAAAGAGAGTTTAAAGAGCATTGAACCGCTAGCTGAAACCATAATATATTACACTTCCTACACACTAACGTCTTCTCGGCGGTTGATTGCCAAGACAAAATCATTTTGCACGTCTTGTAATCGCCGAGAAAAGGTCAACGTGTAAGGTCTCTTACTCGTTCACTGGGTTTGCACAGAGCGAGGCGAGCGGAGCTAGTTGCTCATATTCCTTGAAAGGGTCGAGGGCCACTACGCAAGCCTCGGTCGTTTCGCATCTCTTTCCTCAGCGCCCGCGCCGCTTCCGCTCGAATCTTCTTCTTCGTCTGAATCGCCGTCGTAATCTACCAGGCCCTGTATTTACAAGTTGCGTTAATATACTGTTATCTAGATTGGGAATAAGATGCAATAGCAATAAAGTATATTGGGAGAACTAGAGACGGATAATTAAATCTTTGTGTGAAAAATTAAAGATTTAGAGCGAACGTGGGGTGCACTTTTTCATACAAATGTATTTCCCTGTTTTCTCCCTGGAAAATGCTTCTAGAGCATAATTTTTTTCTACAAAATATCAAGGTCTGATGTAGCCACCCCCTTATCATTTGCTTTTTTTGACCAATCAATTGCAAAAAGAAATGTAATCCTTTTTATCTCCTCTTTAAGATTTTTGAAAGGTCATATTTCTATTTGCAATTGGTTGGTCAAAAAAAGCAAAGATAGGGTCACAGCTACAGCAGAGAAATATTGCTCTAGATGCATTTTCCAGGGATGAAATAGGGAAATACATTTGTATGGAAAAGTGCACCCCGTGTTCGCCCTTAAGGGCCAGTTTCACCGTTTCCTGATAGCGCTAATATGAAGAAATCTGACAGATTTTTGACAGCTTTTATATGGCGTCATGTGTCAGATAACTATCTAACGCATTATCAGAAACCGGTGAAAATGGCCCTAAATAGTGGAGCAAATTAGTCGCAAATATCTTTTATGACTATTGTATGGAGTTGGTCGGACGGGATTGCAGATTCGGATGAAAATGTTGTATTGAACTTTACATAGTTAATTTATAGACCCTACTTCATTCGTACTCAGTGTCATACAATTAGAGAAGCCTACATCCAACAGTGGACCAGCTTATGCTATTGTTGATTTTTTACGTGTTAATAAAATATCAACGACATATATCCAGTGAATAGCTTAAGAGGGAACGCTGGGTGCAGTTTTCCATACAAAAGTATTCCCCCGTTACCTCCCTGGAAAATGCTTCTAGAGCAAAATATGTTTCTACAAATAATCAAAGTCTGCTGTAGCTATGGCCCCTATCATTTGCTTTTTTTGACCAACCAATCGCAAAAAGAAACATAAGCCTTTTTATCTCCTCTTTAAGATTTTTGAAGGGTCATTATTTCTATTTGCAATTGGTTGGTCGAAAAAAGCAAATGATAGCATAGCTACAGCAGACATTGATTTTTTGTAGAAACAAATTTTGCTCCAGAAGCATTTTCTAGGGAGGACACAGGGGAATACGTTTGTATGGAAAACTGCACCCCGCGTACGCTCTTAATATGTAATTATTGGAACCTATAGTTTGTTTCTTGTCATACGCAAGAATTAATTCAACTACGCGATGACGTTAAATACGTACATTTTGGATAAAACAGTACATGCTCAGTAAAGCAGATAATGATAAAACAGTTAAAACATAAGATTACTAGTATGTAAATGTAACATTATGATTACCATTATAAAGAAAACTTGTAAAATCTTAATCTTGAAATGTTTTAACTGCTTTAAGTTTTAGTAGCGTATTGCAGCATCACCCATATAATAATCATGCATACATACAATGACGACATGTGTATATGTCGCAGGAAGATAGCTGAAGTAGGCGTTCAATTGAACGCCTAGCCTCTTAACTAAACAGCGCTGTTCAACTAAATTCCTGAATTATAACCAGCCATTGGATCAAACAGCCAGGCAAATTACTTGGATCATGACGTTTCATTACTTGCCTAGCCATTTGATCAAACAGCTAGGCAAATGACTTTGATCGATGACGTTTCATTACTTGCCTTTTCATTAGTTTGACACTAAGGCAATACCATAGAAAAGGTAATAATACTACGTATAGAACGGACACTCTGTTCCCCCCACCAATCCGGGCTACCTCACCTCGCCACTGATTCTGGAGCTGTCGAGGAGCTAGTGTGAGCAAGGACGCCATACGCGCACGACTACAGAATAATACTACCTCACAAGGAGAAGAACATCAACTTCATACATGTATGAATATAAAACACAGAAATATTAATAAAAGTATTATGAAATATTTCTGTGGGACTAGGTAGACACAGGAGGTTCAAATTTACGTAATTTCTATATAATATATATACTAATACACTTATATTTGTATACCTAACTATATATTCGTATTTTAGAAATGAAGTAGGTTCTTACGGTGACATCCTTAGACTTCACGCACACAATTGCGCCTGTAAGAAAACGACATGTGTGTAGTGTCTGTGTAATAGGTCGTTAAAACGCGAGTTTGTATGAAGATTTAGTCGAGTGCCCGGGGTGTGGCAATACACTATACAGGCCGCTGCCGCGGCTCCCCTCCTCGCTGCGCTCGTAGGCGCACGTCACGCGGTGGTCACTGTTCATAGTGTGTTGCCTTAGTGTCAAACTAAGACATTATATGACTGGCCTAAGCATTAGACAGCCAGTTTATTAAATGTTGTAACAAACGATACGGCTGGATATCATTAGGAATTTAGTTGAACGGCGCTGTTTAGTTAAGGCGTTCAATTGAACGGCTAATTAAGCTATCTGCCTGCGACATATACATAATACAAAATTATATGCAGTTTTTTGCATAATAAGTACAAAACTAATGATGCAAATAATTCTGTTAAGTTCTATTTTATAACAAAAATACGAGAATGGTTTCTTTTTAGAATTCATATATGAACCAAGCACTTAATTCTGGAATCACAACCAATGATTTTATAATATTGTAAATACACACTTTACCACCATCAACTCGATTAAAATTTGGGCTACAAATTTAGAAACATATCTTGGAATAATATAGTAAACTATTACAGGGGAAAGGACACATTTCACGATTCTTTGCAATCAAAATACACTAGCTTAAATAAAATGAAAGTATACAGTGCCAAATATTATGAAGACTAGTAATTATTTATTTTTGATGAACTTCTATTTGGAACTTAATTCGTGTGAATGTTGGTTATTTTTTCATATATTTAACAACAAAATCTTACATATAATCCTTGGTTTTCTGTTCTGTAAGGCATAGCTGCAGGTAAGTTTAATATTCATGTCATCAAGATCCAATGGCAATCACCAGAGATATGGAACTAAACATCTCAGATCAATAACTGACACTTGACTGACCCATGATAAGTTAGTTCTTTTAAAAAACATTTTAGTCGTATAATTTTTTAACAGCTAGAACCTCAGACTAAATAAGAAGTCAAGACCCCCACCGCCGAACAACGCACTGAGGGCGGTTACGGAAACATGTGTGCACTTAGTGAGTGTTGCCGTGCAGTGAAAACATTGTGATGATGTGATGAAAATGTGATCCTTTTTATTTCTAGAAGATTGGTTTCTACACCATTTCACAACACAATTTGGCATTTTTCTTTAAAAATTACGAATTATTATAGCGTGACACTCCGCGCGCCTGACAAGGTAAGGCGTAGTTTCGTTATATGTGTGTGCGTGTAACTGTGTATGTGCACAGCGAGGCGTAGTTTTAACCGGCAGTTTAACAGTGCGTTGTTCGGTGGGCCTCCGTCTTAACTTCTTATATGGTCTGAAGCTAGAACATAGAATCTATTTTGATAATGTTTGTTGCTAATTTTGACAGGTTTATTATGCAGGAGATGTTTCAAGGCAAGAATTTCATTGCAAAGAACCGCAAAACCAAAATAATTGAAAACCTTCCTTCTGTGGCAGGCAGTTTGATCCCAGCGGAAGCGAAGTAGTAGAGGAATTGGGGAACTAAAAGTTTACCTTATTGAGTAATCTGGGCGAAGATACCTGAACGTCGGTGTGAGCAGGCTTCGCTGCCGTTGTCGTCGTTAGCAGCACTCTACTCGGACCATTTACTGTTTCTGCGTTGGAGCATACTTTCTTTTCCACTATTTTACCTGGAATTGGAAATGTTTGGTTTAGCCAAAGAAATTTTTTTTTTTTAAATATTTTATAGGCTAGCGTTTGACCACTATCTCATTTGTTGGTAAGTGATGATGCGGTAGAATATGGTAAGCACGCTAGGCCTAGAATGGGAACTGGCTCTCAAGGATAGCTGCCGGAACACATTAGATGTTTGACGACAGATTTTCTAACTTGAGGGTAGTAGCTGGCCAGGCGGACACTAGATAGTGTCCTTCCACCATGCGGGGGTTGTTGGTTTCTTAACGATGTTTTTCCTTAACCGGAGGGCCACTGTAAAAAGCGCACATACATTTTTCGATAGAAAAATCCATTGGTGCACGGCGGTTTGAACTCGGTACCTCTGACATCAAAGGCAACCAACCGTTCTCCCGATTACGCCATCGGGCCCTCAACATACATAACATACATTAGTCTAGAATTATAGGTTGTGTTGTGACCTCTTTTAGTTTGATCAAATGGTTAATTTATTTTTGTTTCAATACTGCAAATTTTCTTTAATACTATCGGAAGACTGTGTTACGATATTATCAATATAAGCCAGACATTATTTTTCATCATGAAGTGACAGATTACAACACTGATGCCAATCGTACCAGTGCATGGTCCATAAATATTCTGGTGCTAGTTCTATAGCTAATTTATCAAAATACATTTGCCATAAATTGAGAATGTACTGTGATGAACCTTGAACTTGTTGTCTTTGTTAATAAATAAATGCTAACTATTGTGCCTATCGCAAAAAACTTTTACACTCTTACAGCTATTGTAACATATTTCTAGAATCTATATCTGAAAACGGCGAAAATTTTAAAAAATTTAAATCTCCAAATCTTTTAGTGGCCCGGGCGGATGCTGCTAATCCGCCTAGGACGACGTTTTACCAATTTGTGATAAATAATTATATGGATACACTAAATATACATCGTTGTATATTCATCAAGATTCCCAAGATGCGCCACTGAGCCCGGTCTTCGGCTCTTCTTTTCCAGTCACTGCCCACCGCTTTGCGTATGTCAAAGTGTTGTATATTATGATGTACGTAATGGATAAATGCATACCGATAGCGTCTAGCGCGTGATGCACGTGCGGATGCGGATGTGGCTGGGCTGTGTCTAACTGCTGGGCTTCATCTTCGAGCTCTTCGTCGTCATTAAACCACATCTCTTCTTCTTCATCTGGCTGGCGGGCCTCGCGTCGGTAGCGCGCTCGTAATAACGAAGGGACCACAGCCTCTGTCACGCCTACGCTGCCGCTCACTGCGGATATGAAAAAGAGATGCAATATTTTTAAAAGTTTTTTCTTCGATTCACTTATATTATTCCTGGAATTTTGCAATAAATATTTTACCCACTTCCACTGAAGCTATCGGGTCGAAATTTGGCACACACGTCTGGTTCTCGTGACTATGCATTAATTGCAAAAAATGTGGTTTTAGTCATACTTTATATTAACTCATAATGGAGTTTAATTTAGTATGTACGCACATTATGCCTTATGAGGTTTTGGAGCATTATGACGTCTTCTAAAGCGTTGATAATGAAAGTTGAAATGTAAAATATTTATTATAAAAACTAAGTACAAAATCGATAAGGCACATTCAAATTACACATTTAGGCAAAGATTTATCTATGGTATCATTTATAGTGTCACAAAATGCCAAAGCATGCTTACTTTTTATTGTTTTTGCGTGCTAGTACTTGTACTATTATTCATTTTGTGATGCTAGTCTGGAATGAGTTTCTAATGCTTGAGGTAGATGCCGCTATAATATGACCATATAGCCATCCAACTTACCGGTGTAGTAAGATTGAAACATGAATAGTTTTTAAATCTTGTGCTAGCCCTCAGATTACATAATTAGTTTGTACATTAAGTTAATAAAGGCTCCAAGCGCTCAGAGCAAGCAATAAAATTGTTGTTAAGATTACTTCGGTTTCCACAACATACTTATGCAATGCAGTTACGATCGTCCAGCGAAATTAATACTTGAGTAGCCAGCAAAGGTGTGTTTATTCATTTTATTAGGGTTCCGTACCCAAAGGGTAAAACGGGACCCTATTACTAAGACTCCGCTGTCCGTCTGTCTGTCTGTCTGTCCGTATGTCACCAGGCTGTATCTCATGAACCGTGATAGTTAGACAGTTGAAATGTTCGTAGATGATGTATTTCTGTTGCCGCTATAACAACAAATACTAAAAACAGAATAAATTGGGAGTGAGGGGAGGGGGAGGGGAGGGTAAGTGAGGGGAGGGGGAAGGGGGATTAGCGTGGCGTGGTAGGGTGCAGTGTAGCTGGGATACGTATGTGTCTTATTAGTTAATGCTACCCAAAGACTCTATTCCACGCGGACGAAGTCGCGGGCACAGCTAATAAGAAATATATAAATGTTTATTAATTATTATTTTTTGCTAGCGAAAAATGATAGTGGTATTTTTTGCTCGATCTTATAAAATACTGTAGTGTGTTACGGAACCCTACGAATGCAGGTCCGATTTGCACTTGGCCAGTTTTTTGCCAATATATGCTATTTGGACCCATATACACTGCCATTACATCATTAGATGCTATTCTACAGACGTTTTGGTACTGCATATGTATTCCAATGAACAAAAGTATTTCTTTTGCATATAAGTAAACAAATAAAATATGCACAAGCTTATTCAAATATTTCATGTGATAACTTTGAATGGGACTAACATGATTTACCTAACACCTATCAGAAGTCGTTTATATATATATATTAACGTTAGTCGTCGTCGTTATTAGTCGTTTATATATTATATTTATATATTAACTGTAAAGAATTAAATGTACACACAATTATTATTTTCAATTAGATTAGACAAAACATACCTCTTTCTCTTTCCTTCAGCTTGTCTTGATGCTGATCGTACCGCGTTTTAAGAGCCTTGAACGTTTGTACGTATTCCACATCTTCAAGGATCTTTCCGTAGTTTTCGACCACGTGCGAACATAGTGGCTTAATGTCTTCAAGCTTGATGAATTCAAATAGCTCTAGTATAGCGGAATCTAGTAGGTTATACCTGGAAGACGCGAATTAGCCATAAGATACTTCAACAATTTGTGATGTCCCTTTGGCGATGGATAGTGTTACATCGATCGAGGTGCATTGCTCCACATGCTACCATTTTGATACTTCTTCTGGTAGAGTACTGTAGTTACATAGTGAATGTATAGAAGGCGCATTGATTCGACGCACAAGTGGACGTGACCTCTAACTTTCCCTTTTCAACATACAGGGTTACAGGAGAAGTCGTGCTAGATCCGTGAAGGGCGTGGAGTACCCGTCATTTCTGACTTATTTCTCTATGAAACACCCCACCCTAAAATTAACCCTTTTCGAGATATACGTTTATTTTTTTTTTAATTGCCGATTTTTAGGCTACTACATTGATATGTGTTTTTTTTACGTGTCTTATTATTATTGTTGTTGCATTTTTACTTGTGTAATAAGATACTTTAACGCGTTAATAATCAAAATAGTGCATAAGTTAGTTGAATAGACCGTAGTAGACAAGTGAAAGTTAAGAAATTAAAAAAAATATTAGCAAGTTTATTTTTCTCTAAGGAATATCTAAAAAAAATATTATGGCACTTGTTCGGCAGATGTTTTTTTTAAATATCTACGGTTCATCAGCTATCCAACGAGGTATAACAATCTAGGGTTTGTATTACATTTCGTGGAAAAAAGTAGTTTTATAGGCGACAGTGTAGAAGATAATTTACAATAAAAAGTAAAATAAAACAATAGGTAAAGCATGAAATGTCATCAGGATGATCGAAGTCAGGATGCGACAATGTATCCGAAATAGAGGCTAAAGAGCTAAAGAATATGTTGAACATGAACTGTAAAATAAGGAAAAGTTATGTGAAAACATTTAACAAATGACATTTCATGCTTTACCTATTGTTTTATTTTACTTTTTATTGTAAATTATCTTTTACACTATCGCCTATAAAACTACTTTTTTCCACGAAATGTAATACAAACCCTAGATTGTTATACCTCGTTGGATAGCTGATGAACCATAGATATTTTAAAATACATCTGCCGAACAAGTGCCATAATATTTTTTTTAATTTCTTAACTTTCACTTGTCTACTACGGTCTATTCAACTAACTTATGCACTATTTTGATTATTAACGCGTTAAAGCATCTTATTACACAAGTAAAAATGCAACAACAATAATAATAAGACACGTAAAAAAAACACAAATTTTCGGAACGGCACGGCAATTTTCAAAAAAATAAAATAAAAGTCGTATATCTCGAAAAGAGTTGAGTTTAGGGTGGGGTGTTTCATAGAGAAATAAGTCAGAAATGACGGGTACTCCACGCCCTTCACGGATCTAGCACGTCTTCTCCTGTAACCCTGTATAAATATGTATAATGTCGACAGAAATTGTTTGTTTTTAAAGTGTATAATACTAGCGACCCGCCCCAACTTCGCACGGGTAGAGCATACAATATTAATGCCTAAATTTTTTGCATCAGTTTGTTGCGTCGAGAATATAAATTAGCATCTTGAACAATCATTGTCATATTTCAACCAATTTACACAAAAACTTAACAAATTATACACCTAAACCTTCCTCATGAATCACTCTGTCTATTGGTGAAAACCGCATGAAAATCCAAGGTCCAAAGTTGAAAAAGTACTTTTTGAGTTTATATTTGGGACTTTGTTTTATAATATGTAGTGATGATATTACAATTGCAAACGTAATACAATTACACTCTCCGTCTTTTGACATTTTAGTCATCCATCATACAGTCGATGATCCCAATCTTGCTAATATTATAAATCTGAAGGTTTATAATTTTTTCATTCAATCACGCGAAAACGGCTGAATAGGTTTGTACTCAGATATATAATTTACAACCTGGATCGCGCAGGACACAGCTTTTCTTTTTATTTTCCACAAGTGGTATATATTATATCGGCTTCCGCCTGCCTTCGTACCAAAAAGTAGTTAACCACTATCAAGGAAAAAAAAAATTGCCGCCATAACCTGGTTTTTCAGCAGCACAAAGTCTTGAGAGTCAGAGTATTCTAGGCCTAGCGTTTTCACCATCTTCGACCAAATCATCGTTAACCACCAGGTAAGATAGTGGTCAAACGCTAGCCAAGAAGATATAAAAAAATAATCCGACGACCCACAATTTTTCAGAATGAAGTTTTCATAGTATAAACTTTGTTCACCTTGCCACCTCTTTACGTAGTATTTTTCTATGTATTTTACTGCCAAAGAATCTGCCTGCTAAATTTCAGCTTCGCAAGATTTTAAATTTTTCTGTATATGTTATGATTGTCGCTTTCGCTTTTTATAAATAAGTACTGTAAAATATACCAACTATAATAACAACTTCTTGATATCTTGATACATTACCACCCATCTTTTATCGATTTTATCGAAACTAATATTATAAAAAGAGAACATTTGTATTTTAACCGACTTCACAAAAAGGAGGAGGTTCTCAGTTCGTCGGTATGTATTTTTTTTCTCTTTTTTTTTGTGTGTGTGTTACGCGATTACTCGGTCAATTGTGAACCGATTCTAATGATTCTTTTTGTAATCGGTAGGGTACGTTTCCGAGGTGGTCCCATTGTAATTTCATAGAGATCTGATAAGTATCTCCAGAGATATGACGATAAACGTCTCAAACTTGCTACTGAAATTGACTCGCAGGGCATTGAAGTCGGTTGTTTTAGTTTTTAAACTATGTTAATTATTGTATCTTTGGATTTTGGTATTTTTGTATGGATGTTTGTATTGATTTGGCTTAAAAACTGGATCGATTTAAACGATTCTTTCACTAATACATATATAGAGAATGGACTTTCAGAATGAAAATCACTACATAGTATAAAACAAAGTCGCTTTCCGCTGTCGGTCCCTATGTATGCTTAAATCTCTAAAACTACGCAACGGATTTTGATGCGGTTTTTACTAACAGATAGGAGTGATTCAAGAGGAAGGTTTATATGTATAATACATGCATAATATAGTAGAGAAACACTGACAATTTTAGATATTTGATGATTGATAATGTGATGTAGTTCTTTCTATTCTTTCTACATAGTATAAAACAAAGTCGCTTCCCGCTGTCTGTCCCTATGTATGCTTAGATCTCTAAAACTACGCAACGGATTTTGATTCGGTTTTTTGTAACAGATAGAACGAGATAATTCAAGAGGAAGGTTTATATGTATAATACATGCATAATATAGTAGAGTAACATTGATAATTTTAGAGATTTCTAATGTGATGTCGTAAATAAACATATTTTTTGCGCTTACACTGCAAATGCTGGCTGAACCCTACGAAATAGATCAAAATGATTAAATACAGTATTGTTCACATTAAAAAGGTCTAAAAAAAAGTCCGCGATGGTATATGTCTATGGTCCGCGATGGTATATGATGGTATATCTCTTAAGGTTGACTCACAGTAACCATTTTAATCTTTAATTGTTTTAATTAAAAAAATTACATAACTTTCAAGGCTATTTTCTACTGTACCGTATTAATCCTTATCCAAATAATGAAAACTTTAGAAGATATCATAGAATTAAAATCATGCCCTTCAAAATATATGCAGCGAAACAACAGACTAGACAATAGTTACGACGTAAACATTATTAGCTGCGCTATTTCTATAGATCACAACCGATATAAATCAATCTGATGTCAATATAGTTTGATCTATCGTATAATACTAGCTGTGCCCCGCGGCTTCGCCCGCGTAATAAAAAGTATCCTGTGGCCTTATCCATTAATAAGTATACCTACTGCCTAACCGTGTCCAAAATTCGGTCAAGAAGTCCCAAACAAACAAATATACAAATTGATTTTCGCATTTATCGCATGGTACACAGGCTAGGCTTAGAATGTAAGGACTCCCGAGAGCTGTGCTGCCGGAACACCGTAAGGTTATGGCGGAAGAATTTATCCTTGATGGTGGTAAGCTACTTTTTGGTAGCAAGTGAGGCAGAACATTGATGTAATGATCCCACTACCTGTATTCGAACACCCATGATTCATGAATGCACATAGACACTTGAGAAAATCAATTGGTATATAGGTAGGATAATAACCAGCGACCATCGGGTTAGAAGTAAAGGTACATAATTATCCTTTACGCCAACGGTCCATCCAATATTATGTATCAATTTCACCTGTGCGAAGCCGGGGCGGGCTGCTAGTTTATAAAGTAAAAATACGATAAAATCACTCATAATGCCGAAACAACTCACCTGCCATTATTTCTTAGGAACGCATCAACGACTGGCGCAAAGAGGTTTCCCTTCACTATATATTTGTTGTAGTATTCGTCTTTGATAGCGATGATTTTTCTCATGAATCTCAGTGCGCCAAGTACTAGGAACGTATGCGTGGATCTCATCAGTACGAGGATACGACGGAGCAGGTCCTGGAGTTAATATTAAACAAAAAAATATTGCTTTACTAATTACCATACATTAATGTTAGTGTTAGAGAAGAAATAGTGTAAGTTGGGTGTGGTACTCGTGGACACAATCGAGCGCGACAATTTAGAAGTAGTGTATTGACTAGTGATGGAGTTTAGCAGTATTCGTATATAAGGACAAAAATATATGTATATCCTCAGAAACTTCTGAGCCACACCCCACTAAACATTATAAAACAAATTATATCTTTGGTAAGGATACGATAAGATTTACAGGATAAGATTTACAGCCACAATAATTTCTTTATGCAAGATTTTAATATTAAAAAAACTGTACTAAGCTTGAAAAATTATCTTGTTTTCAGGCAGCCCCAAAAAGTATTATGTCAAAAAAACCATTAAATAACTAAATGAGGACAATTATAGGCAAAGTGACAAAATTGAAATTGATAAAATTCTAGCTATTCAGAATTTTGCATGCCACTGTGTCTGTAATAGGTAGACGTCATTGCTTACCATCAGGCGAGCGTCGTGCTTTACCTTTTATCTTATATCATAAAAAAATATATCAAAAGATCTTAACTACAAATGCCAAACATACCTTATTCAGTATAAAGTTCTTGATATGATATGTGTGGTGTTCGACACAGAATGATAGCAGTTCCAGCACAAGTCCAAGTAGCTGCACTGTGTGGTAATCCTCTTTTAAGGGTTTTTCTCCACTTGTATTCGATAGCAGGGGTGCTGGAAAGATGTTTACAGAAGGTTCTTCAATAGGAAAGAGAAGAATTTGTTCTGCAACACAATCATTATCATTGTCAGACCACATTGTCTCCACAATTGGATATACAAGTTTGTTGCTTAGAATAGATTGCTGCTTAGTGATTAGGCCACCGATTGTACTCTAATTATATATATTACTCAGTATTCATCATTATAATTTACTCAGTATTATATTCCATGTAACCACACTTCTTTTAAGATATGCCACTGAGCTTGATCTTCAGATCTTCTTTAAACTGGTCATTTTGCTGATGTAGTGAATGGTGCGACATAAATACACAGAGGTATTCCAGGGAATAAATTCCTTACCAGAGGAGTTAATTTATTACATTCATAATTTATCTGGCTCTTTGTGCGTCAGGTAGCCAACAATTCTGTGGTATAAATTAAGTTTGTGATAAGTTTGAATGTCAAATGTTGACGTAACATAATTTTTGTTTTTAAGTTTCATTATGTCTCCACACAGTTGGTGTGTTTGGCCAGTATCAACAGTATTAAAACGAATTTTAATACTTGGCACTGGCTAAATGCACTGATAGTGCGGAGCCATTATAAAATTAAATAATTTATGATCGTATAAAACGAAAAAACTGACTTCACATGCTGCAAAATTATTTTTATACTTGACACTGGCTAAATGCACTAATCTTGCGGAGCCATAATAAAACTAAAATAATTTATGATCGTACAAAGCAAAAAAACTAACTTGATGCCACGATAGTGGAAGTATCCAGTAGTCATAATCATGTCATCAAGGTATACAAATTTGATTATATTGTTTATCTCTATAACTCCGGAGATGATTATCAGACCTCGATAAAATCACTCGCAAACAAAAAAATATATTTTTCAAATTGTTTAAGATTTGACGTAGTTCTGAGGTCACAAACATAAAATAATACGGTTATAAATAATCATGCTTGGCTAAACTAAAAGTCAAATTTAAAATCTCCTTAAGTCAAAATGTCAAGTGGTTGTAGATAATCATGCTTGGCTAAAAGTCAAATTTAGAATCTCCTTGAGTCAAAATGTCAAGTGGTTGTAGATCGTCGCTTTCGCTCTAACATCTATAGCACTGCGTAAGTTTATCTCTTTCTCACACTATTAGTATGAAGATTTACAAAATGACTACAGATATGATAATAAATAAATGACTAACTGACTGACAGAAGCACATTGAAAAATCGAAAATCTGACATGGGTGTTTAAATGGGCAGATAAATATATAGCAGGGGTCCCTCTGGCCGTTTTTCTGAGGATTGAAAAATACACCCTTAGTAGAACCCTTATAGGATCACTTTGCTGTACGTCTGTCTGTCTGTCTAGAACGCAGTCTGTCTTAGGAACGCAAAGAGATATCTAGTTTAAACTTATATCAAATACTACTCTGGTAGCAGACCGTAGCAGTTTTGGCTGTGAAAATATCAAACTTGTAATTCAACTCGATCAAAAGATATGTTGTGTTGCATATTTTTGCATATTTCGCGATTTCACAAGGGAATCAAAACCTATAGGATACATTCTGTTGACCTAGAATCATGAAATTTGGCAAGAAGCAAGGTTTTGAAGCACTTATATAGGAATAAATATTAAAAATGTAAATATGTAGTTTAATAACAAACAAAAAGGTGAATTTACAACAACTTATCATTTGCGGTTCGTGCAATGCATTTTTTATGGATCGAACCACGAAGTTAAGTTTGTCCTTTAACCTAATTTGACAAATTTGTATGGTAGCCTCGGTGCATGAGTCCAACTTGCACTTGGTAATTTCTTTTGATGTGTATGTGTTGCATACTGCCTACATACCGAATGCTTAGAACTTTGAAATAATGTAGCTGATAATTAAATTTTAGATATTTAGAAAAATTCTTTCTAAATATCATGGCTGGCAACACAAAGCTTTATTTTATTGAATACAGTCGAAGTGTAACATTAGGGCAGGGTATATCATTTAGCAATTGATAAAAAGTCTATTCCAACATACTTGCCATTCCTGTACAACTTTCCATCCCAATTGGGCCAGGTGTTTGACCGCAAAGAAGTAATAAATACAAACTGACATTCACTTAAAATGTTACAGCATTTAATAGTATGTATCACATGGTGTATGAAAAGTTTCAATAAACAGTTTAGTCTAGAATTGCAGTCTCACCTGAAGAATTATCTGTAATTCTCCTACCATAAGGTTTAAGATATTCTTACTTCAGTCTTATGGTGGTTTGCTAATTTACCTTCATTTAATATCATTGGACTTTTCCTTTATCAAGGCAATAATAAATTATTTAACTGATGTAATAGGTGGCATTTAATGGCAAGCCCTTACAATGCTTAATATTCCAAATGAAATTCAACAGAAATGTATGGGATAAATAGTGTAATGCTATTTAATTAAGCCTTAATCACCATCACCATTTTAGCATTCTCTTAAAAGCCACTGTTTCAACAATAATTGGTGATATCAAGCTGCACTTACCTATAAGCGTCTGTACACTGTGTTTGTAAAAGAAATTCAGGAAATCGGCTTTCTCTGTTTTATTTACAGAAGCAAGCATGCTTTCAGGGTCAAGGAGGATACGTAAAACTCCCATCAGCTGGACCGCACCACCTAACTCTGGGTCTTGGTCACGTAGCATCTGTTCTATCACTATATTTAATAGCATTTGCTCCTGAAATAATAACAACACAGATTATGATATGATAGTCATAACATTAGGGTCAACATTTTATCTCTATTCAATACATACCTCTTCTGTATTATTAGCCTGCGTCAATGTATAATCCCTCACCACTGATGGTGAAAACTCCACAATATAAGTTAATATGTCTATCGATGCTGTTTTTGTCTTCTGGTCCTGTATACTTAGAGTAATTTCTAGAGCTGGCAGGATCCCCAATGTAACTAATGTCTTATAAAATGCATCCTTATCCTGGGGTTGCAGATTTTGTGAAAAGTTACAAAACTCCTTTAAAAACAGTACTAAGTCTCGTCTCTTAGTGTCTGGGGTTTTATCATCCATAAGCAGCTTAAATAAGTCTGTTAAAAACTTATCATCCTCCTCTATGAGTTTCACTATTTCTACCTTATTGAAGAATATAAAACTTGACAATGTGCTTAGCAGATTGTCTTCAAAAACTGTGGGGGTAGGTAAAACAATATCCTGTATATACTGGACTCTGTAGGTCTGGTGTATTTTTGCTAGCAGATCTTGGTTCTTTATAGGAATGGCTTCACGAAACTTGGCTAGCTCCCGCAAGTACTCTCTATGCTTTTTGGGCTGAGGTAAGCCCGGATCATATTCTAGACATCCAACTACATCAAATATTGTGTCATCTGCAAACATTGTGTCAAATAGAGTGTTTTTGTTGAGGAGAAATATGCTTTTGAATATTTCATATAGATGGTGTAGTCCTTCAATGTTTTCAATGTCTTCACACATATGGAAGAGATTAAGAAGTTTCTTAATGTAGTGTTGGCTTTCTAATGCTGCTGCAAGTTTGTCTTTCCGTGCAGGTGAGACTAGGCAGCTGTTCACTAGCTCACTGATGTCCTCCAAACGACCCATCTCACAAGCCGGTAACTCAACCGGCTGTACACTGTCTGACATCTCATCAAAACGCTCATCTTCAGATTCTTCCACAATATCCTGTGTGATCTCAACTGATGGATCTTTTCCTTGTACCTGAAAAACCATGTTTGGATTAGTTTATACATGAATTGTTTTGTAACCATTATGATGCAATTACATGTTTCTAATAGGATTTAGAAGTAATACAACTATTTTTATATCAATTCCAGACTAACAAGACTAAAAGTGAACAGTAAATAAGACATAATTACCTGGCAAATTTTTTCCCATATTTCATCGCAGCCAGCTTTTTCTTGGAAACTTAATGCTAAATCAAAATTGTCCCCTTCTGACCACACTATTAATGTATCTTGCTGTTTCTGGTAAGCTGTGTCCGGCTGTATTTTACTCTCTAGTAGGAGGGAGCCGTCTGACTCAGCCCTAACCAGCAAGGAGGTTCCCTTCAACCTCTCCACGTAACATGAAGACACATGCCCTGTCCCTCTGTCATCCCACTGTCTGTCTGCGTTTAGAGCGTAAAGTTTAACTCTTCGTCTTGTGTCTGTCATGTTAAAATTCTGTGCTCTACACACTATGTACTTTAGAAACAGCTCAATTATGTTGGCGCTCAGCTTGGGCACCTTATTATTTTCCTACTTATTTAACTCCCATTTGTATTTGTATAAAAAAACACAAAGTTCTGAAATATAAACGATTCATGTTAGTGAGAAACAGGCAACAAATATTCAAGAATATAATTACCGTAATTACATTCCATCTTGTTCTTGGTTTTGTATGAAACACACCTAACTTTGAGAAGACGGCGCCGTGATTTCTGTACTATTATCTGTAGCATTCACAAGTTTAAACGTCCACATTAAAATTCATTTTGTTATTTGTTTCAACAATGGTATAATCACTAAAATTATTGGAAATCACAAACAAAACAATACTGATTGTACGACTTTACTAACGACATTAACACGTTTGCAATTAATTAAATATGAACAACATTTTGCTAAATATGTTGAAAATACTTGAATAGCACGATATTTACCGGAATTAGCATGATAGAATCGTCAGACTGACGTACCTTCAAAATAGTACAACATCAAATATCGCCATATTGGATTCACAACAACGCTTCAAAATAGGGGTTCACAAACTGATTGAAAAACGCGGGTAATTTAAAATATTTAGGATTTATTTATATGTTACTAGCTGCGCTCCGCGGGTTTTCCCGCGTTCGCCCTGGTTATAAACCTTCCTTAATATACAAAGCTTAATATTTTTAAGAATGTAGGTACCAACTCATGTCAAATAGAGATCATCACGACATGTTCTCGAGCTAGACTGAATGAAGTAATGCCGGCCGGTTTGAAATTAAAAGTGATAATAAATATAAATAAGACCATGATTTTAGGTAATTTTTGCAGGACATGTATTTCGTGGTTATATATAAAATTAAGAATAAGTTAATTATCTTTTTACTAACTTTTACTAGTTACAACATTTTCTATGAGCATCTTCATCTTCTATAACCTTAAAATAGTATTAGTAAAATAGGGGGGTCTTCAAATCGAGAGTGAATAGGTATCTTCTGGGTAAGCAGTAAGTACGCTCCATCATCGATCGCATCATCACTTAAGATCAGCTAGGCTATTCTGTAAGCTATCTCGACAGCGGAATCCGCGGTGAGGTTTGAATTTCGTATTACGAAATTCAACCGTATAACGACCGTGATACGATTGAATTTCGTAGTACGAAATTCGAATTTCATCGCCGATTCCGCTGTCGAGATAGTTTACAGAATAGCCCTACAGGTTAGATAGTGGTCAAGCTCTACCCACTTCCACGCCACTTACCCAGTTCGGTTCGGTGTATAAAAAATAAAACTGGCCAAGTGCGAGTCAGACTTTTGTCTTGCACACGGAGGGTTCCGAACCGCAGTATAATAATATATAGTATATTTTTATAATTTATTACCGTGTCAATACTAAACATGCTTATTAACTACAACGCCACCTATCGAATATATAATGAACTTCTAACACCAACTAAGTGAACGTTAACACACATTTGTTAGGGTAGGTAATTAATATTATTTATTAATAAGGTAAAGAATCGGTCATAGATGGCGCTATGGTAAAAAACACTATTTGTATGGGGATCGCATTATTTTTTAACTTTGTTCTGTTCTTAGTATTTGTTGTTATAGCGGCAACAGAAATACATTATCTGTGAAAATTTCAACCGTCTAACTATCACGGTTCATGAGATACAGCCTGGTGACAGACGGACAGCGGCGTCTCAGTAATAGGGTTCCGTTAGTACCCTTTGGGTTCAGAACCCTAAAATAAACTAGCCAAGTGCAAGTCGGACTCGCACTCGTAGGGTTCCGTACCACACTACATTATTTTATAAGATCGATCAAAAAATACCACTACCATATTTCGCCAGCAAAAAATAATAATAAATAAACATTTCGTTTCTTATAACGCCATCTAACATCTAAGTAAGGCGCTAGGGATCGTAATTTCAATATACCGCCATCTATGGGACGTTTACCTAACTAAGCGTTCATAGATGGCGTGAAATGCCGAAAAAAACACGTTTCGGACCCTCTTTTATCCTAAACTTTATTCTGTTTTTAGTATATGTTGCTATAGCGGCAACAAAAATACATCATCTGTGAAAATTTTAACTGTCTAACTATCACGGTTCATGAGATACAGCTTGGTGACAGACGGACAGACAGACAGACAGACGGACAGCGGAGTCTCAGTAATAGGGTTCCGTTGGTACCCTTTGGGTATGGAACCCTAAAAATAGGTAATTCATGTCATTCAAGTCAAGCCACCATCAAGACACCTTGGCTTTTATTTTCAGTTTAATTACGGCTCAACACGATTAGTGTATTTAGCCAGGCAATGTGTAATAAATGTGGATTATTAATCATTAACTCGCGGAAGAACACAAGCACGGCATCACAAGGTTAAGGGCCCCACATACTATCAGTTCGCCGGACGATAACAGTCTGTTAGTAATCACAGCAGTGCCCCGAGCACGAACGACTTGCGAAAAAGTATTCGTATCGTCATCGACGTAAAAATGTATGAAAATTGTACAGTCTGTGCTCTCGGTTCGAGTTCGTCGTCAGATGGTCGTCAGTCCGCTACCTGAAGTGAAACTGAGACTGTGACCTGACTGACTGAGTGACTGAGGGGGGTTTAACCGAGAGTTAGTAGGCAGGTGGGCAGGCTGCCGGCAAGTGTAATGGGTAGGATATGCAGACTTTGAACGGCAGGCCGTCTGATAAGACCAGGGACCGCAGGCAAACTGGTAATCTGTGGGGCCCTTTAGGAAAAAATACAATGAGATCATAACTTTGGATGTGGTAGGATCACACACACTTTTTCACGTTTCCGCCAAAACTTCTTTTGACTTTTTACGGCAAGGGCTGTGACTATCAAAGAGAATATAATACTACGGTATTGACTATGACTTGTCAGATCGAGATTGACTGTACTGTCAACGCCTTTTACTGACAGTAACGTGGACAGAACCATGGGGCCTATCACGAAATTATATAAGGATTGAAATTAACGAACATGACAGAGATGGAGCTATACAGCCTACATAGTTGCTTCCCCGTTATTTAGTTAATTTCGTTCATTCAATGATAAAATGTCAAAATTCGTGATAAGCCTGCATTTTAATTCTGTGTAACATTTGCTACCCACTACTGGCATTTACTGTAATCTGTCAACCCCCCTCTGCCTGTCTGCCTGTCTGTGAATCTCTCCCCGTGAGTAATAGTGTTCTGTGTCTCTGACACATATAGTAATCTGTCAATATTCCACATCCCTACTACTTAGTCTGTGTGTCAATCATTTTTGATGTTATTGAGTTGAAAAAATCGTAAAATATTGTTTTAGTAAAAATAAGTCGTGTTTATAAAATTAATTCTGTTCTGGGATCACCATTAATCTATTAGATACCTATGATTTATATGAAATAGCTACAAGATCAAAATGAACCAGGAAATAACTAGGCTAACATGTGAGATGTTCGTTTTATAACTTTGTGTATAACATCGATGATTATCCTATTTCACTGTGTTATCTTCTAATTTATAGACGTGGGTATAACTGTATTTCTTCAATAAAACATTAAATTATTATTAGAACAAAGACTAAACGCTAAAAAGTTTATTAATTTGACAGGTGTCATTGATTGTCATTGCATTAACATTTTATAAAAATCATAATATTTGTGTTATTGTTATCAAAAACATTGTGTAAATTGTCTATTTACGTAAGAAATAAATGTGTACATTGATTTCAGTATGAAGCTGTGGGACCAATTCTATTGTATGCACCAGTATCAAGTGTATTTGTTTTTGTAATTTTGTAGTAAAATGAACACACTATGTCTTATTTGAGTGCTACAGAAAATGTTGGGTGAGTGTAAAGTCTGATAATAATCAATATTCCCTATAGTTTCATATGTATATTAATGGATCAATGTCTTTCTCTATGAAAGATTTGGAGTATGATTGACTATCACAATATTGTTCTTAGAAGTTAGATTGATTGCTCTCTCTCAGCAATTATAAGCTTTAGTATACTGTTATGTCTATAGGTGGTCTTATTGTTCTTTTCCAGATTCAGTGGTATTCCACAAAACATATCCGATGCTAGCTGTGCAACACAGTATAAAATGGCAGTGGAAGGAGTTTCGGGGAATTGTAGTGAAGTTATGTACATACCTGATGGCTCTGCAGAAGATTCTACATACATAACCCATCTCAACGACAATTTCTATTCTAAATTCAAAATAGATCCCAACGATCTGTACACTTTCCACGATTCCGATGTAATTGCTGGCGAAATCACTGTTAGTCATACCGAGGATACTTTTGTCTTCCCTGAGAATGATTCTAAACCTAAAGTAATAGATAGTCCAAACAAGGAATTGGACATCCTTAATGCATTTACTAATGGAGACATTAAGAAAGAGATAAAAAAAAAAGTGCTCTCTAATGGACACTGTACTCCAGTCTCGAAATCTGTTCAAAAAGATAAGACTTCAAATACCAAAGCACAGAAAGCCAAGAGTCAAGTTAAGGAGGAATCTCGAAAGCAGAATGGTCAAAGTCCCAAGGCCCATGTAGCAAATGTGTCTGCTCCGAGTTCTAAAACCAGTATTAATAGTGTTAATACAACTAGTGCCAGTGTACAGAAAGCAGTAGCAGCTGCAGGTATGCTTCAAGCTGGAAATGAGACATTTTTGGATGTATTTAAAAGAGAGCAAGGATTGGTAGAAAACGATGTTGTTATTAAAACTGAAACTCAATCCCTCCCACCGCCGGTAAAAATTCCTTCATCTCCCCCAAAGAAATCTGCAGGTAAGAAGAAACACTAGTCTCTTGTATAAATAGTAAAAATAAAATAATCATTAGAATTATGACCTCGCCAGAAAATCATGTATGGTAACTTAACTAGGTGCGCTTCTGCAGATGGGTTAGACCAAAGGGGTGGGCAAACCGCAAAAGTATGTAACTGTTTGCAATTAACATAAGAATTACGCTAATCCCCCCTTCCCTCCTCCCCTCACATACCCCCCTCCCCTTCCCCTCATTTCCACCTCCCCTCCCCTCCCCTCCCCTTCTCCTTCCCCTCACTTCCACATCCCCTCCCCTACCCACTCCCTCACCTCCCCCTAAACTCCCCCTACCCTATCCACCCCCCCCACCGCTTCCACACCCCCTCCCCTCTCACAAACTTTGAATGTCATATTTATTTATATCGAAACCACAGCCAAAAAAATAAGTTTCAAGCTTCTAGCTTTAAAAATGACGATACTTACATACAACTTTTCATCCCCCCATTCAACCCCTTACAACCCACTTTTCGCATTAAAAAGGAGCCTATGTCCTTTCTCAGGCTCTAGACTATCTGTGTACCAAATTTCATTTAAATCGGTTCAGTCGTTCTGGCGTGAAAGCCAAACAGACAGACAGTTACTTTCGCTTTTATAATATTAGTAAGGATAAATAAAACCCAGAGATAAGGCTAGCATAGATTTTAGTAGCTCTCCTTTAAATATTGCCTAAATGTATGAGATCCTGCATCGTGCAAACAATATTTTCTGTGACATTGCAACCGATGCACTTGCTTCGTGATTAGACATCTCAAAAGTTGCTCGTTTAAAAACATTTTCTCTTTATAATATTAGTCTGGGTTGCATATCTCGGCAATGGCTTTAACAATTTGGATGAGATTAGATATTTTCATAGGGTTTTGCTGTTTAAGGTACCAATATATATAGAGTTGTATTTATTGTTAAAAAGTATTATTTTATACAAAAGAACTGAGCAAAGCTCCTTTGTCCAGGTACTCGAGGTGGTACATTACGTTTTTTAACACATTTGTGAGGAAACAGAAAAAAAAACATTTTATATTTTGTTCATTTCTAATTATTGAAACAGTTAGTGAAATTACAATTATTAAAATGATACATAGTTGTAGTCGGTTTTTTAAGTATGTTTTCATACGTGGTTATGTATCTGTCTTTGGATATTGACAGCTGCAAGCTGTCGCATGCGGTTCGCGCTTCTGTTAGTATATCCGGTGGAGTTGAAGTAATATATGGCTCTTCTTCATTATTGAAAGTTGTCATATTTAAATTTTCACAATACAAGTACAAAGAAAAGAAAATTTGAGAAAAATGGCGCGAGGATTATTTTGTGCCGTAGCTGCGTGAAAATGTTGGCAAAGACGTTAGAGCATGCAGCCAAGTTTTTAAATTACCGAATAAACTGATTTATTAATTTTAAAAAAACTGAATTTGTGAATGCACACTGTTGCTTTCCCGCCATTTTAACAGCGCGCTAGCGCTGCCTCCTGACTAAAAAATAATTTTCTATTCTATTCTAATGTTAACATTAAATATATTTTCGGAATAAAGATTTCAAGATAAAGACCTATTTCAAAATCAACACCTACCTATTGAGATTACAAAAGTGATGTAGAATTTTTTTTACTACCACTAATATGTAAATGTTTGCCTGTGCTACATTCCGAATCTCATGTAGGGTAGACCGGGGACAATAGAAACAATTTTATTTAAATCGCATGTAGTGAAGTATCTGTTGTGCCCACACATCTCATATTTATATTGTTTAAGAGTAGTAATAAAGTTACATTGAGTGTATTCATCAGAAATCTTCTATTTTTTTTTATTTTAGCAAAAACGCCATCACACTCGAAAGCGCGGCGCGGGCGCGGTCCTGCTGTGCATGAGGCTTTGCAACGGATATCGGCACAAAAGCGAGCCATACCTATACCCAACACAAGATGGCATGCACCAGGGGACAACTTGTTTGACTGCGGCCCATTGGACAATAAGATACCTGCATTTAGAATCGTAGAGAGCAGCAGTAGTGATGATGATGCTATGCCGGATTTTGGTAATTATTTTATTGACATCTCATTATTTGAAAATTTAAAAGCCAAAACGTACGATTATTGCTACCAAAAGTTATACTACAATAGACATTTGGTAATCCAGTGATCCTTAACTCTTCATAATCAGTGAAATTATAGCAGAGAATCTATCCTTTAAAAAATTCAGACCAAATGCTCCAAATAGACTATATTGAAAAAATATGCACTGCAAATCAGCTTGTTATAAATACTAAGAATACAATATAATACTGTTGCGTGCGGGGTGGTATTAAAATGCCAATCCGATGAGATGAACGTTTATTTCCACTGATCACTAGGTTAGCACAATGTTCCACAGTAGTTGTCCAAATCGTCTTGCACAATTATCAAAAGTCCGTTAACACACACTGAGGTCGTTGGTAATCACAATCACTGATTTCACTGTTCACAGTTCACAACACTAGTTCACTGATAACACTTAACGATCACTTGGTCGCTATCCGCGCTTAGATAGTTACACTGTCGCTTCCAGAGAATGACTGACTCAACGCCGCGGTGCGACGCTTTATATAGGACACAATAATTATTCTAGAAAATCCTCGATCAATACAGAATAAGAATAACAGACAAACAAGCAATAAATCAAAAACAAAAGGGGCGGCTTTCCTTTGAACATCCGATGCAAACAACTTTACCATACATGCTAATTTGATCTCTAACTACTTATGAATAAGGTTCAATCCCAACTACAAAACTAGGTACATTGACTAGGATCGGAATTCTAGGAAGGTCACTTTTATGACGGTCGGGTGTTTATGGCAGGTAATTAGTCTATCCTTTCCCACGCTATTTTTGTTCGAGAAGCTTGGCGAAACATCGCGTCTCGACGACGCGGTGTAACAATACTATCAAAACTTGTAAAAATTAATTGGACTAGGAAATCCTTATTACAAGTTTTTTAAGGTAATAACAGTGGTGCTAATTAATGTTTATTTTTGGAAAAGACTGACTAATGCACTGTATGTATGAGTGTTTTTAGTGTTCTGTAGCTGAATGGCAAAAACCGAACCCTTCTAGATGCATCATGTCTGTCTGTCTGTCCGTCCGTATGCCACAGCCATTTAATTCCGAAACTATTTACTATATAGGATTACTCAGTTGAAACATGGTAGGTAGATGTATTATGTGAACCGCTTTACTATACTTATAAAAAAAATGGAACTGAAACTAAATTTTTTTATTTAACCAAACCTATACGTGCTTTTAAAACAAGGAAGTGAAAATAAATATGCTGTGGATCTCAATAAACACTTTCAACGAAAATTGGTTTGAATGAGATATATTCGGTATATAGCACATTTTCAAAACCGCAAATTTACTCATACAAACACTATGAAAAACAAAGTTAATCTTTTGCTGGCGAAAAATGATAGTTATAAAATATTCTATTGTGTTACGGAACCCTACGAGTGCAAGTCTGACTTGCACTTGGCCACATTTTTGGATTTCATTGACTATTGTTACTAGTGATTTGCATGGTGGTAGGACACTATCTAGTGTCCGCCTGGCCAGCTACCACCCTCAAGTTAGAAAATCTGTCACCAAACATCTAATGTGTTCCGGCAGCTATCCTTGAAAGCCAGTTCCCATTCTAGGCCTAGCGTGCTTACCATCTTCGACCGCATCATCACTTACCAATAGGTGAGATAGTGGTCAAACGCTAGCCTATAACGTATAAAAAAAAAAAGTGAAAACATGCAGGTTCATCATCCTTTGAGTAATACTTAGAAAAGGAAATAAAGCTTTTTTATTTTTTATACCGAACTGGGTAGCACTTTACCACTATCTCACGTGATGTTAAGTGATGATGCGATCGATGATGGAACGCCCTTACCTAGAAGATACCTTGTCTGACTGATGCTATGTTTTATAGAATGAGTGAAACCAGTCCAAAAATTCGGGCCTATTATCGGCAGATATGTCTATATGAATATTTTATTGTATATGCAATTGATTTTTAGTGCTTACTTTTATTATATTATTATTATTTTATTATTGCTTTTTAATAAAGTTCAATTTTGTATCACTCTCTTAAAAACTGCGTCGCGTCGTGTCGTTTCTCGGTGTGAGTTGACCCTTAATCATAAAAAACTTGTTGAATTTAACTCTAATATATAATCAAGTGATACGACAAACGCGTTATTTCCGATGACGTCTATAAACTACGAAGAAATTAATTAATTAATAAGTCAATTTCTTCGTAGTCTATAAATAACAAATAACTGCCGTACGCAAAACGCTGAATTTTCCTACCTTTTACCTCTTACCTTCTACCATTAATCTTATACATATAAATGTTTCAAATCAGACATTTCGTCTAACGAGGCTAAAATTGATGCCTATTACTTCGTTTCTCAGAGTCTGGCAACGGTCCTGTGTGCGTAGAAGAAACTGCGGCAGAATCTCGCGGCGCTCGACTTGCGTTGCGACGCGCGGCACTGCGGCGACATGTCGCGCGAGCTCACGTCTCCTTGAGACTATCTAAAGACTTCAAGGAGCAGAAGACATTGGCTTCTATTATAATGGTAAGGAAAAATATGCTTGCTGATTAATGATAAGTTTATTCTAAAGTACTACTTATGACATTTTCAATATATAATCTTAGGGTAAGGCACTCGCGCACTATACGGCCACGAATCCGCGCAGTGGCTGCGCAGCCTAGTGCGCGACGTTTTATGTTTTTTTTACAAGCTTTTATATAACTTGCAATGTATGTATGATGTATGTAACTATGTATGTTCGGGTGGAATCTTGGAAGCTAAATTAGACCCACTTCCCGATGTTCGATTGGACTCAAATTTGGTGTACTTATGTATCTTCGGTGACAATACAATGATATGGTACCATGGAGCTGGTCTGATGATGGAGACGGAAAGTGGCCACGGCATCTCTGTGATAAATCAACATAACCCTACCGAGTTTGGGCTCGATTGATTCGTGTTGAAGAGAACTTTTCACCTAGATGATATCCAGGGTCTGATGATGAAGCTGGAAGGTGGCCACGGCATTTATGTGATAAATCAACATAACCCTACCGAGTTTGGGCTCGATTGATTCGTCTTTAAGAGAACTTTTCACCTAGATGATATCTAGGGTCTGATGATGAATGGCATGGAACAGAAGCATGGTGGTTCTGTTTTTAAAAAAAAGAGACAAAACCCTATTGAAAAACTATCGCCCGATTTCGCTTCTGAGCCATGTCTGCAAGCTGTTTTCAAGGGTCATCACGAACCGTCTTGCGCGAAGACTCGACGAGTTTCAACCTCCGGAACAGGCCGGGTTTCGAAGCGGTTACGGCACCATAGACCACATCCACACGGTGCGGCAGATTGTACAGAAGACCGAAGAGTACAATCGGCCCCTGTGCTACATTTGTGGACTATGAGAAGGCCTTTGACTCAATCGAAACCTGGTCTGTTCTCGAGTCCTTGCAGCGTTGCCAAGTCGACTGGCGATATATCGAAGTGATGAGATGTCTATATAATGCCGCAACGATGACTGTACAAGTACAGAACCAGCGAACTAAACATGTCCACCTGCGTCGAGGAGTGAGACAGGGGGACGTCATATCCCCGAAACTGTTCACTAACGCCTTGGAGGATATGTTTAAGACACTGGACTGGAAAGATCGTGGCATTAACATCAACGGCAGGTACATCTCCCACTTACGATTCGCAGATGACATCGTCATTGTGGCAGAGACTTTACACCTAGACAATATTCAGGGTCTGATCATGAAGTTGGAAGGAGGCCACGGCATCTCTGTGATAAATCAACGTAACTCTACCGAGTTTGGTCTCGATTGATTCGTCTTGAAGAGAACTTTACACCTAGATGATATTTAGCGACTGGTGATGAAGCTGGAAGGTGGCCACGGCATCTCTGTGATAAAATAACGTAACCCCAGTGAATTTGGGCTCAAATGATTCGTTTTGAGGAGCACTTTACACTTAAATGATAGCCAGGATCTGATGATGAAGTTGTAAGGGGGCCATGGCATTTCTGTTATAAAGCAACATAGCCCCACCGAGTCGATTGATTTTCCGCGAAGAGCACTTTACCCATAGTCACATCAAATATCCGTGGAATATTTTAAAACATCATGCCTTCTCTTAAATACTTAGGTAGTAGGTAGGTAGCCGGTATTACTTACCTACTAAAAAGATAAAAATAAATTATAAATAAAAAATATTTTTAAAAACAAGCTTTTATCTAGGACATTGAACTAAAATGTTAAAAATAAATTCTAGTAAGTATTTGGCGTGTAGGTACATACCTATATTTTTAAAAGCTTGAAGCACTGAAGTATGGTAATTACCTAGCCTGAAAACGGGTAGTGCTTCAAGCTTTTTAGAATATAGGTAAGTACCTACACGCCAAATACTTACTAGAATTTATTTTTAACATTTTAGTACATTGCCCCAGATAAAAGCTTGTTTTTAAAAATATTTTTTATTTATAATTTATTTAGTTTTTAACCTAGTCGTTGTGACTACTGATCAGAGTCGTGGCCGTCTAGTGCGCGAGGTGCCTTAGTCTGAATATGTAATAAAGTAACGTACTTAGTAACTTGATATTAGATAATATGCGAATACACTTAGTTATATATTTTTATATAGTTTTAAATATTCAGAAAAGTATTGTTTCACAAAAAACTTTGTGTTTGTACATAAATTGGCTGCACTGGAGCATTGGAAATGGAATCTGATGTGCCAAGCCAAAATGTTCCATCATATGTCTAGATATCTTTATACGCGGCAAATAAGCAGCCGGCATTAGTATATGAGACCGACTGATGACGGGATATCCATCACAAACTCGTAGCTAACCAAATGCAACGGGCCGGTGTCGGGCAGCAGCGACATCGGTGCGATTAGCTACGCACTACGATTGCCAACCTGCCTGCTCAGTGTGGCAATTATGAGCAAAACCTCCAATGGGAAGTCCAAATAAACCACGGCCCCCAGCTCCTGGCCGCCCTGCTATTCCAGATCACGGCGGCGGTCTTGGTAACGGCAAGGCAGGGGGTGCAAAGAATCCCCGGGTTACGGCTGGCCGCCAAAAACCCTTGACCTTGGCGACGTACAACGGAAGAACGATACGGCTAGACGAACACCTGGCGCTACTCGAGCACGAACTCGGAACGATAAGGTGGCACATTCTCGGGCTATGTAAAGTCCGAAGAGAGGGGGAAGACACCGTAACCCTTGAATCTGGCCACCTTATGTACTACCGAGAGGGAGACCAGCAATCCCAGGGTGGCGTAGGGTTCCTGGTGAATAAAACCCTCTGTGATAACGTGGTAGAAGTTTCGAGTATGTCGACCACGGTCGCGTACCTCGTGATCAAGCTAACCGAGAGGTATAGCCTCAAGGTTGTGCAGGTTTACGCACCGACCTCGACACACTCGGATGATGAAGTGGAGAATATGTTTGGAGACATATCAAAGGCCTTACTCCTCACCACCAAAGGCTACTACAACGTTATCATGGGGGATTTCAACGCCAAAGTGGGATCCCATGGCTATGGTAGCAGGAATCATAGGGGGCAAATCCTCGTAACTTTCTCGAAAAGGACGGGCTTTTCTTGATGAACTCATTCTTCAAGAAACCGCCCCAAAGGAAGTAGACGTGGCAGAGCCCCGATTCTATGACAAAAAATGAGATCGGTTTCATCATAACGGACAAAAAGCGAATATTCAGATACGTCTCAGTGGTCAACAGGATTAATACCGGTAGCGATCACCGACTTGTCCGAGGCTCTCTGAATATCAATCTAAAGCTTGAACGTGTCCGTCTGATGAAGTCCAGGCTCCGACCTACCTTGCTTCAAACCATAGTGGGATCTGAAACGTTCCAGTCAAATCTGGAGTACCGATTCGCTGTCTTGGAAACCACACACTGCGTTGAAATTAACCAGGCCCTCGAGAATGTGGTCGGAGTCCTCAGGGAGGAAGGTGTGAGATTTTGCGAACTACAGCGTACAGGCAAGAAATCTAAATTTTCGGAAGATACCCTCGAGCTTATGAAGGAACGACGCGATGATCCACCAGTCACTTAGTCAGAAAGGCATGCTCTAAACAAGACGATTGGTAAACTGGTACGACGTGACCTCCGACGCTCCAACACTCATCTATTGAACGAGCAATTGAGCAAAATCGGTGGTTAAAAGTGTTTGTCCAATCTCTTGGGAGAAGCCATCTGACGAAGCTGACCACAGACGGTGGTGCGATTGTTGCTTTCAAGCAGGGGGTTCTCTCGGAAGTTGAAAACTTTTATGGCCAGCTTTACGCTTCACATGCATCTCAACCTGATCCCGAAAATGAGGATACCCGGGCCACATTAACGCGCCATTTCACCGAGGACTAGCCAGAGATCAGTCTAAGCGAAATCGAGATGGCTCTTAAGAAGCTTAAAAATAGAAAAGCCCCTGGAGAGGATGGTATTACTAAAGAGCTTCTGAAAGCAGGTGGAATACCTATAATGAAGGAGCTCCAGCATATCTTTAATACTGTCCTATTTGATGGGAGAACTCCAGAGGCGTGGAGCAGGAGTGTTGTCGTACTGTTCTTCAAAAAGCTCTTTTGAAGAACTACCGACCTATTTCACTCCTGAGTCACGTCTACAAGCTGTTTTCAAGAGTCATCACGAAGCGTCTTGCAATAAGACGACGAATTCCAGCCACTGTAACAGGCTGGGTTTCGAGGAGGATACGGCACCTTAGACCACATTCACACAGTGCGGCAGGTTATACAGAAGACCAGTGAGTATAATCGAGCCCTGTGCTTAGCGTTTGTGTACTATGAGCAGGCCTTCGACTCCATCGAAACCTGGTCTGTTCTGAAATCTTTGCAACGATGCCGAGTCGATTGGCGATATATCCAAGTGCTGAGAGGTCTTTACAATGCCGCTACCATGACTGTCCAAGTCCAAAACCAGCAGTCTGATTCTATCCCCATGCATCGCTGTGTGAGACAAGGGAATGTTATATCCCCCAAATTGTTCACAAATGCATCGGAGGATATGTTTAAGACGCAGGACTGGAAGAGACGTGGTATTAACATAAACGGCGAGTACATCTCACACCTGCGATTTGCAGACGACATCAATATATATAGCTCACCGAATTAGCAAGCTGAAGTGGCAATGGGCCGGCCACATAAGCCGAAGAACCAACGACCGCTGGGGTAAACGAGTTCTTGAGTGGAGACCGCGAATCGGCAAACGTAGCGTAGGACACCCTCAGACTAGGTGGAGCGATGATATCCGCAAGGTGGCTGGCAAGACCTGGATGAGAGTAGCCAAGGATCGTGCTCAGTGGCGTGAAATTGGAGAGGCCTATGTCCAGCAGTGGACGAGTATAGGCTGATGATGATGATTTGTATATGTCATGACTATTGCAGCAAGGCAGTAAAATAATATGTATTAGTAGTCCGAGAGAGACTAATCTACTTGACAAAATGTTCATAGCTAATGCTACAGAATAAAGAATTGTACAACGTATTAACACAAAAGTACTGGGCCGTGAGTACTTTCTCGCCACACTTAACTTATTAAATGTAATCTAAATTTAATGACTTCAAAGTGATGCCAAATATTTGTGCAAAATATTCCAGAAACAACTAACCAGTCCTGGGTCTTCTGGCCAGTTGCCGACACCATCTGTCAACCATCTGCTGGCAATGAGAGGGATGCCTGCTGTTCTTAACACGCAAGAGCGGCGAAAACTCAGGTAACCAATAATAAAACAATGTAAGAATCGATTCCATTGTTGTTTATTATACATCATATAAAGAAATGTATATTCGCTTGTTCGTCTTTTATGGACACTAATTCAGCTGATAAAATGTTGATATGGTCGTAATTGTAACCTTGGAAGCAATCTACATACGATACCGAACACTCTGTGCGCGAGTGTACATAGATCATAGATGTCCTGTTAATATTTCAGGTGATGAAATGCAGTGAGCCTCACTGAGTCATCATCTATTATTTAACATAGATTTTTAGACCCTTTATGTAATTCGTACATAACTTTATTGTTACGCGTCAGTAGTACTACGCTTAAACTGTTCAACGATTACATTTGAAGCACCCCCACAGGATGTCTTTGGAACTAAATTTGACATGATTGACAAAAAATTGTCAGTATTTGCAAATTGCCGACGGTGTAATGTGAAGTTCATATGGATAAATCGATATTTTTTTGTCTCATAATTGCTCGTCACAATAAAGTGTATTTAGCCGGTGTCATTTTTGGGGTATTCAACAATTCATGGACTGTGATGACTTCAACAAGCTCAAGTCATAGTCGTCAGGTCAAGACCTAAAATGGGACTTTGACTCAACTTAACGACTTGAATTTACAAAAACTTCACCAATAATTTTATACTTTATCACTGGCTAAATATACTAATCGTGTAGTATATTTAGCCAGTGTCGTGTTGCTCTACAGCAATGAACAAAATAAAAAACATTGAAAATCTATCAATGGGTGGGGCTCACAAAATTTGTACCATAACGCACTAGAAAACGTAACACACAAATTAAAATGCAACACACTGGAAATTTTGTAACACGCTGGAACCCTGTAAAGGCAAGATTACATTGTATCAACATTTACTAAAAAATCTTACCACATTTAAGAGTAATGATGATAAATCGTATAAATCATCTATATTATATTTCCCTAAGTTATATTTACTGGAAATATGACTATTTCATGAAAAACATATGGTTTCCAGGATAATTTAACTTGAGAAATTATTGATGATTTTTAAGATTATTAATCAGTAGGTAAGTAAATACTATCATTATTGTAGCGTATAACAAAAAAAAGACAAGACATTTTAAAATTAACTTATTTATTAATGTCACATTTTTTGCAAAAGCAAATGTATTATCCCCCTTTTGGACTCCGCCGCAGTCGGTTAAAGACAATGTGCACCAAGCTTAATGTTATCCAGTGTGTAACGTAACACATTATGTAACACAACATAACACACCAGAGCGAACACACGAGAAAATTCTAGTGTTTACTTGACTATAGCAGCCGCAAATTCAAAGAAATATTGGAAAGAAAGCCATAATATACGACACAAAAAGGTATTTATTTAGTATCTATACTTCAATATAACGAAAGACAAACTTAACTAATAATTAATAACCAATTTTTTGGAGGGAAAAAACTACACCAAATCATTTCACTTTTGTTACAAGACTAAAATGGTTGGCATTAAATTGACACATGACGGCTGTTGGTATACGGTGTTGCCACCCTACAAAATATGTTCTAGTGTGGTTATCACTACACTACGAAAGCTACCGTGTAACACATTACTTGTAACACACTAGAAGATTTTATGGGACTTTTTTTTTATTTGTTGTTTTGTAAGCAATTATAATGTTTTGCGAGATTTACGGACAAAGTTCTTTGAATTAACTCCCATACTAACAATGAAGACAAAAAGAAATGAAATTAACAGCGTAATAAAAAAATAAAAATTAAAACCTTATCGACGGACTGCGCTGGGACATTTATGTTTTGTATGGAGCAAATAAATTATTAAAAGTTTTATGAACTTATGTATTGTGTAAATTAAAGATTTTGTGTATTTTCTTTGCAAACATCAATTTTGATGTATTTATTTTAATGCAACAAATAAAATTCTTTGATAGAAATTACCATAATATACTAAAATTTAGGAGCAAACATGTGACCGCGATTTTTTTTTTAAAGGTACATTTTGTTTGAGCTTTACCCCAATATAAACTTAACATCACAACTTCCACCATTTGCAAAAACTTTCAATTTTATGTGTATTTAATAAATAAAATATCAATTATTGTATATAGTGTCGAATTTCGTTACTTTAAAAGCTTCAAATGTAATATTTTTATCTAATTTTTTTCAATCTTGCTACAAATACAGCGTAGCCTATCTAGCATACTACATAGTAACTTTACAGTTTTCTATGACTTATATAAAGGGTCTACTAACTCCATGATAAAGTAGATGATGACACTGTGACGCTCATTGCATTTTGTTATCTGACATATTAACAGGACATTCTTCAAGTCGTCTGGGAGTAACGCCTGTCTTAATCTAAAATTTTCAACATGATATATATTTTTATAAATTCCTAGGGAGTCAGGCTGGTCAGGCGGCGAGAGCGGCTCCACAGAGCTCCCCGGCAGTTGTTCCATCGAAGGCTGCCAGTCAGCGGCGGTGCCTTGCGGGCGGCATTGTCTAGCGCACGTGACTCGCGCTCCGGAACAGCGGCTTTACGCGGCCTGTGCGGCGGTGTTTGCCGGCGGAGCGAGGTGCCGCGCGCCTTTACTGCCGCTGCATACACATACGCCGCTCTGTGCGGAGCATGCGTGGAAGCGAGTAAGTAATCGCTCTCTCACATTATCTCGCTCCCTCTCTCCCCTCTCTCTGCCTCTCTCTCCTTCTCTCTCCCTCACGCTCCCGCTCTCTCCATATCTCTTTCCCTCTATATCTCTTTCCCTCTCCCTCTTCCTTCCCTTTCTCTCTGCCTCTTCCTCTCCCTCTCGGCTCTCTTTTCCTACCTCTCTCCCCCTTTATCTTCTTCTCTTTCCCTCTCTCACCCACTCTCGTATCTCTCTCTCTCACCCACTCTCTCTCTCCCTATCTAACTCTCGCCCCCCTCTCCCCCTCTCTCCCCCCCCTCTCTCTCCCCCCCCTCTCCCCCCCCCTCTCCCCCACTCTCTCTCTCCCTATCTACCCTCCCTCCCCCTCCTCTCTCTCACCGTTTGTCTCTCTCTCTCTCTCACCGTTTCTCTCTCTCTCTCTCACACCTTCTCTCTCTCTCTCACACCTTCTCTCTCTCTCTCTCTCTCTCTCTCTCTCTCTCTCTCTCTCTCTCTCTCACTCGAGTGAGATGTATGCCTCAGAAGATTTGTCTCTCTAGTTTTTTTTTATGTTTAATATACTTACGTGAACTATCCAATGGAGAATTCATTAAGTATAAGAAATGAATCCAACGCGAATTCCATATAAGATGCCTATATATAAGATAATATTAATAAGATATATGAACACGCAAATGCTATCCAAAAAGATTTTATGTGAGATAAATTCGTCTTTTATAGATCAACTTGATTATCCTTATCAAGGCCCACATATCCAGCCTAGTCTCGCTCATTCCCTATTGTCCTACAGGATAACTACGACAAGTTACTAAAGGACAACAAGCCGAAGAAAGCAGCGAGACGGAACATAGTGGCAGCCCCGCGACGAGCCAAGCGTCGCCGCCGTCCGCCGCCGCGACCCCGCCCTCCCGCACCGCCCCGCCCCGTCGAGCGCTCGCTATCAGGTAAATCATCATCATCATCAGCCGGTGTCGGTCCACTGCTAGCCGTAGGCCTTTTCAAAAATCGGTGTAATACCCAACTGATTGTCTTCAATAAAAATAAAATAATTACTGTTGGAGCTGCATGTCTCGGCAGTAGACGTATCGCTCATTGATCTATCAAATATAATAAATTGTGATCCAATACAACGCTTCCAGAAATCAACGTGTGCTCAAACTCGTCAACGTACGACAGTTCGGAAGAGACCGCGATGGGTGCGCTCAGTGAAAACGAATACATCACCGTCTCATCTCATGAACTGGGTAAATATTAGTTTTAATAACCAACTTATCTTCTCTCTATTTTTGGCTGTCTTCACCTAGGTGTCGAGCATATCCAATAATTGGGTCTTATCGTGACAAGTGAAAGCAGACGAGTTGTATCAGAGAAGGCGACCGATGTTCTTTTGTTGTGTACCTGCTGACAGTGCTGACATCCTCGAGATAACTATTAACCATACATACTTACAAAAAATTACATTAACGTAATAGTTCCGAATAGAGATCACCCTACTCTTGCCGTCATCAATATCTCACAGACCTGATGTCAACTGAAGATGCAGTCTAAGATGGAATCGTGCTTATCTAGAATTGAAAAACGGCGCAGAGACGAGGCGCTGGACAACTGAATTTAGTCCAACAACAGAGCGCAACTATCCCATTCCGTCTTCCATACTGCTGGCACTGTATAGTATAGACATCGGCTGTAGTCTGCATATGTAAAAAAGACAACGCAAATCTATTCTACATCATGATTATTAGTAAATTGCCTCTTCGCCTTCAAACAAACACTTGGCTACAAATAATACCTACGAAGCATCTGTATTCGAAATAATATAATTTAAGATCGTTCAAAATACTAAAAGAACCGACTTCAAATGCCGTCCTAGTCATTTTCAGTACCAAGTTTGAGGTGTTTATCTCCATATCTCTGGAGATACCGAACATATCTCAATGATATTTGAATAGTAACATTAAAAATAAAATATTCCGACGAGTTGAGAATCTCCTTCTGTTTTTGTAGTTGGCTAATCTATATTTTATTTTTTATTTTTTATACGTTATAGGCTAGCGTTTGACCACTATCTCACCTGTTATAAAAGAAAGTCGTGTTAGTTACTACACTCATAACTCAAGAACGGCTGAACCAATTTTTATGATTTGATGTATTTTTGGAATTGTCTTTGTCAGGAATAGGTTAATAAGTAATAAAAACAATGAATAATTGACCTAAAAAAATTATATAAGAAAAAATATTATGCCAAAAAGTTCCTGGATTGCAAAACTGCCAATCATTTGATGTTCAATTGTTTATCCCGTCGATACGGTAAACCTCAAATTAATGAGGGTCAACGCTCCACACGATAAGTGTATTTAGCCAGTGTCAAGTACAAAAATTCTTCAAGAATATCAATTGTACATTTCATATGTCATAATATCATGACAAGATAGACGTACTTATAACATCACCAACATCTGTGTACCTACTCTATTTTTTATAAAATAAATGAATTTGTATTTGTATAGTATTTGTATTTGAATAAATTTTAAATAATGTCAGTAATGACATTTGTATGACATATTTATTGATTGTCAAATATGCGTGCGTTCAGAAATGTATGCTTACGAGTTTTTGGCGGGAACGTGGAAAAGTGTGTGTGATCTCATCGTATTTTTTCCGAAAACTGGTTGATCTTCCGCGTGTTAATGTGTAATAAATGTGGATTATTAACCATTAAGTGCCGGTGAATGTGTGCGAGTGTAGGGAAACAGCACAATGTTGAAAAACATGCTATTTGTGTCCTCACCAAAATTCCACTGAAAATGTTCAGTAAACACATGTGGTGTTTTTACTGAAGGTATGACTTAGACTAGACTTTTACTTGAAAACTGAGCTGAAATGTAAAAAAAAATGATAAAAACTTAGAGAATTTTAATACTTGACACTGGCTAAATACACTAATCGTGTGGAGCCATAATGAAATTTTAAAAAAAATTATGCTTACAAGCAATCAAGACAATAATAATCAATGCCTAATCAATTTTATATTTTGTCAGAATGTAGGTAAATACAGAGATATGCAAGAATGTGATAGCCAATTTATGAATGCCGTATGTTTACAGTTTTATCCATAAGGCAAAATAATATTAGACAGTTATTCATGAAGTAAGTATACTTATTCAGAATTAAAATCAAATACTGGTGATTATATTTTTACGATTAAAATTAAACTCAATCGAACTAATTTCAAGTTAATAACTTACCTATAACAATAATAACATTTTTATTATAAAAACTTACGTTCATTTTAAACTTATAGGTTTAAAAACGGGAATCGCCATATCGACATCGCGTAAGTCACGTTAAATTCCCGTTTTTAAATCTATAAATAATAATATTGTTTCATTGCATCATGTCTTGCTGACACGTGGTTGAAGTACTTGATTGTTGTATTTTTATTCTATTTCTGTATTGCCATAACTTTGATTATTTACTTGATAATCAAAGTGCCATAATACATGTATTCATTGTATTATGTTCATAAAAGCCTTAATTAAGTAGATTTAAAAGGTAACACGACATTCATTGTCTGTTAGGTGGTACGAAGTTCGCCGGGCCAGCTAGTAACATATAAAATGTCAGATAATCAAGATCGTATCACAGATCACATTGCCACTTCATCAGCTCGGTGTAGTAATGTAGTTTGCTTGCAAGTCAATGATAATATTCGTCGTTATTTTCAGAAGTAGAGAACGTTCCAGCGGACGATATTTTGGACCCGGCGGTGCTCAGTCAAATACCTGACGAAGCTTTCACGGAGTTTTTCAACCAAGGTATCGTGCTAGGTCAGTGCTTAAAACTATTTATTCTTATATTTTATATATATAAAAAATAATCCCAATTTTCCTTGGTCACGGCATCACGCGTGAACGGCTGGACCGATTTCGCTAATTCTTTTTTTGTCGTGTTTTTTATAGACAGGAGATGGTTCTTATGAAAAAAAATATTTTAATAAAAGAATGTTGTTTTTAACGCAGGCGAAGCCGCGGGACACAGCTAGTTTTATTATAATAATTTATATTGAAACCACAGAGCCTTCGCCGGGACATTGGGGCGCTCAGTGTCTACTACAAGATCTATTATGCGAAATGCACAGAAGAACTTTTTGACTTCTTCCACAGGTAATAGGAGCATATTATAACGATGTTCCTCAAGACTTGCTACCGAAGTAGCTTACCACCATCAAGGAGAAAATCTGCCGCCATAACCTTACAGTGTTCTGGCAGCACACAGCTCTTGTGGTCAAACGCTAGCCTATAAGATAAACCTCAATCTACCCCTCACGATTTTAGCATCGCACTGTGCGATATCGTACCAAAATTTTATCCCCAAATTCTGCTCCTGTGGACATTCCATTAAATTCCATAACAATTAGATTGAACAGATCCTTTCTGCCACAATGGAAAATAGAACGAATTTTTAGCAAAGGTCTTCCTGCTGGGGTACAATACGGAGTTCTTCAACAAAAATTAAAACGGAAAAATTCTTAAAACGCGTCAGCAAAGTCGTTGTTGCTGCAGGTTATAGGCGTTGGTGACCACAATCGTCTTGTCCTTTTGAATGAAATTATTATAGGTATTGTAGATTTTTTTTGTGTTACAGCGGATGGTGAAACATCTTTCGGCGAGGAATCCGAGCTAGCCGCGGCGCTTGAAGCTGTGCTTGACAACAGGCTTGATGAGCGCACGCTTGATGACCGGGAGCTTGACGACAGACTTGACGAGCAAACTATAATCGAGGAAGAGCTGGAAGAGAGCGGGCTTGAGACTATGGACGATAGTGTGTTCCAACACTCGCCTGATGATACTGTCGTTAAAGGAGAGGTGAGGAAAAAGTTTAATTTAATAGTAAATATACTTATATTATGTAGAACATAATAATAACAGATATATACCTGTGTACAGAAAACTGTTAAATAAAATAAAATAGTTTCGATGAGAGTACCTAAGCGCGAGGAGAAAGTAAAATTGCAATGCAATTTTACTATTTTTTTTTGAGATAGATAGACACGTTTTGTTTTACTATCTCACCTGAATGACAAGTTCAGGAGTTTTGGATAGAATGAGATTTGCTAATATAAAATACAAGCGGCCCGCCCCGGCTTCGCACGGGTAGAACATAAAATATATGCCTACATAATTTGCATCAGTTTGTTGCGTCGAGTATGAATTGACATCTCTATCAATCATAGTCGTATTTCAACCAATTTACCAACCAATAACCTTATTTATAAATTATTCTGGCTATTGGTTAAAACTGCATGAAAATCTGTTCAGTAGCTTTTGAGTTTATTGCGAACAGACAGATAGACAGATGCGGTGAGGGACTTTGTTTCATAATATGTTCTTTATAATAACAGTATAGGCTACTTAGAATGGTACGCTTCAGAAATACATAGCATCATTGTTCTTACATTGAACAGCACAGCAAATTCTCATCGATCATTTGAAGTTTATTCTAGCAGAGTATTCTAGACCGCATTAGGGCAGCATCTAGGGCAGCATTCGGAATGCTTCGTCGGGTCTTTTCATCGCCCATACCACAAAGCCTGAAGACGAAAGTCTTAAACGAGTGCGTCCTACCTGTTATTACTTACGGAGCCGAGACGTGGACACTGAAAGTGCGATTAGTTCACCAATTCAAAGTCGCTCAGCACGCTATGGAGAGGGCCTATGGTCGGAGTTTCTCTGAAGGATCGAATTCGAAACGAAGTCATCCGACAGAGAACCGAAGTTATCAACATAGCTCAAAGGATTAGCAAGCTGAAATGGAAGTGGGCTGGTCACATCTGTCGTAGAACCGATAACCGTTCGGGTAGACATGTTCTAGAGTGGAGACCACGGCTCGGCAAACGTAGTGTAAGGCGCCCTCCAACTAGATGGAGCGATGATATACCCAAGCTGGCTGGCAGCGGTTGGATACGAATAGCTGAATGAAGATCGAGCTCAGTGGCGTGCCATGGGAGAGGCCTATGTCCAGCAGTGGATGGAAAATTGGCTGATGATGATGATTCTAGACCTGGGGTGTTCACCATCTTCGACCACATCATACTTTACCTTTATCACCAGGGGTGGAAGTCTTATCATTGATAGCGATGCGTATTGTCAAGTTGTCATCGCAAACGTCTAATAGAAAGAGATACAGTTAGAAAGTTTATAACTGCATCTCTTTTCTTAACGACGATCATCGCTCGAAACTCATCGCTATTCATGTACTACCTGTCCAGGCGAGATAGTGGTCAAACGCTAGCCTGTAAGATATAAAAAAGTTGGTTTTACTAGAAATTTGAAACTATTTTTTTAATCCGGTATATATTTTTTTCAGATGCAAATCCCAACATCAATAACAATGGAAATATCGTCGAGCGCGACATCATAACAGCAGTAACATGTAACCTTAACGCTAAGCTAAACTAAACTATGATTGTACTATATTTAGGAACAAATTCGATTATTCGTAGTCTCAAGAGTTAAAATAATATTTTCTTCATGCTTTAATTTTTGTATGTGTGTATGTAAAGAATGAACAAACGTAGATGTTTAATCTGTATGAGTTCTACAGTTAGTTTTATTTTATGGGTAATAGTGGAGACTGTGTCTGAGGGAACCGAAAATGGAGCTTATTCCTTTTCGGTTTCGGTTGAAACTTCAATGGATACTCATCGCTTAGGAAATAAAAATCGTACATTTCATGAACAGGTAATAGCAAACGTAGCATTATTTAAATATCATTATTTTTATAAAGTAATTCTTCATTTTATCCACTTTATTTAATGTTCATCGTTCGACTATCGCATACTGGTGGCGCGGCGAATATTATTATAATAATAATAATATGCTTACAAGTTCTATATAATATATAACACATTTAATTTTACGTATATTTTTTCCAAATGACGGTTTAAATTTGCGAACAGTAAATAAAGCCTTGTTTACAAAAGAAGACTTTCAGAAAAGTATATTCTTGTGTTGCTCAAATTATGTAAGAATATATTTTCTGTATTGCCTCGACAGGCAATTGTGGCTTTATAATCTCTTCCCGACAATATACTCGTATTTCTACACATAGTGTTTATTTTATCATCAAATCAGTAGTTCAATAAACACCTTAATCGTATGAAGTCTTCTAGCATAAAATAATCACGTACAAACGATTTTGCATAAATCTTTCAAACAGCTTTTCGAGCAAAAATCAGCCTTAATTACCATCTTGCGACTCAATTTCGGCCATCAAACTTTAATTTAACCACATTACATGAGACAAGGGACATCATTCACGCGATTGATTCTTGAGTGATTTGTATATCTTCAAAAGCATTTGGTAGGCAATATTTTGCCTTAGTTTAATAATAGGTAAAGTTAGACAAGTGTTTAAAGTAGAAAATGTGTTGTGGAAATGAAATGTTGGTTGATTGCTACAGTTGAATGTAATGGTATTGTCTAATGAAGAGTTATTTGACAATGAAATAATATTTAAAACATTTTCCGGTGTAAACAATTCAAATTATGAATGTTTAAACTCCATACAAAATGCAGTTGATTTCGTCTTAATTGCCTATAGCGAAAGGACGTCTCACTGTGTCTAGACTCAGCGGATTTAAAACACCTTTTAACCGACTTCACCAAAAGAAAATTCTATAATTGAGAACCTCCTCGGTTCTCCATTATCCTGTTTTTTAATGTTTTATTACCACGAAACTCCTTAATTTTTAACCGTATTTGAAAATTATTTTATGTTGGTTCCATTGTAATTTTATCGAGACCTGATAAGTATCTCCAGATATATGTAGATAACCCTCAAACTTTGTACTGAAAATGACGAGCGGCATTTTAAGTCGATTTTTGTCATTATGAAAACGATCTTAAATTATTATTATTTGTTGCTATATTTTTAAAACTCTTCATTAGACATACCGAATTGGAAAGAGCGCTTGGCACTAGAGTGATTTAATGTATATAATGCTAGAATTGGAACTATTTAGCTATACATATATAATTCAGGGTTAGAACGAAAACATGTTTATCAATGTATTGCTTTGTACCAAAATATGGAATCAAATAATTGCCTCATGCTCTCGAGATCATGAGAGGGTCTAGGCAAAAAACAATTTGTCAGAAATCGGACCAGTCCTAGGCCCACTTCCAGAGACCAGAGTTAATACATACTTTTATAATCCAGGGCTAAGCAATACACAAGAATGACACAAATCAACATAAAACGACAAAATACGTTATGTCTACATAAATATTATTCAAAAGGATTGGTTTATCTAAAATATAGTCGCGATATATAGAGAAAAACATTGCAATTACATGTTATCATACACAAATCGATCGTAGATATTGCATAACCTGTATTATAATAATTAAGATTAAGTTTAAAAACTAAAACAACCGACTTCAATGCCCCGCGATTCAATTTCAGTAACAAGTTTGAGACGTTTATCGTCATATCTCTGGAGATACTTATCAGATCTCGATGAAATTACAATGGGACCACCTCGAAAACGTACGGTACGTTTCCGAGGTGGTCCCATTGTAATTTCGATCCGAACCGAACCGAACCGATTACAAAAAGAATCATTTGCATCGGTTCATAATTGACGGAGTAATCGCGTAACATACACACAAAAAAAAAGAAGAAAATAAACATACAGACGAATTGAGAACCTCCTTCTTTTTGGAAGTCCGTTAAAAATATGTGTTAACTCTGGTCTCCGCAAGCCTTATCAACATATCCTTAGGGTTTTCGCGCACTTATTAACCGACTTCAAAAAAAGGAGGAGGTTTCTCAATTCGACCGTATACTTTTTTTTTTTTATGTTTGTTCGCGGATAACTTCGTCGTTTATGAACCAATTTTGATTATTCTTTTTTTGTTCGAAAGGAGATATCCCAAGTGTGGTACCATGGTAATTTTATCGAGGTCTGATAAGTATCTCCAGAGATATTGAGATAAACATCTCAAAATTGGTACTGAAAATGAATAGCGCGGCATTGAAGTCGGTTCTTTTAGTTTTTGAACGATATTATCTATATCCGGTTCCTATTCTATTCGTGTTCGTTTATGATCCAGTTTGGCTATCCTAGTATTTGTATGGACGTTTGTGCATTAAGTGTGCAAATCCAAGGATGTATATTTCCTATCCGTTATTTTCACGTATCGAACACATATCGAATACGAACCGGATACATATAAATGGGCAAACGCCCTTACGATAAATATCATATGTCGGCATTATAATAGCGATATTATGCTTCAGATATGTCACATACTTAAAACAGCCGTCTTCTTGTAATAACGTGAATATTTACGCAACCCACACAAATACACTGTCACAATAATTGGTCCAACTAATTATCAATTAATTTTTTTTTCAGTTATTTATTAAATGTAAGTCAGCATCTACTAGCCAATGACAGAGCCGTATTTGTGTGTATTGTAATTTGTACCCTAACCGTATAAAAGTTTTGCTTGAGGATGAAACGGCAGTAGAGAAATTAAAATGAGTAAAATCCAAGGTGTTATTGTATTAAATAGCTGAATAGTTCCAATTAATATTGGACGATTTGCTTAAAAACTAATTTTACACAGGTCAAACCATAATAATAAGGCACATGAACTAGTTAGACATCTGTAATACACCAATATCCGACGGGGATTACAGCGCTTGGGGATGTTCCCTAGGAGACGCGGGTTCGATTCCCGTCGGTAGGGCGAAATTTTGGATTATTTTGGGTTGTATTGACAAGCAAAATATCAATGTCTTTACGAAGTAGCGATTAACAAGAGAACTGAATTAGAATTAAACTTAGACTTATCCATGCTGCCGTAGGAGTAATAGTGTTCACTATAGATTAAAGAAATGGTCATACAATACAACTAATTATAAAATTCTGGGGAATTATTATTGAGATTCGATGTTATTTTTCACTACATAGGAAACTATCTACAAAATGCATAGCAGTAAGTATTACACAAGTTGCAGTCGACAATCCAATCCTTATTTTTAGTCTTAAATAAATTTGATGCTTATTAATTGCTTTCGGAATAGGAGAACATATATTATTGGACTGAAAATATACTTCTAGTACTAAATAATTGTATAAACTGGTTCATTAGAGAGACGAACCTTTCATGGCGGCGTTACTTGCGTTGACAGATAGTTCAGTTAGCAAATAAAATGTTTGGTCTAAGATTTATTTACTGATGACTTTTCGTCATATGTAATACTTACCCGATATACAGCTGAACAGAATTTGATGATACTTATATCTATTAAAACTATGTAGATGACCAATGTCGTACACACATTATACAATATACATCATAGGTATAGGCTAGTCTTTGACCACTATCTCCCTGTTGGTAAAAGATGATTATTTCGAGGATGGTAGCACGCTAGGCCCAGAATGGAATTTGGCTCTTAAGGACAGTTGCCAGAACATATTAAATGTTTGGTGATATATTTTCCAACTTGAAGGTGGTAGCTAACCAGGCAAACATTAGACAAAGTCTTGGTGCCATGCATTTCTTAACGATGTTTCTCCTTCACCGGAGAGCTACTAATGAAAGAAATGCGCCATACATTTTTCTATCCAAAGAAAAATGCATTAGTGCACGGTGGGGATTTACTAATTTACTACCTCTAATGTCAAAGCCTGTCAAAGTAATGTCATACCCCCAATGCGTCAATAGGCCCTCTAAAAATATGCAAGTCACAGATCTGCCTCACCGATACGTATGAGAGCTTTATACAAAATATATACATACATATATAAACATAGAGCATCGATCGATTGGCATGTTGCACGCATCATACCAAGCGCAGTTTTTTCTCAAAGCCGAACGACCCGTGAATGAGCTGCCTTAAATTTAGGTTTATGATTTTATGCAGGGCTTGAGAGTCGGACCATTCTAGGTCTTGTGTATTCACCATCTTCGACCACATAATCGCTTACCACCAGGCGAGATAGTGGTCACAACATTTAGCTAGCCTAACAGGTATAACAAATAATTAAATAAAATTTGACTATTAGATGCAACAATATTAACAATACCGTTAGGTGTACTTGACATCATATGTATTGACCAAGGCATGTCTACATCTTTCTTTCACGAGTCTTGATCCCAACCGGCTTCTACATTAAAAATATTTCAAACGCGACATGAAAAGTCGACTAAAACTTGTCGACTTTTTGATGGTACCTATAACGTTGGCTCAACGCAAACAGTAGCTAGCAAGCTATAACCTCTAAACTTAGTAAAAATATTATGTTCCTAAATACTTGTGATGTATGTTTGAATTGAATTTCCATTTGTATTACTTAATTATTTTTCTTATTTAATTTTCTTAATTTCTAAATGATGTTTAATTGGTTCGAAATTGTAGATAACTATTTGTAGTGTTGTGTTTAATATTTATATATGTTATGACTTTACTTTGATTATATTTACAAGTCGTAGACCTTAACACATCAAGTATCATACAAGTATTTAAAAATTCGAGTGTAGTCGGTTTAAGTTTTTGAATAGCGTCGTCTCTGTCCCTCATGCCTATGTGGCATTATGTCATTGATTTTCGCTCGTCCTAAAATCAGATTATGGACGTTTTTATGTTCAACGGCCGATGTGAAAAATTTACGGTCTGGTACCTTATTTGCATATTATGTTATTTATAAGCAATAGACGATACGCATTATATTTGTTAAAATCTTTCACTCGCTGCATTAAATCGTAATCTTAATACATTGAACACGTAATGGATGAGCCATGGTTGACTTGAGCAAATCAGAGCAATTTGTTTTGTAATACATTTGTTAAGCACTCTCCTACACATTGTCTGGACGTAAACTGCTTCGCATGTGACGCTTCAAAAAGCGCAGGCTTTGCAATGCATGCAGATTTTATTAGAGAATACCAATCAAAACCTTGATGGGTATTCTCTCAAAAACTGTCAATAATAAACACAAATAATTGTGTAGGTACTATATACGAAGTCGCCTGCGTAGCCTAAATACAACCTTAAACTAATAATAACTCAAAACAATAATTACCTAATGACAATATCAAAATTATATAAACTACAATAATAATATCTTTACTACAAATAAAAGACAGAACCTAGGTCGCTACCTGCCGGTAATGTTCCCAAAAAGCTAGCGACGTTACCTCGTTGTATAGCTAGGCTAATACGTTGGCCGAGGTAAGCGCCAGCTCTTTGGTCACGGGTGATGTCAATTACGCGTCTGGACAACTCCTTAGCAAAACCTCAAAACTATCTTAGCGTAGTTATAAGTTGAATTAATTTAGCCAGAGCCAAAAACAAATGAAAATAGATTTGATAAATAACCTATATGATGATCATGCTATATTTCTTTAGAATTGCCTTTCCTTTTACTATAAGTTTTTTATCTTCTAGCTTGATCCGTGATTTACTTTATCGTACAGACAACCTTCTATATTCTAATAAATAAAACAATAACACAGTAAAATTCTACAGCTGGCTAATAGCAGCTTTGAGAAAGAGCCCAATGGAAGCATACCTAACACTGATCTGGAAAAGATATTGGTCGAGTCGAGTCTTCTCCAATTCCACAGTCTAAGATGCAATCAGTGCTTCCTACCAGTAATTACATACGAAGCTGAGGTGTGGACACTCACTGATGTCGGACTGGTCCACAAATTTAAAGTCGGTCAGTAAGCTATGGAAACGGATTATTTTTGGCTTTTCTAAAATATTAAATTCGTTGCGTCATCAGAAAGAACCTCAAGCTGTTGAAATAGCTCATTGAATTAGCAAGCTCACGTGACAGATTAACCGCTGCGCTTAAGTAATCGAGTTCTTGAGTATTATCTTGATTTTTGAGTATATTATTAATTCTAGTTATGTCTTGAGCCCGTGAATTGGCAAACATTAAATAGGACGTTTGATCTATACCAAAGCCGAACATACTATTTTCTCCATCTATATTGTGGTATAGAAAATAAAACACTTTCTAAAAAAAATACCTGTGCTACTACGATGTCCCAACGTATAAATCTTTTGACAAAAATCATATTAATTTCTGTTATTAAGAGCCTAAGACATCTACAAATTCTAAAACAGGCAGCATTTTTACTTTTCACACGCGACACTGCAAGTAGATTCTTAAAACTATAAAGTTGACCGCACATTGGCTACTTATTCACACACTATTTATTGCCCGAGCAATAGTTGCTTGAGCTGCTACCGAGCGGTTTTATTGTATACGTGTTGCTGCCTTTTAAGTTAAGTTTAGACGTCCATTCTGTCGTTTGAAAGCCACAGATCCTTTGCAAGAAAGAGATACAGTCATATAGCAGCATCCAACTCTACACGGCAACATAGGTTAAAATAAAAATATTTTGAAAAGAAGAGCTTAAGTAAAAACGTTTTTAACGTACGTATAGCCGGTCGTGCAAAAAGCCGAGTCCATAGGCGCTGTTGTCATTGGTTTGCTAGCTTACATAATTGAGACCTAGAGTCGCTCGAGCGATAGTAGCTAATATGCGGTCAGCATTATGCCATTAATCTTCGTGAAGAATGCTACATTTCTACAATAGTACATACAAGTTTTCTTTCAAGACGATTATGAACGCACGAACGCTTCAGTAAATAACAGCTCTTTGTATTATATCCGCTTGCGTTTCTCAACGCATACGCACGCGTTAATGTTTGTTAATGCGCTATTCTTGTAAATACATATATAGACTTAATACTTTGCTGACTTAAATTGTTAACTGCACAATCTAGGAGAAAGTGCTTTTGAGTTATTTGCATTGAATTCAGATATAGTAGATTCGCAGCGAAACAAATATTTGATTTATCCGGATCCAGATTTCAATGAAGTCGGCTTAATATTGGAGTTTGATACTAGCTCTATAGAATTTATGTCGTCAACATTCAGACCCTACTGCGATGAAATCCAGATTGATACAATATTGAAAACGGTCGCTAGCACACAGACGATGTATATGTGACGTTTCATAATGAATAAGGAGTTGAAAGTCGCTTGAAATAAATAAATAGGGCTTAACTACAATAACCACAAAAAGATCCTATCATACTAGTTAATGTTTTATTAGTAAGTAACTAACAAATTGAACATTTAAAATTGGTTTTGAGGTAAAGTTCAATTTGCTCCAGTCGCCTTGGCTTATTACCCACTGCAAATTTTATTTCCGTAGTAGAAAATAAATATCGGGTACGCTTAATTGTCCATTTGCCTGACTGGTACCTGCACTTTCGTTTCATAATAATAATAAAATAAAATGAATAACATAACAATAGTCTTAGTTATGTAACAACATGTATGTATTTTTACGCGCTAGTTTATTTATTACATGCCTACATAAATGATTTTACAATTTAAAACCTTGTCACCTTGAGAGCGGGTACATTTCTTGTATACAGGATTTCAACAGGCTGTTAAACTGCCCTCAATTTTGTGTTGAGGTGTATCAAGCAATAAGCGTTTTCTTTGAAAATATGTATTTTGATAAGTTTGCCAAATAATTACGTTTCAGTAATTGATCCACCGAGGCGACTCCATAGGATGACGCCATAACATAGGATGGGATTCTCTTTCTTAAATCTATTTTTCATTTATTTTAATCGCTGCACCAAGGCACCGGATCAAATATCAGGAGATCGAAGTTGTTCTCGAGATTTCTCTGAGCATGTCTCCCTATTCCCTTATAAGGGATATGGCTATCTACGCTTAGTAAAATGATGTTGAAATCCTGTTTAATGTAATGTGTCCTTATTTTGACAAAGTTTTAAAATGCTAGTTATGCTCGTTTAGTGGATATTTGTACTTTTTGTAGATTCGGATGACTGTTACTAGAGAGATTAGCTAAATGTAAGTAAATATATTGCACGATTAGTAGAAGTTTTGTATCTTAACGTTATTACCGAGGTGGCGTCAAAATTGAGGTTGCATTCGTTTAATGATTATAACATTAAGTATTTATGTTTCATATCCTTTGCGAGTTACAAAAAGCATGGTTCTCTGTATCTATTTTCAAACTTTTGATGAATAGATTCATTGTTTTCAGTAAAATTTAAATTTAGAAGGTTATGAGTAAGTAAGTATTATGATTTATAATTATCTATACAAAAGTTAATAATCGAGTGCATCGTCTCATTGTCACCTCTAAAATATATCAGTCTCCAAGGCAAAGGCTCGATAGACGGAACGCAAAGGCACACAGAGGGAAGGGGCAGTGTTTTTTTTAATAACGCTTACTAGCAAGTCGGTTCACGTCAATAGTGCAATGGGTGGGGATCGAAATTACGACCTTCTCGATCGCCGTCGTAACCATTGGGCTATTGCCGCTTATAAAAAAATAGCAAAGATAAGTTGCTCTAATAAAATAAGAAATAATTATAGGTGAGTATAGGTAGGTGATAGGAGCATTATATTGATTCACCGCCTGACTTGCTACCAAAAAATTAGCTTACCACCATCAAAGAGAAAATCTACCGCCATGACCTTACTTACGGTTTTCCGGCAGCATATAGCGCTTGAGAATCAGATCAGACCATTCTAGGCCTGGTGTGTTCACCAGATTCGATAACATCATCGCTTATATTTTAGATAGTGGGCAAACGGGCCTATCAGAAAAAAGTGAAAAGAAATGAAAAATAATCTTTTTATATAATAAAATCCCCATCTAAAATACATATTTATGTTTGAATCCACCTCGGTACACAGATGACATAAACATATAACACGTCTAATTTTATCAACTGAAAAAAAATCGCCTACCATGTGATATGATAGGACTGTAAGGTACCTACTTTGTTAGTAATTATTATGTAGGTATAAGTTTCAGACGTCGTCAGTTTAGATAAGTGTCAGTGTATTCGGTATTATAAGATGAAATAATACCAGGTCTATAATTTTATTATGTTGGAGAATATTTAGAACGCGCGTATTCATAATTTCATCGCATCATACTTTAAAAAATATATAAAAGAATATTCTCAGACTTAGAATAAAATGGACGCTAAGCGCTTACCCATTTAGTACTCTGTAACGCATCGAAAGCTAAAGCTAAATCTAATGATGATTTATTAAGTGCAGATTGTAGCCGATTTTGCGCAAAATATTTCATTTATTTGAATTCTGTCTGGCATGTTACAGCCCATAGTAATTGCTTATTGTATCTCATTATCATCAGCCTATCTTGTCCACTGCAGGACATAGACTTCACCTATGGCACGCTACTGCGCTCGATCTTCAGCACTTTGTTTTCAGCCGCTGCCAGCCAGCTTGCGTATATCATCGCTCCACCTAGCTGGAGGGCGCCCTACACTACGTTTACCGAGCCGTGGTCCTCCATTCTAAAACACGTCCCCAACGGTTATCGGTTCTACGACAAATGTGTCCATTGCCACTTCAGCTTGCTAATACTTTGAGCTATTTCGATAACTTTGGTTCTTTGACGGATGACTTCATTTCGAATTCTATCCTTCAGAGAGTCCGAGCATAGCTCTCTTCCTCTATGTTGTATCTATTGCAATGCAATTGATTATTTCATCATATTTTGTTTAGTATTGAAATAAACTAATATAGATTTTTTTGGATATCCTTCGTTTTCTCTTTTGATTCATTAAGCTTAATAAATTAATAATGATACAAAAAGTATATTATGTGATCTAATCGTTCTGTATGCAAATGTACTGCATCTGTGTATATTATAAATTCATATATTAATCATATTGCGTGAATCTCGAAAAGTTTTTTTTTTTTCAGAACATTTACTAATTTAACTTTCCGTTTGATATAGCTTTAAATTTTTAAAGGGAAAAGCTGTCATCTAACCAGAGTGGTGTTAAATTGTCTAATGAAATGGATCTGAACTAGAACAGTCCTTAAAAATGCACACGAGTCGTGGAACTGTCTCACATAAGTAAATGTCACAAAATTATTATATACCAAAGAATAAACGCTGTTGAGAAACCGCGGAACAGTAACTATAATTCTTTGTAAATATTATCTCTATTTCTTTTGTATTAGAAATGACTAGACGTTCTTCAATTGCTTAGTATATGAATTCGTTCCTAACATAAGCCTTGTAAGACGGTTCCGTAACTCGCTTGAAAGTCACGAAAGCTGAACCTCAAATGGTTTGAATGTGTAAAGTAAACGTGTAGCAAAGGTTAGAATGTTAGCGTCAATGTTGTAGAAATTTGCGAGATTTGTAATAATTGTAAAAGTGTTCGCCTCACGGCCTCAAGAGCGAATTCGATAATTTCATCCGTAGAAAGTTGTATGAATCGTATACCTAGTGTTTTTTTATTTATCTCATTTATTTAGCAGTAATTGTGTATTTGTAATGGTGGTGGTGTTGCGAAATAATCAAATTTGCTCTTGGTCCGCGTCAATAAGTTATAAATTCGCTACCTCTATGAATGCCTGATATTGTTCACAGATTATTGTCCAATGCGTGAAACATGATGATGTTAAAGAAGTGAAATAAACATGAAGAAATTTTGACTCTTATACCTGCGTTTTATTACCTTTTTATTTTGTTTTGTTAGAATATGATACCTGTTTATTACTTAAACGGTGGGTTTTTAACCAAACATTAGTTTCAATACCTACTACTACAGTTAGACCACATTAACCATGATGTACGCGCGCAGTCCACACAGAAAGTGAGTCTAAGAAATTTACAGGAGTAGTACAGGAGTAAGATATACTTAGATTTAAGGCGTATATTTATACAATATACGCCTTAAATCTAAGGTGCCATGTCCACGAGCAAATTTAGGTATCGCTGTGATATTCGAGCCGTGCCATCAAATTCAAAAGTAACTTTCAAGTCTTCATGTTCCATAATTTATTTTCACTGACCTTTCGATCCGGCAAACATTTTTGATTGTACTTACGAAGAGATTGTACTTACAAACTCTTCGTAAGTACAATCAAAAATGTCGTACACGTATTAATATAATAAAAAAGTTTAAAAATAGTATAAAAAATAAATAGTAATACTCGTATATAGTAACTTTTATTTGGTGTAACTTGACTCTAAATTCAATTTTATGAGTGTTAGGATTACTCAGACCACGGAGATAAAGGTTCATACTAAATATGGACCATTCGCAGTTATTTTATCTCGCTGTCCAATATAAAACTACTGTGAATCTGTGGTTTATCTGCATTGAGTAACTTGAATATAGCGTCCTACCATCCTCGACCGCATCATCACTTACCATTAGTTGAGATAGAGGTCAAACGCTGGCCTATCAGACATTAAAAAAAACTGCGAATGGTATAAAATACCTCTGATATGTATTCATGTTAGTAATTTAATTTTTCATTGTGATTTGTAGTCTCACTAAGTAAGTAGGAGGAAGATGCAGGTCTACGGCATAAAAATTATACGAGTATGTAGGTAACTATGTTTTACGGTCTAGCAACATATCCTCTATATAATATATAATAATACAGTATATTATATTAATACTGCCTACATACTGAATAAATGTTTTGATTCTTCTTTGATATTATAAGCTATCCTTTATTATCGTCTGTAGGCCTTACCCATCATAAATCCTAGACGTGATTCCTGGATGGTGGCTAAATAGGTTACTGTTGGTGGCAGACTTTGGCCGTGGCTCGAACCACCAATTTTACAGATACATGTTGACAATCTGTTCGCCGAGCATGATGTTTCGTTTCTAGCCAGCTTGAAAGACTGGTGGGGTTAGTTGATGATGTAAGTAGGACTAAAGTCCGTTGTCCTGCGCTTTATCTCTATACCGTATTCCATTTACCAGACAAGCATGATTCTCTCGAACTATAGGTATAGGTACATTCATTATTATTATTACATTTAATATTTATTTATATTCTTCTATCTATTTATACGCTAGCTGCCAGCTACCTTAGCTGGCAGTGACTGTAGGAGAAGAGCTGAAACTTAGTGGCATGCATTGAAAAATGCAATCTTAATACTCGTATTTATATGCTGGGTTATGTAGAAACTTATGCAAATATTTTGGTATACTTAAGCCACCTATGTATGATATTATCATCGCTGAGCAAACTTTCGCCTCTGTACCACTGCAGCCTACTGTTACATAAATTCTGACCAATGATTGTGTAAAGTGAGATTTACCTCCCTAGGTAGTGATCCAAAATCTTGCTTAAGAAGAATATTGATTCAGCTTAACGAGGAAAGAAGCATCTAAGAAGAGTAGAGTATCTAGGTAAGTGATGCTTCTGTTGTGAACTGGATCTGTTTGAAAATAAAAATAAGTAGTATAATAAGTAAGTAGTTTCTATACGTCTAATGACCGGTTTCTGAGTACATTTATTGAGAGTTTATCTACGCAATAACGCTATGATTCAGTAGATAAACTCTCAATAAATGTACCTCAGAAACCGGCCATTATTCTGACATTATAAAACTTACTTCAATAATACATAATTTAAAACCACCCGACTGATCTATTTATAATCTGTTCATTGACACTAGTCCAATGAGGCCAAACACAACATATCTGCTGTATGTTGGTGAGGAGTTGAATATTCTACAGATTCCAGGATATGAGTCCAGCATCAGGTCAATGCAACCGTGTTCTTACAATATCATTGAAGTAAGTGGATACCTACTGAATTTCGTCAGCGTCATCATCTAGAAAATAACCAGCCAAGTCGAGTTGGACTCGCCCACCCAGGCTTCCGTACCAATTTCGCAGACTAGGTTAAAGGACAAACTTAATTTTGCAGTTCGATCTATAGAAAATGTATGAACATGTATGCACCAACTACACATACACATACGTACTAAGTTTGTTTTAGTATATTAACTTTTAGTTAATACGCTACATATTTACTGTTTTCAGATTTAATCCTATATAAGTGGTTCAAGACATTATTCATATTTCTGTGTTCTATAGACCTTGCTTCATGCCAAATTTCATGATTCTAAGCAACGGGAAGTACCCTATAGGTTTTGATTCCCTTTTGAAATCGCAATATATGCGAAAGAATGCTACTTAAACGCATTAAACGCAAAATAGACCTATACCACATGCTCAAACGGTCATATCTTTTGGTCGCGTTGACTTACAGGTTTAATTTCTACACAGTCAAAAGATACCGTAAACCCGAGTATTTGTTATAATTTTCAACTTGGTATCTCTACGGGTTCCTGAGATAAAGGGTCTTGACAGACGGACAGACAGACAGCCAGACAGACAGACGGACAGCAAAGTGATCCTATGAGGGTTCCTTTCTTTCTTATATCGGCTGAACGGATTTTCATGAATCAAAGGTAAGAACACTCTCGATTAAATCACCTATCAAACAAAACAAAAAACTAAGTTGAAATCGGTTCATCCGTTAAGGCGCTACGATGCCACAGACAGACACTAATCATCAAATATAAAAATACATCAAATTTATAACACCCCTCCATTTTGGGTCGGGGGTTAAATAGTTTAGTAACTTAAAAAAACGGCCAAGTCGAGTTGGACTCGCCCACCGAGGCTTCCGTACCAACTTCGCAGACTAGGTTAAAGTACAAACTTAATTTTGTAGTTCGATCCATAGAAAATGTATATAGCACCAAGTACAAATAATAAGTTTGTTTTAGTAATTTACCTTTTTGTTAGTTATTACACATAGATACCTACATATTCAAGGTTTTCAGATTTATTCGTGAAAAGTGGTATTCGATATAGATAAGTTTCAACTTGATACCTCTACAGGTTCCTGAGATAAAGGGTCTTGACAAAGGGACAGACGGACACACAGGAGACAGACAGAGAGACGGACAACAAAGTGGTATTCGATATAGATAAGTTTCAACTTGATACCTCTACAAGTTCCTGAGATAAAAGGTCGAACCTTATTAGTTGTCTAAGAGTCTGTAGTAGGTAATTCTCCAGGATTATGTGAGGCGGAGAGAGGAGGCATGAGACAGGAGGCGTGAGAGCAGTTAAAAATATACGCAGTTTCCATGCGCCATCCATGCCATATTAGTTGTCTGCGTCTATAGTTGTTCCCCAAGATTCCGTAGGCGTGAGTGCAGTTAAAAATATACCGTCATAATGCAGTAATGCGCAATTATGACTGCAAACACGTGTCGCCGAGACACTTGGCTCCATTCCCATAAATGCACCTGACGAAGGTAATGCATTTATTTCTGTCGCGTGTGATGATTGCATATTATAATCTGTTTTGCTGTGAATATATTACTGACGTTTACTGCATGAATAACTAATAGTAAGTACTTCGTTTTTAGGGTGCCGTACCTACCTCAAAAGGTAATTTTATTACTTGTAGACTGGGTCGAGGAGAGTTTTGCCTTATCTATTCATAATTTTGATTAGATTAAGAGCCAATTTCACCGGTTCTTGACGTCTTTATCAGTAACTTATTTGACAGGTTTTTGACAGCTTTTATATGGCGCCATCTGTCAGATAACTGTCTGAAACTTTATCAGGAACTGGTGAAACAAGGCCTAAATAACCTTAGTGAAATAGATAGATAGATATAGTACTCTGTGTTGAACACCAAGAAACTTACAACTAAAACATTTTTGTTAATATAAAAGTGTCGATGGGCGGTCTTATCGCTCAAAGCGATCTCTTCCTGACAACCATGCATCGAGAGGATTAAAATAAAATAGAATGGATGGCGATGGCATAAAAAATATTTTATAAAAATATATAAATATACCTACACTAATATTATTACATATTATAGTATAATAAAATGAAATTAACCATGGCATACTGAAATCCGGCATGATGCTTGTTGCCAGCCTATTTCAGCAGTCACCTAGGATATGACGAAACAAAGAGATTAGCGATATGTGGATAAAACTAAATGCATAAAAAAACATCGTCATCGATCATTTAGCAAAAGATGATTGATCACGAAAACTAAATCCTGGAACTTTCATTCATGTTTCTATATTCCGTATATGTTGTAATTAGTTTTAAGCTATTAGAACGGGTAGTGATAGCGTAACAAAGAGATTAGCGATATGTGGATAAAACTAAATGCATAAAAAAACATCGTCATCGATCATTTAGCAAAAGATGATTGATCACGAAAACTAAATCCTGGAACTTTCATTCATGTTTCTATATTCCCTATATGTTGTAATTAGTTTTAAGCTATTAGAACGGGTAGTGATAGCGTAACAAAGAGATTAGCGATATGTGGATAAAACTAAATGCATAAAAAAACATCGTCATCGATCATTTAGCAAAAGATGATTGATCACGAAAACTAAATCCTGGAACTTTCATTCATGTTTCTATATTCCGTATATGTTGTAATTAGTTTTAAGCTATTAGAACGGGTAGTGATAGCGTAGGTACATATTTTAAAACTAATCCTAATCTGCTGCAGTTGGTAGGTATCATCATAATTCTAGACAAAGAGATTATAATTGAGTTGTTGTACCTTCTGGCAGGCAAGACACTTCACGATCATATTTCATTTAAAGTACTAAGTGCACTACCCGGTACAGCGTTTGTCCACAGCAACGGCACCGGGACGTCACCGGCAACAAAATGCCGACGCCGAAGTAGCGGTACTTATGTATGTATTGCAGCTTGTCCACAGCGTGATCGGCACCGAGCGACGTCATCCCGGCCGCCGATATTTTGAGTAGATCGGCGCGACCGCTAGAAACTGGCCAGAGATTTTGACGGGCCGATGTGCCGGCAATGGCTCGCAATACAAAACACGTTTGATCTTGTCCACACACTGCCGGCGCCCGGCGCCGTTCGATAGGTTCTTGTTTTTTTATCTGAGGTTGTTTGTTTTATTTCTATGGAAACGCATCTGCCACGCATGACAGCTAGAAGAAACAGAACCACCGGAATCGGTGGCGGTGGACAATCGATCGCCAGCACATCATTTTCAAACCGGCCCGAAAACATCTCGGTGCCGGTGAAGTCCCGGTGCCGTTGCGGTAGACAAACGCTCTTAGGGTGGTCTCAATCTCATCTCAGACGCAATGCGGTGACCGGTGACGCAAAATGTTCTAGCAATCCATAATTTTGTGAAGTTAATACTTAAAGCTAAACTTTATCGCGTACCATGAGGCGGGCGTTTTACTTGTCCAGTTAATTTCTATGATAGAAAAATATATATTTATGTCTCGTTTCTAACTAGTTAGGTAGGTATATATTTTATTCACTAAGAATGCAGCTGACTACAATTTTGACCTGGGATTCTGGCAAAGGTGCTGTGGGTGCAATTAATAAAACAAATCTAAATTAATTGTCTTTACATTGTATATTAAATCTGGCTCATCTGGCTGGTATCTACCTAATGCTAAGCTTACTGTTATTAATTGAGTAGGATGATATAATTAAAATAACATTTATGACGTAATAAACTATTAAATAAAATCACTTTAATGCCTTAATTATGGTTTTATTTAAAAAAAAGCTTACTAGCAATGTGGGTTGCATAATAATAGTTGTCTTGTTATCCCCTCCGACTAAGCTAAATATGCTTGTATATGAAGTGAGTTCACGTCAAAAGTGCAATGGGTGGGGATCGAACTCACGACTGCGGTGATCGCGATCGCCAGTCCGACGCCTTAGACACAGAACAGATAATAATTGTATTATTGCCGCTTCTACTATTAAAGAAAACTTTACTCATGTGCCTTAACAGCTAGTTTCATTGGTTTCTAAAAAGTCCCTTTGATGTTCTCATTTCAATCAAATTCGAATTCGGAAGCGACATATTGAATTTTGAATATCGACTAATATGTGCTTTTTTTTAAATATCTTATAGGCTAGCGTTTAACCACTATATCACCAGTTGCTAAGTGATGATGCGATCAAAGATGGTAAGCACGCTAGGCCGAAAATGGGATGGCTCTCAAGTATAGCTGCCGGAACATTAGATGTTTTTTTTTGGCGACAGATTTTCTAACTTGAGGGTGGTAGCTGGCCAGGCGGACCGTAAATAGTGTCCTACCACCATGCTAAGCTAGCTTAGTCTAGCTAGCTGTTGTGGAGGTGGAATCCTTTCCGATTATAAAACACCGATTTTTTCGAATTGAAATATCAAAAGCTTCTGTCTATCTGCGAAATAAGTTACTAGTAAAATAGGCTCTTAATAAACTAGTCTCCTAGAAAATAGTTCTTATGTTTATCAGGCTTACAATGTACATAACTATTTTGCTCTCACTTGCGAAGTTATTAATTTGGTGATATTAAAATGTTATCGTTTTAAACCTTATTTGTAATCAGACCATAAAAAAACTACATAAGTAGGTATAAAATTATAAGTAATCACATTTAATTTTGAACATACATTTTTATTAAGAAGAAGTACATACTGAATACTGATTCCACATGAGTAAAGAAAAGGATACCACATGAGTTTTTCTTTACTCATGTGCTAATTCGTTATGACCGCATTGTATTACAATAATTGTGTAAACGAGTTCAATTGTTTTCTTTATTTATATAAAATTTGCCTCTATTCAACCTATGGTTGCCTGGAAATGATTGCTGCTTAGTGATAAGGCCACCCATGAACCTTCTTTGCTTACATTCTACATTTATTGACGACTTCCACTTTATTTTCAACCGACTTCCTAAAGGAGGTTCTCAATTCGACTGTATGTTTTTAGGGTTCCGTACCTGGAAGGGTAAAAAAGGAACCCTTATAAGATCACTTTCTTGTCCGCCTGTCTGACTGTCTGTCTGTCCGTGTGTCACCACCGATTTTCACAGCAACGGGTGGACCTAGCAAGTTGAAATTTATATCAGATACTGAGGTCTATAGTCCTTATTAGGTGTATAAAAATCAAGGTCCTGAGTCAACACGATAAAAAAATATAGGCAAATTTAGATTTTCGCGAAAACTTGTAAGTACCAAAATTTACCTTAATTTACAACTTTTTTATTTTTCGGAATTTTTCCTTTATTTGTGCTGTATTGTAATCGGTAGGGTACGTTTTCGAGTCCCATTATAATTGCATCGAGATCTAATAAGTATCTTCAGAGATATGACGATAAACGTCTCAAACTTGCTACTGAAATTGACTCGCGAGGCATTGAAGTCGGTTGTTATTATTTTGTAAGTGCAATAAAGCGTATTCTGCACAGTTCATGCAATAAAGTTGTATAATATTTTATAATATATAGCCTTAATTGGTTTTGTTTCTTCTTCTTCTTGATAATCTTTCTTCTGTCGGATGATACTAAGAGGTACGAAGAAGCAGTGCCGTTAGTGGCTGTGTACGTGGCATAACAACCAGCTAACCACACTGCCACTGCGGACCTCCCTTTCTTACTCTCTTCTCTCTTCTTCGCCGTCTTTTTCTCTGTTTCAGTTTTGTAGGGATGCGAGGTTCGAACGAGTTCAGAAAATAGTTTGGTAATCTAATTTTACTTGGATATTTTTAAATAAGTTAGTTGAGGTTTACAAAATTATGTGCTACAATAAACTTTAATGTAAATTATTTTCAATATTGAATGAAAGATTTAAATGTAAGACTGATACGCTAAAATATTAAACATTTCATGCATATAGATGTTGTGCCAAATTCCCATGTCCATTTATTTGTCCTCTTCTTTCTTCAATGACTTGATATCGCGCCATCCTACTTCCACAGTCGAGCGTATTATTGAAAGCCCACACAAGGCTAAATGACCTTAGTCTGATAGATCAGTCAGTCTTGGGTTAGGGTTTCATATATATGCTTGGTGGAAGAATTATTCTGAAATTAAAATAACATGTGCATTAGGTTCTTTTAGAAAAAATCATACCACTACATTATTTAAAGCCTAAATGCAAAAGTCAGCTTATTTGGATAGTTAAGTTGTATGGAAGACGGATTGAAATAGTTTAATTGTCTGGAATACAGGTTGCGATAATTGCATTATGTGGATTGGACTATATATATAATTCAGTTGTGCTGACGCCCGTCTCATTGCTGTCCTTTCAGCACAATTTATATATTAGACCGCATCGTCACTTTATCAAGTGAAATAGTGATGAAGGGCTTGTTTGTCTTGTCCTCTTCACGTCTAAATAGTTCAGCCAATTGGACTACAATTTCACTTATCTTTAGTTTTGTAGGGATGCGAAGTTTTGGTATCGAGTTCAGAAAATACAGTTTTGTAATCTAATTATACTTGGATATTATTTTTGCTTGATATTAATATTGAATGAAAGATTTCTTCAAAATGTGTTTTTTTTAATATATAGTGATATACCTATAGATAGTGGTTAAATGCTAGCCTATGCTAGCATTTGACCACTATCTCACTTGTTGATAAGTGATGATGCGTTCGAGGACGATTCAATGACGTTTAACAAGGGGCTGCCTAAGAAAATGTAAGACTGATACGCTAAATACGCTAATTTAAACTAAATCTATCATCTAACTATATTTTACGTGAAAGAAAAACTTTGACCACTTTCTATGAAAACTACGTGGACGGAGGAGAATGAAATCTGGTACAGTTAAAATTTATATGGAGAAGGAGTGCAAAAAGCTAATATTTTTATGTACCATATATGCTTTAGAAATCCACGACATAGACAGGCGCACACTGTGATTGTAATTGGTTGCGATTTTTATTCTTCAATCTGTGAAGAACGGCAATATAATAGAGTCCGCGCACAGCAGAAATTAAAATCGTGTGCGATTTAAAATTGCTGACGCGAAATGGAGCGGTACCAAACCCCGAACACTGCGGAGAAAGTCCCAATACCATTGACATTATGTTGGAACCCGTGTCTTCAAGTGGGATCTATAATTATTAATAAATATTTGAATATTTTTATGGTATTGAAAATTTTGGATTGTGTTTAACAATTTACAAAAATATAAAGAGTGTAACACTTCGAAGAAACATAATATTTGGTATTGAAAATGGTTAAAAATTCATTACAAATTTAAAATTTTACAAATTGGAACGATTAAAATATTAAAATCGCAGTACACGGTTAGCCTTATTCGTAGTTCGAAATAGGTATATTAAATAATAAAAATCATGACACGCGTACATACACATATGCAGCTAAAAATATAGGGAAAATGGACAGTCTTTCACAATATACTTTATAAATTTTATAATTTCTACAATTTACAATTTTTTCGTAACCTTTTCTCTTAATACTGTGTTTATCTTTTGAAGTATTTTAAGGTTACTACATTCTACGTTTTCCTATTGCTTCCATCCTTGTTGCTGTGTATACTGTTCAGGTATGTGATGAAGGAGAAACATAAAATGTCTATAATAAACTGGCCAAGTGCAAGTCGGACTCGCACTCGTAGGGTTCCGTAACACAGTAGAGTGTTCTATAACTTTGATTTTTCGCAACTACAAAATTAACTTTGTTTTTCATAGTGTTTGTATGAATAACAAAGTTATCTTTGCGGTCGCCATATCTCTAAAACTGCTGACTGTATCTGGTTCAAACCAATTTTCGTTGATAGTTTTTATTGAGATCTACAGCATATATTTTTTTTGATTTTTCACTCCCATACTTTAAAAGTTAGAGGGGGGGGGACACACACACACACACATTTTACCACTTTAGGCGCGCCTATCTTTCAAATGATTGACTTTGAGAAAAAATGATTTTAGGAACTTCAACATTATTTTTAAAGACCTATCCATAGACACCACACACGTATAGGTTTGAAGATTTGTTTTTTGTTTCAGTTCATGTATGGGATGCCCCCCCCTTAAACTTTTATATTTTTTATTTTTGTATAAGAAAGCGGTTCACAGAATACATCTACCTACCAAGTTTCAATTCTGTAGTCCTAACAGTTTCGGAATAAAATGGCTGTGACATACGGACGGACAGACAGACAGACAGACAGACAGACAGACAGACATGACGAATCTATAAGGGTTCCGTTTTTTGCCATTCGGCTACGGAACCCTAAAAACATTGATAGTTTAGTATTTATAACGTATTCTATTTATGAACTAAAAAATAATAGAAACTTAGCCTTTTCTCTCTTTGTCCTGGGTTTTCCGCAGGAAGTAGTGACGTCACCACTCACGTTGAAGCGGTCTCGGGGAATGACGTCAGGGCTGCGATGACATCCTGGAAAGAAGAGTTGATATACAACATTGTGCCTATTATGTCTATTACACTGATATTATAATGTACCTAGTAATCCAGACTAATATTATAAAAACGTTTATAACCCTGTCACTCTGTCTGTTTGTTACTTAGGTAACTTAGATAACAAACAGAGAGAGAGAGAAGATGTGATCGTCCGTTTAGACATGATTATTATAGTCACGTCTAAACGGACGATCCAATCATACTGAAACTTAACAAGGAGATACATGAGGATGATCATAGGCATACTACATTCTTGGTGTACGAGAACGAAGTCGCGGGTATCAGCTAATATGATAATATTATTGCACCTATGCTAATGGTTTATCTGACAAGAGTTTTTATACATAGGTACGATTGTCTCACCTGATCTAAATAACGCTTTTTTGACATTTTGTACGGAGACAGGACCTATTATAACCTACTAGTAGCGGCAAAGAAGTTTTATCGAAGACGAGCTAATCCTACAGCTCACGATAACTTAGATGGTAGATGCAACGCGTTGGATTTCTGGCATGAGTCTATTCATGGTTAATTAAATTAGACGAGAACATAGACTCGCATTCGAAGAACTTTTTTTGTGTATCTGTATAAACCAGATTTAAATGAAGCGTTTAGCCTTTCAGATATGGTGAATCTGCCTTTTCTCTAATCTGGTAGTACCTAGGTACGCTGAAGAAATTTCATATCGCCATAGTAATATTTTTATGAATACAAATCGTGGATAATTTTCAAGATTTACACTGCTAACACAATTTTACTTGTGTAGCTAGTCTAGACTAAGCCAGGAGCTTTCTCACAATGTTTTTATTCATCGTAAGAAGAGCACTCTTAAGTGCGCACATATTTTTTTCTATAGAAAAAGGTTTTTCTTTCATGTCCCTCATGCATGATTACAAGTACATACAAGTAGATCGTCAGACTTTGCTGGCGGGATGTGCTAACGTGAAAACGCGTGCGCTAACGTGCGTTTTATATGCGCAGGCGTAAATCATTGATATGATCGACCACATCATCACTTACCAGGCGAGATAGTAGTCACTATGAAAAAAATATGATTCTCGATGGGGCATTTCCCATATACAGTATATGGGAAATGTCCCATCGAGAATCATATTTTTTATATACTCCTCTTACACTTATGAGATAGTAGTAGATAATTTTCTACAGTTATAAATATTAAATGCGGGACTAATCGCGCTAAAACATAAATTTTATTTTATTTAACTTTCGACCAAGTTGCATTGATCGTGTTCACGAGACGATTGATAGATAATCTTCTACTCTTACATGAGTGTAAGAAGAGTAGATGGGAAATGCCTCATTAGAACAATTTGTACCTAACTAAAAATTATTTATTTGTAAAGATATACAGATGTAAAATGGTCGAATAAATATTTTCATTACCTACATGATTTTCGCTGCAACTGGATTCTGCTGCCAGCCTTTATTGCAATTCGATTCGATTCGCAAATAAAATAAAATTATGAACTTAAAACGCTATACCTAAATATAAGCATCATGTCAGTGAGTATGTACCGGTAGATAATCGGTAGATAATAAACTTTAGCGCGTTTAATATAATAAAATTGAGCGCTTGTACTATTTATACAAAATCCTAACATATATTTTCTAAAGCATTGAAATAGGCTACAAGTTCCTGTAATTTTATCGTCGATTGCCGATATTAATGGCTACATTAACTTAAAATTAACCACACAGCTTATCTTTAGAAACCCGAACAGGTTAAAGCGACTGCAATCGGAAGTGACGAGCTCACTCTCACATCTTCCGTTCGAGGGAAACCAGTTACACTTGTAAAGTAAGTAAGTACCTATAGGTGTTTAGGCCTACCTACTTATTTATGTACGTGGGAATGTTTGAAACGTGATGGTTTTCTAAGTGGAGCGGTTACGGTTGCGTCATTTCACGCGTCAATTCTGCGGCATTAAGTGATTCAAGCGTGCATGCCTATTCTTTTATTTAAACCTCTATTATACAATATTTATTCATTTAAACCGCTGCCAGTAACTGGCAGTATTCCTTCGTTGAATAGCAATTTTCAGTCTTCACATTCCAGCATTTTGTTCCTGTGTTCAATTGAATTGAGTGATTAGATCTGGTCTTTAAAAATATTGTGCGCACCCAGTACCAATGACCCTGGTGTTCAGTGAATGTTTGCTTATATCTTTGATTTTTCTACCTACTGCACTGCTGCTAAGAAAGTTTGTAAAAGTTCAACATTTTTGTTTGTACTTTCAAATCAAATATACCTAATACAAAAACTTCTTTGTTACGGTGTGGACCAAGAAAAACACATCAACAGATACGTACCAATCAGATAAATAGATGAATGTTGCATACTTAATGTAAATAATTTAAGATCGTTTAAAAAACTTAAAGAACCGACTTCAAACGTCGCGCTAGTCAAAGTAGCCAGTAGAAGCAGTAACTATTACAAAATCTGTACCAGTAGTTAGTAGTAACTAGTAAGTCGTCAAGCAAAGTAAATGCGTCGTAATACAAATGTTGATATATTAAAAACGGCTGGACCGATTTTGTTAAAATTTAAATGGGACCACCTGTGAAGGGTATCCTTTGAAAAAAAAAGAATTTTCCAAATCGGTTCAGGCATCTTCGAGTAATCGGTGAACATACATAAAAAAATAAGGTTCCGACGAATTGAGAACTTCCTCCTTTTTTGTGAAGTCGGTTAAAAATGGTTTTCAAAACCTTGGTTTTAGAATCAATGATGTTTTTCTGAGCAAAAGGCGTATGATTTTCTTTTCCCTAATTTTGAATAGATTTTTTTTGAGTTGGAAAATATCTTTAGAAAAGGAATCCCTTAACTTCTTGTTCTAATGAAAATTAGCAACTTGATATTACCCGGGAGTATTTAGATAAAATACCATATCTATGAATGAACTGTATTGCATTATGATTTATTCTGTGTTTTGTTACTTACTAATAAATATTATTAAACTTAATTGATTGTGAGACAGATATACGACAGGACTTCCCATCCAAAGTTCTTGCATTTTACTCATCATCATCACCCACTGAGTTGGAATAAGGAATAGATCTTCTTTCACTATATACACTTGTGATGGTCCCGTGATTAACAGCATCCAGCTGTGACCTATAACATTAATTATGTCAGCATCCTATCTTACTGCTATACAGCCAACATTTTTCCTTTTGCTACATCCGAATGATGGATAAAATTTTGAATTTAGCTTATCATTTCACCAGAATTGGGACTTATGCAGGTAAAACCGCGGAAAACTTCTAGATGTAAAATCTTAAAGCGGTTTTTATGTAATAAAACTCCACAAGTAATTGACGAGACTGGTTGTTTACGAATTTTCCTCATGGCGTATATTTCTGAGAATTATTATCTTACAAACAAGTTCCGGATATTGAGGGTGCGCTACTTTCTTAAATTATTTATTCCATTTATATATTTGTAATTTTTCCGCGTGATTTTTATGAAAATGTGTCGCTCATGTGGATATTTATAAAATAGGGAATAAGGGCAGAACAACATTTTACAAATACATTTAAGAATGCAGATGGCAAAAGAAGACATCCTTAGATATGGTGGATCTTCGTAAGTCAGCACAATAGAGATGAGAACTAGATAAGCTTACAATGTTCCAGTAATGGACTCTTGTCAAGACTAATAAAACTGATTGAAAGAAGATACATACATACATACATACATACAATCACGCCTTTTTCCCGTTGGGGTAGGCAGAGACTACTTCTTTCCACATGCTACGATCCTGACATACCTCTTTCGCAAGAAAGAAGATAGTGCCTTAAAAGTATCATCATTATCAGCCGGTATCAGTCGACTGCTGGACATAGGCATCCCCCAAGACACGCCACTGAGCCCGGTCTTCGGCTCTTTGCTTCCAGTCACTGCCCACCGCTTTGCGAATGTAATCTTAAAAGTATAATATATACCAATTACATATATATTTGAGTGCTCTGTATTTATAGTACTACTTAACAATATTTTTTGATCTTATAAGAAATTGTAAACATCAAGATGTTGTTCTCTCTTTTTTAAAAGTGCAAAACTCTTGCTTTTCGATTTTTACTGGACTTACTTTATTAATCAGTTGTCTGGTATGGTCTATAAAACCCTAACGAAACAGCTGATCTTCTCTCTTTCATATTAATAATGTAGTACGATTACGTACTATTCCTTTTTTATTTTTATCTCACATATTGGTAAGTGATGATGCGGTCGAGGGTGGTAGTACACTAGTCCTAAAATGGGAACTGACTCACAAGGATAGCTGCTGAAACACATTAGATGTTTTTATGATTTGTTTTTGCTTTTATGTCTTACTAACTGAGCTATATATGACCTAACTACCTATTCCTGATATTTATTATGTAGTTTTTTAGGCCGAGAACTTACAAACCAACAGCATATCTAATGTGAGATAACTCAACATATTTCTCGAACAAGTCACTATAGATTATGATCCATTATATTTCATTTATGCCCCTCATTAGCTATTAATAACATAATTATTTAAATAGATAACCAGTCGCCTTATCAGCGTCCACCTTTTCAATCTGTTGTGTGTGCCTACTTGAGATATTGCCAAAAGGTAGGTAATTAGTTAGAAAATAAACCAGTGCATAGGTGATTAATATTTGATTGACTTCACAAAAAGAGGAAAGATTCGACAATGTGGCAGAACATTGTCTAGTGTCCGCCTGGCCAGTTACCACCTACCAGTTGGAAATTCTGTCGCCAAAAATCTAATGCATTCCGGCAGCTGGCCTTGAGAGCCAGTTCCCATTTGAGGGCTAGCGTACTACCAACCTCGACCGCATCATCACTTTTACAACAAGTAAGATAGTAGTATTCCCATATACATTTTATCATGATTGAGGGACATTTTCAGATCAGATCGAAATACCTCAAACAATTACAATGCAAAGCGCATAAATATACCATGTTGAGAATAACATATGATCGACTGTATGCCTATTCCCATTTGAATCGGAAACATCTAAATCGGATACATTTTTATTCGGAAGCGTCAATTTGTATTTGGAATGCTCATTAAACCGTGATCTATGATTGCAAAAAACTTTCCGATGTAAATCTCAGATTTTTTTAAATTTCAATGTCAATCGTTTCCGATCGGAGGATTGTGAATTTGATCCAAGACAAAAAAAGGCAGTTACAGAACCTGAATTTGTTTTCGTATGTAATACTAATGAGTCAGGATCTTGAAAAACAATCAATTATTTAACACATTACGGATTGATTGATATGTAAACCAACACTATATAATTATAACACAAAAACCTTACACTTATAATAAAATAAAACAACAGAACAAACACAAAAACAATTTTATTTATTAAATGCATAATGTTAAAATAACTTAAACCAAAAACAGTTGTGTCGATTCTGATGTCGCTATTACTAAACTAAATTGAACAGCACTAAAACGCTGATGTTCGCTAGAGTCTAGAAACCCTAGTCTAGCGGCTAGACCACGAATTTCAGCTTTGTATTTGACGTGACTTTGACCATAAATATATTATTGTCTTTGACTTAAATAATCTTATTTATAAACTTAGCTAAGTCGTGTTTCAATAGGTATAGGTTTGAACGTAAGCATATATATAACTAGCTGTTTTTAATCTTGTTTTTTCGTTTAATAAGAAAGAAAGAAAGAAAGAAAAATCATTTATTTGACATAACACATTAAAATACTTACTAAAACAATGAAACAAGAAAAAACAAGAAACAATGTGAGGTGTCAAAAAGGCTTGTCTCAGCACATTATGTCTAGATTTACACCTGGACGCTGATTTTCAGACAAGCCTGCGGGTGATGAAAAAAAATGCGAAAATATTTGTAAATAAAATAATAAAAATAAATGATAAATTGATACATAGATAAAATAGGTACACTTAGATAGATATTAAATATAAATATATTTAATAATAATATTAAATATAGATATTAGATACTAAATATATGTATAAAAAATTTATATGTCGGAGCGAAAAAATATAATAAAACTTATAAATATGTATTTTAGGTTAATTAGGAAAGGAACAACATTTGGAGGCTTTTAATTTAGAAAGGAATAGCTGGGTCATTTGGAAGGCAGAACTAAATAAATAAAATTATTAAGATGAGCGAGAATATATTGTATATGTCTTATATGATCGACATGTCTTTATTTACATCAGCATATTTCCGCTGCTCAACTATCAGGTACTGCTTTAACTTAAACTTGAAAGAACTTAAAGTTTTAGTACTCCTTATCGGAGGAGGGATGTTATTCCAGCACCTGGTAGCGGAGTAGCGGAAAGAGCCCCTAAAACCGGCTGAGTGATGATGCGGTGTGGAGAGTTGCTGTGAGACCTGTCTTATGGGACACGACCTTCTCTGAGATCTCCAGATGAGCCTGTCGCATAAGTATGACGGTTGTCCGTAATTAAGAATCCCGAAAAGAAGGGACGCGAGGTGGAGTTTACGTCGAGATTTCATTTTCAAAGCGTAGTGGTTGTTAAGAAAAGGTGTGACATGACCTCTAGCGGGGATATTATAGCAAAATCTTGCACAGGCGTTTTGTACTCTTTGAACTAAATGTTGAGTTCGAGACAGCAATCGTGATCCATACACAGTGTCCGCGTAATTAAGCTTAGACAAGATGAGTGATTCAACCAATGCAATGCGAAGGTTTTCGCTTAAAAAGGGTCTAAGCTTATAGAGCGTTTTTAGTCTATAAAAACAGTTTTTAATTGACTCTGCAATATGCTCTTCAAAACGCAAGTGTACGTCTACTTTAAGACCTAGATTGCGAGCTACGTATACTCTCTCAACCTTTTCGCCCAATATAGTTATATTAATATCAAGAGGTAGCAAAGAGAGTTTATGTTTACTTCCAAAAACCATAAATTTAGTCTTACTGGGATTTAGTAAAAGGCAATTATTAACAGACCAGCTTACTATAGCATTTAAATCTTCAGTTATATTTTTAATAGCTGTGTCTAGAAAGTCTGGTGCAAAATGTATATAAATTTGGATATCATCGGCATAAATGTGAAATTTGGAATGTTTTATGTATTTTGTAACGTCGGCACTATACAATATAAACAGAATAGGGCCCAGTATGGACCCTTGTGGCACGCCTCTATTTACTTCGGCTTGTGAATATATTAAAGGAGGACCACTATTCTGTCTCAGTTCGACATATTGCCGACGGTTACTTAAGTAACTGTCGAACCACTTAATAGCTGATGCGTCAAAACCGTAGTAATTTAATTTTGAAAGAAGTAAATTTATGTTTATTGCGTCAAAGGCTCGCGAAAAATCCAACAAAACTAGCAAAGTGCACATGCCCTTGTCTTGGGCCGCTAAAATATTGTCCGTGACGTCAATTAATGCTGTGGCCGTGCTTCTACCTCTCCTGAATCCTGACTGCACCTCCGGTAGTATTTTGTTATTTTCTAGAAAACTATTTAGCTGCTGACATACTACTTTTTCCATGATCTTAGACTTAACAATATCCGTCAGTTATTTCCTATGCAAATTTCAGCCAAATCTGTCCAAAGGACTGAGTAATTTTTGCATTTATTTTTAGTTTTACCAATTTTTACCCAGTTTTATCAAATCCTGATAAACTTTCAGACAGTTCTGATTCATGATATTTTGATTTCAGACAATGATCTGGCATAATAGTTTATCTGGCAGATATGTTTCTTATAGGCTATCAAGGATTCTATGATTGTAAAACTGTGCTATTAGGAGCTGGTGAAATAGGCCTCAATATAGATATTACGTTAAAATATCTTGTTGTAAAATTAAACAATACATAGGTATGTAGTATATTGTTTCTTACAGTTGGCAACTATGGCGGTAAGGTGCGAACAATGAAATGAGATTACAATGCAAGGTTACCTGCCTACGGCTTCCCCTGGAGTAGCGCCACTCTTGACCTACTGACATGATTTCTATTATTCTAGATTCTATCTATTAGAGCTCCTACACCTAGGTACTCTACTACTATATATACCTACTCTTCTACTAAAGTAATGTAGTAGTGGCCTCTTGAAATGCTTTCCTAGATAATGTGTTCTACCTGCGCTAATGCCACTGCAGTGCTATAGTTGAAACTATGCTCCTGGCTTATTTATAATAAAATATTTACAATCAGAAACGACCTGACTAACGTTTTCCTGTCCAAATTTCAAAGCACTTTGTTTTACCCCATTTTCCATGTTAGACTAAGATGATACATGTTACATGCAGACTATTTATTCAAATATGATTTTTCTTTAAACTGTATTCTTTAAGGACTATAACAAACATTAATGATCAGTTTAGCCATTGTAATGCATCAATGCATGAAAGTAAAAACAATTAATTGCACAAATAAATAGAAAAACTTCTGTCTTCTAATCTGCTACGCTTACATTCTAAGCTCGCTGTGTCATTTTCATTCGGAGACGTAAATTGTAGTAGGTACTACCTTTTCAGCATTAAACTTATTTTTTATTTTCCGCAGTCATGTGAAATGCCAAACATTTCTTCAAATAATTTAAGATCGTTTACAAAACGAAATAACCGACTTCAATGCCTCGCTAGTAATTTTCAGTACCAAGTTTAAGGTTTACTCCATATTTCTGGAGGTACTAATCAGATCAATAAAAAATTACAATGGAACCAAATAGGAAGTATACTCTCTCAAAAAAAAATATATTTTTCTTAATCCGTTACTTAATGACGGACTTCTGAGGTGGTAACTAACATAAAAAAAAACCAGTCAAATTGAGAACCTCCTGCTTTTTTGTGAATTCAGCTACTTAACTAAACATTCAAAATGTCACTATTATATAAAGTAGAGCTGAGCCAATAAGTAAGTAACTACTTATAAATTTAGACTTTCACGACAATCTTCAATATATGTGTTTTTGTTCATTATTATGAGATGTTGGTAAGATTTCAGGGCAACGAACTAAGGGCTTACTTACATATCGAACGTATGATCGCGAAGGTAGCAAACAACAGCTGGCAATCAGACCGCCAAGGACGTCCCGAAATAGTCGACAAGGGAACTTTACACTGTTACTAGCCCTCTTAAATAATACGCTAACGTGTGTCAAAATCTTAGCTTTGTACTGGAATATAATTATAAAAAAATATACGGTCGAATTGAGAAACCTCCTCCTTTTTTTGAAGTCGGTTAATTACTAAAGGGTGTTTAAATACTCTTTCTTCTCTTCTAGCTTCAGCTTGTTTCTACATGAATAACGATGGATTTGGGACTACTGTTGAAGCATACAGCTATACAACTATCTCATCAGGCATCTCCTTTAAATAAACGTTTGGGATGAGAGAAAATGATTTCGAATTATAAGTTGTAAATTCAGCTTAAAATGATTTTGACATCTAATGGCGTGTAAATGATGAGAGTGATTTTTTACGATGCGTGCACAGCGACAACATTTTTGAACTATACCATGAAATTAGCCGATAATTCTAAAGGTGGATTTATCAGCTAACTTCATGGTATAGTGTGAAGTGTAATCTATATTCAAGTATATTTTCTTTCATTTGCCGGTTCATGGGCGGATAAAAAAACGATAGATTTGAAAATATTTGAGCAATAATAACTAAATCACAATTAATTACAAATATAGGAAAAGTACAATATTTTTCCTGTTAGTCATCCATCATCCATGGTGATTGTAATAAAAACAATAAATACAAATATTAAAGATTTTTTAAATTAAGAAATCTGGTGGAACGCATGCCAAACAATAATGTGTAAAAATTGCATATTTGATACTATAGCACATTTTTCAAATTCTATTAAAATGTGGTCATTTTTACTTATGTGATTTTATTTAAAAAAAATTATATGGCCTTAAAATAAAATTTTATATAACACACTCATTGTTTCATATAACTAGCTCCAGTACTTTGGAAGATATTAAGGTTTTTGTTACCGACCCTGTTACCGATCCGATTTCTTTGCGGCCCACTGTACATACTTATACATACACAACTCTTGTTAATATCGATAAAACAATCTATGCATGTGTTTTAAATTATTACAAACGGCTGTGATTTATATAATAATATCTTAAAAAACATAATGGGAATACAAGTAGGTAATAATAGTATTTTTTCAATTTTTTTGTTGTCACAAATTTTTTTTTAGCAATTGAGCAATAAATTCTAACTATAATTTCTGAATAATTTTAAAAGAAGCGAAACATATTAAAATCCATGAAGTAATGCTAAATTTTCAAAGAATTTACTTTGAAGTTTTTATTTTATTAGAAGTACTTGTGCTAAGAATCTCATAAACTGTGCGGTCGCACTATTTGAAATGCACCGCGTGTTTTCGTTCGTGCCAATTAGTAATTTCTTGATATATTTCGGCCTTCACACACTTTGAATGAGGCAAATATAAATGGGATTATAAATAAATACGACGTTAGCAGAAATACTCGTGAGATTTAGTTATATCTCTGCATATTATTTTGTACTATACAGGTTGATCTGTTGAGATGGATGTTTGTAACTAAGAGTGTGACTTCTTTCTACTCGTACTTCATTTTGAAGAATCACGTTGTCTTATTATGTTTTTTTTTCAAACATCGATATTGGAATTGTGCTTATTATGAGACAATACGAATTTAACCAAACAAAAACATTTTCAGCTAGTTACTTGTAGGCACCATATTATAAGAAAATCCATATAAGCATTAATATCTTAGAACAATCTATCAAGTTTCGTAAAAGAAAATAGGATTATACATTTTCATTTTTAAAGATCCCGGTTCAAATTTTGTGCCACTTTTAAAAAAATATCTATTATGGACCATTCTAGGCTACCTTATTAATAATATTTCTGTGATTCTAGGCCTAGCGTATTCACCATCCTCGACCACATCATCGCTTACCACTAGCGAGATAGTGGTCTAACGCTAGCCTATCAGAATACATAAATTAACCTAATGGCGCCTCTTCACAATCGGCGATGATCGACACTCGTTGATCGTCTGAGATCGGCAAGGTAATCGTCACGATCATTGTGCAAGCATCCACACGGTCGTCCGTGATCATTTATTGAGCGGCAAGCCTTCAATATGGACGTAGAGGTTATAGCTGCAGCTACCATTAATTTAATTTCCATCTACAATCATTTTATCAACGTAGTTGAACGCCCGCGCTTCCCAACTACAAGCGATTCCCTTTGATGCGTGCCCGAAAAACCGACAAGTCACCGATCGCCGCGATCATGACGACGAATAAGGACGATGATGGCCAGGCGACAGGCGAGTAGCCCTTCTACACGATCGTGCTCGCGTGTGATCGTCTATGATCGCCGATTGTGAAGAGAACTTCCATTGAGACATTTTTATGGATCACCTTGCATAGTATTTATATTCAAACTATAAAGATGAAATTAAATTATATTTAGTACCACAGATCTGGATTTATTAAGGTACGGATAAAAGAAGGGGTGTTATAAGTTTGACGTGTGTATCTATCTGTGGAATCGTAGTGCCCAACGGGCTGGGCCGATTTTGATTTAGTTTTTAGGATTACGTACCTACCTCAAAAGGAAAATAGGTCCCTCAAAAGGTCTGTCTGTCCGTCTGCCAATGCCCTTTTTTTCTCTAAAAATATTAAGTTGAAACTTATATTAAATACTCAGGTTTAGGGTCTTTTGGCTGTGAAAAAATCAAACTTGTAAGTCGACGCAATCAAAAGATATATAGCATATTTTCGCATATTTTGCGATTTCACAAGGGAATCAATAAAGCTGGCCAAGTGCGAGTCAGACTTTTGTCCCGCACACGGAGGGTTCCGAACGCCATCTAACGAATATCTAACGAACTTCTAACACCAACTCAGTAAACGTTTACCATAGAAAAGATAATAATACTACGCGTTAACACAAATGTGTTAGTAATTAATATTATTAAATATCTGGTTGACCGAGCTTTGCTCGGTATTATTTGCCACTCGCTCGGGAAGAGTCGTATTCTGTTGACGAATAATAATACTATTTTTGTAATTGAGAGCAACTAACTGCTTTAACAACACAATAACACTAAAGCTACTTCTACTCGCCAATAGATGTCGGGAAGAGTCATATTTTAAGTTGATTATCGATAAAGTTGATTATTGAAAACACGAATAAAACAACATTTTCTGAAAATAAATCCTAGCTAGATCGATTTATCGCCCCCGAAATATACTAAATTTTATTTAATTGTTGGAGCCGTTTTCGAGATTCAGATTCAGATTCCGAGATTAAGGTAAACACGATAGCGCCAGCTAGCTAGATGGCGTTATCGTAAAAAACACGTTTTTTGTTTTAAACCCTTTAATTTTTAACTTTGTTGTGTTAGCGGCAACAGAAATAAGTCATCTGTTCAACCGTCTAACTATCACGGTTCATGAGATACAGCCTGGTGACAGACAGACGGACAGACAGACAGACAGACAGACAGACGGACAGCGAAGCAAGGTTTGATAGGTGTTTTGATCAAGAGCATATCTTTAATTCACGAAAATCCGTTCAGCCGTTTAAAGACTATGAGCATTTTTCTAGATGATGACGCTATGAAATAAACTTTCGTAGTTCTGATCAATTCAAAATTCGGCAGATATACTCTTACTTCAACGATATGGTAAGAACATGTTAGGGTTGACCTGATGCTGGGACTCTCCTGGAATCTGCAGAATACTCAACTCCTCACCAACTTACAGCAGAGACAGAGCAGAGTTTGGGCTCATCCGAATGGTCGGAATGAACAGATTTTATAAATAGATCGGTCGGGGGTAGTTTTAAATTTAGTTGTTTTTTTTTAAATAATATATTCTCTTTTATCTGATGTATATAGCGCTTGAGCAATTTTATCTGGAGAGTTATATTTATGTAGAGCATATATGACTATGCATATTATAATTTAGTTTGTGTGATTTGATTTACTAGTAGGCTCTATAAAAATGCTTTATGATATGGTTACTTATAGAGAATATAAGTTGTGGACATCTAGATACCTGTTACTAAAAACCACAGTATGTGTGTGGTATAGTAATATTTTTTTCTATTTAATACACATGCAGTAAAACAAAATAGTCAAGGTTTTACATAACACAAAATACCATTTTATTACAATATATTTTTAATTCTTCTTTACCATAAATGTTACGTTATCTGCATGTGTTTTAAAGTGTGTCAATAATGAATTATAACTAATATTATTTATTTATTTCTCTGAAGTTTATTTACTTACTATTAATCATATTATCTAAGTATGTCATCCTTTAATATAGCCAAATTTATAGCTACTTTTTGGTTCAGTAGGCATTGTGACATAAATAATTAAGATATTTAAAGCAAAAACCAAAAAAGCTAAAAGATTTTAGCTAACTAGATTTCATACAAGTATAAAAAGTAAGTTAAAAACTAAAACCGGTACTTAAAAATAACGCCATACAAAAAAACTTATTTTCCGGCAAATTTTGTTCAATAGGAACCCTACGTGTGCGACTCACGCTCGTCCAACTCGCGCTTTGCCAGTTTATTTATATATCTGGTAGGCTAGCGTTTGACTACTATCTCGCCTGGTAGTAAGCGATGATGTGATGGAAGATGGTAAAGACGCTTGGCCTACGGGCGGCAGATATTCTCCTTGATGGTGGTAAGCTACTTTTTTTGGTAGTGATGTTCTTTTTTTTGGTTTTGAACATAGGTAAAATCTAAACCTTCTTTCGAATAATGTTACTGGCTCGAACAGTTTTTATAATAAAAGTATTACAAAGGCTAGCAAATAGTTGATAATTCCCCCAACCAACGTGATCAGTTAATTACTATCGAAGGCTGGAGGGAACGGTCCACAATCGTTTCCTATCATTACGCATTGCCTTTGTGCGCAAATTATACACTTGTCATTTAACAAGTGGTATCTAGGTCATAGTATACCTAATAGAAAGGACATAAGTCTGCTGAGAATGGTTGCTAACGTTCTGTAGAATGCAGTTCTCGGCCATATTTGACGTTAGCTATTGTCTATTAATGGATACGTGGACTCAATACACTCCTATTATTTTGTTTCAAAAAGTATCTATTTTTTTCTGTTTCTACATTGAAATATAGCCTAATATGAGTTTTATTTTAGGCCCTTTTAAAGAGTTGATATGCATTGATCAAACGGCTTGCATATAATATATACCTATGCAATACATTTTCTCATACTTCCTGCATAACTGAAATGAGCTGAGGGAGGAGTCGTTGCTTTAGCTTATTAAGAAATATTCTATCCTCTTTCAAGTCCTATCCTAAGCTTTTTATGTGGTCACTTTGTAATTTTATACCTGCGTGTTATTAATTTTTATACATATGTATGAATGTATCTATGAGAGATTCTGATTAATTTGATTTTTTATTACTATACAATTTTAAATACAGTTTATAAATCTGCGTACTCAGGGTTGTGAATATATCAAAATAAAACAAACTAAATAACGTACAGAGCTATAATAGGGAACGCATTGAAGTACATGCATGCACATAGTAAATAAAATACAATAAGGCTGTTACATAAAATCATATAAATAAAAGTAACGCTCTAAATTATTATAAAAATAGGCACATTCGGAATACAAATAATCATATACAAATAGAAGGAAACAATAAAATGTCATTATTTTTTAACCAATTTCACAAAAGGACTAAAGTCGTGTGACTCCATTTAAATTGTATCAATATAATCTATCTCTTAAAAGATATGGAGCCAAAAAAAAATAACAGAAAATCATTCATGCCTCGTGTGAAGTTGGTCCTTTTAAATGTGTTTAAATGAATCTTAAAATAAACAACTTAACATATAAAGTAAAACTAATAACAGATTTATACAACAAAATAAATAAGCAGAGATAAAATATCACAGATGGGGACACTATAGAGAGATAATGTAGTTGTTATATTGGGTTCACTAGAGTTCGTAAAGTTTTAAATTCTGTAGTCATTCCGTAGATCAGCACCGATGCTAAACACCCCGGAATGTCGTACCAGATAGTGCATTTACATTGTCAACTTTGCAACCGCAAACTTGCGAGATCTTTGCAAACGCACTCCTGGCACGTACTCCGGGGCGTATCAAACGAAGATATGCCGTTACGCTTCTTTACACAGACACTGGGATCGTCTTTGCACTATCACGAAACGTCTTAGACATATGTTTCTTAATGTCCTTATAGGCACCTAACTGACATGGAAGCAAGCACTTATTTTTATTATCTGTGTTGACGATGCAGTGTTACGTAATAATGACGCTATGTACAATATTTTAGGTTAGAGTTTAGTTGTTGGTTAGGTTTTAGTAGATGTTAGCTTAAGTCACTATTTGTATCGAGCGTGCGACTTGCCAGTGCTGGTATCGAAATATGTGTTTATACAAGGAGCCACTGAAATAGTCTTGGGTAACACGAGCTATTCCAGTAAAACATGTCATTAGACCTGTATAATTTAGGTGTATACACAGATAAATCTACTGATTAAAAAAAAATGTCTATATGGCTTGGTTAACTGGAATGACTCGCAAAATGGTAAGCTGTATTGTAAGTTGTCTAAAACGCTGGCAAGCTAATGGTTTGTGTACGCTCAAGACAAGCAGCGCTGAAAATAGGCATAACACAAGGCATCTACAATATAGAACTGCTAAAGAAAAATACAGTGCATTTAGCGATTGTTCATCAACCATTGTTAACAATAACAGTTTGCATTGTTTATGATGCGGAAGCAAGCAAAGCGTTAGGTGCAATACATGTTAATACAAAACATAATATTAGAAGGCCATCGTGTAGCTCATGTGCGGTACGCATTATTGTGAATATGCACAGGGGAACATTACGGCAACTCATTGTAATTCTATGTAACTGTGCGTTTCATCATAGATTGACACTTCTCGTTAAGTGAGTTCATGATTGACAAGGCTGCATTACGAAATGCATAAATAATGTTGGACATAGTTCAGATTAATCAATGTTAACCCATACTTGAGTTAGCGATCGAAACAATTTAAAGGAACAAAATGTAACGATTAAATAGATATTTGACGTGCTCTATTGCAAAGTATTTAAATTATTTTCAAATGCACAAATAATGCACCCAGTTCAGTATTTCATATATTATCGTGAATCTATTATCAAATGACCTATTTGATAATAGCGTAAATGTGCAACTAATAAAGCTTCTATAAATCATTGTTTAACTATAAATTTATACTTATTGCAATACAGGGGATTTTTTAAACGTTCATTCATCAATCTATAATATGACTCTGAGTCCGATGTACAATTTTATGGTACAAGTATTTATTGCACTAGCGAAGAGGAAAATCACCGATGTTATCTTTGCTTTTCTATGCAACATGATGTCACTGAGTAGTTAGGCATAATATAAGCTATGTTAGATATAGCCGATGCGGGAAATGGAACTTAAAGGCTTAAACTGTGCCAAGTTTTGTAAAAACTAACAATCTTTAACGCAGCAACTATAATGCAATTATGTAAAAAAATCTATAATAAACTGCTATAGTTGGGAAAAGATAAGTGTAATTTGCTTCATAATATCAAAATATTTCAAAAAGCAAATTGCTTGTAAATTTAAAATGTCATGTTTCGAAAGCTTTGTCGTATAATGTATTCAAAACGAAAGTGCGCAGTGAAAGTGAGATTTAAATGAAGTGGTGATGAAACTCAAGTGAGTGAAGTATGTAATACTTTAATAGCAAGGTATAAACATGTCACATATTTGGGAAATTACAATATCAATGTGATTAAATCTGATATTTACAATTACAATATCAACAAATTCATTTATTTCTGTAATATTTTGTACTGCATAAATGCAATAAGCTGTGAATTTCAAGTCCTGTTAGAAATTTTCTATATATACGACAAAGTATAATATACGACAATATACAAAATACATCAATGTATACTTTGTTATATGATTAAATCTCAAATCAAATGTTAAGCAAATGACAAATCGAGATGTCAAAAGCCATATGTTTGTGTTCCTTTATAAAGTTAAATGCCATGCAGCATTAAGTGAGATAGTACACGTCTATGTATTATTATGGAATGTTTGTTAGAAGAAGTATGTAATTCTGTTGTTAATAATCCACCCACTAGTTGCGGCATAGATCAAGGTAATCGTTAATGTTGAGCGCACATAGATGCATATATGTACTTATATAAGGATATATACCTACATATGTACTGGTAAGTATGTCTTCATTGATGCACACGACACGGTTTTAGTTGACTTGTTAATTATATACAAATGGTAAGGTAAAATCAAATGGTAGATGCATTTTTACACGGAAATATACCAATATAGGAAATATTCCTTGTAAAAATGCATTCTTTCTCTGCAGTAGATGAGATCAATTGCTTATTGCCCACTGTGATTTACTTAATTTGAAATATTGTGCTTGTTATATCTAATCTTTGGAAACGATTTTAAAATCAGTCATTGTATTTGTCTAATAAAATAAAGTTCATACAGAACTAAATAGAGATGAATACTTGACACTGGGCATTAAGTTACATGAGTAAAGTAAGCACGATATTTTAACACATGTCAATTAAAATTTAAAACAGTACAATGGAAACCGGACTTAGTTATCGTACACGTGTTGAATTCTAAACGCAATAGGAGTTATAGTAGCATGTTTATTAATTGCTTTTTGAGTAATTTAGTTTCAAGATTTTTTTTATAGGAAAAGACTTCAACGTCTACGTTATTTTAAGAAGTATTTGCTATACTTTGAAACAACATTATAATATATTAAAATAATTCTTTTTTAAATATTTTCAATAGATTTTGCAAGATTTTTAGAATATAAGATGGTAAATGTACAGTATAATTACAATATATATTTCCAAGCCCAAACCAAGAAGAATCAATTTCAATTAGGCAAATAGCAATTAACTATTTTTTCGATGTCTTCAATTTAATTTATACGGCCATTTTGTTAATATTTTAACTTCGAATAAGATTAGAATAAGTTTCAAGATATATAGTAACTGAGCAATTATGTCAGTTGCAAACAAAACTCAAAGTTAACGTACTTAATTTTAAATACTTTTACATTATACCTACTTTATTTTGTTACTATATTATCGTTTTGTTTGCTTTACAATAATTTGATAATAGTTAAGATAGATTAGGGTTCAGTATCGCGTGGCAAGCGAGACAAAGGTGATCCTAAGTAGGTCACAGTTCGGCCTTGTGCGCCGGATTCGCTGGGACCTAGCGCCGCAGCTCACCGAGCCAACTCTTCCACTGTTACAATTACTCTCTTAGCATCACCATTTTTATTTCATAGAAATGATATACATTATGTAGCTTTATGGTTAAGGTCGTTGCATCAATGTAACACTCAATTTTTATAACTATGTAATAAACTGATTATTTAATGACTCATTGGAAGTAGAACGCGGTTTAAACTATATTACATAAAATGTTCACGTACTAATGTTTTACGTGAAATAAATTAATCATTAAATGTTACGAGTAATTAGTCAATGGCACATCGATTATGATCGTACATGCGGATAAATCGGATAAGATGAAGTGATAAAGCGAGCAACGTGGGCGGCGTTGAGGTCGACTTGTGCAGGACGCCTACACTGCGGCGACGCACGCGCTGCGCTCACCTAAATACATGCAACCGGCGCAATGCACATTAGACCCACTAATACTTCGTTAAAACAACCGCGAGTGCGATAGAGACGAACTTACCCCGCATTTTCATTCAAACCTTCCCCTCAAAGCGAACCTAGAAGTGAACGTTCGAATAACTCGATCGCCAACGTTATGTCACGAAATCGACTCGAAAGTGCACCGATGTAATAGCGATCGCAAGATCCGAGCCAGCTAAGAAAGTGGGGCGAATAATTGCTAGCTCTCATGCGCTAGATAAGCTGCATTGTGCAACGCCGCCATGGTACCGAGCGACATGATAAACGCGTCCGCTCATTGTCGGCACGACTATTGAAATGTCCTCGAGGCCGAGTGCACGCTCGCCTGGAAGGAACTCGACGCGCGGGAGTCGCTCGCCGCGCCCCATGACTCGCGACGAGCTCGCGGACGTGTCAAAATGCGTACACATAGCTCACTTTTACTGACTGGAATCAACGCGCACGAGCTATTCAGCGCTCGAGGAAGCCTCCACGGTCCACCGAGCACTTTCCCTCTTGCAGCTACGTACGTAGCATCCGCACGATAATTGCGATCACAAAAATGTTATAATTAATACTAGAAACGGAGTTTTCGCAACCCGAAGACAGCGAGCGTGCCGACTGGCGTGACGTGGCAGGCCGGGGTTTCGTTTCTAAAATGAAAGCACCTGTCGACCGGCTCAGCGGCGAGCGGGAAAATTCTTCGAGTTTTATCGGGTGTTGTAAGACGCCTCGTTGGAGCGGCTCGTTCGTAACATATCGGTGACGGTGTATCCGCTTACAAATTGTGCACATTTCAGAAATTGTATGCGAGTGGTTAGTCAGATTTCCATTAAGCATAAGTGAATAAAGTTAAAGTGAAGCCTAAAGTAGTACTTAAATTTACAAACTATTATGTTAGTTTTTGTAAGAGAAAGTTTCAAGTACAAATAATTCAGTTCTTGAAACCATCAAGCGTTCGTTAGTAGCGTTTAGCATACGGAGTTAGTTTCTGTGAAATATATGGGCGCAGGTTACACAACGTTATGGGTTATTAGATTAGCATGGTGTACACGTGAGCATCGTCGCTGCACGAAGGGTATGTACAGAGCTGGCGAGGATTGCACCGGGCCGTGCGAGGTCGGGGCCCCGTAACTATCCAGTTTAAAATAATCCCGTAGGCGTGGGACTTGCGCAATACAATATCGTCGTTCTAGAAGCGACACTAACACGACACTGGGGCACTACACTGTCCGCGGGCGTGCACAGGCGGCGCGCGCAGCCGCACCACTGCGCCGCGTTCCACTTTTCCTTCCGTTGGTGCGAGCGGCCGCGAGTTGGCAGCGGCGCGCCTTGCATAACCGACGGTTTCGCAAAACGGTCGGTGCAGCGCGAGCGCCAGCTTGAAATACGCGCCCGCGCTGCCTATGCGCCGATGGGGCCTCGGCGCACCTCGATGCGACCGCCGCCCCTCGGGCTCGACGGCACCACGTCGCCTAACCTGCCACCCCACCACATTTCCCCGGCTGATTTCACGCATATCACTTTCGCCCGCGTGTGAACTCGCTTTCATCCTGGGAGAGCCCCGCTTCGCCTGACCGCGGTGTGCGAGATGCCGGGGCCGCGCACATAAGCGCGGGCACGCGAGGACAGATAAGAACGCGCGCCAGATGCATTGGTAACTAGGCCACCGCGCGCACTCCGACATCTGTTTGCATGATTGCACCGCGCTTAGATCGTTCTCTAGAAACTCTTGCATCGAGCGATCTTGAATGTCGAGTTCTCGCGGTATCGCTTCGTTTAATTTTAGAGTATATTTAACAGAGCTGTTAACCGTGGCGCATAAGGCCCGTCTGTATGTCGGTTACGATACGATAATGTCGCGAGCGGGCCTCGAGAGCTACAAATAGACGTTCCATTTCGACAGCCGACTCACGGCGACACGCGAAAACATTGCAGACACGTTTATGTTTAATATCGAACTGAACTACTGTTTATCAACCTATTGAATCGAGCAGATTTAGCCGAATCCGACAGAGTCCATTAGCTTTGGGACCTCGAGACTTACCGAGGTACATCGATGATTTGCCGTCGCTCATTGTAATAAGTTTGCGATCGTTCGGTTGTAGTTCGACGTCGTTACTCACGAACAACCTTTAGTTAAATTTAAGTGGTTAAGAAATAGAGATAATGGGCTATCTGAGTGGCCTCGGAGGCTGTCTCTTTTCACCGGTGCGCCGGCGGACTAATAAATAATATTTTAGTGTTTAGCTGGTTCACGCCGTAGTATGAGCTCAAGGCCGGTGACTCAGTCGGGAGCTACGAAACTGACTCACACACACACGTGCACACTAAACATCTACTATCGTCGGTGCACGAAACACAGACACTAAAACAGCTGATTGCAGTCTATTTTTATCAGGTAATGCAACTATATATTTAGCTTCATGGAGAAATGACGTTATTTGTGCAATTTTTTGGTGACGTAAAGGACGTTTTGTGTTTATTTTATAATGTTTAGCTAATTCTAGTATAAAGTTACATCATAATCAACAAAGATAACGTAACTGCGTGGAACGTGTAGAGTGGCGATAAAAGAGATAAATATCTACATATGTATTTGTATTTATTGCTATCAATGATTATTCAAAGAGACACAATTTTGTGGACTTATTCAAGAAATAAAAATGCAAATGTTACAGTTAGACACTCCTCGCTTACAAAAATAGAATAATAGCGGATAACTTCAGATTTTAAGAGTTTATTCTTATAAACCATTTTATACCACAAAAAATGTTGAATCTCTTCTTCAAAAAATCACTAAAACTTGAATCTTTAATGTGAAATTTTTATCGTGAATACATTGCAGTTTTTTCTATGCAAAGTTGTTTTACTATTTATGAAACTAAGTTTGGTTGGATCTCTTCTTGTCTCTTATTATATTATATCTTATTTGAAGTCAAGCAATCAACAAATTTCATTAAAGCTACGATCAATCTGGTACATTATGCGGCTGGCATCGGTTTGTATCTCAGAATAAGTTAATTAGTTTCAGAGGACGTTGTCCTACACATACCAGTGTTAAGAGTTATTACACAAATACCTACATGAATACCTACAGTGTATTTTGGTAAGCTGAAGCTGGTAGGATTCACCGTGAATCATATTGTGACGGTTTTTGTATTTTGGTCTAAAAAATAAAGCATACAGTTAGCTGTATGCTATTTAATACGTGATTTCTTCGTTATCGAGCCACTTATGAAATTTTTCTCGGTGATTTCTCTACAAAGCAAAATCTATATAAATCTAACTTTTGCCGAATGATACAAAATGCATTATAGAAGTTTTTTGAACATTTAATATGTGTATTACAATTTGACGTGTGAAGCTTTATATAGCATATATTGTTAAAAAAACTTTGAATTCATAGGCTTTGCATTTCTACTCAGAACAACTTGATGAGCTTATTTTTATTGTTCTCAATAACTAATTATATGATCTGACTCGGTGTTAAGTATTATAAATGACATCAGCATTATATAATAGCATTATATTAATGGTCGGTTTTAACGTCAGAGACAGTGGGTTCAAATCACCAATCGAGTTTTCTATTGAAAAATGTATGTGCGCATTTTACAGCGGCCCTTCAGTGAAGGAAAAGCATCTTATGTATTCCGGCAAGTCAGTTCCCATTCAAGGCCTAGCGTGCCACCGTCTTCGACCTCATCATCACTTATCAACAGGTGAGATAGGGCAAAACGTTAACCTATACAATATTAAAAAAAATAACTTTCATAATTTAATAGTCTACTTACATATATGTAGGTATGTACCTATATAACGTCCTCAAAAGCTTACGGCAATTTTTTTGTCGGTGTTGGTCTAATATCTATTTATCACAATTTCATCCCAACAATTTGAAGAACTATAAGGAATCTGACTGTTTCTCAATATTCACCGATGGCTCTCTAGAGAGTATACTTATACAAGAGCCTGTGAATGCCAGACCTTCCTTATTTTATAAGAGCTGAAAGTTTCTCAGCGCCACAAAATAAATAATAGAATAAGTATCAACGCATACTTCCAACACAGGTAGACACGAAGGGCTGCTATAAATGAAATGTAATATGACATTTATCAAATAATTTATCATTTTTGTATATTTATAATAGAACGCGTAAATAATACATGCCCAGTGATATTATTTTTAAAACATTCACTATGTAAACCAAACCGGGTTAAGCTGATCGGTTTTCATTATTAAATGGGTGCGTGCCCATTGTGTGAATATACACAGATAATGTTACATATTGTGGCTGACTGATTATTGTTGACCTACAAACTTATACAGGATGAATTTTTCAACTGGCCATCATCGAATCCCAAAGCCGATTTCTATAAAACAACGAATGATGGGCCTCGATCTTTACCGCAGTCTTGAAATACAGAATAAACCAGTAGGCGTCAACTCACCCACAAGTAAAGCCACTCAAACTACTCTTAAATAGCGTGGTTTCACTTATTTCTATCCTACCTGTATAAATGCTAGCTAGAAACTACACTGGTTAAAAGGATGGCGCGCACTGTTTTTGGATACATAGTATTAAATACTAGAAATTGCGGTTGAACGCAGTTTCTATTTTTTTAACCGACTTCAAAAAAAGGAGGATGTTTCTCAATTCGACCGTATACTTTTTTTTTTTTTTTTATGTTTGTTCGGGGATAACTTCGTCATTTATGCACCGATTTTGATTATTCTTTTTTTGTTCGAAAGGAGATATCGCAAGTGTGGTACCATGGTAATTTTATCGAGGTCTGATAAGTATCTCCAGAGATATTGAGATAAACATCTCAAAATTGGTACTGAAACTGAACATTGAAGTCGGTTCTTTTTTAGTTTTTAAACGATATTATTTTGTATTCTAAGATCGCAGCATTGAACAAGCAGTGAGCTAAAAAAATATTTGTTGCAATTTGTTAGATTGATGGATGGATCATAGATCTCGAAGAATAGCGAAATTTTCACAAAGTCTCGACACCGATTTTGACAAAAACCAAAATAACAGTAAACAAACCCTTTTTTTTTGTCAAATAGGTTCGTCGTTCTAAAAAAAGGTATTATACTTTTGGTTTTTCTTAAAATCCGTTTCAAGACTATTTTGAGCATTTCTCGCTATTCTTTTGCGATCCTTAAAAACTGAGCCATCCACGTCCCATGTAAAGATTCCCCCTATATAACTCAATTCTGGCTCAATGCTGTGGAATGGATCGCGGCCCGTCATTTGTGGCTTGATGACATAGAGTACTTTGTTAAATACTTTTGATTGTACTCATTTATAATGTTGCAACTACTTGCAACTTGTGAACTATTGGAACAGTGAGTCATTTGCGTTTTATTATTGCCAATTTCTACAAGTCTTGTTAATTCCTTAATTCGTTCGGCATTCCCCAAGGTTAACACACAGTTCAATTTATTTTCTGTTTTATTGCAATTATCAACTTATCTACAATATCGGATAGAATAGATGATATGATAGATAAAAAAAATGCAAACATATAACTTTGTTCTAATGCCTATAAAGTCCCAATTACTTACGTCACTAATCCATAAAATACCTAGCTAAGTACATCTTCTTCTTATATATAAAAATGAATCCCAATTGCCCTTGGTCACGGCATCACGCGTGAACGGCTGGACCGAATTCGCTAATTCTTTTTTGTTGTGTTTTTTTATCGTCAGGAGATGGTTCTTATGAAAAAAAATAAAAATAAATAAAAGTTGTTTTTAACGCAGGCGAAGCCGCGGAGCACAGCTAGTTATTTAAAAAAATCACTATTAGAACTAAGTCAATTAATTAAACTCAAGTTTTATAATGCACCAGAAAATGACAGGAATGCAAAAGTAGGCCATTATAAGCGACATACGTCAAGTACCGCAAGTCTATTAGCAAATACCGATGTTTCTTGCACTTGTGAGGGGTATTGCAGGAAGGGGAGGAGGGAGGGCAGAGGGGAGGAGGGGGAAGCTGGCTCTCTGCCCAAGGACGCGCTAGGTTTCCTAGGACGCGGTCAGGGCTAGGTCATATCTAGGCGGCAGCTATCTCAATGCTGCATTTAATTTAATAATTAACGTTGTTGCCTTTGATTTACCATTATTTAAACAAATGATTCTTATTTTCTTATACACATTAGTTGTTGCTAACGTGTATTTAATAATTATTTAGTTATTAATGCACCTTGCTTGTGTATTTATTTTTGTCAAATTTATACAAGCTCAGCATGAATTAATATCGCATGTGTTATTGTGAAAACAAAAAATGTAAATTGTGACTTGTATGGGGAAAACCTAGCAACCGAAGCGCGGTAAACAACAAAAGCTAAATAAATTATCTCATTTACATAGATAGTATCTGAAAATATTTCTTGCAAAACATAAATCGATTCTACGAATAACATGTTTACGTTTATAATATTTTTTTTCGTGTCCTTGCTGTAATGCGCTTGGCAGGACGCCCCCTGCTACGAGAACTGCCTACGCCGTAGACCGCCGAGAGAACCGTTAGACACCCTGTTATCCTATTTATACAAGGACGCAATAATTTACAGCCCTGAACCTTAAACTTGTCATCTTTAGAAAATAAGTATTGAGGATAGAGTCTAAAGTATTTTAATCAATATTACAGAATTTTTATCGCTCGTAAAGATTGTAGAGCGGTTACACAATACGGATCCGACTTTCTACGGATTTACAAAAAGTTGGAAAAAATGTTGTGTAGAGATCGCGTGTGTTCGCGTGTTGTGAATTACAATGACGCGGGCGATCACCGCTTACGACATGGTTTAGAAAGTCGAGCCACGGTCATCGTCCCGGGAGCGAAAGTTTCGAGTGTGCCTTAACATGCGTAGTGTTTCGCAATCGAACGACCGACGGTTTGACGCGTAACGTCGCGTGCGACAATGTTGCGTACAGCTTACACTTTCTTTACCCTTTTGTGGTTTCTTATTTGTGGGTCTCACCAAACTATGGTCCGATGTATCTGGTTTTAGTATATAAGTTTATGTTGTCTATTTTTCCAAGGAATATTTTTAAGATTTACAGTTAACCGTTAATAATTATTTATTTCGAAGATACAATCGAGGAATCATATTCAAAATAATCAAATTAACGAAACAAAAAGTATAAAGAACAATATTAAAGACAATTCCATACAAGCTCTTACCGTCCAAAGCAGCATGTTAGTTCACCAATTACATTTTGTTAACTTTCAAGCATTGTTGTTTTCGATTGTACTCAACATAAATACCTAGTTATCTCAGCTCCGTACAGTCGAGATGAAAGTGATAGTGCTGTCTGTTTTTTAACGACCTTAAAATGTATGTCTCGACGTCTCTAAAAGTTGCGTCACGCGATCATCGATGATGTCAGGAACACGTGAAGGTAAATAGTCAATTAAATTCTTTATTTGGATATCTTTATTACCATATTGCACGTCTGGAAGGTATAATTTTTACCTTCGCTTTATAAATACGCGAGTTGGTGGGAATATTTATTTGAAATTGCACCTTTATTGTAATGGTTAATCCTCGATGTTAAAAGAGGGTAGGTAGAAATAGAACGGAAAAATCGAGCGTTATTGGTATTACGAGTTTTTGTTTAGTGGCTTGATGATCGTTCTACTACTTTATTCTATAGAATAGCTTTTACTATTTTTAATCTAATAGTATTAATAGCAGCATTAACATAACTAAAAATATTTATTAACTGAGCGATTTTACATTACGCATTATCTAGTATTCATTTGAATAAATTAAATCTAAATCGAGATTCAACTTTCCACGAACAAGTTTCCATGTAAATAAAGTTTTATATTAGAGTCACGGCTATCGTACATAAACCTGTTTGTATAAATAAATGACAACGTCGATGCCTATCTAATTGATCAGTTATATACATATTTGTTTACACAATCACTGCACAACACCGGTTCAATACGAGCTAGGGTTGCTACTCGACTGATGGAAGGAATAGGGTGGGTAGGTAGAGGTCCCGGATGCACCTGCGCTGTGGGCTCGTGATTTATTACCTACGTACTTCACTTCCCACCCCCTAACTGAGGTGACCCCGATTATCCCCCTCCGTTCCCTGCTCCCCGCGACCTTCGAAGCTGCATCCCTGGCCACTCGCCAGCACTGCACGTTATCTCTGCGCTCAGGCAATTAGTGACATCCCTGACTTCAAAAACAATGCTATTGGACATTACATGAAAACAATGTCAGATGTTTAGAATGTGTCACCGCGACCTTTCTCAATCTTTTTCAATATTTTTTTTCAGTTAAACTATCATTAGCTAAGGAAAACGCTAGTAATCAGATCTACTAGTTTCTCGATTGTATAAAGTATGTTAAGTTAAGTTTAAAAACTCGGCAAACCGAGGAAGGGAAAACAGACTGCAATCAGCTATGAATTCGCCTAGAACTAGATTCACGAGAAATCTAACACTTCTCTTATCGTTTAACCTACATTGATAAATCCCTCGGTAAATATTGTAATAGGAAACGTATATTAAATATCAACTTAGTAAATACATATTACCACTGCATGTGCCAACGTTATCAATGATACCTAATCGCGAACGCATTTTTCGATCTCGATTTTGTCACGTATAACGAACGAAAGAGTCGCTGTTAAAGTTGCAATATTCCGCCGCGGAATGTGAGCGGTGAAAGTGGTCGAGTCCGCTTCTGAGAAAAAGAGTTTTCCGCGCGGTTTCACCCCGTGAGAGCGCGCAACAGGTGAGACGCTCGACGACGTCGCACGAGTATGGAACGTCACGGAGCCGGGTTGTTGTGATCGCGAGGGGCGGATGCCGATGCGAGTTACCGATGCGAGCGCACTACCGGAGGCGCGGCGGACGACTGCGGCCCAACAGCTGCACAGAAATAACTGCTCGCTGCAGCCCGGCCGCGATCGCTCGATGCACACCCCCCTCCGAGGCGGGGGGCCCCGCTCCGCCCCCTGCGCCCGCCCCTCCAGGTCACGGCTGCAGGTCGCCATGACAGTGCGAGAGAGTAGCACCAACCCTCTATCGATCCAGCTGTTGCTTTTAGAGCCCGGATGGCCATGAACTTGGAATCTTTGAGATCTTTCGGGATAACAAGGAATCGGAGTCTGTAAAACTACGGCTTCCCCAAATTCTGAGCGCTTTCGAAAGGCTTTAGAAATTAGCGCCAATAATTTCTTGCCAATAATATGTACAGCATAACGGTTATTTATAACAAATGAAAAATCGCCATCGCACTATTGGTTTTAAAATCATATACAATATAATGTATGAATTTTCAGATCACAGCGTAGACATATAGAATCATTGAAACTTACTAAAGACACAGTAGAATAATTAAGATCTATGAATACAGTAAAGGAACGGACACACCGCAGCGTCCTGCGTGCGCAATCAAGGCGGCGATCAGATAGCGCAGTAGTATTTGTACCGACTGGTTCACACCAAACGCGATCGAAAAACAGTTGAAAAGTACTGGGATCGCGCCCGCAGATCGGAGGACGTGTGCCGCGGTGTGGCAGTACCTTTAATCACCTGATCTTACGGAAGTAGCATCAAATTCTTGCAGTGCGATGATATCCATCCATCATCAAAGGCATCTGATAATAGGACGCTTGACACGCCGGTAGATCAAAGCTTGTGTTACGCCATCCGCCCTTGCCCTATGCAATGCTGGGTGGTGCCAGCACCACTTGGCATACTCAATTGGCTTTGGACTGTGTCGAACCCGCCAAACATTTTTAGACTTGAAGACGCCTCCTAGCCTAGCTGCCTTTATAAGCTAGTGAAGTTATCGATTTTAGAGTATTTTTGGATGTTACAAAATACTACTCGATGTTACTGGGTCATGGTTAGGAAATAACTTTGATTCCTTATGATAGAGACTAATAAACGGAATGAATTGCATATCTACAAAAATTACAAAAATACAGAAGGACTTTATTTGTCTACAGGTTTAAAGTGATACAATTCATAGTTTTATGTTTGCTTTAGTAAAAATCATTATTTAATTCTAGAAGGTTTACTTAAAAAGGCTTTAATATAATGTAGCAGTAGTAAATACAATAGTAGTTTAGTGTAGTAAAGATTGATTTCATTTGCAAAGTCAGTCTTGAAATGCACATTGACTGTCAAGCAAATTCGAAATCCCTGGCTTAATATATCTCCATTTGGTCAATTCGTTTCCATTTCCTCCGTCCTGGCGTCGTAGTTTCCTCTCCATTACGTGGCATATCCGTTCTTCAAGACTGCGCCATTTTGTATCTTGCATCTTGCTCGCGCAAGACTTACCGTATTCGCAAACATTACTATGAGGTCTCACAGTGCTCGCAAACTCATAGATTCATAAACACATATACTACTCTTATGAGTTCTACCGGACCACCACTATGCATTTGTTAAAATCTTCTTAAATACGAGTGTTAGACATTTTCTGATGGAGCTGATTAAAGCCGCTCTGCTGAAGTCTTCTTTACTAACGATCATGCTGCTCTCTTGAAGTGATTGATCACTGTCCTTAATCGAACGGTTTATAATTTTTTTTTATGTTCAATTTTACTTATATGAAAATAAATTTTAAAAATTTCACAAATTCCGTCACCCCGCCGTAATTTGATGGATTCCATTCAAAAAAAATCTAAAAGAGATTTTTTAGTTATAAGATCGAACTTTCTTTTATAACTGTTTGAATCCTGTAATTTGTGGTTTACAAGAAAGGGTTTTCTACGTATAATATCATATTCTACCACTATTAAACTTTTTAAATCCGTATTGATGTATTTTTACTGCTTCTATCAACGTCAATATTATAAACGCGAAAGTCACTATGGATATTTTGGTCAAGCGACTAGATCGATTTGACAAAAATTTCGCTACATTGATGATATTGCATCTAATCTCATTAGATTCCACTAGTAGGATCTATTTAGATGCAATATGATTAGCTACGCTTGGTTTGTCTTCTTTTCAGAATGATTACCTGTCTACCTAAATGAGAAGTTGTCATGGGCATCAACTAGAAGATTACAAGGCAGTGCGCACTGCAGCTTTCGACGAAGGCAATGTCATGGCTCAGCTGCAGTGCTTTCAGAGGCAGTTTCCACTAATCAGCATCGAAACTGAATTTTATACCATTAAGGAACTTGCAATATCTTTGCGAATTTCGAATAAAATTAGGACTGTTAAGTTTCTTTTACTCATCAAAAAGAACAGGTAACTGGGCGACACAAATGCAATTTGAGATACAACATACACATTATGCAATACAATATTTACCCACAGTAACGTAACATAATTAAAATTGCTTTATTAGATACAGTACATTTTAGAAAGGACTCAAAATTTACGAAAATTAATAAGGGTCAGACCGCGACGCGACGCGCACTAATTATTAGAGTGATACAAAAGAGATCTTCATTTAGGTACTACACAAAAAGGCACGCATTTAATTGAGTTCGTTCGGCGGCTTCAGGCTGCGCCGCGCGGTGCAGTGGGAAGCCGCGTGGTAAACAATTGAACTTTATTAACTACACAATAAGATACACATTGCATTGAGATAATTTGATGGCGTCGCGCGTTTTGCTGCGCCGCGCGGCTTCTCGCTGCGCCGCGCGAAAGCAAAAGCATCGTCACGTCGCGTCGCGTCACGGTGTGAACTGACCCTAACACAACTCACTACCATTATTTCGAGTTTAGTAGGTACATGTTCGGTACATGTTGCTTAACATTTTTAACAAATCACGTAAGCTACAGACAACCACAAAGGACTTGCGATCACGACTGACAATATGCATTTACAGTGCGTGGTAGCAACGCAATCGTTTCGAGTATTTAATGTCACCCGAAAACGTACCTATGTATAATGTATGTAACTTTCGAAAACAGTGGCGGTTATTATTTTAATCGTGATCAATCTCTGATTGTGATGATTCAATGGTAATTAAATGACTTACTGAAGATAATACTTACATAAAGATAGAATTAAACTAGCGCGAGGCTGTATGGGACATACATGGGTAGTGGTAGGACATCTGCTAGTCCGCCTGGGGCGGTACCACCACTTTGCCAAATAATTTTCAGCCGTTAAATAGGAATGTTTTTCGGTTGGAATGGCAAGGTGTCCAGTGAAATTACAGGGCATGTGAGACTCAACATCTTTATGTCTCAAAGTAACAGGCGCAGTGCAGTGACATGCAAAATTCTGGCAGTCCAGAATTTTGCATGCCGCTGTATCTGTTATAGGTAGACGTCATCGCTTACCATCAGGCGAGCGTCGTGCATGTCCTGTTACCATTAACTAAAAAAAAATATCTGTACTATTACTGCAGTGCCAAACAGCAGGTGGCTTAGATCTCCGCACACTATGCTGAGTGGCTGAAAAAATGCTTCATACTGCGGTATAATGTTTCACCGCTAGTAGCTGCGCAATGCTTGTTTGCCGTTTAGCGAAACATGCGTAGTGCACGCCTAGCCTTACAATCTATATCTACTTGCCTTGTAATTATACCATTGTACGATATTTCAGAAACTACTTACGAAACTTAAATGTTGCAGGCTTGAAAATGTAGAAATTCTTTAGAAATAATAACAAAAGATTGTGGGAATGAAAACTAGTTTTATACCTCCAGCGTAAAACCGCGTTATTATTTTATAACCAATATACCCAATACCTATTATATCTATTGGTACGTTGTGCGGGCCCGTCGTTTTTAATTTATGATATCTATATCTCTAGCACGGTAAATAAGCATAGACTGAAATAAACACTGTTACTCAACAACTGACATCAAAACTGGTTTCCATAAAGTACTGGGTAAAACCGAACTGACGAAACGGTTCGCACATAGTTTTCATTAAAGCGAATGATACTAAGGTAAACACCAAAAGAAAATATTAAAGTGCCAACCATCTTGTCTAGACTGGTAGTCTGTCAGAATGTTCTGCGACACAGGATAAAGTTTGAAGCTCAAAGCATTAAATCAGTATGAAGGCAGTACATATACATGTCGAAAATAATAAAATAAATCATATCAAATGTCACGTTATCATAGCAAACGCATAATAAAACGCTATACATTTAAAAGAAAACAAAAGTAATGAGCCATTTCGCTGTCACTGGATGACAGCGACGTTAGACTACTATAAAAATATTGATATTGATGTAGGGTTGCCAGCCGTACTATTATGTAATACACGCACCCCTATGATTCGTGATTCATAGATATCCTAGTGCACTATCTAGGGAAAACATTTATTGATAAGATCTGTAATGTACCTTAAAGTTGCGAGCCGTTATAATACATGATTTTAGTAGTTATTAAATAAATTAATAACTAGAACCATGGCGGGTTGTTTTACATGTGTTTCTTTCGACTGTCGCATTGATATCAATCAAATATATCTAAGCAGTTGTCTCAAAGGGCGCTATCCGACTAGGATACCACGGTTGCACCATTAGCAGGTGATTCGGTAACCGCCTCCAAACTAGTTGCACAACCAACAGGACACTAGGTGAGATACCCTCATACTTTACCTTTTGTTGGTAACATGACTGATTGCGCCACCACTGGTGTCCACTTGGTTTCCCACTAATGCTGTCCGATGGGTTTCACAGTGAGATAGCGCTCTGAAGGATTCAACTAGACGGTTCCATAGGTATTATTAAGGGCGGCTTTATTTTCCATGTACTGCTGAGATTTAATGCATTTAAACTTAACCAACCCGTAAATGAGCTCCCTAAGTAAATTAAGTGGAAAGAAGTAGTCTATGCCTACCCCAACGGGAAAAAGGCGTGATTTTATGTATGTATGTAAGTAAGATCGTGTAGCGTAACCAAAGAAAAGTGATACCACGCTACGAGTACCAATGGAGGATGCGTTTGTATTCATGAGGTGCAAACCGTGTGCGTGTTACGCTGAATCACGGAATTAACGTAATCCGTTCACGCATATTTTCAAATAATTATATATGCTTTGTTAATAAATGGCTTGGTTCGTTTTATATGCATGAGCATTGGCGTTGCGTCGTACGGTCATTCTATTGTAGTTGCTTAAAGAGGCGAATAGTGTTTGCATTAAAATGTGTATATGTACCTACTAACAATATATTAAATTGTCGCAAATTTTAATAAGTGGCAATCGCCCAATGGGTGAGGCGTCGGCCTGGCGATCGAGAGGTCGTAAGTTCGATCCCCATCCATTGCACTATTAACGTGAACCCACTCCAGACACAAGCATATTTAGTTTAGCTTAGTTGGAGAGGTTAACAAGAATACTAGTAATGTGCAACCTACATAGATAGGTGAATAATCAAAGCTAGTAAGCATAAAAAAATAAAACCGGCCAAGTCGAGTTGGACTCGCCCACCGAGGCTTCCGTACAAACTTCTCAGACTAGGTTAAGGGACAAACTTAACTCTGTAGTTCGGTCAACTATGTATAACATAGATCACACAATAGCAAAATGTTATTGGGGTGGTGCAGCCAAAACGCATATGATTAAAATAGAACGAGCACAAAGAGCCCTACTTAAGGTCATGATGTCCTTACCATATAGACACTCAACAAAAGATCTCTATGATAAATGTAAAGTCCTATCAGTTAGAAAGATCTTTGTCGCAAAGTGATATCTAAATACCACAAAGAAGTAGTACCTGACCTGCCAATAACAAACAAGCGAGTAGACAAGTGTCCTATACCGCGATGCAACAGTGCCTTGGCATGGAGACACTATAATCACATTGCACCAATTCTGTACAATATTCTAAATTCTAAATCTAAAATTAAAAAAGTTACAAAACATAAACTAAAATTAATTATGAATGATTGGCTCCTACAACAAAATTATGATGAAATTGAAAATTTACTGATAAAAATAACATAGATTGTTAAACACAATCCAAAATTTCATCGTACCGACGGGACTCGAACCCGCACCCCCCGGATTACACGTCCAGGTGCTCTGCCAATTAAGCCACAGTTCGATCCATCGATACGACGAAATTAGTGGATTGCATTTGTTAACCCAATTATGCATTGGTGGCGCCATCTATGACTACTTATTACGTAAGTTAATCATTCGGAAGAAATCATTACAGTTTTCAAATCCGACGAGAGATGTTGCACTGCGTAAATCAAATATTATGTTTCTCTGAAGTGTCTCACACTTTATGTTTTTGTAAATTGTTAAACACAATCCAAAATTTCATCGTACCGACGGGACTCGAACCCGTACCCCCCGGATTACACGTCCAGGAGCTCTGCCAATTAAGCCACAGTTCGATCCATCGATACGACGAAATTAGTGGATTGCATTTGTTAACCCAATTATGCATTGGTGGCGCCATCTATGACTACTTATTACGTAAGTTAATCATTCGGAAGAAATCATTACAGTTTTCAAATCCGACGAGAGATGTTGCACTGCGTAAATCAAATATTATGTTTCTCTGAAGTGTCTCACACTTTATGTTTTTGTAAATTGTTAAACACAATCCAAAATTTCATCGTACCGACGGGACTCGAACCCGTACCCCCCGGATTACACGTCCAGGAGCTCTGCCAATTAAGCCACAGTTCGATCCATCGATACGACGAAATTAGTGGATTGCATTTGTTAACCCAATTATGCATTGGTGGCGCCATCTATGACTACTTATTACGTAAGTTAATCATTCGGAAGAAATCATTACAGTTTTCAAATCCGACGAGAGATGTTGCACTGCGTAAATCAAATATTATGTTTCTCTGAAGTGTCTCACACTTTATGTTTTTGTAAATTGTTAAAACACAATCCAAAATTTCATCGTACCGACGGGACTCGAACCCTTCCGAATGATTTCTTCCGAATGATTAACTTACGTAATAAGTAGTCATAGATGGCGCCACCAATGCATAATTGGGTTAACAAATGCAATCCACTAATTTCGTCGTATCGATGGATCGAGCTGTGGCTTAATTGGCAGAGCACCTGGACGTGTAATCCGGGGGGTGCGGGTTCGAGTCCCGTCGGTACGATGAAATTTTGGATTGTGTTTAACAATTTACAAAAACATAAAGTGTGAGACACTTCAGAGAAACATAATATTTGATTTACGCAGTGCAACATCTCTCGTCGGATTTGAAAACTGTAATGATTTCTTCCGAATGATTAACTTACGTAATAAGTAGTCATAGATGGCGCCACCAATGCATAATTGGGTTAACAAATGCAATCCACTAATTTCGTCGTATCGATGGATCGAACTGTGGCTTAATTGGCAGAGCACCTGGACGTGTAATCCGGGGGGTGCGGGTTCGAGTCCCGTCGGTACGATGAAATTTTGGATTGTGTTTAACAATTTACAAAAACATAAAGTGTGAGACACTTCAGAGAAACATAATATTTGATTTACGCAGTGCAACATCTCTCGTCGGATTTGAAAACTGTAATGATTTCTTCCGAATGATTAACTTACGTAATAAGTAGTCATAGATGGCGCCACCAATGCATAATTGGGTTAACAAATGCAATCCACTAATTTCGTCGTATCGATGGATCGAACTGTGGCTTAATTGGCAGAGCACCTGGACGTGTAATCCGGGGGGTGCGGGTTCGAGTCCCGTCGGTACGATGAAATTTTGGATTGTGTTTAAGAATTTACAAAAACATAAAGTGTGAGACACTTCAGAGAAACATAATATTTGATTTACGCAGTGCAACATCTCTCGTCGGATTTGAAAACTGTAATGATTTCTTCCGAATGATTAACTTACGTAATAAGTAGTCATAGATGGCGCCACCAATGCATAATTGGGTTAACAAATGCAATCCACTAATTTCGTCGTATCGATGGATCGAACTGTGGCTTAATTGGCAGAGCACCTGGACGTGTAATCCGGGGGGTGCGGGTTCGAGTCCCGTCGGTACGATGACATTTTGGATTGTGTTTAACAATTTACAAAAACATAAAGTATGAGACACTTCAGAGAAACATAATATTTGATTTACGCAGTGCAACATCTCTCGTCGGATTTGAAAACTGTAATGATTTCTTCCGAATGATTAACTTACGTAATAAGTAGTCATAGATGGCGCCACCAATGCATAATTGGGTTAACAAATGCAATCCACTAAATTCGTCGTATCGATGGATCGAACTGTGGCTTAATTGGCAGAGCACCTGGACGTGTAATCCGGGGGGTGCGGGTTCGAGTCCCGTCGGTACGATGAAATTTTGGATTGTGTTTAACAATTTACAAAAACATAAAGTGTGAGACACTTCAGAGAAACATAATATTTAAAAATAACATAGATAAACAAGCAGTGACTAATTCTATTGATTTTAAAATCTAATCATATCCATAACTATAGCAATTAATGTCTAGTTGATTAAATAATCAGATTTAGCATATCTTTAATTTATTGTAAAAGTATACAACATCATTGTACATATTACTTGGGAAGACACTGCTTTTTTGCAACACAGTTTTTCAAACTAAAGCAAAAAGGCAGGGCTTTGAATCTTAAAAATGTACCTATAAACTTTTAACAATAAAGCATTTTGTAATTTTGTAATTTGTAATTTATTTACCTTATTTAAGGTAGTGCCAATTAAGCTAGACCCCTAATTTGTATGAGCACTTATATAACTCAGAGGCCTATTTTAATTGGTGTGTAAGTACTATGTATGGCGACACCCTTTAATTGTTAACTTTTTATTTTGGAATTTTCGTTTTATTTGTGCTATAAGACATTGCTTCTTGCCAAATTTCATGATTCTGGGTCAACGGGAAGTGCCCTATAGGTTTTCGACCCAAAACCTATAGGGTATTTCCGGTTGATTTAGAATTGTCAATTATTGTCGAAAGCAAGGTCTTACAGCACAAGTAAAAGAAAAATTCCAAAACATATAAAAAAAAATTAAAAGCTACATTTTAGTACCTATAAGTTTTCGTGAAAATCTCAATTTACCCATACATTTTTATCGTGTTGATTCAGGATCTTGATTTTTATATACCTAATAAGGACTATAGACCTCAGTATCTGGTATAAATTTCAACTTACTAGGTCTACCCGTTCCTGAGAAAATAGGTGGTGACATACGGACAGATGGACAGACGGATAGACGGACAAGAAAGTGATCTGGACTTATAAGGATTCTTTTTTTACCTTTTGAGGTACGGAACCCTAATATATTACATTTTAAAACAATGCACTCTGCACTAACATTGAGACATCAAAGTTTGCAACAGGAAATAACAAATGTTAACAATTACAGATATTTTAATTCGAGTATTTTAAAACTATATCATGCATAGATAGGCCATTTTTATGGAACAATTGTTACTACCATTGAATTCTTCGAAATTATCTCTTAGCATAGATTACTAAAGTTGCTACCTTTTGGATCGGTATCGCCATCTAAAATCCACATCAACCAAGCTTCTTCATGATTATTCCAGCCTTTTCAAAGAATTAAGAAACCAATTTCACAGAAATGTAAAGTAATTCGGTATCAATTATGCTCGCTTTCTGCTCATATATGAAGTTATAAAAATAATCATCTGGTTATAAAAATTAAAACATGTATCTCTTTTGTATGAAAATACAAGTCGTTCATTCTCATTTCATGAATTTTAAATGAGTCATAATTAAGTGAATGGAAGTAGGTTTTAAAGGTAACAAATTACAGTTTCGAAATAGAAATACATATATCTTTATGATTTCTGTCTGGGCCATTTAATATTATCCGATTGTGCCATACAAACGAAAGGATGTGACGTTGGTTCTATTACCAAACAAAGCGAAAGCTTATACAAAACTCAATTAAGTTTTTTGCTTCAGGTCTGAGTAGCCATTTAAATACAAACACAGTTTTTAAGATTTTCTAATTATCCTCCCCTAACTCTTTCATGTTTTCTCTTGAATAGACCTAATTTATGTGTTGCACGTAAGAATTACCATAAATTAATAGACTACCTCCAATCGCTGAAATTTAATAGTCACCGGCTATCGGTTATTTGTGCACAACCGTCCACCTTCACAGGCTTGCTACGTAGGTATTCGGCCATTATCTATAAAGCTCTGGTCCTTGAATAGCGTCACTTTAAATTGTTACGCACACAGCATTAGACCGCTTGAATAAGGTTTTTACTGTTTCCAATCCAAGCCAACGCTACACTTTTTACTACAGCTTTTTATCATGTAAAAATAATTATGAACTACAATGGCTCACAAAGTAAGGATTACTGCGATTGTCCCACGTTAGCATGCTACGTTTTTTGGCACTTACATTGTGGTGGACGCTAAGGCTACGTTTTCACCAAAGATGTGCTAGGAAAAAGGTGCGGGGCGAGGACATGTTGAATAGCTGTGAAACGGTGTGCAAATGTGTGACGTTGCGCAGCGGACTTTTTTTCAATATGAGGTGGGTGCGGTTTTGAATGTACTGGACAAAGAGTGGCCATTCAAGAAGGTTTTTGTTTGGCTGTCTATTTTGTACTACGTGAGCGTTAATGACGTATACGATGTACGATTTTGTAGACGTGAGACTTCCATACGTGCCATAAGCACTAAGCCGATGGACTATTTGTCTGCCCAGCTCTGATGGGTAAGTACCTTTAGCTTATTGGCAAGTTTAGATAAATATGATAAGCCATGAAAAATTACTAAAGATATCCAAACAGAAAAACATGCCTTATTTGCAAACAGATTAAGCACCATAAAATACTGATTTCAAAACATTGGTATCTTTGTAAGGAAAGGATTATGCCTTGGTTTAGTATGACATTTAAAGCCATATTCACAGATATTATAATGAAGTAGTCACTTGTAATCTTAAAATCGGTCAACCGTCAACAACTTGCGACACAAGTTCCCCTTTAATCATTATTATTCCAGTACACAGTGACGTCACTGCTCAGCCTCCAGTTGACCTAACCCAATTCGATTCAAAAGTGGGTTCCATTGTAAAATACCGAAGCGAGAAAAGCAGGCTTTTGGGAACGGTCGGGTCGGTTCGAGGTGAGGTTCCGGGCTATGTCAGGGCCAGAGAAGTAGAGCGTTCCAGGACGTCGGATGTTATTAGGTCAATGCTGGATCACCTATATCTGAGGGCAGGTCGTGGCACGGTTAGAGGGTCGTAGAATTGTACAGGTCAGGCAAAGCTTATTGCTAAGTAATAGGGGTGTTAGGAAAAAGGTAAGTAGTAAGTAGTAGTAAGTAAAAAAACAGTAATTGAATATTTTGATTTGATGCAAGCAAATAAAAGTGTGTTTGTCTTGTGGTGTCTTGTGTTGTGATCTTTGGGTGCTGAAAAGTACCTTGTACTTTCGGATGCCCAATATGAATATCAATATTTTAAATGTTAATGTTGGCTTATTTGTTTGTGACCGCTTCACTGTAAAACGGCTCGATTGTTTTGGGTTAATTTAATTTTGCATGTACTCGTAGATAGCCTAATAGGCTAGAATAGGACATATAATATAATAGAGTACTTATTATATTCGATAAGACAAGGAGACGTTATTTCCCCCAAATTATTCACAAACGCTCTAGAGGATATGTTCAAAACGCTGAACTGGAAAGGACGGGGCATAAATGTCAATGGCAATTACCTCTCACACTTGAGATTTGCGGACGACATCGTCATCATGGCTGAAACCGTGCAGGACCTGCAATACATGCTGACCACCCTCGCTGATTCTTCTGCGCGCATCGGTCTCCGGATGAACTTGGATAAGACCAAGATCATGTTCAACGAACATGTTATTCCGGAACCGATTGCCTTAAATGGAGTCCCTCTCGAAGTTGTTGACGAATATGTCTACCTTGGGCAAATCTTGCAATTGGGCAGAAACAATTTCGAGAAGGAAGCTCGCAGAAGGATACAGCTTGGATGGGCAGCATTCGGAAAACTTCGTCGAGTCTTTACATCGCCCATACCACAAAGCCTGAAGACGAAAGTCTTTAACGAGTGCGTCCTTCCTGTTATTACCTACGGAGCCGAGACGTGGACACTGACAGTGCGACTAGTTCACCAATTCAAAGTCGCTCAGCGAGCTATGGAGAGGGCTATGCTCGGAGTTTCTCTGAAGGATCGAATTCGAAACGAAGTCATCCGTCAGAGAACCAAAGTAATCGATATAGCTCAGAGGATTAGCAAGCTGAAATGGCAGTGGGCCGGTCACATCTGTCGCAGAACCGATAACCGTTGGGGTAAACGAGTTCTAGAGTGGAGACCACGGCTCGGCAAACGTAGTGTGGGACGCCCTCCAACTAGATGGAGCGATGATATACGCAAGCTGGCTGGCAGCGGTTGGAAACGAATAGCTGAAGATCGAGCTCAGTGGCATGCCATGGGAGAGGCCTATGTCCAGCAGTGGACGGAAATTGGCTGATAATGATGATATTCGATATCCGAGGGACGCAAGTCCTAAGTCGCAGACGGGGACTAGATTTCATTGAGATCAAATGAGTATCATTCTACACAGATATGGAGATAAACACCTCAAACTTGGTACTGAAAACGACTATGCGCGGCATCGGAAGATGGTTCATTTTAGTTTTTTTTAAACGATCTTATATGAGAAGATATTCCAAAGATACTCAAAGACAAAATAGGCCTTTTAGTACGCAGTACTACTATTTGTTCTCTGAATTTAGTCAGTAGTGTTTTCGTTGTTAATTGGAATACCGGTGTCCCTAATTGGAATGGAGGGAGCTATTCACGAGTTTGTTTGAAATTACTAGTTCCTGGGAGCTAGGTTCCGTAGAGCCAAGGTCGATAGATTTCTAACTTTACTAACTAATATAGGTAGGTTTTTAGTACGCCTATATGTACTTATATGTACTTCTATAACCTGAAGTGTTAAGGGCTATGAAGCCGAAAGTATATTGGTTATAGCTCTGCGAATATGCGTTTTACAATGCCCACTTAACTCATATAATAAACTGTGACGCAAGTGTATATGAACTTATTGTATTTAATAATAAACTCATGTAACAGCTAAATAAAAATATACTTAGGTATAGAGAAAACTACGTAACTCTATTAGACAAAGCAACGCATTAATTTTATTACTAAGTTTATCATCGATATGAAGATTTATGTATTAAATTTAATTGTAAATCATAATAAACATAAATATATAAACTAATTACTTACTTTAAAATGTTTATGGTCAGGGATAATAACTTTAATTACAATGTGAAAATTGAACAGTAATAATTAATATTATTATTAAGAACGGTTGTACACTCACGGGTTTTTTTATCGGAATTGCTCCGACCAGTTTCAGACACGTTTGGTGTCCTTCTTCTGGGAGCCACGTCTACCGCAAGCTCCTCGCGCAACGAGCTTCGGCACGTAACCGATAAAAAAACCCGTGAGTGTACAACCGTTCTTAATAATAATATTATGTGTAATCCTCACGATACATTTAATAATCAAGTAATAATTAAGTAACGTAGCGTAATTTATTTAGGTAAAACAATTACTTACTACCTTTTTTTACCGAAAATAATATTTATTTTTAATCGTATCAGTACCCTTAGTATGAGTTTTCATAATTATCAAACTCGAGATCGTACAACGAACAAATTTTGTATGAAAAGCAGTGCAGCGCCTCTAGTGGTTTTCACAATTTAATAATAGATTAATAACACAATTTAATAACAGAAGACACATAATTTAGACCAATCAAGGAGCCAGAATAAGTCGAAAACTATGTGAGATCTGTCAAAAGCGTTTACGAAAATTTATGACAACTCATACTAAGGGTACAGGTGACAGGGCATGTGAAACGCTTGCCTGAAGTTAAATGGTAACGTCTGCCTGTTAAAATCACTGTGGCATGCAAAATTTTGAATAATCAGAATTTTACGTCAGTCTACTGCGCATATTATTTTGAGATTTTTAATCATAATTTGCAATAATTATTTTTTGCCAGGTATCATTACTTATAATTTATATATTTTATACATTGTGTTAATGAAATCTAGATACTGAGCTCTGTAATTTCACTACGTACATTTTGTCCTTTCACACCAAGTACCACCACACGTACCGGACAACCAGAAGTCGTCTTACTGCTATATAAATATATACATTAAAAAGATGTTGCAGGGACCTTTGCAGCGGAAAACAGGTATAAAGTAATTAAATCAGTCGACTTTCTCCACAGCTAAATAAAAAGTGAAACACGCAACGAAGATCGCGTACGCACTTGCATCAATGTTTCCATTCGTGGAGTCTACGGTTACGGTTAAAAGGGAAACTACTTACGAATTAATGCTACCATTTTAAGCAGTTTAGATTTGTACAATTTTCACTCTAGTGTACTATTTTACATATAAGGTACATAAAATTCAATGAAACATTTCACTGATTCCCAATATTAAGGTTGACTCTATTAAATGACGGTTTCTGAATTGAAACTTAAGAAATACATATAATAATACACATAAAAACAGTTTTCTATTTGAAAGTGTAAAGTATAATTATATAACATCTCTTCTTCACCAAAGATTTCCTTCTGTATCTTGCTGTGTGATTTGCGATGGTAGTGGTGCCAGCGAAGTGCAGGGGAACTAGAGAACAACTGAGATACCACCAGCTGTGTTCACTCCGCACAAAAATCTCGAGGGAGCACAGTGTGGCACCCGGTCGTTCTATAGCTGCTTTCTTCTTACTTTGTCCATTTTCATTTACACGATATTCCTCATTTTCATTTTTGCTTGTAGCGCCATCTATGTTTTCACACCAGAACTACACAGCTCGCAAGCTCGCTGCAAAACGTAGCGTCGCGCGATGGCATCGCGTTTCACGTGTGGAATGACAGATGGCACTGTATCAAATGTTAGAGAAAGGCGTGGCAGATGTTTCGGTTTTCAGTTTTGTAATGTGTGGATTAGAACTAATTAAGTAGTTACAACATACAACCGCGAAATGGTAAGGTTATATATAAAACTTATGGCAACTAGGGTTGCTTAGATAGTGAAGTAGATAACAAACTCAATCAATAATAATTATACTCGATACACGTGCTCGATAGTGCTGGCATGTATAAGTAGGTGCAATCATGTACGATTTTAAGTGACTGGTGGAAATAGATTAAAATAATTACGGGTGCTATGATTTGCAAATAATACATATAAATTACACAATGGGTCAATTTATGTTAGGTGTCTAAGTATTATTATTAACAATATGCAATCAACTCACAATATAGATTTATATTAATACCTACTTATCTAGTCTAAAGGCTAGCAAATCTATAAAATGTTAAATACTTACCGTTAACTAATGAAGGTATGTCGATAGATCTACGATAATAATAACATACTTTATATAAGATAGCAATTACTTACCTACCGCTTATTTTATTTTGCAGTTATTTATTACAATATTTTTTTGTATTTCATTTTAGTTCTAAAATGTATCAAACTATTATACTAAAAATATAAATAGGACATTTTATTATACATTTTAGCTAAGATACAAAATACAACATTCTGACTAGGTATGTAATTTTATTTATCTTCACACTTACAAAATAGAACATAGTGTATTCGATATTTATTAATAAAGGTGGCATATTTATTGAACATAGGGCATCACGGGTTGAAGGTTAGGGCAGCGCTCATTTTGGCGGTTAAGGGTAAGTGTATGACATGATGTATAGCTTCATAGTTCTTTGCAATGGAAGTGGGTCGCAGGGGTTCCACCCTAAATTCCCCTCGGCTTCCACGTGCGAGCCCTGACCTTGAGACGTACGCACACTACTGCAATCCTGGCTCACAAGGAAACTGGTCACGCCTACACACGTATTGTAAGACAGTTGTAAGTGTAAAGTTTTGTAACTGAACAGATGATCTAAGTTTTGAAAATGTTTGCTGCTGTTTGTTTTCTGTAGTAAGTAATTTTGTATTTTATTTTACAATAGTAATCAAAATAAATAATAAAATTAGAATAGAACATCATGTTTTGTAGAATATTGATAACGTTACGAGCTTAATATTGTATAATTAATAATTAAGTAAAATCCACAGACCTAGGATTTCAGTACGGTAGTTCCTAGGTCTGTAGTAAAATCGGCCAAAAAGGCTTTTGACATCCCAACCGGGTAAAGGAGTGCGATATTGTATGTGAAAATGAACAGTATTTTATAATCAAATGAATATGCATTACTATGTGTAGATGTATCTTATACTCGAATATCCTACTAATATTATAAATTTCAATGTTTGTATGTTTCTTTCTCAATCACGCAAAAATGTCTGAACGGATTGTAATGAAATATATATGGCACACATATAGTTTGCAAATAATATTCTTAATAACGCGAGTGCAGAAATCGTGTACTGCTATTAAACAATATTATTAATGTAAATATAAATATTTTACGCTATTTCCGCGGTGCTACGAATACGCTACGACAGCTAAATTTACAATTTGCCTAATTATTTAATAACAGGTATTTACAAAATTAATAATCTCATTAAATATATATTATTGCTACTAGTATAAGCTTTGTAAGGTTATATAATATATACTTGTAGATAATCAGCGTCTTAGAGGGTTAGACATGACCTTTCGAGCGCTACGGCGTAGGCACAAAACAGTGTTTAGATAGGTAATGCTTACAGTAAGATTTTTTTTAATTTATATTTTTTTAATTTTTATATACATAGGTATAGGTTAAGGGTTGATAGCAACCCTTAACATTTATACTTATAAAATTGCATGTCTAGTAATTATAGTAAATTACAACGAGGAACTTAAAAAATAATGACGATACTATAATAAAATAAATAATTATAAAGATGTTAAAGACATTCTCTAGTAGTTTTAATTATGTCTCCTCTATTCCCTCCAAAGATAAGAAAACCATGTTTCAAACCGTCATATAATGTGTGTAACTTTACACATCAGTTAACATTTTATTGGAAAATTTAATATAAAATGGGTACAGTAAAAATGGGGCAGAAAATATATCATTATCATAATTTAATTGTAATAGGAATCGGCGCAACATCTTTTCTTCTTCTTTTTATTTCTGGATGTCACTAGTTACTTTATCCAGAACTATTGACGAGTGTTTACGGAGCGGGTCGAGCTTGCTATCCCACTGGCATAAAATCAATGTACTCGACGTCGACGTACTTTTGTTGAGTTTTGTCGCATTATTATGTAAAGCAGCAAAATGCTATACAGAATGGCGATCGTGTACAATGTAGCGTACAATATATTATCAGTTGGTATTATAGTGAAATGAAGCAATATCTGCGAATAGATACTGAGCGACAAAACCGACCTCAAATTTGAATAAAAATCAGATACCTCTTTCTCAAAAATGTGTTTCAACTTCCTCTTTAAACACAATAAAAAAGAAAGTAGATAATAGTACTGCGAGTTAAACGAGGTGAGTAGATATATAAATAGATAACACTTTATATACACACCAATCACACAATTAAATAATTATAACATAAAAAACTTATTCTAAGTAAGGCAAAGGACGGTCTTATTGCTTAAAGCGATTTTTCCCAGTCAACGAAAGTACCTAACCGAGTACAGAGTTAGAGAATCAGATCGATGCGACGCGATGGTCAGACGATATCGTTCGGTAAGTCTTAGTCCACTGGATATGAATTGCCTAGGATAGGAACTAATGAACTAAGCTTACGGAAGCCTATAGCAACAAGAAATCGCTTAAAAAAATTAAAAAAAAACCAACTTCAAATGCGTTTTCAGTACCAAGTTTGAGATGTTTATCTCCATATCTCCCGAGATACTCATCAGATCTCCATGAATTTATAATGGGATCACATGGGAAGTATGAACTCTCAAATAAAAAAGTATTTATCAAGTCGGTTAACAAATGACGGAGTTATGAGGTAACACAATTTTCTGGCATTTATTGAAAAAGTTTCGTTATCTGAAATTCATCATCAGATCTTTACGAAATCTATATGGGACTATTTCGAAATAAACCTACATAAAAACTATATAACTTTTTAACAAAAAAAGAATTTTTCATATTGGTTAATAATAATAAATGACGGAATTCTGAGGTAACAACGTTCCGTTATCTGTCTCTGAAACCCATCATCAAATCTTTACAAAGTTTAAAAAGTACCATTTCGGAATAAAACTCTTTCAAACAAAAAAATATGAAAGTTCTGCTAAGATTAATCCGCAAATAAACGCCGCCAAAAGGCATTTTCAGAACATTTCCATCACATTGCGGAATATCAGCAAGCTGTATTCCACACACGGTTTTCCGGTAGATTACTCATTACGTGTAAATACATTAAACATGTCGGTATCGAGCTTATCTATCTACACGTGGGCGTCATTATTATTATCACCTTTTGATAACGATTCTGAACAACCATTCAAAAGATTGAACAGTAAAGTGCATCATTTGACGTTTCCCTATAGAAACAAACGATCAATGAAAAATGATTGAAACGTTTACCCTTGCATATTTCATTATCATATAAGTTGGAACTGTTTATTTACATTCCCTAATGTACCTAAACGCCGCGTAGGACAGTTTAAATATTAACAAGAACAGTTTATTTCAATGTTTATTCAGAATCTAATGTTTGGAGTATTCGCAGTTTAGTCGCCATTTCGAATCACAATTTGCTTTTGTTTAATAAAAAAATTAAATTATAGAAAATATATTGGAATAAGTTTTTAAAATTTTCAATAGTTCTATGCGTGATTTTAATGGCAAGTAGTAGACAATACCTTCTATAAATCTCACTTTATAGATAACTTGATCACTGTAAACAATCTTTAATCTCTTTTTGACGGCCAAAAAGATCGATAGTCCTCTAGACAGAGTCGTCCACGGATAGGCCATTGATTACAGAGAGGAGTACAGTCCTAAAATACCCGATAGCTCGAGCTATCGGGTATTTTAGGACTTTTCGTTCACTATCACATCGAGTTGAAGCTTTTTCTTTATTGAATGTCAGAGAGTTATGTTACAATCCACTTGTTATACAGAGTGATCGTAAGTATGACTATAAGATAGAAAAAAAATATCGGTAATTCAGCTTTTGTCGATTGTCGAGGTAAAAATACAAAACTCATTGTAGTTTCGTTAATTATGTTTAAACATGACCTATGCGGTAGCGCATGGCGCCTAAATCTCTCGGTAAAAAGGCTTAAGTAAATAGTTAAGTACTCATAAGTTTGTCTGCGTAACTTATGATTAACTGGTTTCCTCGGAATACTGTGTTGAGTGAGTGAGCACTGTTTTCCCGACAATAATAGACTAAGATATAGTATTCACATATAAAAATTAACTAGTTTCCTCGGAAAACTGTGTTGAGTGAACGAACGCCGTTTTCCGTTAATTACGACACAAAGAAAAAGTAGATAATATATTACTAAAATAAACTAAACTTACATTTATTGAGTGGCAGTTTCCTTGTTTGTACGTCTTATTGAGTGTTCTCGTTAATTTATCTGCAAACAAAAAATGTCTGTTAGAAGTTATAGAAATATATTCAATATATTATTTTTACTGGGAAATAGTATTTTGTATGTTTTATTAAGTATGTTTGTGTTTTATTTATAAAGGGATCTTATTTTTATTCACTTATTGTTAGATATAGATGTTGTATTTAATTTATTTTTGTTTTATTATCTACTTATTGTTTTATTTCCTTTACAATGTTATACCTCCGACCTTGCTCAACACGCATCTCTCTAAAGGTTGACTGGGAGATATTTTAGACGTTTTAAGCGATAAGTCACATTTTGTGTTTTCTGATTCATAATTTTTTATCAGTAATTTTTTTTTTATATTGAACACATATAATCACAAAAATAATTGTAGAATCCATCCCGAAAAACTTACTTGAAGACATTATTGGACCCATCGATATATCCTGTATTTTAACACAATAAAAAAAAAGAAGGATGTTCTCCATTCGTCGGAATCCTTTTTAGGGTTCCGAAGCCAAATGGCAAAAAACGGAACCCTTATAGATTCGCCATGTCTGTCTGTCTGTCCGTCCGTATGTCACAGCCATTTTATTCTGAAACTATTAGGACTACAGAATTGAAACTTGGTAGGTAGACGTATTCTGTAAACCGCTTTCCGATTTTTATACAAAAATAAAAAACATAAAAGTTTAAAAAGTTTTAAAAGTTAAGTTTTATCCCATACATGGAACTGGAACAAAAATAAATTTTCTTCAAACCTATACATGTGGGGTGTCTATGAATAGGTCTTTAAAAATGACATTGAGATTTCTAAAGTCATTCTTTCTCAAAGTCAATCACTTAAAAGATAGGCGCGTCTAAAGTGGTAAAATGTGTGTCCCCCCCCCCCCCCCCTCTAACTTCTAAAGTAAGGGAGTGAAAAATCTAGAAAAAATATATTCTGTAGATCTCAATAAAAACTTTCAACGAAAATTGGTTTGAACGATATACAGTCAGCAGTTGTTGAGATATAGCGACCGCAAGTATAACTTTGTTTTTCATACAAACACTATGAAAAACAAAGTTATTTTTGTAGTTGCGAAAAATCATAGTTATAGAATACTCTACTGTGTTACGGAACCCTACGAGTGCGAGTCCGACTTGCACTTGGCCAGTTTTATTTTGTATGATCACCGCCTAGACCGATTTGAAAATTCATTTTTGTTTGAAAGAGTTTACTTTCCAGGTGGTCCCATTTACATTCCATCGAGATATGGAATTTGAACTAAAAATGAGTTCACGACATTTGAAGTCGGTTCTCTCTTAGTTTTTTAAACGATCTTTAATTTATTTACTACCACAGATCAATAAACGCATCAGCTTTCACAACTTTTTGAACAAAATAAATAATTTATTGAGGATCCATAAAGCGAATTTAAGACTACGTTATAATAGGTATATATAGCGATATGATATCGCTCACCATACATTTATCTAGAACACGTTCACACTTAGCAATACTATATATTTGCCTGTTTGCTTGTAATTTACTTGTCATGCTGTGCTATACAGCAGAATAGTATAGCGTAGTTTGAAATGCGCTTAATAAAAAACTATTACATCCTAAATATATCAAGTTTATTTAATGTTTGTGGTGGACCGTGGAACAATACGTAGCATTATCTATCTATCTATTTATAAGTTGTATCAAAAAACGCGTCGGTATCTTTGTAGAGACCTAAGAAACACCGAGCTGATTGCTTCATTCGTCGTACTTAGGTACATAAACTGAAGAGTTAATAATACATCATCTCATGTAGGAAACCTTGAAGTTGCTCTGTAGTGCGGAAGGCAAGGCTGGGTATAGATTATTTAGCAGTTACTTTTAAACACTGAGTCATAAGTAGTCTTTTATGCTGTTAAGACGTCATAAATGCAACTCTACAGAATTTCCAAAAGTGGTAGGAGCATTATATCGATGTTCTGCCTGACTTGCTAACAAAAAGTAGTGGGCTACTTTTTGTGGTGGTAAGCCACCATTTTGAAAAAAAAAACTGCCATCTTAACCTTACGGTGTTCCGACAGCATACAACCTTTGAGAGTCAGAGTATTCTAGGCCTGGCGTATTCATCATCTTCGACTATGTCCCCTTCGATCAGCATTACCGTGAGATTAAAGCTCACCACCAGGCGAGATAGCCAAACGCTAGCGTATGAGATATAAAGAAAAAAGTTCCATAAGGTTATTTAGGAGCTAGGTATCTTGTTAAACTGCTTATCAATCCGCGTGAATATATTGTCAACTGAAAAGCTGGTTCCCAATTACCTGGTCAGCGTATAATTAAAATAATTACCGTTGCCGTTTATATTCAACTTATTCAAGTCAAATATTGTGCTTAGAGTAATTTGAAATTCATAGCTAATTACGAATTACGTGAGTGTTTTTAACCGACTTCACAAAAAAGGAGGAGGTTCTCAATAATACTGATTATATGCTTCCCGTTTGGTCCCATTCAAATTTTATTGAGCCATGACAATTATCTCCGGAGATATGGAGATACACAATATCAGCAAATTTGTATACTTATATGACATGTTTATACCTAGCCAGTACTTTGACTATCGCGGCATGTAAAGTCGGTTTCTTCGTTTTGTACGATCATCATAATCATAAATTATTTATATAAACATTCAAAACGAATACAAATATGATAAAAATAAGATCGTTTAAAAAACTAAATATAACCGACTTCAATGCCGTGCTATTAATTTTCAGTACCAATTTTGAAGTGTTCGTTTCCATATCTCTGGAGATACCGGTTTATAAACGATAAAGTTGTCTGCGAACAAACATTAAAAAAAATAATATATATATATATATATATATATATATAGACCTCTATTCTAGTACCTCTAGATATATAGACCGTATATATATATATATATATATATATATATATATATATATATACGGTCGAATTGAGAAACCTCCTCCTTTTTTTTTAAGTCGGTAAAAAATTCTTGAGCTAAATTCAATTGAGCCAGTTTATAGGATAGACAATGAGTATAGAAGTCACCTACAAAGGCAGGTAAAAATAAAAACCTTCACAAATTATTTCACAACAAACAGAAAACCAAAAAACATGTGTTTGTATACCAAGAATTTCCTAATTGCTCGTTCCGCACAAGTCTAATAAAAGGAGCTTACACAACATTCCTTTGACGCAAGCAAAGAAGTTGTACGTACCATTTATTAAAACGGTTCTCCATAAATAGACAGTATCGGCCCGGGCCCTAGGGTTTGCGTCATCGGCCCCCGCAGATTGTGGAGGGTTCGGGGAGGGAAGGGGAGGTCGAAGGTTTCCAGGAAGAAGCGCATGCGCGGCTCGTTAATGTCAAAGGGCACTCCCGGGTGCCTAGGTACCTAGGCGGGTCCTAGGCGCTGGATTGATCTGGGGAAACTAGGCCAGACCTGCGCCGTGAGACCTAAGTAATCGCTGAGCTAATTTATAAACATCAAGAACAATGTAACTTTGGTTTGAGCTGAGAATTATAATGAAGACATCTGCTGAGATAAATGCGAAACGTTGTTGATGTTGCTGAAAGATATGTTGAAGATTGTTCGATAAACTTACTCACTTAAAAGTTAAGTATCTTTGTGCTACTTGAATGCTTTTAGTAAACAACAATTCATTACTTGAGTGATAGTGGTACACATTTCAAACAATCGTTTTTTATCTTTTTAGGGTTCCGAACCCAAAGGGTACCGACGGAACCCTATTACTGAGACTCCGCTGTCCGTCTGTCTGTCTGTTTGTCTATCTGTCTGTCTGTCTGTCTGTCTGTCTGTCTGTCCGTCTGTCACCAGGCTGTATCTCATGAACCGTGATAGTTAGACAGTTGAAATTTTCACAGATGATGTATTTCTGTTGCCGCTATAACACCAAATACTAAAAACAGAATAAAGTTAAAAATTAAAGGGGGTATCCATACATGAAACGTGTTATTCGGCATTTTACTATAACGCCATCTATGAATGTTTGACTGTATTAATTAAATTAATTACCTATGTGTTAACTTTCACTTAGTTGGCGTTAGTGTTCGTAAGATGGCGTTGTACTGAATAAGCACGCGGCTCCTGTTTTAATAACTGTTTGGAATTGACACGGTAATATAATATAATAATAACTGGATGACCGAGCTTTGCTCGCAATTTTTTTTTTTTGGTAAATCGTGTTTTATGTAATTGTTTGGCTCCCAATAATAGTCTTCTTACAAAAGAACAAACTTGGAAAAATTCGTCACCTCGTCTGCACTCTAACCGGGGTCCTTCTAATCGCCATCCGATCGATCTCCCACTGAGCTATCGTAACAATGTAGCAATGGCGAAATTTACCTTCCTATTCTAATTATATTGTAGGAGTTTTTCATTACCTGAAATAAGGGATAAAACAACATTTTCTGAAAATGATAACCTAGCTAGATCGATTTATCAATTTATTACAAGACACGTGATTTCTTCAGCAGTTTTTGCTCGATTTTATAAAATATTATAGTGTGGTACGGAATCGGAACCCTACGAGTGCAAGTCCAACTTGCACTTGGCCAGTTTATTCATACAAGTTTCCTCCACTTTATCTTTTATTTTGGGTACGAGTATTCTATGTGTATATACTACTTAGTATTTAAAGTATGCATTGAAAAAACTACGCCGTAGTTAAATATATTGACTATTAATTTTTATATTTCACTAGCTGGCCCGGCGAACTTCGTACCACCTAACATACAACGAATGTCGTGTTACCTTTTAGATGAATTTAATTTAGGCTTTTATGAACGTAATACAATGAATAAAAAAGAGATATTAAGTTTCGTAATGTATTATGGCACTTTGATTATCAAGTAAACAATCAAAGATATAGCAATACAGAAATAGAATAAAAATACAACAATCGAGTACTTCAACCGCGTGTCAGCAAGACATGATTGAATTAAACAATGTTATTATTGTTATAGATAACTTATTAACTTAAAATAAGTTCGATTGAGTGTAATTTTAATTGTAAAAATATAATCACCAGTATTTAATTTTGATTACTGACTATAATGTAAATTACATCTTGAGCTATATATTACATCCCGCTATTGCTGTTTACACTGTAAGATATATAGTTCAGCTTTGGTTGTCTATTGTTTCATTCAAACACTGGCTAAATACACTAATTGTGTGGGGCCATAATAAAAAATAAATAAAAAATGTATGCTTACAAGCAATCAATACAAAAAAGCCGGCTTTTCACTATGGGATTTAATATAATGTATATCTTGACATATAACATTTTATCGCTTGTCATACATTTTGTATGAGACCGTTTACACTATGCTTTAATATTTATTACATTCCAAGCTATTAATATTTTTTAGATCGACTGAGCGATATCTGAAGGGTTACCTCACGTCCCCGGACACCGCGCCTCCCCCTGACTCTGTTGTTTTCAATACTTATTATCCTATTCCTGACAAAGACAATTCCAAAAATACAAAAAACATAAAAATTGGTTTAGCCGTTCTTGAGTTATAAGTGTAGTAAGTAACACGACATTATTTCATATATATAGGTTTCTTAATTAAACTGCATTATTCAGAAATGAGATTCGAAAAAATCCTTCCTTTGTGGAGTCAGAAAATATACATCATCAAACCTACTATCTACTCTACAATAGTATCTATATTTTTTTACATTGCAATACAATAAAACACAATCCAAATGACAGAAAACCATCTTAGTCACATTACAAATAATAGTCGCAAATTATAGTAATTACTAATAATTACGACCCTGACGATATCCTAAACCTCTCAGACCGACATCTCGTGACTATGGAAATACGAGTATTACGAGTAGATAATAATAATAGTAATACAGTAGATTTTAATAATAAATAATTATACTGAAACACAAAACTTAAAACTTACTTACTACTTAAACAATAATAATGTTACAAATTCACGATAATTTTAAAATAAAAAACATAACTTAAAGATTTTCCCTAGCCTGCTGAGCCTAGCATTTGCCTAGCATTTTGTTACATAATAAGATCGTTAAAAATACTAAAAACAACCGACTTCAATGCCACGCTATTAATTTTCAGTACCAATTTTGAGGTGTTATCTCCATATCTCTGAAGATACTCATCAGACCTCGATAAAATTAACATGGTACCACACTTGGGATATCTCTTATTTAACAAAAAAAGAATAATCAAAATCGGTTCATAAACGACGAAGTTATCCGCGAACAAACATAAAAAAAAACATATATACGGTCGAATTGAGAAAACTCCTCCTTTTTTTAACCGACTTCAAAAGGTTTCTCAATTCGACCGTATTTTTTTTTTTTTTTTATGTTTGTTCGCGGATAACTTCGTCGTTTATGGACCGATTTCGATTATTCTTTTTTTGTTCGAAAGGAGATATCCCAAGTTTGGTACCATGGTAATTTTATCGAGGTATGATATGTATCTCCAGAGATATTGAGATAAACATCTCAAAATTGGTACTGAAAATGAATAGCGCGGCATTGAAGTCGGTTGTTTTTTAGTTTTTAAACGATATTATTGAAGTCAGTTAAAAATTCACAAGAAACCAGGATATAGATGTGAAGGGGGCTTGGCCGATACTGGTTGCATTATCTTATACCGGGTTTATATTGAGCAGTTTTAGCTGTTCAACTGACAAATTGCAAGCGACTTGAACAGTGTGAACAGACTTTCAACAAAATTAAACCGTACCCTTAGTACGGGTTTTCATACCAAACTCGATATCGTATTTCGAACAAATTTTGTATGAAAAACAGTACAGCGCCTCTAGTGGTTACTACACTTCACTAAATTTAGACCAATCAGGGAGCCAGAATAAGTCGAAAACTATGTGAGATCTGTCAAAAGCGTTTACGATAAAAACTCGTACTAAGGAAGAAGAAGAAGAAGAAGAAAATCGTTTATTTGGCAAAAACTCACATGATAACAAATTCAAAAACACTAAATATTATAATAATGTAAACATACAAAAAACAAGAACATAAAACAGATAAAAATGAGGTGAGGTGCCAAAAAGGCTTAACTCAGCACATATGTCTGAGGTTGCACACCTAGACGCTGGTTTTCAGCTAAGCCTGCGGGTGTTGGACTAGTGCGAAAACATATATATATATATTAAATATTATATATAATGTAATATAATAAATATACAATACATATTAGTAAATAAAAAATATATATGCATACAATATATATACAGTTTTAAACAAACATTAAACCTCCTAACTAATTACTAAAGAAAGAAAAAGAAAATAAAAATTATAAATAAAATAAAATAAACACATATAAATGCTGGATACAAATGCAATCAATCTATATATAATCTATGGTTTATGGCAAGAGAAGGGAAATAGTTTAATGGACAAAATGTCATATTTATACATACTACTATACTAATTATTATGATGCTACTGATTATTATGTTATATAAACGACATATCTTTATTTATATCACCATGTTTCCGCTGCTCGGCTACCAAGTACTGTTTTAATTTGTGTTTAAATAAACTTAAGGTTTTTATGTTTCTAATTGGTGGTGGAATGTTGTTCCAGCACTTGCTAGCGGAGTAGCGGAAAGAGCCACGAAAGTTGGCAGAACGGTGATGCGGTGTGGAAAGCTGTTGGGAGACATACCTAAGAGAGCATGATCTCCTCTGAGAAATCCAATTGAGCTTGTCGTATAAATATATGGGTTCTTTAAAATTAATGACACCAAAGAGTAGAGAGGCAAGGTGAAGTTTACGACGCGATTTCATTTTAAGGGTATAGATTTTGTTTAGAAAGGGTGTCACATGACTTCTGGTAGGAATGTTGAAACAAAATCTTGCACATGCATTTTGCACCCTCTGTACAAGACGTTGGGTTCTAGCTAGTAAACGAGAGCCATATACAGTATCAGCGTAATTAAGCTTTGAAAGTACGAGTGATTCTACTAATTGTATACGGAGTTCTTCACTTATGTAAGGTCTGAGCTTATATAAAGTTTTTAACCTGTAAAAGCAATTTCTTACAGACTCAGCGATATGCTCTTCAAATCGCAGATTAACATCAAACTTCAGACCCAAGTTGCGCGCCATATATACCCTTTCAATTTTCTCACCCATTAAGGTTATCTCAATAGAAGGTGGCAACAGGGATAGTTTGTGTTTAGTGCCTAAAACCATGTATTTTGTTTTTATTGGGTTAAGTAAGAGACAATTTTTTGTAGACCATTTTACTATCCTGTCTAGGTCACCTTTAAGTTTGTGTATGGCTGTGTCTATATTTTCTGGAGCAAAATCGATGTACAATTGAATGTCGTCCGCATATATGTGATACTTAGAATGTTTAATGCAATTAATAATATCGGCACTGTAGAGAGTAAATAAAATTGGTCCCAGAATGGACCCTTGCGGGACACCTCTGTTTACTTCAGTCGGAAACGAATTTAAAATAGCACCAGAACTTTGCTTTAACTCGACATGTTGCCAACGGTTACTTAAATAGCTGTCAAACCACTTTATAGCTGATGAGTCAAATCCGTAATAGCTTAATTTAGAAATCAGTAGCGATATATTTATTGCGTCAAAAGCGCGGGAAAAGTCCAGTAGCACAAGTAAAGAGCACATGCCTTGATCTTGTGACGCAATAATATTATCAGTGACATCAATAAGGGCCGTCGATGTGCTTCTTCCTTGTCTGAAACCTGACTGTAGCTCTGGCAGTATGTTATTAATTTCTAGGAATCTAGTTAGCTGCTGGCAAACCACCTTCTCCATAATCTTAGATATGCATGGTAAGATACTGATTGGCCGTAGGTCTTTCAGGACTGTTGGACAGTTGTTTTTGGGTAAAGGCCGTACAATTGCAATCTTCCACGCATCAGGGAAAGTAGAGGTATTAATTGAGATGTTAATTAAGGATGCGATAATTTCAATAGAGCTTGGCAGAGTGAGAAGTAACATTTTTAATGTAATGTGATCATAGCCCTCTGCGTTAGACTTAAGACTTTTTACAATTTTATATATAGTGTCAGCTGTGATTGTTGTAATTGAAAATATGTTATCGATATTAAAGCGGTTGAATTCAAAATAGGTCAACTGTGATATTTGTATGTCTGACTTTCCTGGAACGTCTAGGAAATGACTGTTTATTACATTTGGGTCGTTAAAATGAGCGGGGATTTCTTTATTTTCAGAAGAATGTATGAGTGTAGATTTTAAATTTTTCCATAAAGTTTTGGGGTTGTTAATTTTGTTATTAATGTTATAATTATAATAGGCCACCTTTTCAAAAAACATAGATTTGCTTACAAGAGATTTCAAGTCTTTGTAATAGATAAGTTTACTATTATCTTTAGTTAGTCTATATGAGGTGAGAGCTTCGTTACGCAAACGCATCATGAACCTTATATTGTCTGTAACCCATGGATATCTGTGATCTTTAATGGTTATTGTCTTATATGGTGCATGGATATCAAACAGATGTAAAATAATGCTAATAGGTCTATATGTGGTAGTATAAGGTGCCAACTTTTCTCTCTTTATGTGAAACTCGCATGTGACGAATGAATGGCCAAGAAGTGCCACCGGTTCGACAATGACTTGTCTCGCATGCAAGTCAGTGCACACCACATCAATGAGCGATTGAGAATTAACAGTGAAATGTGTTGGTGACGTAACCAGTTGATTCAAATTTAGACATTGCATTAAAGTATTAAAATTTTTAGTTTTGCTGTCATCATGATCTAACATATTTATGTTAAAATCACCGAGAACAATTAAATTATCACAGCCCGAGAAAAAATTAACCGACTCAGACAATGCGTCAAGAAATATGTCTACATTTAGCCAAGGAGGCCGATAGGCAGTACCGACGACGATACTTTTACCAAGGGTACCGATTTTTAAGGGTACCGATTATTCATCGATGTCACGATTTTGGAGAGGCTTGAGTTAGCCCCCTAGCCTCCACTTAGATCCACTAGTAAATATATCAAAAAAGTTGTAGATACCAGATTAGGGATGGATATTCAGTCATTATGGCACAGATTATATAATAGTTATGTTTATTATCAATATTTGTTTATATCATATAGGCTAGCCTTGGAACATTATCTCACCTGTTATGGTCTTCGTCTACTCGTATTCAAGATACTGTTCTTGTTTGTATAAGTACCAGCCTTTCATGAATAAAGCATTTTGCTTGTTCATAAAAATATCGAGCTCTCAATAACGAATACAGTGCACCTCTCGCCTCCCAAGAATAAAAATAGCCCATTCATCAAACCTAATAGCCATAGTTGCGGTAATTGATAACCAGACGAGACCCTGAGGATACTCGACACCGCTCCACAGTATAATGCAATAGTTGCTAGTAGTACGGGTCACGTGACAAATTCTGACTTTGCGTTTGCTACTCAGGTGACAGGAAGTATTATAGTCATTCTACGAGGAATGTCGTCGTGGACTGTGAACATCTAGGACTCTGTGATTATAAACACTTTTGGTACCGACTTAAAATGTTAAAAGATCGTGGATTCCCACAGGTGGTAGAAGCATATTATTTCGATGACTCACCTGACTTGCTTTCAAAAACTATTATAGCTTACCACTATTAAGGAGAAAATCTACCGCCATAACTTTACCGTGTTCCGGCAGCACATAGCCATTGAGAGCCAAGAGTATTCTTATCTAGGCCTAGCGTGTTCACCGTCTTCGACCACATTATCGCTTAACACCAGGCTAGATAGTGGTCAAACGCTTGCCTATAAAATATTTAAAAAAAATCCTTAATTATTGTTATTGACTTCTTAATGTCAATCGGGGCCCGGTGGCGTAATGGAGGGGCCGGTGGCGTAATGGAGGGCCCGGTGGCGTAATGGAGAGCCCGGTGGCGTAATCGGGAGAACGGTCGGCTTTGATGCCGTGGTACCGAGTTCAAACAGCCGTGCACCAATGGATTTTTCTATAGAAAAAATTATGTGCGCTTCTCACAGTGGCCCTCCGGTGAAGGAAAACATCGTTAAAAAACCAACAACCCCCGCATGGTGGTAGGACACTATCTAGTGTCCGCCTGGCCAGCTACCGCCCTCAAGTTAGAAAATCTGTCACCAAACATCTAATGTGTTCCGGCAGCTATCCTTGAGAGCCAGTTCCCATTCTAGGCCTAGCGTGCTTACCATCTTCGACCGCATCATCACTTACCAACAGGTGAGATAGTGGTCAAACGCTAGCCTATAAAGTATTAAAAAAAACATCTTCGTATTCATTAACAACAACATGAGGATTTACAGTGCTCGCGAACGAAACCTCATAGCACAGTATTGTTTATAAATACGTGTTTTAAAGAATTCTGGTGCAGCGTTATAGGTCCCCGATACGATGAAGTGCACTTGACAAGTCTACTTGTCAAGTACATTTGACAAGCTGTAGACTGTTTCACGGTAGCATCGGTAACGCGGTAAACGATCCATATTCACTTCAATAACTTAGACTTGTCAAGTTCACGATCGTCTCAAGTTACGTAGTAACTATTATATAATCTGTGGTCTCAAGGACAGTCGGGGACGCTCACTTTTTTAGGGCTCCGAACCCAAAGGGTACCAACGGAACCCTATTACTGAGACTCCGCTGTTCGTCTGTCTGTCTGTCTGTCTGTCTGTCTGTCTGCCTGTCTGTCTGCCTGTCTGTCTGTCTGCCTGTCTGTCTGTCTGTCCGTCTGTCACCAGGCTGTATCTCATGAACCGTTATAGTTAGACGGTTGAAATTTTCACAGATGATGTATTTCTGTTGCCGCTATAACAACAAATACTAAAAACAGAACAAAGTTAAAAATTAATGGGGGTCCCCATACAAAAAACGTGTTTTTATTATAGCGCCATCTATGAACGATGGTAGCCAACAAAAAGGTCACTGACCTTTGTGTTAACGCTCACATGGTGGGTGTTACAAGTTCGATCGACATTTGTTAGATGGCGTTGTAGTAAATAAGCATGTTTAGTATTGACACGGTATTTATATATATCGATGTTAAAACTATGTAGATACATAATTTTTCCGGCAAATTTTGTTCAATCGGAACCCTATGTGTGCGAGTCCGACTCGCACTTGGCCAGTTTATTTTACTACTTACTACTTTTACTGTCCAGACAACTAGTATGAGAACGATAGCAATTTAATAATCAATGAGCAAAATGAGTCATGGCCATATTATAGGCCTTATGATATAGCTATACCTTGATACAGGTGGTGATAGTCATACTTATGAGAGGCAAATAGTTTATGTCTTAAGTCTTTAATAGTAAGGGACAGTTTCATCGATTCCTGATAAGCCTATTGTGAACTAATCTGACAAATTTTTGATAATATTTACATGGCTTTATATGTTAGATAAATTATCTTAAATTATATCAGAAACTAGAGAAATTGGGTCTTGTAGTATTATTCAGATGACCAGATCATTTTGATGGAAACATAAGCATAATTTAGTTGTTTTGTATTACATGCTTATGTAAGCACGTGAGAATTTTACAATAACCGTTTATTTACCCTTGTGCAGGACAAATAAATTGTTTGTCACATTCTATCATTATTCTTAATGGTTTTACAATTTCCATTGTGCAATCATAACATTTCTACTTTTACAGGAAAATGTTTGGATTTACAGTATATTCTGCTCTTTTAATTCGAGGATAAATTAGGTATAGTTCGATTCACCAACAAACCGTTTCTTATCAACCACAAAATATCACGTCACGTGCCCGACTGAATACCAAACTAGGAAACTATAAATAGTGACCGTTTACTTTTTAACCGACTTCAATAAAAGGAGGAGGTTTCTCAATTCGACTGTATATGTTTTTTTTAAATATTTTTTTATGTATGTTCGCGGATAACTTCGTCGTTTATAAACCGATTTCATTATTAATTTTTTGTTGGAAAGGAGATATTCCGAGTGTAATACCGTGGTAATTTCATTGAGGTCTGATAAGTATCTCCAGAGATATGGAGATAAACACCTCAAACTCAGTACTGCGTACAGTAAAATTAATAGCGAGGCATTTGAAGTCGGTTCTTTTAGTTTTTAAACGGTATTATATAAATACCACCTCTGACTGAAATAAATAACTGATAATAGTGGAAGATTTTATTATAGTTGTCAGTTTATGGAATACTTTTACTGTGATTTTGTGTAGACCCAATGTCACTTTGTAATGAGATAAATGACTAAGATCAATTAATTAAGATTATAGTACGGTATAAGAGTACTGGTAGTGACCAATAATGACGTTAAACCCTTGAGTTACTTCCACGAAGCAAAATTCCGTCAATCTGTTTGTTTGTTCGTAATTTTAGTCTATTGTTTTAATCTCTGAGGCATTGTTTTATAAGAAGCAAAAAATAACGAGGCGAGGCTTATTTACACTAATCTTTGTTCCTATTATATCGTATCATTCAATGTTTTGCATTTTATATATTTTATTATTTTTAGCTTAAGCAACAAAAATAAGTTTTCAACTGTACTTACTTAGTTATATTTTATAAGATCTTTAGAATAAAATATATTAAGATTTTTTAAACAATATACTAATTAAATTTGTAATGGTTTTTTTGCGGGAAAATACATTGATTTTTGGTCGGCCTGTCTAACTTACTGTTTTCGACCTATGCTTCGAGTAGTACTAATACCGGCCAGTTTCACCGATTAACGCCATGACACCATATAAAAGCTGTCAAAAATCTGTCAGATTTCTTCATATTAGCGGTATCAGGAAGCAGTGAAACTGGCCCATAGTTATAGTAATATGATACAATCTATCACGTTGTTAACTTTGTAAAAGTAATTAAAATATTATTTAGTTACAGCATTTCAAACAAATGAGGCGCGATAACTAATGTATTAACTGTCAAGATGTGATGTCTTTATCTAGTCTGCTGATCGTCCTTACTTACTGACTGACTGACAGCCAACACCACAGAATAATGAATAGTTGACAACAATGCCTAAAATGTTGACTTTTACGGTTCCGTAGCCGAATGGCAAAAAACGGAACCCTTATAGATTCGTCATGTCTGTCTGTCTATCCGTCTGTCTGTCTGTCTGTCTGTCCGTCCGTATGTCACAGCCATTTTATTCCGAAACTCTTAGGACTACAGAATTGAAACTTGGTAGGTAGATGTATTCTGTAAACCGCTTTCCGATTTTTATACAAAAATAAAAAATATAAAAGTGGCATCCAATACATGGAACTAAAACAAATTTTTTTTTCTTCAAACCTATACGTGTGGGGTGTTTATGGATAGGTCTTTAAATGACATTGAGAGATAGGCGCGTCTAAAGTGGTAAAATGTATGCCCCCCCCCCTCTAACTTTTAAAGTATGGATGAAAGAAAAGGAAGATGAAGGAAAATATGAATGAAAATATGAAAGGAAATATGATTTGTATGAAAAACAAACACTATGAAAAACAAAGTTAATATTTTTGTTGCGAAAAATCATAGTATAGAATACTTTACTGTGTTACGGAAACCTACGAGTGCGAGTCCGACTTGCAATTGGCCAGTTTTTTAAATGATAGTGTTTCTTGTAAACGTAGGTGAGCATATCATTTTGTGACAAACATATGAATATATCACTATTTTCATTGGCCTTCAAGGACTTTTACAGAAACGGTAAGTACGTCTGCATTTTTAGGGTTCCGTAGCCGAATGGCAAAAAACGGAACCCTTATAGATTCGTCATGTCTGTCTGTCTGTCCGTCCGTATGTCACAGCCATTTTATTCCAAAATTGTTAAGACTACAGTATTGAAACTTGGTAGGTAGATGTATTTTGTGAACCGCTTTCCGATTTTTATACAAAAATTAAGTCATCCCATACATGGAACTGAAACAAAAAAAAAAATCTTCAAACCTATACGTGTGGGGAGTCTATGGATAGGTCTTTAAAAATGACATTGAAGTTCTTAAAATCATTTTTTCTCAAAGTCAATTATTTGAAAGATAGGCGCGTCTAAAGTGGTAAAATGTGTGCCCCCCCCCCCCCCTCTAACTTTTAATGTATGGGAGTGAAAAATCTAAAAAAAATATATGTAGATCTCAATAAAAACTAACAACGAAAATTAGTTTGAACGAGATACAGTCAGCAGTTTTAGAGATATAGTGTCCGCAAAGATAACTTAAAAACAAAGTTAATTTTCTATTGCGATAAATCATAGTTATGGAATAATTAACTGTGTTACGGAACCCTACGAGTGCGAGTCCGACTTGCACTTGGCCAGTTTATTTTTATTTTGATTATCTACTTGGTAGATTATTAGGTTTTAAACAAGTTCTGTGTCCATCATTAATAGTTTCCACTTTGAGAACAGACGTCAGTACGTCTGTAGGTAAGTACTTGTCTCGTATTTAAACGGACATTACATTAGCGCTGGCTTTAGTAGGTACGACGTGATCGAGGAGCAGATCTTATCTTAATTGTAGGTTTAATCTGATGAATTCTCTTCAGAACCGGCACGATACAGTTTAATGCACATCTCTGCACTGACATTTTAAATGCACCTGACGAACGAAATAAATCACTAGCGCCACAGAATAATGCATAGTACAAGTACTAGCGCAGACAAAGGTTGCGGAGATGAACAAGCAGATAAAGCGGTTTAACATTCTTATCCTATCCTAGGGGAACATCTGACCGCTCACGAGAGTTGCATTCCGTCTGCCATTACGACTCCATAAAACGTTCTGTTTTAAATTGCAAGCAAACGTGCAGACGAGTAAAACAGAAATAAATAAGCGTGCTGGCAGCTCTGTTGCTAGGCGTGTTCAAGGTCTGCGCGACTCTGGCCGTGCTCCCCGCTCCCCCCAACTCCCAGCGTGTGCAACGCAAGCTGCACTCATACACGCCGGTGCATTCAGTGTTGCCAGATGACGCACCTCACAACTATTGTAGGAAAATTACGCGCATTAAAAACATCTGAAAAATGTATATCTATTATAAAAAGGCAACTAAAGACAATATTGGTACAAATTAATACATCCAAAGATTGAAAATGGTAATGATATCTATAAATAATTAAGTACCTACACATACAATAGCTTGTCAATCTCATCAATCAAAGAATACTATGGAAAATCAAATTAAAGAGGAACACACCTGCTTACACATGGATTCGTTATTTAAATTCTATACATTTTATAGGTACTTTCGGCGCACCTGACTGGCAGCATCGTGCAATCGACACTCACACAAATATACACTGTATCACTGTATGCAACACGTGTAAACAGAGGGTATGCGAATGTAAGCGTGTCATATATTCATATGCATACGTTGTCTGATTAATGGTGGAGACGAAGGGTATTCTTAGACTTGGGCAAACATAATGAAGGGTCGGTCGGTGTGCGTGCATTTGGACTAAATATGGAAACTGCTGCTTACGCGACTTCTGTGGAATGTCTTATTTGAATATGGTAATATTTTTGAGACATGCCGTCCGTTTATGATCCGAGAGCATGGGTGTTTGTATTTTATCTAAGTATAACTAGCCATCCGCCCCGGCTTTGCAAGGGTAGAGCATATATGCCTGCATCTGTTCTTTTTGAGTTTATTGCGAACTGAGAGAGAGATGCAGCGGGGAATTTTGTTTTATAAATAATATCTAAGTAGTGATTTTGCTCACGTGAACATTCAAATTGGAGCTAGTGTGCAGAATTATAAGTAGTAGGTAGGTACACACTTAGTTAGTGATGACGCAAAAATGATAGAATTGGTATCGACATATTGATAAATCCATCGTCATTGTACGTATGTAGGTACCTACTAAGTTTTAAAAAAATGTTAGAGCTAGCTTGGCTTCTCAGCCGTTTGATATTGGATTTGAATTTTTTATTAACACTAGATAGGTAAACGTTTGACCACCATCACACCTGATGATTAATTTCGACAATTAATTTAATTTCGAAAATCTTCTAAAGATTTTTCGATTGTAGTCTTAAACGTTTGAAAATATTAAACCTAGTCAGGAAGCAACAATGTCACCAATATACTCGTATTATACAAACAATGTAATATACAAGGTTACAATAACATAAGATAATAATGCAAAAACTAACATTAGGGTGGTAATCATCGTCAAAGATGATATCAAAGCGTTACGTCATTTTGGTTCATGCATGCAGTTTAAATATTGCATACCCGCGTGAATTACTGTGGCGTTCTGAGACATAATACTTACCTACTTCATATAAGAAACTAAATAGGTAGCCATTTTATAGAACACCTGCGTACTGTGAATTCTTCCTATATATACAATGGTGATCTTTTTTAGGGTATAGGTTTAGGAAGACCGTGGTGCGTGGCGAGAAGCGACGGCAAGCACTTCGTGCTACGGGTTTCTGATGAAGCCGAAACTATTGCTGATCACAATATTCATATCGCGTAAATTACGTAAACAGGCATATATATATATATATATATATATACGTAGCTCGACTTTACTATAAGTGTGAATTATTTTATTTTAGTACTTGTAAGGTAGCTAAACAAGGGCTGTATAAGATATGCTAAAGGATCAATAGCGTGGCATGTTCTTAGACATGCTATGTCCAAGATATGTAACATCAGAACTCTTGAAAAGGCTCATTCATTGTCCTAGTTTTAAAATGACCAAGATGAACATACCAAGCAATGTTTACAGTAGATAATATTCAGGGCAAGCGTACGGGAAAATTCCAGCTAATCTAAACACTGTTAATGAATGAATCACAGGCTAAACAATAAATCGTATATTCATAATAACCATTGAATTTATCATGATGTGGAGTAACGTGAATTCAATGAATATACTCACTCAGATACTGTTGTTTAGTACTATATGATAAAGAAGTTAATTTTATTTCATTATTAGCCAAATTTATATTTATTTAAAGTGCCATAGAGGTAATAGCTAAAATTTCTAATCTACGATTGTATTGTACACGTGTTTAAAGCATACATGCTTTGGCAATCCTTATTGTTTATTTATTATCTAGATATCACACATCGTCCACGTGTTACACTTACATGTGGATGATAAAACATGTAGGTGAGATGGATACAATGTATTTGTAAACAGCAACGGATGTTGCCTCTCGACACTTCTCAGAATCAGGTAGGTAGATAAATACTTAGTCGTGATTTATGGCTGCGGTTTCTTTTCAATATATTGCTTGATCCTAAAATAAATCAGTGCATTTTTCCCAAGCCGTCAGATCATTGTGACGATATTGACGATAATCATTGGCATTGTAGGAATCATACGAGTGCCAAGGTCCTCGACAAAGCTCATTATTGTGTCATTTTACCAACACATAATAGTGGCAGACGCAAGGTGTTGTAAATAAACAAACGGTCGGCCATCTTGGCGGCCATGTTTGATACACATACGTACGTAAAAATGACGCGACAATTCGTCAGCTGATAGTGCTATGCTATACCACGCTCACGTGAAGAATGTTTTGTAATAATTATGATATATTATTAGCCCATATGCGTGAAACAAATGAAAGATTTAAAAGCATACCTACATGTATTAATATAAGCATATCAATATATATATTCGCGGAGTGCTTACCTGTGTGCATTATCTTTTAACTTCCGACACAAAACGAGGAGTGTTACATGTTTGACGTGTGTATCTGTGTATGTCTGTTCCATCGTAGCGCGCAAACGGATGAATCGATTTTTATTTAGTTTTTGTTTGATATGAGACTTGTCAGAGAGGCCTATGTCCAGCAGTGGACGGAAATTGGCTGATAATGATGATGATGATACGGTGCCCTAATCGAAAGTATTCTTAGCTTCGATTCACGAAAATCAGTTCAGCCGTCTATAGCCTATGAGCTTTTTTTCTATTTGATGGAGCTGTGAGAGCAACTTTCATAGATCTGATTAATTCTAATTTCAGTATAGGTACTCCTACTTCAATTATATTGTACGAACATTGACCTGATGCTGGGGCATCTCGTGGAATCTGCAAAATACTCTACTCCTCACCAAATTACAGCAGAGATGGCGTGATTTGGCTCATACGAAGGGTCTCGATAAACTGCTTATACATAGATGAGTCAGGGGTAGTTTAAATTAATTTTAAATTAACAGTTAATCAATCGGTGTGCTACTTACCGTAGCTGCGGTTAAATGTTTCGAAAACAGAAGCCTATTCAAACAAACAAGAAGCTATACCAATAGATTTGCGTTACGGCTATGATCGATGCTGGTGCTCTCCAATTCTAGATCAACAACACGCATAAATAGGAAAATTATTGATAGAATTGCAAGGTTGTTTTGGAATTCAACGCCGACATGATGTTTTCATGAATTGTGTTCAGAGCCGAGCAGGGATTAGTCACCCATTATTATAATACTAGTTTTGGAAACATACGTGAATGCTTCGTTACGATTGCGTTGTTTTGACATCTATTTAACTTTACGGATAATAATTATGAATGCCCATCAATAATTATAAACAACTTAAGAATCAGTTTTGAATGTCACACAAGGTAGTAAACCATTAGTAGGTACTGTTACAGACAGTTGTTTTCATTAAATTTCACGAATATCAAAACTCAAGGAAATTCCGCGCTAGCCTAATAATTCTAACTACAGAACTCTTAAAGGAATATTAACTCAATTTAGGTATATATACTCCGCCGATAAAGAACTGTAAAAAAATATATTTGCTCTATATGTTATCTAATGGATGAACATCAAAAATGTCTTGGGTATATCTCTTTTATTTAGATAGGTACAAAAGGAATCATTTGGTACCATATAGGTAAATATCATATTTTACACTTTTTTTTAGTTTAATTACGGCTCTACACCATTCGTAGGATATTTAATGTATTTAGCCTGTATCAAAGTATTCAGGTATTCAATTCATTCAATTAAAATTGTTCAAGGTTTTGAAAATTCAAGTCGTAAAGTCAGGGTGAAGTCAAGTTTTCTACATTTATTTCAGGTCATGTTGAAGTCATTGATCAGTCCAAGTCATATCTAATACTATAAGAATTTTTGTCGTGACATACTGACTGACTGACTGACTGACTGACTCACTGACAGACAACGCACAGCCTAAACCGCTGGTCGTAGAGACTTGAAATTTGGAGGGTATATTTGTCTTAGTACGTAGGGGTGTACTAAGAAAGGATTTTTCAAAATTCACCCCTTAAGGGGATGAAATGGGGGTTCAAAGTTTGTATGGAGAAACAAGATTAGATAGTCTTTTCTATCCGAAACTTCACACAAGTGCTTCAGTACAAAAATAAGTAAATACGTGTTTCAGGTTTTTTTGAAATTCAATGGGGTAACAAAGTGTGAAAATCAATATTTTTCCGGATTGCGCTAAATCTTGGCATGTAGATAATTATTACAACGTTAGTTACCTTAGAAAAAGGATTTTTCAAATTTCACCCCTGAAGGGGATGAAACAGGGGTTCAAAGTTTCTATGGAGAAACATTATTAAATAGTCTTTTCTATTCGAAACTTCACACAAGTGCTTCAGGATATAAATAAGTAAACACGTGTTTTAGGTTTTTTCGAAATTCCACCCCTTAGAGGGTGAAATGGGGTAACAAAGTCTGAAAATCAATATTGTTTCGGATTGCGCTGAAATTTGGCATACAGGTGGTTATGACGTTGGTATCCGCTAAGAAATGATTTTTTTAATGTGCACTCCTTAAGGGGGTGAAACGGGGGTTCAAAGTTTGAGAAACGACATTAGATTGTCTTTTTTATTCGAATATATACATATTCATAAGTATTTCTGATAATAAATATATACAGCTTCAGGATTTTTCTAAATTTTACCCCTAATTCGCTTAGTCACGCGATAACTTGAAAATGGGTGGACCACATTGGCTAATACTTTTTGATTTTGGTTGAAAAAAAAACTAAGTAAACGAAATGACGCGGGCGATGCCGTGGGACACTTCTGTCTGTGACTTATAGACAACGCACAGCCTAAACCACTGGTCGTAGAGACTTGAAATTTAGAGGGTATTTTTGTCTTAGTACGAGAAGTGTACTAAAAACGGATTTTTGGAAATTCTACCGCGAAGAGAGTTAAATGAAGTAAAAACGTTTGTAGGAAAGTTCATTGTTTTTGATCATAAAACGATAAGAATTGGTGTTTAAGAAGGTCATCTAATACTATAAGAATCTTTGTCCTGACATACTGACTGACTGACAGACAACGCATAGCCTAAACCGCTGGTCGTAGAAACTTGAAATTTGGAGGGTATATTTGTCTTAGTACGTCAGGGTGTATTAAGAAAGGATTTTCCAAAATTCATCCCTTAAGAGGATGAAATGGGGGTTCAAAGTTTGTATGGAGAAACAAGATTAGATAGTCTTTTCTGTCAGAAACTTCACAAAAGTGCTGCAGTAAAAAAAAAAGTAAATACGTGTTTCAGATTTTTTTGAAATTCCACCCCTAAAAGGGTGAAATGGGGTAACAAAGTGTGAAAATGAATATTGTTTCGGATTGCGCTGAAATTTGGCATGCAAATAGTTATTACGACGTTGGTTACCTCTGAGAAAGGATGTTTCAAAATTCATCCCTGAAAGGGATGAAACGGGGGTTCAAAGTTTGTATGGAGATAAAATATTAGATAGTCTTTTCTGTCAGAAACTTCACAAAAGTGCTTCAGTGAAAAAATAAGTAAATACGTGTTTCAGGTTTTTTCGGAATTCCACCCCTAAAAGGGTGAAGTGGGGTAACAAAGTCTGAAATCAATATTGTTTCGGATTGCGCTGAAATTTGGCATGCAGTTAGTTATTTTGACTAAGGTGTCGGCTAAGAAAGAATTTTTCAAAATTCACTCTTTAAGGGGATGAAGCGGGGGTTCAAAGTATGGATAGTCATTTTATTCGACATTCCCCGCACAACTACTTCTGTAAATAAATAAGTATATACGAGTTTCAGACTTTTTCAAAATGCCACCCTAAGAGGATAAACTGGGGTAACAAAGTAAAAAAATCTATATTGTTTCGGATTGCGCTAAAATTTAGAATGCAGATAGTTATTATGACGTAGGTATCCGCTCAGAAAGGATTTTCTGAAAATTCCTCCCGGATACGGAACGGGGATTCAAAGTTGCTATGGCGAACCAAGATGAGATAAAGTACGTGTTGTAGGATTTTTCGTAATGGGGTAGGTAACAAAGTCTGAAAATTTGGGTTTTTCGGGTTTTATAAATATGAATCCCGAATTACCTTAGTCACGCGATAACATGAAAACGGGTGAACCGATTTGGCAAATTCTTATTTGATGTCTTTAATGATAGAATCGTTTTTACAAAAGAAAAGTTTTAAGTAAATACAAGAAGTTTTTAACGCGGGCGAAGCCGCGGGACACTTCTAGTCTTATATATAAAAATCAATTTCTGTTCGTTAGTCTCGCTAAAACTCGAGAACTGCTGAGCCGATTTAGCTGATTTTGGTTTTGAAATGTTTGTCGTAGTCCAGGGAAGGTTTGGAAAAATATGGAAAAATTGCGATGAAGATAGTAAAAACAACAATTTCATTTTTCCCATATAAACTGTTCTAGCTACTTTCCTGTCTAACATTTGACGTTCGTCCCTTCGGTACGGTAGGGTAGATTCTGTTCTACTCTCGAATTGACATTTGAAGCATGTCTTAAATTAAGGGGTTGAATCGACAGCATAATATATTCACATTACTCGAATTATCGCGTAGGTATTTGAATTTTAATATTTTGAATTTTGATGGTTGTCCCAAGTTGTCATTGTTGGTTCGTTCAGACATTTTTGTCATTGTATTGACATATTTCGATGGTTGTCATTATGGCGCTTCCATACATAGGTATTTGCTATTTGTGTATAAAAGCAAAATAAAATAATAAAGGGGGTCCCAATACAAGAAATGTGTTTTTGAGGCTTTTTATGCTCGATCTTACACACCTCAATAGATAAAGACTTGAAATTTACTCATGGTGTGTATTGGAATGACTGCTTTAAGATCAAATAATAAAAACTAAATTAAATTAAATATTAAAGGGGGGACCCCCTTACGAATAATGTATTTTTCCGGCAAATATTGTTCAATCGGAACCCTGCGTGTGCGGGTCTGACTCGCACTTTTCGCGGTTTATTTATATTCGCGGTACGAAGTTCGCCGGGCCAGCTAGTCCTTAGTAAAGATGTAGAGTTTACTGAAGATTTTCTGTGGAATTTTGGCGTAAACACTAATAGAATATTTTAAACATTGTACTGTTTTCTGACACCCGTACACATTCACCGGTACTTAATATTAAATACATTTACACTTGTCATTATCGCGTGCCCAGACCCAAAGATTAGCTACTAAGATTACACTAAGTATGTAAGTGTAGCGTAATCCGAGGTCTGTGGTTGCTACATAACCAGAACCTGTTCTCTCTCCCAATGTAGCCAATAATTTAGCTGAACGTAATAAATTACACATACGTAGGTACAGATGGCAATGATAATGACGAGGAGACAGGCGTGGTAGTAGGTATCCGTATTGTTATTCAGGCTTCGATGGCGCGAGTTCAAGGTAACGTCATGTGGGAGGCCCCATGAGCCGAATTGTTGCTCGTTATGTTATAGGAAATGCTCGTAAAATCTAGATCGAATGGATGAACATTGCTGAGACGATTAGGTTTAGTTGACTATAAAGGTTTGTATTGAAAAGTGTGAATAATTTTTTTAAGTTATACTTCTTATGGCGCTTATAAAATGTATTAGAGTTAATTCACCTTGATCAATTGTATTTATTATGTTTATTTCACGCGGGATAAAGTTTTATTTTTTTGTCTATTTTTGTTTTGTTATGACGAGGAAGTAAACTTGTTACGTAGGTACATAAGTGTATCTTTATTTTAGTGAGCATATCCGATATTGCTTCTTGCCACCATTTCTAAGCTAATTTATACTAGTATTTAATCACTATTCATAAGTACCCCCTTATGTAAGAAGTTTACTTACATACACACACTTTTTTTGTACTGTGTCCCTTGCGTGATTAAATACTAGTATGAAATTAGCTCTAAAATGGTGATAAGAAGCAATATCGGATATGCTCACTAAAATAACGATATTAAAATTTACTGAAAAGGGAAGATGCAACTTTTTTTTACTTCCATTGTAAGTAACTGCACGTATCAGAATTATTTAAATTACTTACCTACATTTATTAAATGCAAAAATGTGTTTTATTTAATGGTTTGAAAAGGGACAAACTCCGATGACGTCACCGTTGTCGGTTTTATCAAATGTTTCGATGGAAACCGTGGTCTTTTCGTCATCGTAATTTGTCAAAGTAATGAAAAGCCGTCAAACAAAGCACAATAAACCAATTGCAAGAAGGAAAATTTGGCATGAATATTGTTTACCACTTCAACAACTGGTTTATTTACATACAGTGCATAATACTCATACGTCACTAGAAGCAGATAGATGTTTTAAAATATAATACGTTCCATTTCACATTAATTCAAACTAAAATTGTGTGTTGCATATTCATCTTCTTTTATTTTTGTAACATTTTAATTATGCATTAATCTTGATTTTATTTCTTCCCTATTTATATAATTGTTTGCATATTATATGTATTTTCACAGGTAATGCTGTTAGCCAATTAATTATAGGGCTATATTTCTTTAACCGTCATAGGTAGATACAAGTAATTTACACAAAGTATGTATTACTATGGGGGATATCAACAAATACCAATCTTCTAATACTATAAGACTTGAAATTTGGAGGGTATATATGTCTTAGTACGTAAAGGTGTACTAAGAAAGAATTTTCCAAAATTTACTCTTTTAGGGGATGAAATGGGAGTTCAAAGTTTGTATGGAGAAACAAGATTAGATAGTCTTTTTCTATTCGAAACTTCACACAAGTGCTCAGTAAAAAAATAAGAAAATACGTGTTTCAGGCTTTTTCAAAATTCCACCCCTAAGAGGGTGAAATGGGGTAACAAAGTGTAAAAATCAAAATTGTTTCGGATTGCGCTAAAATTTGGCATGCAGATAGTTATTACGATGTTAGTTCCCTCTGAGAAAGGATTTTCCAAAATTTCACCCTGAAGGGGATGAAACGGGGTTCAAAGTTTGTATGGAGAAACAAGATTAGATAGTCTTTTATATTCGAAACTTCACACAAGTACTTAAGTAAATAAACCGACCGATAATGACCGAGAATTTCAATATTTTTTTCAGCTTATTCTATAAGTTTTTTTCAAGGTCTTACCTGGGGAGTGTTTTTTGTGAAGTCGCTTCTCGCCTCGGAGGTAACACATGTAAAAAACGTACAAAATGATCGTGATTTTTAACCGACTTCAAAAAAGGACGTTTCTCAATTCGACCGTATGTCTATATATATAAAAGAAAGTCGTGTTAGTTATTACAAATGTAATAACTAATAAAATAACCGTTCTTGAGTTATAAATATAACTCAAGAACGGCTGGACCATTTTTTATGATTGTTGTATTTATGGCATTGTCTTTGACAGGAATAGGATAATAAGTATTAAAAACAATGAATAATTGATCTAAAAAAATATATAAGACAAATTATTTTGCCAAAATGTTCCTGGGTTAGAAAACTGCCAATCATTTGATGTTTAATTGTTTATCCCGTCGATACGGTAAACCGCAAATTAATAAGGGTCATCGCTCCACACGATTAGGGTATTTAGCCAGTGTCAAGTACAAATATTCTTCAAGTTTTTGTGATTTCAAGTCATGTAAATTTTAAAAATGATAATGAATTTTAAATACGGTCAGTAATGACATATTTATTGATTGTCAAATATGCGTGCGTTCAGAAATGTATGCTTACGAGTTTTTGGCGGGAACGTGGAAAAGTGTGTTTGATCTCATTGTATTTTTTCCTAAAACTGGTGTTCTTCCGCGTGTTAATGTGTAATAACTGTGGATAATACATTACTAAAATTAACATCTCTTTTTCACAAAACGGAGGAGGTTCTCAATTAGACTGTTTTTTTTTTAAATTTTTTTTTTAAACTTAACTCCGTCAAATCTTGACTGATTTCAAAAATCTTGGTTTGAGAGATTATGCCTCCCATTCAATTTTTATCGAGGTATGACAATTATCTCCGGAGACATAGAGATAAACATCTCAAACACATATTATTACATACCTGGACGACATATGCATTTGTATACCTTGACGACATGATACTACTGGCTATTTTGACTATAGCTAACTATATGAAGTCGGTTTTTTTTCGTTTTGTAAACGATCTTAAATTATTTATTCATTGTATTATGTTTATAAAAGCCTCAATTAAATTCATCTGAAAGGTAACACGACATTCATTATCTGTTAGGTGGTACGAAGTTCACCGGGCCAGCTAGTATATATATATATATATTTATTTATATCTGTTCGCAGATATCTTCGTCGTTTATGAACCGATTTTCATGATTCTTTTTTGTTGTTTTTATCTCCAGAGATCGATGTGAAGATAAACACCTCAAACTTGGTACTGAAAATTAATAGCGCGGCATGTGAAGTCGGTCATTTTAGTTTTTTAAACGATCTTATGTAGTTTATACAGAGCTTCTTTTAATTTTCAGATGAAAAAAAAAAAGGTCAAAACCTCCCTTTTGCAATGCAAATGAAATTTTCAGACTTTGTTACCTACCCCATTTCGAAAAATCCTACAACACATACTTTATCTCATCTTGTTTCGCCATACAAATTTTGAATCCCCGTTCCGTATCCGGAAGGAATTTTTAGAAAATCCTTTCTGAGCGGATACCTACGTCCTAATAACTATCTGCATTCTAAATATCAGCCTAATCCGAAACAATATTGATTTTTTAGACTTTGTTACCCCAGTTTATCCTCTTAGGGTGGCATTTGTGGCAAAAAGTCTGAAACTCGTATTTACTTATTTATTTACAGAAGTAATTGTGTGAAATGTCGAATAAAATAACTATCCAAACTTTGAACCCCCGCTTCATCCCCTTGAAGAGTGAATTTTGAAAAATTCTTTCTTAGCGGATACCTAAGTCAAAATAACTGTCTGCATGCCACATTTCAGCATAATTGGAAACAATATTGATTTCAGACTTTGTTACCCCATTCCACCCTTTTAGGGGTGGATGTTCGAAAGAGCCTGAAACACGTATTTACTTACTTAAGTACTTGTGTTAAGTTTCGAATATAAAAGACTATCTAATCTTGTTTCTCCATACAAACTTTGAATCCCCGTTTTATCCCCTTCAGGTGTGAATTTTGGAAATTCCTTTCTCAGAGGGAACTAACGTCGTAATAACTATCTGCATGCCAAATTTCGGCGCAATCCGAAACAATATTGATGTTCATACTTTGTTACCCCATTTCGCCCTCTTAGGGGTGGAATTTCAAAAAAATCTGAAACACATATTTACTTATTTTTTTACTGAAGCACTTGTGTGAAGTTTCGGATAGTAAAAACTATCTAATCTTGTTTCTCCATACAAACTTTGAATCCCCATTTCATCCCCTTAAGGGGTTAATTTTGGAAAATCCTTTCTTAGTACACCCTTACGTACTAAGACAAATATACCCTCCAAATTTCAAGTCTCTACGACTAGCAGTTTAGGCTGTGCGTTGTCTGTCAGTCAGTCAGTCAGTCAGCATGTCAGGACAAATATTCTTATAGTATTAGATTAAAGATTAATTATTTATGTAGTTGCATACAATCCAAAATGTCATCGTACCGACGGGATTCGAACCCGCGCCTACTGGGAAACATGCCCAAGCGCTGTCACCAACTAAGCTACAATAACAGGACATTAATGGATTGCAATATTAGTAAGTATGTAGAAAATAAACTTAAAGTACCGAGTTCAATCCCCGACGTTCACCAATGGATTTTTCTACCGAAAAAATTATGTGCGCTTTTCACAGTGGCCCTCTGGTGAAGGAAAAACATCGTTAAGAATGGTGGTAGGATACTATCTAGTGTTCGCCTGGCCAGCTACCACCCTCAAGTTAGAAAATCTGTTGCCATACATCTAATGTGTTCCGGCAGCTATTATTGAGAGCCAGTTCCCTTTCTAGGCCTACCGTGCTATTATCCTCGCCCGCATCATCACTTACCAACAGGTGAGATAGTGGTCAAACGCTAGCCTATATGATATATGTTTAAAAAAAGTTTAAAAAAAATGTAAATATTTTTTTGCATCTACGCTCTTGAGACTGCAAGCAATCTATCAAAGATGGCTTCTCTGATGAGGTCACATGCTTGTTAAACACGGCACTTCCGCTAAAATGTGCATACATTTGACGGCTTATTAACAGGCTGGTGACGTCAATTACGACGTCATAATTATTACCCTATTTCAAATAAACTGCATTTTAACCGACTTCAAAAAGGAAGATGTTCTCAGTTCGTCTGTATGTACGTTTTTTTTTGTTCATATATTTTTCTTTCAATTGTGGATTTCAAAATTATTTTTTGTTTGAAAGAGTATACTCATATTTTTTTTTTGTATATCTTATAGGCTAGCGTTTGACCACTATCTCACCTGTTGGTAAGTGATGATGCGATCGAAGATGGTAAGCACGCTAGGCCTAGAATGGGAACTGGCTCTCAAGGATAGCTGCCGGAACACATTAGATGTTTTGGCGACAGATTTTCTAACTTGAGGGTAGCAGCTGGCCATGGGCGGACACTAGATAGTTACCTACCACCATGCGGAGGTTGTTGGTTTCTGAACGATGTTTTCCTTCACCGGAGGGCCACTGTGAATAGCGCACATACATTTTTCGATAGAAAAATCTATTGGTGCACTGCGGGGTTAGAACTCGGTACCACGGCATCAAAGCCGACCGTTCTCCCGATTACGCCACCGGACCCTCAAAACTCCCGAAATTGTCCCATTATAAATTCATAGAAATCTGATAAGTATCTCCAAAAATATGGAGATAAACACCTCAAACTTTATAATAATAATTTAAGATTGTTTACAAAACGAAAAAACCGCCTTCAAATGCCGTGCTAGACATTTTCAGTAATAAGTTTAAGATGTTTATCATCATCATACCTCTAGAGTACTTATCAAATGTCGATGAAATTATAATGGGACCTAACGTAAAGTATGCGGAAAAAATTCAACTGAATGTTGTAATTTTTTGTTTTTTGTATTGCTTTGACTTGGATTGCTATTCTGTAACGAGTTTCTCATGCATTGCCGTTCTACAACTAAAGCTTTCAAAATGCGCTTGATATTCAAACAGTAATGGATAGCGGGTTGAGCAAGAAAAGTGTGATTTAGCTAATTATTGATAGGCCAGCTAGACGCGCAATCACCATACATTGTTTCATCAAACATTGGCATCTAGGTAATTAATCATATTGACAGATGTATGACAGATAGTGTCATTTTATATATTATTATGTCAATTCTATCGATGACCTATTATTATCAGCGCAATCGCATGACTTTAAATGACACCACTTACTTTGAGAGATATTGTATATGTAGAGGTTCTCAAATGTTTATATGGTTGTGAATGTGGTAATACAGTTTATGGAGTCAGGCGCTCAAATAGTGAGTATTATGTCTTGAACTATTTTATTTTTGTCATGAAATATAAGTATTTTTTAAATGTTAATACGTTTGACCACTATGTCACTAGGCCAAATAATTAAAACATTTTTGTAATTGTGACTGTGAACTGAAATCTAAAAATACCACTTTTAGGAAATTCTATAATACTTCAATAATTTGCTACCCATTTTTAACCGAATTCAAAAAAAGGAGGAGGTTTCTCAATTCGACCGTATATATATATATAAGTATATATATTTTTTTTATGTTTGTTCGGGGATAACTTCGTAATTTATGCACCGATTTTGATTATTCTTTTTTTGTTCGAAAGGAGATATCCCAAGTGTGGTACCATGGTAATTTTATCGAGGTCTGATAAGTATCTCCAGAGATATTGAGATAAACATCTCAAAATTGGTACTGAAAATGAACATTGAAGTCGGTTCTTTTTTAGTTTTTAAACGATATTATTTTTATAATTAAGTACTTTTCCTTAGGAATCAATGAAGTTAGTCGTATCAATTCAAAACTACATTACACCGTCAGTAACGGATAAGATATAAAAATTCAGAGGCGTTACTATCATCATAATCTGGCCACTACCAAAATATAAATAAAATACACGTCATTGCAAAATAATTACCGAATTCCTTAGCCTGAAATAAATCTAGTTTAATATTAATATAATGTATTCTTCGTCATAATTATATTTTAATAGCTATGCTCTGATCTAAAGAACAAGCAAAGGCCGAATTATCTGAGATTTGGACTGTGGGAATTCCACCGTGGTATACGTCACTTCTTGAGAATGTCGCAAAAAAATATGAACAATATAAAGTTTACTCAAATCCTTTTTGGATTGTGAATAGATCAATGTAGTGATCATAAATCATGCGTAGTTTTTACTTATCTGATAAAATTGTAAAGTATATCAGATCTCTATTGACAAGTTTATCATTGAACATACTAAATGCTTTAAAAATAATGTTTAGTCAACATTAATATGTAAATAGAGAATTACGAAGCATTATTTGAACTCTGTAATCAAAAGACCGCCAACCTAAGTAATGAACACGACAAGAAACTTAATATAGTCGCTCAAGTTATCTGACAAGCAAAATTCGAGAGAATCCTATTTCAGTTCCGTCTCGCGTCTAATTTATTTTACCGTTCAACTTTATTCCAATCCAATTGAAATCAAAGTGCTCTGTGTAATTTCAATTACGTTTAGCAACAGTCCGAAAAAGTATTCATTAGAGTGACCACGCTGGGATCACCAGTCACCAGCTCGCCTTGAACTCGGCTGTTTAGTTTTTTGCGAGCAGACGCGCCGGCATACAGGATCCGCGGGCCCTTGGCTTGCCTACCCGGCGCCCTTGGAATACTCAGGGGCCCTGCCGCTTGGAATTTGACCGAGTTTCTCCTTCGATGTCAGAACGTCAGACGTTTTGCGAAGTGCCGATCGGAGCGCCATAGTTACTCACGCAATTGTAGTAAATTACACCGGATTATAGATTAGATTAGATACAGACGCTGACACAATCGATTTAAGTGATGGTGCTGAAACTGAAGTAAAATCTCCGTGCAATTTATTAGACGCTAAATATTAAGTTTACGATCGTGACGCGGTGATAACGCTGAAACCTCGAGTCAGATTGAGTCACATAGAGGACACTCGTTACTTACATAGGTAATATTAACAGACTAATGTCTAGAACAAACATGGCCGCTGGAGGTAACGTGATGCGTTCGAGTCGCATCGAATCAAATAACAATAAAAATGTACTCAAGCTACTCGATTGGAAATTAGTATCGAATTCAGAGGCAAATCTTAAAGTTAAAGTGGTTTGCTTAAAAGTGTTTTGGAAGCCGATAAAAACTAAGAAAAAGTACCTATATGAAGTAATGACAAAGATGAAAAACAGGATAACTTACGAAACCGCATGGTCCTGTGAGATGTTGCATAATGATTGGGTCACGGCGTGGCACCGCGGCACCGGCTCCAGGAACACATGAGGCGGACCGGGCGGACGCCGGCCGGCAGCCGCGGGGCTCCGACCGGAACTGTCCACACCGAGCAAACTGCTAGGCACCGCGGAGCTAGGAGCCGTCCAGCGGTGGCGGCCTGTTCGGGGCTCCTTGTAAATATTAGTGAGGTGATGCGAGGTGCGGCGCCGGGCGGTGTGTGTGGCGGTCGCCGGCGCGGCACTGAGCCTCGGCCCGCGTCCGCCGGCCGCTCCTGCATTGCGGCGCGCAGTCGCAGTCGCGCGCGCATGACCTTGGCATTGAACTTGGCAATGGGCCGGCTCGAGGGGCGCGGGGAGGCTGCCCCTCGAGGGGCTGCGATGCATCGCAGCTGCACCGCCCCTCTCCCGTCCTTCCGTGATCGCCCGGCCCGGCCACAGACAGAGCAGCAGCAGTGTGTGTACGTGAGCCGGCTCCTAGATTATGTACCGGGCGACCGGCCCAGCGGTACCGGCGGCCATGTTTAACTAATGATCGCCCTACTCCCGGTGCCATTGGATGTTATGTTACTAGACGAGATTCGAACGGAAATATTTATAGGTTTTTGATTGAGTTTGGCTGTTTTGAGTTTACGAATCGTATCTGTTTACTTAGGGGTATTGATGTTGTTTTGTGAAGTTACTTTTGTTGTGAATTCTAGTGTTGGAAATTACTATATTAAATATAAGTGATTTCGATCACTAGAATCCAATATATGGTGCAGCTGGTTACTAAAATGTTAATATTTTCGAGAGGTTTATAACAAAAGTTATTAGGTAGGTACATATAATTATGACAAGTTACAAGAATCTTTTGATTACAAGACAAAGGAAAATAGCTCGAGGTCTGAAGTTATAACATTATTTGCTTTTCCAGAAACAATTAGATACAAAGAAATTAACAAGACTAGCGAGCGAGCGAAGCGGTAGCTCGAGGCGCTTTGATATAACGTCGGCGGAGGCACAAAAACTGGTCGCTCTGGCTTGAGTTGTTACCAAGCGAATCACATGTTTGCTTCATGATACGAGTACCTATTGACAATCTATTATTAATTTAAGCTAAGTATCCTCAAGTACTTGTTTTGATCAACTTGACTACTTTACGAAGTCTTTAGCTAAACTAGCTAACAAAGCAAATGCGTTTAGCAAAACCTTAGGTAATATAATGTATATACATTATCTAGATTCACATAGGTACCTACCTACTTCACGACTATGAACTAAAGAAAATACTTCCTATCTATGCTACGAACGAAGACAATTATAAAATCGTTTGATGAATAATGATAATTGATACTTGTTTTTTCTGCTAACCCATTGAGGTTTTATTTCAGGCCTACCAGTTCTGCCATCTTTAATAATACTTCTTAATTTTCTTTGCAGATCATTTCAATTTGTTCCTTGCCTGATCCCTTTCCCAAATCAACGTCTTCTAAGCAATAGCAGCTCCAGCTTCCTATTTCTTTCCTCTTCTTCCGAGTGTTATTTCTCCACTAAATAAGTATTATATGTATGCGTTTCTCTATGTTGTGTTTCACTATTTCACTTTTTTTTATTTTTTTTATATAAAAATTGTCTGAAGTACTGAAACACACAGTTACATGTATGGTTGGTTTTAACCTATTTTAATTTATTTTAAATATTCTGACGTAAACGATTGGATGACAGCTGAATGGTTCATTACTTTTTTTTTCTAATTCAAAGCGTTAAATTCTGCTTTTGCTATGTTTACTTGATAATTGGTTATGATTTATTTTATGATTTATGATTTTGACGTGTATATGTGCGTATATTTATACTGCCTACATACTGAATAAATGCTTTGATTCTTGATTCTTGATTAAAAATACAAAGTTTTTTTCCCTCTTCACGGCTAAGCGTCTAGCTCGACCGATTGTCGGAAATTTACAGACAGCCTGTACAGAACATAGTCGGCTTAATAACACGGGCGATAACCAATTGCAATTATTTCTTGATAATTAAAAGCACTATACAGGGTGATATTGCATGTACACGTGTAGCAACAGTGTGGGAGGAAGCTTGTTCGAGACAGCAGAGATCGATGTGGGTGCGCGCGCAGCTCACCCTCTAGCCCTGTCATCCCAACTGCCCTTTCGAGCTAAATACAATCAGCCCGGGATACCTGTGAGCTTAAAGGCTGTACTGTGTACATAGGCAACTGTAGTTGTAACTATAAATCATTTCAAATAAGCTATCTACTTAAGCTAAATAGTTAGTGTAAGTACCAATTTATTTTTATGGATTTTTAGGGTTCCGTACCCAAAGGGTAAAACGGGACCCTATTACTAAGACTCCGCTGTCCGTCTGTCTGTCTGTCTGTCTGTCTGTCTGTCTGTATGTCTGTCTGTCTGTCCGTCTGTCACCAGGCTATAGCTCATTAACCGTGATAGTTAGACAGTTGAAATTTTCACAGATGGTGTATTTCTTTTGCCGCTAGAACAACAAATACTAAAAACAAAATAAAGTTAAAAATTAAAGGGGGTCCCCATACAAAAAACGTGTTTTTAAACGCCATCTATCTAATTATTTTCGGCAAAATGACATAGATGGCGCTAATAAACGAGCCCCGTCTTTCTAGATCGCGACCAAACCAAATATTCTTGGTAATATCAATTAATCAAATATATGAGGTTGAATCTCTGTTATGTTTCGTATTGTACGGAACCCTCCCTAAGTGTGCGATAAGAGACGCGATGCTGACTCGCACTTGACCAGTTTTATTATTTATTTATAAGGTTAATGTTTCGAGATTTATTTATAAGGTTTATATTTCGAGATATAGAGACCTGCTGGCTAGAGGGGTGTATCATCATCCCCAAATACAGTTTGATATGTTTTGGTTTTTGTTTCAAGTTTCAATGTTTCAGTGGAGTGGCCTATGTAAAGCCATGGACTGGTATAGCCCTATACTAGTCCATGGCTTTACATAGGCCACTCCAATTGAAACTGGAAACAAAAACTAAAACATAGGCAACTGTATTTGTAAGTGTAACTATAAATTATTTCAAATAATGTACCTTCTAACTACCTACCTAATGTTTTATTTGTTTTTATGATATAAGGTACCAGGACAAGCACGACGCTCCCGTGATGGTAAGCGATGACGTCTACCATTGCTATGACGTCGATGCGTCTACCTATTACAGATGCATTTTTTGTAAGGATTTTTTAACTGTCCGTCGTTGTTAAAAATGTGTGTGCAGGACGTGGTAGTTTAATATTTAACTGAGCGGTTACCTCAATAAATAGATTCTTTTTTATTCGTAGGTGTGTGTATTGCTATAATTAGGTATCAAATTCATAAAGTAGCGCTGACTGAAAATGTTTATATCTAACCATTGCGTTACTAAATAGACTATAAGGGAAAAACCGGCTAAGTCGAGATGAACTCGCCCACCGAGGCTTCCGTACCAACCAAATTAGCTAGACCTCTAAATTGTATCAGCGCTCATATAACACAGAGGTCTACCTTAATTGGCGCCAACGATGTATGTATGGGGACACCCTTTAATTTTCAACTTTTTTATTTTTTGGAATTTTCCCTTAATTTGTGCTGTAAGACCTTGCATCTTGCCAACGGGAAGTGACCTACAGGTTTTCGACCCAAAACCTATATAGGGTACTTCCGGTTTACCTAGAATCGTCAATTTTGGTTATAAGCAAGGTCTTAGAGGACAAGTAAAAGAAAAATTCCGAAAAATAAAAAAAGTTGAAAATTAAGGTACATTTTGGTACTAACAAGTTTTCACGAAAATCTAAATTTGCCCATATCTTTTTATTGTGTTGACTGAAGACCTTGATTTTTATACACCCAATAGGGACTATAAACCTCAGTATCACATGTAAATTTCAACTTTCTAGGTCCACCCGTTCCTGAGAAAATCAGTGGTGACACACGGACAGACAGACGGACAGACAGACCGGACAGACGGAACCCTAAAAACTGTTTAGGTTATCCTGTTTTTAGGGTACCGTACCTCAAAAGGTAAAAAAGGAACCCTTATAAGATCATTTTCTTGTCCGTCTGTCTGTCTGTCCGTGTTTCACCACCGATTTTCTCAGGGACGGGTGGACCTAGCAAGTTGAAATTTATACCAGATACTGAGATCTATAGTCCCTATTAGGTACATAAAAGTGAAGGTCCTAAGTCAACACGATAAAAAGATATGGGCAAATTTAGATTTTCGCGAAAACTTGAAAGTACCAAAATTTACCTTAATTTTCAACTTTTATTATTTTTCGGAATTTTTCCTTTACTTGCGCTGTAAGACCTTACTTCTGACCAAGATTGACAATTCTAGGTCAACCGCAAGTACCCTATAGGTTTTGGGTCGAAAACCTATAGGGTACATCCCGTTGACCTAGAATCATGAAATTTGGCAAGAAGCAAGGTCTTACATCAAAAATAAAGGAAAAATTCTTAAAAATAAAAAATGTTGAAAATTAAAGGGTGTCCCCATACATACACAATACTCACCAATTAAGATAGAACTCTGAGTTATATGAGCGCTCATACAATTTAGAGGTCTAGCTTAATTGGTACATTGCAACGTTGGTACGGAAGCCTTAGTGGGCGAGTCCAACTCGACTTGGCCGGTTTTACTTAATGTAGGTGCTACTTCCAAATTTTTATGTAATTCTGTTACAAATGCAAGGGAAAAAATAAACCAGCCAAGTGTAAGTCAGACTCGCACATAAAGGGTTCCGTATCAACGTACAATATCATGTATGTTATAATTATGATAACTTATAGGACAGAGCAAATAAAACTACCGTGTGCGAGTCTGCACCACCGTACAATCACTATCACTACATAGTATAAAACAAAGTCGCTGTCGGTGTCTGTCCGTCCCTATGTATGCTTAAATCTTTAAAACTACTCAACGGATTTTGAAGCGATTTTTTAATAGCTAAAGTGATTCAAGATGAAGGTTTATATGTATAATACATGCATAATATAGTAGAGAAACACTGACAATTTTAGAGGTTTCTAATGTGATGTCGTAAATAATAGTAGATTAGTAGCCAAGGGCTGTAAGGCATCAATTGCAGCCCGAGATATTTATATATATATATATATATATAGTATATAGTTCGAGGGTGCAATTGATGCTTACACCCGAGCTAACTACTCTGCTTTACATCTCGATTGTGAGGTAAGTAGAAAAAAACCGGCATTACAAGAATAAAACATTTTATTAGTTAAAATGTATAGTGAAATGATTGTTACTTGTTAGATTTTTTAAAAATCTATATTTTATTGTTATTGTCAAGATTGGTCTCAGGTTTCGCCATTACATACTTAATAATAATAGATTGGTTAATAGGTTGGCAATCTACGCCCAGTTCAAGTAATCATCCTATATAGCTACAGAAAACAACAAGTGACATTATGAATACTTTAGAAAACATGACATCTAAATCAGAGTCTATCTTACATACATATGTTATATGTTATACCTTATTTTTATCACACGATTTCGGCGACCAGACGTGGCGTGGTACTTAAGCATTCCTGGAATCCTTGCCAGTTCCAAAAATAGCCGCACAAGGCTCACATCCTGCTATAAAAGAAGCCAGATTGTGATTATATCTGACGTTAAGGATCTTTTTGAAAATTGCAGATATTGTTACGAAATAATAGCTTTGTTTACTGATAATTCGAGATATCAAATAAAAATTAAGATAAGAGAAATACGCGTATGTGTCCTTTGATTTAATAATAAACAGGGTAACATTTTATAGGTATGTTATGGATTGTTATGGATTAAAAAATGCGATTTTAGTTTTTTCCGACTTTTGCCAATTAGCAATGTATATTTAAATGTTTCGGTTGTTTTCATTACCTACATAATACTTTTGAGTAAAAAGTAAATATTAGAATATTGTATATTTTACCATACAATTTCTGATCGTTTAATATATATTTTTTGGTATTCAAATAACTTTTTCCAAATGTAAGCGAACAGCAATTTTAGTTGCGCTCAGTCTAGTCTATATTCTGCAACATTTGAAGGCTGCATATCAAGCTAATAAATTGTTTTAGACAAAAGTATGTCTCATTTGCACGATACCTTGTTTACCGGATGAAAATTTAGGCTTAGATCCTGACTTCGTTCCGATATTTATGATTTTAATAATAAGATAAGATAAGATAAGATAATTCTTTATTGACTTTAAATACATGTGCCTCATAAACTTAAGATAGGTGATTATGTACTTAGTGACTATTTATACTCTATAAGTTTGTTGGTGTCCGTAGAAGTTATAAAACTGTGTTACAGACACCATCGCCCTCCGTTAGAATTAATAATTATAATAAATTATAATAATTAAAATAATTTATAATAAATAATTGAATAATATACAGTTTTATTCTGTGAACGGTAGGTATTATTTTTGTTTTCACAATATGAAGTTCCTAAGTATACTTATTCCGGTTAGTTTATAAGCTTGAGTAGTCGAATTGGGCTACTGTAATGGCCATTCTAAGTATTACTTTAAATAAATACAAAGAACATTTATCTTGATTTCACCAAATCATCCTCGTCAGGTCTCGTCGTAAGTAAAGTTCTTATATTATTCTATTTTGCGCCTATTTTCAATTAGATTAGAGTGGGTGGCCACGAGAAACAAAAGGAAAATGGATGTTGTGTAAGTTTAACAAAATTACCTTCTTCTGAAAATGTCCAAAAATAAGTCGTGTTTCCGGCTTTATCATGCTAAGCTCTAAAGGTCAGATATAAGGTAAAGTTCAAATGTCATAAAAGTAAATTAAGAGATAGGTAGATTTTAATATTGATCTTGTGTAGGTATACCTATACTTATATGTGCTGATTGGTATACATACAAATTAAATGCTGTTTGTTTGTAAGCGCGTCGTTTTTTAATAAATCAAGTGCGAGTTTGACTCGTACACGAATGGTTCGGTACCACCGTACAATATTTAATAAGCCGAATAAAGATGTTTCTTGTATGGTGAATGAATGAATTATAACACTTTATTGCACACAAAAACACGAAACATGATAAAAAGAATAATACATAAAACACAGTACAAACGGTGGTCTTATCGCTAAATAGCGATCTCTTCCAGACAACCGCTTATGTATGGTGTTGGGGTAATTAAATTTAATTAAATATTTATTTTGTTTTTAGTATTTTTCGCTATAGCGGCCATAGTAATACATACTTTGGGATAATATCCGGTGTTTAATAGCGATGGGTAATGTTAATTCCTCAAAGTGAAACCATTCACTCATTCCGGCTCCACTCTCGGAACCGATTCCTCATATCGATTCCTTTATTCCTATGATTCATTTACTATGTATTCACTTGTATCTATTCCGCAGTCACATTTCCTTTTGGTAAATAGGTCCCTAGAAAAGATTTTGTGTATCGTCGCGTGTGGTTGTTCCCTTTTCACGCGCAACGACTTAAGTGAATGTCCAATTCAGATTTTTATAAAAAACAAGTTCGGTTTTAACAATGGAATCCACCGACCGACTGACAATCGAGTCACCACACCACTCACCCGAGTTCACCCGACGCCGACCGAGCTGTGCTACCGATCACGGCTCCGGGCTTACGCCTCACGCACGAAGTACGAACGGTCGGGTTCGGTAGCCGAAACGGTGAGCCAATGATTCCTCGGAATCGTTAATAATTGGGTGGAATCATTAGGACCTTCGGGCGGTTTCGGCTCATTTTATTCACTGTGTCCGGAATTACCCACGACTAGTGTTTAAGATAAAACCCTGTGACAGACGGACGGGCGGACAATGGAGTCTCAGTATTAGGGTCCTGTTGACACCCTTTGAGTACGGAACCTTAAAATTATTCAAGTGCATTACTATATGAACGAATGGACTGATTTGGTTACCTTGTCAGTAATGAATTCTCTCTCACGGTAAATACTGCAAGCGTCACCCATACCGTCATCCGTCAATGACATTGAGGGTATCGGGTAACGAATGGGGAATGCAACATTGACTCAATGTTATACAACGCACAAGAAACGCATAAGAAACATTTTTGCACCTAACATTTGCATCGTGTAATACAGAGACAGTGTACAAGCTCTTACGTGGGAGCGGCGGTGAGTGTGGGCGCCCTTGTCCTTGCCACGCGATCGATCAGCGCGCGCCCGCTCAGCTGAGCCGCCCACAGCTTCCCCCTTACCCTGCCTCCTGTACCCCGCACCTCTCAGGGATGGGGGTGAGGTGTTGCTGCTACTCCACAACTGATTCTCTATACACATTAGCAGTATCTAAGGTAACGTGGCTATTTAAAGTGCTGTAGGGTAGGGTTGGTAGCTGTCTTAGTTTGGAAAGGTAGGTACTTATGTTAGTGGATCTTACAATGTTTTATCATATTTTTGGAAGACATAATCCCATACAATTTTGTACAGATTTATGGTTGAATAATTAGATTTAACTTAAACTTTCGTCATTTGAACACATAGTTTTTAAATATTAGTTAGTTGCATTGATCGTGGTTATGAGACGACTCGTCGTCTCGTAACCACGATCAATGCAACTTGGTCAAAACGTCGAGTTAAATTAAACTAATGTTTTAGCGCGATAAGTCTCGTATTTTAATATATATTACTATACTTTTTGGACTTCAATAATATCCTTCGTCGAGAACCTGCCTCCGAAGTGCTGAAATATCCTATGTGTTCCGGCAGCTGTCCTTGAGTGCCAGTTCCTATTGACCTTAGCCCTAGACTTATAGTGCTACCATGCTCGACCGTATCATCACTTACCAACTGGTGAGATAGTGGTCAAACTCTAATAGGATACAAAAAAGACTATACAATAAATTATAGACACTATATCAACATGAAGATCATTTAGGTTCAAAATTAAATAAGCTACATAGGCTTAAGAGGGAACGCGGTGTGCACTTTTCCAAACAAATGTATTCCCACGTTTCTTCCCTGAAAAATGCTTCAAAAGAAAAAAAAATTTCTACTCATAATCAAGGTCTGCTGTAGTCACACGCCTATCATTTTATTTTTTTGACTAACCAATTGCAAATGGAAATACGAACCTTTAAATTCTTAAAGAGGAGATTTTAGAAGGCTTATATTTATTTTTGCAATTTGTTGGTCAAAAAAGCAAATAATAGGGGCGTCGCTAAAGCAGACCTTGATTTTATGTAGAAACAAATGTTGCTCTAGAAGCATTTTCAGAGAGGAAACGGGGGAATACATTTGTATGGAAAAGTGCACCCCGCTTTTCCTCTTAATAGGTTCACATTTTATATATTCCACCTGGACTACACCTGATTTCCGAACGTGACATGCATTTATCGTTTTTGTACAAAGATACGGTACTGACTGATGATTCTAGTTCATCACCTACGCGCCTCCTGCCATATCCCTATCTGTAAACACTGCCACCTCTCAACGGAAACTGATTTAAATCACAACTAATTATTTGAATGACACATTTTCCTCATTCCCTTTATCCTTTTAAACTAAAGTAAGCCGCAAAAAAGCGGGTTGGTTACAAACCTCAATAACTTCCAAAATATCGCAGCTTGTTTTACAAAACAAAGAGTGTATTAACAAAGGCAATACATTTTTGGATCGTCGTTCAAGATTATTAAGTTTAATTTGAATAAAAATGAGTTAAAATAAAGTTAAACTTAGTTAGTTAGTTTAAGGAAAAATTAATACATATCACTAGATTTCAAAAAATGTTCTATGGTATCAAAAATGGAAATTTTACACATTTCTATATATTATTTTTGCCATCACGAGCTGTTAATACAATTGTAATACGGTTTGGTATACTTTCTATTAGATTTCCAAATTTTATAAATTCAGGTATTTTTTATTTAAAGTTTTGAATAAAAACACCAAAAAGAATAAAAGGAGTTTAACTTCTTGCCGTAGCTGCAATAAAATAAATTTTAGTTACGTTTTTATTTTCAAAATATTGTTTAAATATTTAAAGAGCTATCGCATTTTATAACCGGTCTTTACTGCAGTATAAGAAGTTTATGTTAACGGTAACGAAATACAATATGGTATAAAATACGGTAGACTTAGTTTAAATTAAAAATTATATAAAATAGGTTAGGTTAGGTTAGGTCAGCTTTTTCAAAAATAGTAGTATATGTGCTATTCTTATAAGGAAAAATATCAATCAAAGCGAAAAAAGTAAAGAAACAAAGTAATAGTGACACAACATTTTTTTCAAAATCTATAGTAAACTAGCTGACCCGGCAAACGTTGTTTTGCCTTGTATGTATTTTTCAATGCTAAATCATAATAATATCGTTTAAAAACTACAAAAGAACCGACTTCAATGCCGCGCTATTCATTTTCAGTACCAATTTTGAGATGTTTATCTCAATATCTCTGGAGATATTTATCAGACCTCGATAAAATTACCATGGTACCACACTTGGGATATCTCCTTTCGAACAAAAAAAAATATACGGTCGAATTGAGAAACCTCCTCCTTTTTTTGAAGTCGGTTAATAAAATTAAAATAAATCACCTTTTAACTTTTTCTAAAAAACCTTTATCATTTAGAATTAAGGGGTATGAAAAATAGACGTTGGCCGATTCTCAAACCTACACGATATGCACATCAAATTTCATACAAATCGGTCCAGCCGTTTCGAGGGAGTTTGGTAACACCGCGACACGAGAATTTTATATATTAGATGATTGTAATTTAGTATGGAGGATGGTGGTTGTATGACTATGAATATCAGTAAAAAGTACCCACGATGACTAAAAGTATTAAGATCTTTATTAAGATTAAAACTATATGCAAACCATATTAAAAAATGTTTTGGTGTAATTGAATAACAAACACAAAAAATCAAATGCTGACCAAATGTGAGCAGGATACGCATGGACAGTTTTTAACTAAATAACAAAATATAACTTCCGCCCATTTTTAACCGTCTTCAAAAAAAGGAGGAGGTTTCTAAATTCGACCGTATATATTTTTTTTTTGTTCGAAAGGAGATATCCCAAGTGTGGTACCATGGTAATTTTATCGAGGTCTGATAAATATCTCCAGAGATATTGAGATAAACATCTCAAAATTGGTACTGAAAATGAATAGCGCGGCATTGAAGTCGGTTCTTTTGTAGTTTTTAAACGATATTATTATGATTTAGCATGTTTGTTCGCAGATAACTTCGTCGTTTATTAACCGGTTTTGATTATTATTTTTTTGTTCGAAAGGAGATATCCCAAGTGTGGTACCATGGTAATTTTATCGAGATCTGATAAGTATCTCCAGAGATATTGCGATAAACATCTCAAAATTGGTACTGAAAATGAATAGCGCGGCATTGAAGTCGGTTCTTTTTTTAGTTTTTAAAAGATATTATAAGGATAAGGTTTACCAGTACATCGGTAAGAAGAAATAATATTATTTTTTATATCAAAAAGGCTAGTGTTTGACCACTATCTCGCCTGGTAAGTGATGATGTGGTTGAAGATGGTGACCACGCTAGGCCAAGAATAACTTTGACTCTCTTTCTCAACAATCCATCTTTCTTTGCTAATGTTTAACGAGTATTGCATGAATGTTACAGTTTCAGCTTTTGAAATGATTTAGTATGGAAGGTTTATTCTTGATGTCCCACCAGTTGCAATTATCTATTTGTTTATATTCCATTATCTCCATTCCATCTTATACCGTTTGGAGATTCTCCTACTATAATATATAACATATAATATATAATGTATACATGTTTGTTGGTCAATCACGCTAAAACCACACTAAAACGGCACATGGGATTTAGATGAAAATTGGCACACTATAGTAGGGTTAATGTAATAGATCACATTTGACATCTGTCAGGCTTAGCTTCATAGTAAGGTGACTTGCTTAAAAACATCGATTCAATTGATGAATCGATACGCCTCAACACAAACAAGCATGATGTTAGTTTGATGTTATTCAAAATTACCAATTTTCCGGCAGCTCTAAATGAGAAACATTTAGTATACAAGTATTTATATTATTAAGTGTTATTTACTTGTTTGTTTTGCGTTAATATGACATTGATAAGACACGTTAATACAAATTATACAAATTGGAAATTGTACATAATTAAACGATTTTGTACGTATTTATGGATTAGAATGTAGCTCCATAGAAAATGGCCCAATAAAATAAAAATCATACTCAAATGTACCTATGGATCTAACGTTTAGTAGTTTATCGTTAGTTTTTTTAACCCAAATTATTATTGCTTTTAGTTCCTATTCAATTATTTTTGTATTTTTTTAGTCAAAGAATAATATTATGGGTTAATGACAATCACAGTGTAGTTATTTTTATAGTTAAACATCCTTCACAAGTAATCATTGCATTCGATTCAACCTATCGACTAATCAATCTATTGATTTTTTGGGTAGTATCCCTAGTGTTTATAAAGAAAAAGTGTTCACTGACGTAACCTTGTACTGACGTTTAGTTTTTTAGAACAAAAATTGTTTATTATGTTTAAAATGAATTATTAGTCAAAGTAAATCGTAAAAACGCTTTCATTTGTAATTATTAGAATAAATATGTATTTGTAACTGAAAAATATTGAGTAATTATGCAGTTCTGACTTTGAAATAATTAATAATTTAATGTGCCCTTCATTACAAGGTCACGTTGTTGAATTTTGATGAAGTGTCAAATGTGATCTATTAAATCGACTCTACTATAACTTTAACATACAGACTTTTTACTTTTATATTTTACCGGTATTCTATAGATCTTCAATGCAATATTGCAATGAAATTTTGTAATGCTAGAACAGTCGTTCTAGCTTAGTACCCACGCGTAGCGCACGTGGATACTACGGTTATATTCATATACTCTCTACGAAAATATTCATATTGTTTCCACTCGTAGAACTGATAGTTAATTGTGAAAAAAAAAATGTTATTGAAGCGAAAACTACTTAGGCACGCCTTGTACTTTATTTTGTCGAATGAGACTCAGCCATCGCGCTTGGCTATACAAGGGTCAGTTCACACCGCATGGCGACGCCACGTGACGATGGTTTTGGTTTCGCGCGGCGCAGCCCGACGTCGCGCGGCACAGCAAAACGCGCGACGCCACCAAATTATCTTGATGCGATGTGTATTTTATTGTGTAGTTAATAAAGTTCAATTGTATATCACGCGGCTTCCTGCTGCGCCGCGCGGTGCAGCGCGACGCCGCGCGGCGCAGCCAGAAGCCGCGCGGTGTCGCGCGAGATATAGTTATTTTTTGTATCACTCTCTTAATAAGTACGCGCCGGGTCGCGTCGCGGTCTGAGCTGACCCTTACACTCGGTTAAGTCGGCTTGAATTCGGATAAAGTCGACTATTTCGTATTGTTAATCTCGCCTTGATGAAGTTTTCATTTTTTTCGTGTGGTCTTATGCGCACACCGTTTTTTTTTTATTTAAAACAAATATCTATAGTAAATAGTGCTTTTATGTTTCTGTCATCATAAATAGCCCCCTCAGTAATCAGGGCAAATCGGTTAGTGGCCTTCGCTGATGTTGACACAGCATAGATAGATGGATAGATAGTGCCATGTAGGTGACGTAGGAGGTAGGTATATAATATTGATTTACCATATCTAACCACGCCCTCGTATTATAGTTTAGATTTCTGGAATATTATATAAGCTATGACTAATTACTTGTAATAGGCCCTTGGAACACTTTATTAACTTCCTAGTTAGGCCAAGATTATATGTGTGTTTATTTTGTATTAGATTCGACTACGATGTTTTCGTCTAATCTGAACAACGGAGCCATGCAATATTTGTTCTTGTATGTGTATAGCATTTACAATCCTGCAGCGCACCAGAAACTTTTCTTATCAAAACCAGTACTAAATCTGTTTAAAAAATAAGAAGAATATATATACCTATATACTAACTAGTAGAGAATGAAAGATATTTCTCATATATTTATTCAGCTTCTACTCTTCCAGCGTAGTAGTTTTCAATTCGGTCTAATATTCCACAGTAAGCAAAGTTTTTATTTAGTTTTTACTTACACATGAATACATTTCTCCTGTTTTTTGAAGTCGGTTAATTAAAGCGCGATGAATAAAATTCAAATGATTATTCAGAATAATTAAAAAAATATATAAAATAATGTATTTGTTAATAATTTGTTTGTGTATTTGCGCGTTCGGGAAATTATTATTGTTATCAGTGAATGCTCAATTGACCATAACACATCCGACTGTTTATGTTTTCCGTAATCATAGTCAAAACAAAGTATCTGTGAGTCACAAACAAATTTCGCGTAAACATATCAAAGATTACTAAATAATATAGAAATAAAACAAGGCGGGTAAAGGAAAATGATTGTAAACCGATATTTTTGCGAAAATATGTTCGGATAAAATATGTTTTTATCATAGTGGGTGGTGGCGCGACCGGTCGATAAGGGTGGTTTTCTTCCTGGGATAGGGGTGGGTGTTGAACGCCCACGCTCCCTGCCGCCCGCAGCTTCCCTGACCCAAATAGAAGGGGATGAGAGACACACACACTCGCATGTCGGCTCAACGTCGCACACTATGCATGCATAGCCAGATAGGAAATGTGTGTAGGTGTGTGTGATGGGATAAGCGTGTGGATTAAATATTTCGTACTCGTGTTTATGTATTGTATACAGATATTTATAATTCTTTATAGTACCAATACTATAAATAATTTTGTTTTTTTTCTATTGACTTTGTTCCAGTTTTAAGACTTGTGTATTAAAGCGTGTGTTCATAAGTGCGTCTTTCGAATAAGTGTTTACAGCAAAAAATACAAAAAAAAGTTGTTTTATTAATAACTTGTTTCACATTTAGTATTTGATCTTTATCGTACATTTAAATAATTTTTTTTGTAACTTTGAAAATGCTTGTAAGTTTACTATTATAACACACATTGCAGTTAGGATCACCATGATATTGTTCCTAGTAGTATACATTAATTAAGGAAAGGTGCACATCGATGTTCCATGCATTCCCTGATACTCAGTCCGGTCCCAGTCCAAATGTACTCGTATTACCTGTATTTGTCGCAACGCTTTGCCAATATAAATAAAGATGTTGTTGGTGATTTATCTATACTTATTCATTGTCGGTCAATAATAGTTGTTTTGTTTGTTGTATGTGCCCTTATGAACCCTCAATACAATACGCTGCAGTATACTTTATATTGTTTTCTCTGCTGGAAGTAACACTTATCTATATACTTATACTTATTATATTGGATTATTTTTGACTTTTGACATCATGAGTAGGTAATTGTAAAGACTTATTATTGATTTAATTTTTTTAATTTTGTTTTCACTTTCTTGGTTTTATTTTTATAATTTTAATTTTAATGATATTTTAGCATAACACACAATGTCAATAAAAAAAAGCATAACACATATTGTTTCCCGAATAAAATTGAATTGAATTGAATTGACTTATCTATGCAAAATTTAATTCAACTCGGGCTAGCCGCTTGACCATGAAAATGTATGAATGTATGCGCTTTAAGGAGGCTGATACTGCTCATATACCTTAGTATACTATGTTAATTGTTAAACAAAGACTTCAGTTCTGTGGATTGGAAGAGCTATATGTCCAGCATTGGATTGAAATTGGCGTGTTGGTGACACTAGTTATGTTGTTTGCTTTATGCCTCCGTGGTGTGTTTTTTTGTCATCATCTTTATTAGCCAATTTCCGTGTAGTGCTGGACATAGATCTCTCCTATGGCACGCCACTGTGCTCGATTTGTGGTATTTGTTTGCATTTGCTGCCAGCCAGCTATATCATCGCTCCACCTACCTTGAGGGCGTCTTACACTACGTTTTCCGAGCCATGGTCTCCCCAACGCTTATCGGTTCTACATATGTGTTGCTTACTGCCGCTGCCAGTTCATCTTGCTAATCCTTTGAGCTATGTCAATAACTTTGGTTCTCTGACGAGTGACTTCATTTCGAATATTCGATCCTTTAGAGAAACTCCGAGTATAGCCCTCTCCATAGCTCTACACTAGTTCACCAATTTAAAGTCGCTCAGCGAGCTTTCGTGCGTAGTCGCACGTATAGAAATATTACGTCGTTAATATCTACGGCTCGGCTTTGTAAGCAATAGATAACTAACAGGTAGCACGCACTGCTTGAAGACATATTTATCTTCAGGCTTTGTGGTAAGGGCTATAACAAGACTCGACGAAGTTTTCCGAATGCTGCCCATTCTAGCTGTATCCTTCTACGAGCTTCCTTCTCGTATATGACATTAATTTTTTTATAAAATTCTCATACATAACGAATCATGCGTTAGTTTTTGATGTTTATGTCATATCAAAAACTAAGATTTATAATGCTAAAGCATGTTTCGTATGAAGTTAAGCCGGCCATAATAGCCCAATGGATAAGGTGTCGGACTGGCGATCGAGAGGTCGTGATTTTGATCCCTACCCCACCCATTGCACTATTGACGTGAACCCACTCCAGACACAAGCATATTTAGCTTAGTTGGCAGGGTTAACAAGAATACTAGTAATGTGGAAGCCACATTGCGAGTAATCTTAAAAAAAAAAAAAAAAATCTGCTGAGTACAGCTAGCTAACTAGTTTACAAATTTAATTCTTAGTAGCTCGACGGATAGTTAGCAATATAAAAAAAGTGAAATAAATAAAAAGTAATATATAACAAAGTTATAATAAAGGGTGTCTCAGTAATAGTGGACTTTTTCATTTTAAAATAAAAACAAGTATTTTAAGACAGAGACAGTGACAGATACAGAGACAGTCAAATTTCAAAGTTGCCACTTGCATGAAAAAAAAAACATCCAATTTTAAAAAGTGCACTCTTACTTATTCAATAAACTTAAAGATATGGATTATTATGAAACAGAGAAATTTATGACAATAATTAGATGAGCTGTATCGACACTTAATGAACACATATCTTCACACACAAACACACTCACACACCACACACACACACACACACACACACACACACACACACACACACACACACAAGCACACACACACACACACACACACACACGCGCGCGCACACTCACAAACACACACACTTTTGCATGCATTATTTTAATTGTATTATACTAACCCACGGGCAAAATACAGTTTCAGTATCATTAGACGGAAGAGTCCTGGTACCTATGTCACGGGTTTCGAGCCTAGAGTAGGAACCAGGTTTTCATTAAACAAACTTTGTAATATTTTTGCCTTTTCTAAATAAAGATTTTATGATTTTATGATTATGATTACTGAGACACCTGTTACTTTGCAGTTCTGGTAACCAATCTTGGCTTGGGTAATCGTTTATGTGACTTATTTTATTAAACATTAGCAGCGCTTTGCGGTTTCACCCGCGTAGTTTCCGTATCCCGTGAAAAAACGGAGATGAAATACAACTTATGTTACTCGCTAGTAATGAAGCTTTCCATTAGATAAAAAAAAATTTTGGTTAATGTTTTTTTTAGTTAAATCGTAATAAAAAAAAACAAAAAAAAAACAAATCTTTCCTCGTTATAATTTTAGTTTACATAAACTCAAATTATAATGAGGCAAAAACCAAACCAATGCATTTATTCTGTATACCTACCTAGAATCAGTATAAAATATAAATGCACACTTACGTGTCAAGTTATTAAAAGAGCCATTTATCTCCATCGATGTATATTATTTACTTAGCTCCCATCATTTTGTCGACGTCAGTTTACTATATATGATAGATACGTTTCATTTTAATTAATGTAGGGTTGCCGATCGTACTAATACACGCACCCCTATTCAGTACTGCAGCCAATTTTCTGTCAATAAATCAACATAGAAGTATGCTTTCGAGTGTTTGATGTTTGTGGTATGCATTAACTTTGTATGTTATAAGTACCTAATATATCGATGTTGGTGTTATAATTTAGTGCATCTATTATGTATATCATGAAAAAATACGGGCATCAACGTTAATGGCTAATACATCTTAGTAAGTCTACCTTGGGTAGAATATCATATCATCAACGAGGTGATCTGGCAGAAAACAAAAGTAACCGACATAGCTCGCAGGATAAGCACACTGAAGTGGCAGTAGGCCGGCCACATTAGTCGTAGAACCGATAACAGATGGAGTAAAGGAGTTCTGGAGTGCTGACCACGTTTGTAGGACGCCCTCCGGTGAGATTGAGCGATGATCTGCGCAAGGTAGCTGGCAGTCATTTGATGAGAAGAGCTGAAAATCGGGCTCAATGGCGAGCATTGGGAGAGGCCTATTTCCAGCACAGACTAACACAGGCTGCTGCTGATGATGATGATGTATACCAAGGAAATTACGTGAAACGTTCCTCTGATTGGCAACTTAGATACAGCTTTAAATATTCTGGACCACTAATCAAATGTAAGGAGGTATAGAAAATAATATGAATGTAGTATCTAATAAATATTAAAATAGTTTGAAGAATACGTTTGGACATATGTACTTTGTAAGCTTTGTGCTGGACTTGATATTTAAACAACAAGTTATTATATTTACTAAACATGTTAGTGAGTAATGCAGACATATTTTCTTCTATAGACACTGTAGGTAAGCCGATAATACATATTTTTATAAAAAAATATGTAATAATATTGTAATAAATTTAAATTATTGTGGTAATTAAGGTGTATTTTGCGTTTAAGCTACATATGCATAGTACCTATGGATGAAGTACAAACTAGTTACCTACGTCAGCCATGCTTTGTCATCAGAGTCACGATGCCCTATCGCATAAAAAATGGATGACCGATGCGTCCGCCCAGTCATTCAAGGAAAATTTTCGCACGTAAGTAAGTACCTACTTTAAGAGTCAGCATATCTAAAAATATTGATTCTTGTACTAACTTAGTATTTTTTATAGGCAATTTATACCTTGTTAGAAATAAATCGTTCAGGTAAAAGCCCAATGTGCATTTAAGCAGTTCTCAAAATATAAATGTTTATTTAGACGATTAGTGCCCAAGCGATGACGTGAGACAAGTCCGAACTGCGCAAGGTGAGGTGACCAAATCGCGTAACTAGGTAATGAGGAACCATTTTGTTTGCTAGCCTTTGTGAAGCTATGAATTCACTGAAAATATTGTAATGGCAAACGCGGTAGTTCCCATATATTGTGTTTGTAAATAAAACAGATTTATCAGCAGCTGAAATGTAGTTGCGATTGCGTAGGTACCGTGATTACAAAGATTACACAACAAATCGATTTATATGCACTAGGCTGCAGGGAAGTACTTAATTACAGTAAATTACCTTTTTAGGTGAGGCTGCGTTGGTTGGTCTTGTAAAGGGGCACTCGCGACGTTCGCTGCGCATTAAGTCCTCTAATTAGTTCTTGTGAGTTTCTGGAAAGAGGGCGCGCGAGAGGAACCAGCCGAGGCGGCGGCGCGCGGTGGAATCGCGCGGCCTCGACCTTGGCCGTCAAACCCGCGCATGCGTCCCGCGTCACGGCCACCTCGTCCCCCGCGCCTCTCCCGCCCCCCGCCAATTATGTCATTATGTGCCGCGGCCGCCCGCGCCGCTGCCGCTGTCGATCTTGTTGCCAAACACAGTTGCGCTCCGAGAATGGCTCCAGATTTTAATACATGAAGTACCTATCTACGTCACATTTCTCACATATAGTATTAATTTAGGCGACCTGCCATGTACAGATTTAGCACTTAGCGCATCGTACAATTTATGTATATAGGTGTTTGCTTCCTAATTTTACTAATAGGAAGTAATTTAGTATGTTAGCAATATTTAGAATTCAAAATCTAAACTATGACATTCTCCTTCAGTTTAACCCTTCCTGGGTTAACAAGACTACTAGTAATGTGCAACAGACATTGCTGGTATGCTTTTAAAAAACATATGGTACAATATCAACGTAGTGAAACGTTAAAAACTACTTTTAACTCATTTAAAACTTTACTTTCATAAAAACCTTGTCCTGACAATTACAAACGACAAAAAAGGATAAGCCAAAACGGTCCAACCGTTCTCAAGTTATAGCATGACCGAGGGAAATATTTACATCTTTATATTTTTAGATGAACTACTTAAATACTTCATGAATAAAGAACTTTTGACATGAACTTTCACCCCTCATTGACACACCTTCGTGCGCCCCTGGCAAACAGATATAACTTAATTCTTATACCAAACTAGAAGTGCCCCTCGGTTTCGCCCGCGTTAAAGGCTTCTTTTATTTACTTAAAACTTTTATTTTGTAAATACCTTTCTTAAAAAATCTTAAAAGACATCAAAGAAGTAAAAGCCAAATCGGTTCACCCGTTTTCAAGATATTGCGTGACTAAGGGAAATAGGAATTCATATTTATAAAACTCGAAAAACCATGTTGATTTTCAGACTTTGTTCCAACCCCTTGCAAAAATCCTGCAACACGTATTTACTTATTTATATGCAGAAGTACTTAAATAAATCTATAAGTTTATATATATAATTAAAAATAATCAGTAATATCCGGGGGAATTTTAAGAAAACCCTTTCTAAGGGGATACCTATGTCATAACAACTATCTACATTCTAAATTTCAGCGCCATCCGAAACAATATTGATTTTCAGACTTTGTTACCCCACTTCACCCTCTTAGGGTGGCATTTTGAAAAAGCCTGTAACTCATATTTACTTATTTATTTACTAAAGTACTTGTGTGAAATGTCGAATAAAATGAGTATCCAAAACTTTCAACCCCCGCTTCATCCCCTTAAAGAGTGAATTTTGAAAAATCCTTTCTTAGCGGATATCTACGTCAAAATAACTATCTGCATGCCAAATTTCAGCGCAATCCAAAACAATATTGATTTCAGACTTTGTTACCCTTACTTCACCCTTTTAGGGGTAGCATTTCGAAAAAGCGTGAAACACGTATTTACGTATTTATTGACTAAAGTACTTGTGCGAAGTTTCGAATAGAAAAGACTATCTTATCTTGTTTCTCAATACAAACTTTGAACCCCCGTTTCATCCCTTTCAGGGATGAATTTTGAAAAATCTTTTCTTAGTACACCCTTACATACTAAGATAAATATACCCTACAAATTTCAAGTCTCTAAGACCAGCGGGTTAGGCTGTGCGTTGTCTATCAAACACTTCAGACAGTCAGTCAGTCAGTCAGTATGTCAGGAAAAAGATTCTTATAGTATTAGAATAAACTACTCAAATATAAATGTTCATCAGTATAACTTCATAAATAAGGAAGTTTCGACATGAACTTCAATCCCCCATTGCATCACCTTAATGTAGCCCTGTAAAAAAAATATTGGTAACTTAATTTTTTTGAATAAATTAACTACTCAAATACCAATTCTCTTCGCTTTAAGTTCCAAAACAAAGAACTTTCATACGTTTTGACCCCCATTTAACCGTCTTCGAGGTGGGTGTATAGTCAGAGTCATTGTAGCTAAAACCGTTTCTCTTTTAACGGCTCGAATTTTAAAAATAAATAATAACATTTTAAAACAGGACCCCATAGAAATCAAGATGCTACTTAAAAACTATTCAGGACAGCCCAGGACACAGGACAAAAAGCAGGACATGTCCTGGAAAACAGGACGGCTGGTAACTCTTCATTAGGTAGATACTTTCTGATGCCCCATCAGTTAAGCCACAGGATTGTAGGAATGAATTAATGAAGATGATATGTATGAATAAAATAAAATTTAAACACTAACTACCTATGTGGATCTACTTCTTCCTTATTATCCTCACTGTCTCAGCAAATAGCAATGCTTTTTAGGGTTCCGTAGCCGAATTGCAAAAAACGGAAACTTTATAGATTCGTCGTCTGTCTGTCTGTCTGTCTGTCTGTCTGTCCGTCCATATGTCACAGCCATTTTATTCCGAAACTGTTAGGACTACAGAATTGAAACTTGGTAGGTAGATGTATTCTGTAAACCGCTTTCCGGTTTTTATACAAAAATAAAAAATATAAAAGTTTAAGGGGAGGCATCATGATGACATGGAATTGAAACAAACAAAAAAATGTTTCTTCCAACCTATACGTGTGGGGTGTCTATGGATAGGTCTTCAAAAATGACATTGAGGTTCCTAAAATCATTTTTTCTCAAAGTCAATCATTTGAAAGATAGGCGCGTCTAAAGTGGTAAAATGTGTGTCCCCCCCCTCTAACTTTTAAAGTATGGGAGTGAAAAATCAAAAAAATATATATGCTGTAGATCTCAATAAAAACTAACAACGAAAATTAGTTTGAACGAGATACAGTCAGCAGTTTTAGAGATATGGTGACCGCAAAGATAACTTTGTTTTTCATACAAGCACTATGAAAAACAAAGTTAATTTTGTAGTTGCGAAAAATCATTGTTATGGAATATTTAACTGTGTTACGGAACCCTACGAGTACGAGTCCGACTTGCACTTGGCCAGTTTATTACATCTACGGTCGGTATTTTAGACGTTTTAAGCGCCTTAAGACGAACTTTGACAGTAGCTCATTGAATTAACAAAATAAAATAATGACGGGGACGCAGCTATACCACATTCCTCTTTCTCCTCCACATTCTTATTTCTCTTTCTTTGCTCATGTGGCTATACAAGCGTTATAGCTCCATCTATATAATTTCATTGACTGTCAAATTTATACACATTATAAGCCCTTATGAGGCCATTTGATTGGTTAAATTAAACATTTCATTAAATGGCTTAATTTGGTTTATTCCGTGCAAAGAGTGCATCTGTACTTGAGCGGTGCTCTATAATACCGGTCTCAGACTGGTATATTTATTATCTGGTCTATGATACCGGCCTACGAGTACTACGAGTGGGATTTTCTACGAAATATTTCCCTATCGCCCCCACTACAAATTACTGTTACATTAATTAATCCTTCCGGGACAGGTCATGCCGTAAGATCTTAGCGATATTATTCTATGGAATTATAATACCCGTCTATTTTTAATAATAATTTAAAAGAAATAAGTGGATACTTCATCTCACTCAGAGTACCTAGTTCCAGGCGACATTCACTCGCTGTTTTTAGGTTTCCGTACCTCAAAAGGTAAAATAAAACTGGTCAAGTGCGAGTCAGACTTTGTCCCGCACACGGAGGGTTCCGAACGCCATCTATCGAATTTCTAACGAACTCCTAACACCAACTAAGTAAACGTTAACACAAAGGTAGAATAGTTTTATATAGTAGTAATAGTAATAGTAGTAATAGTAATTGTAGTAATAAATATTATTAAATATCTGGTTGACCGAGCTATGCTCGGTATTTTTTGCCACTTAAACAGACAAATATGACTCTTCCCGACATCTATTGACGAATAATAATACTATTTTTTTTAATTGAGAGCAACTAACTGCTTTACTGATACAGTACTTCTACTCGCCAATAGATGTCGGGAAGAGTCATATTTTAAGTTGATTATCAATAAAGTTGATTATTGAAAACACGAATAATACAACATTTTCTGAAAATGACTCCTAGCTAGATCGATTTATCGCCCCCGAAATCCCCTGTAGGTATACTAAATTTTATTTAATCGTTGGAGCCGCTTCCGATAGCGCCATCTTAGCAACTAGATAGGTGGCGCTGCGCTATCGTAAAAAACTTTTTTTAAACTTTTCTTTAATTTTTAACTTTGTTCTGTTCTTAGTATTTGTTGTTATAGCGGCAACAGAAATACATCATCTGTGAAAATTTCAACCATCTAACCTGGTGAGAGACGGACAGACAGACAGACAGACAGACAGACAGACAGACAGACAGACAGACAGACAGACAGACAGACAGACAGACAGACAGACAGACAGACAGACAGACGGACAGCGGAGTCTCAGTAATAGGGTTCCGTTGGTACCCTTTGGGTTCGGAACCCTAAAAAGGAACCCTTATAAGATCACTTTCTTGTCCGTCTGTCTGTCTGTCCGTCTGTCTGTCCGTCTGTCTGTCCGTCTGTCTGACCGTCTGTCTGTCCGTCTGTCTGTCCGTCTGTCTATCCATCTGTCTGTCCGTCTGTCTGTCCGTCTGTCTGTCCGTGTGTCACCACTGATTTTCTCAGGAACGGGTGGACCTAGCAAGTTGAATTTATACCTGATACTGAAGTCTATAGTCCCTATTGGGTGTATAAAAATCAAGGTCTTGAGTCAACACAATAAAAAGATATGGGTATATTTAGATTTTCGCGAAAACTTGTAAGTACCAAAATTTACCTTAGTTTTAAATTTTGTTTACTTTTCGGAATTTTTCCTTTATTTGCGCTGTAAGTCCTTGCTTTTGACCAAAATTGACAATTCTAAGTTAACCGGAAGTACCCTATAGGTTTTGTGTCCAAAACCTATAAGGTACTTCCCGTTGACCTAGAATCATGAAATTTGGTAAGAAGCAAGGTCTTATAGCACAAATAAAGGAATAATTCCAAAAAATGAAAAAAAGTTGAAAATTAAAGGGTGTCCCCATACATACATAGTTTCGGCCAATTAAGATAGGCCTCTGAGTTATATGAGCGCTCATACAATTTAGAGGTCTAGCTTGATTGGTATTAACCAACGTTGGTACGGAAGCCTCGGTGGGCGAGTCTGACTCGACTTTGCCGGTTTTATTTTTTCCTACTGCGTATCGTGGACGATTCAACCGACGACAGTCGTATTTTAAACGTTATCACGTTGTAACTAGGTTCAATCTCGCATGTTTGCTGTCAGAGCTGCTGTCAGAGAGTGCATGTTCTGTCCGTAGGACTATTATCTTATCTGTGCTAGTTCTACAATAGTGGCACAGAAAAGATAATAGTCCTGAAAAAAAAACAGCGAGTGAATGACGCCTTATAGTACGTGCATAGGTAAGATTTTGCATGACCTAGTCTTTTGCTATATACAGTCATCATCGTTTACCATCAGGCGACTGTCTTGCTTTTTTATATCTATATGAAAGCCTTAAACATAGGCCTATACGTATCTTTCGTCAAAATGTTTTTTCAGAACCACTATCGCGGCTAGCGGATTATAATATGTATGGAACTCAGATATATACGAGTATAGTATATACGAGGTAGGTACTATTATGCTTGTTAGTTAGCTTCATCACTTTATTACTATCAACATAGTTAAGATAGCTAGTAGGTCGATCTTCGATCGATTTATCTTCTAATATAAAATCCAAAGTCCTGACTAACTGACTGAGATATCAACGCACAGCCCAAACCGCTGGTCCTACACATGAAATTTGGAGGGTATATTCTTTGAGAAGTGTAGGTATCCATTAAGAAAGGGTTTTTCACAATTCCACCCCTAAGAGGGTGAAATTGTGGGTTAAACTTTGTTTCAAACTCTGTATTCTCTAGGTCGATTGACTCGAAATCATTCCCCACGCATTTCTTTGACTGCCTGATATATCAACACACTGCCTAAACCACTGCTCCTAGAGACATGATATTTGGAGGATGTGTTCTTTGTGAAGTGCAAATATCGACTAAGAAAAGGTTTTTCGAAATTCCACCGCCTTAAGAGGGTGAAATGGAGGGCTAAGGTTTCTATGAAACTTTTTATTCTCTCTCTCTTTTTATTGTCTCGAAAATTGGTACTCATACTCTTTAATTAAAATTATGAGTTACGTGTATCATAGTTTTTCCAAAATCATCCCCCACGCGTTTGCCTGACTAACTGAATGTCGGTCTGATATATCAACGCACTGCCTAAGCCTCTAGTCCTAGAGACAAGTTATTTAGACGGTGTGTTCTTTGTGAAATATCCTACGTGAGGTATCCACTAAGAAAGGGTTTTTTTTTCGAAATTATACCCCTAAGAGAGTATGTTGGAAGGTAACATTTTATGTATTTTTTTTATTCAATGGGTCACTCGATTGTCTCGAAAATTGGTACACATGTTCTGTAATTAAAATTATAAGACACGTGTATTACAGTTTTTCTTAGGTATTTGTTTGAATGACAGACTGACTGATATATTACGTACAGCCTAATCCGCTGGTATTAGAGACATAACAGTAAGAGGGTGTGTTATTTGTAAATTAAAGTTATCCTCTAAGAAATCGTTTTTCAAAATTTCACCCTGAAGTGGGTGAAATTATAAGTTGAATTTTCTGTGAATTTTTTTGTTCTCTAGGTCAATGGAATTGAACATTTATACACAAACTGTTCAATTAAAATTATGAGACACGTGTGTTACATTTTGTCCATAATCATCCCTCACGCGTATATCAACATGCAGCCTAATCCGCTGGTCTTATAGCCTCTTGCCTACCAGAAACACTTTTTCTGGAGTAAACGGTTGAAATGTTTAGTATTATATCGGCAATAGGGTATGACATCCTGGAAAAATAGTCAAAAAAATCCTACACCTGAAAAAAATGGTTTTCGGCTGTGTCCTACCATTTTAACATGTACCGGTTATTTTTTTATTCCTATGTCCTGTATGTAGTACAGTTGTAGGCAGGAGGATAGACATAACATTTAGAGGGTATGTTTTTTGTGAAGTACAGCTATTCACTAAGAAAGGCTTTTTTCGAAATTCAACCCCTACGAGCGTGTCATGGAAGATTATATTTTCTGTTAAACTCTTTATTCTCTAAGTGAATTGTCCAAAAAATTGGTACACACACATTAATTGAAATTATGAGACACGATTATCACCTAACCTTAAAAACATATGTCGATCGCTATATCGACATCGCGTAAGTCACGTTAAATTCCCGTTTTTAAATCTATAAACGATTATCACCGTTTTTACAAAATCATCCCTTATGCGGTTGTGCTAACTAATATATCAATGTACTACCTAAACCGCTGGTTCTAGAGACATGAGATTTGGAGGGTGTGTTCTTTGTAAAGTATAGGTATTCACTAAGAATGGGTTTTTCGAAATTTGACCACTAAGACGGTGATATAAGAAGTTGAATTCTCAGTGAAGCTTTCTATTCTCTGGGTCGCTCGATAGACTCGAAAGTTGGTACACATACTCTTCAATTAAAAATATGAGACACGTGTTCACAGTTTTTCCATTATCATCAGCGACACATAAGTTTATGTATGAAATAAAATTAAAAACAATTTAACCAACTATGATTTGACTACCCCGACTTTAACAAACTACCCCTTCGAATTCAAAAGTGTGCAGTTTCTCTTTAAAGTCTGCTTTGCGCTGATCATAAACAAATCTTAAGTCCAAACTTTTAAGTTAACATGGGTAACCTCAAGAAGAACTGATTTTCACACAGTCAGTTATACGTGGTCTGCTCCAAAGTAAGCTCACGGAACAACATTTATTTGGGATATTGTCAGTATGTATTTAGTAATATATAATATAATATGTAATTAGTATGTATATTCAATTGATAGGGAGTGAGAGCGCATATAATATTTGTTTCTGATGAAAAATATCTAATTTGTGTCCTGAAAACCATGCTTGCGAAGCCGCGGGCCGAAGCTATTATAGGTATAAATCTACAACAACCGCAAAGCCCTGCAAGTTTATAAAATTAAGAGTTAGTTCCTCCAGCGATGCAGCGAGGCAAATCTAATAATAACGCATCACGCCATCGTTGGTGCAGTGAGGTAATCACATTGTTGATCTTCCACCGCAAGCATGCCACAATACCTACCTAGATAGTAAGGTACTTACCTACTAGTTAGTGGCTAGTGCTAGATACTAGAATATAATAAATTTAAATAAGACACCCGTAGCTTCAGCGTAGACCTTACGTTCCTTACCGAATATATGAATTTACCTAAATTATAGCTAAGTACTTATAGCTGATAGTAAGAAGACTATGACGGTATGGAATGTATCATGGAATAGTACTACGTACTTATAGAACAAAGATGAATCACCAATCGTTTCGCCGAGTTATAGCAGGAAGGTACTAGCTAATTTAGCAGACAGGTCGATTCTTGGATCTATATGGGGCGTGTGGTGCATTGGAAAAAGAGGGATTTTTTTTACACTGAACTGGGTAGCACTTGACCACTATCTCACCTGATGTTGAGCGACGATACGATCGAATGGATCGCGTTTAACCATAAGATACCTATTGCTGGACAACTGACTTCCATTCGTCTGCTTCTAGATATACATGACTGTATCATATATATATTAGTCATAGTCAAATGTTGTCTTTTTCCAATTTACAAAAAATCTATCTGTCTCATAAGTATTATAATTCGTAGGATTTAACTGTGATTTTTTATTTAAATGTAGCTAAAGAAAGAGCTATTCTAATACTTACATATTTCTTATGGATTCCGCTACATTTTCCTGCCAGCGACATCTATAGGTAAACACGTAATTGAATGTATTTTAGAAACATTTACCTCTTTTTTATATATCGTATAGGCTAGCGTTTGACCACTATCTCACCTGTTGGTAAGTGATGATGCGGCCGAAGACAGTAACACGCTAGGCCTAGAATGGGAACTAGCTCTCAAGGTTAACTGCCGGAACACATTAGATATTTGGCGACCTATAAGACCTATGAGTTATCTATTTTTAAAATTGTATTTTAATTTAACATAGTTTGTTGGTCCAATAAATTATTTATTTATAATATACTTGCAAGATTCCTATTTCTAAGTGTATGTACTATTACATGGAACCTGTCACAAGGGTAATATATAAATATGAATTGACATGACAGGTTTATCATCTCATACTAACTTATTTTTAAATAATTTAAATTATCTCATTATTATAATAAACAATTATTTATTGATATTTAAAAATGCAAGTCAGATATAAGTAAGTATCATAAAAAATTATAACTTATACTATAATTTTTTATTAAGCAAGCAATAAATAATAATAAGTTATTAAGGGCGGCTTTGTGGCGAGCCGACGGTGAGTGGCTACACCGCGTACCCCTATCCCGTGATGGCTAAATGAGACCCTCTGACTTCCGGCTTGCCTTGACCGGCCGGCCGGTGGTGGGAATCGCAAGAGCTAAGACCTAAGCTGCAGGGTGGAAGTGTTAAAGGCATAAAGCCGCTATTAGCGTTTAGTGAAAGTGCAGCACACCTCTCAACACCCTTAGCTATCCACGCTAATGTTGCCCCTCGGCGCCGACATAACGGTCCGCCTTTATGGGGGGCCCATTCAGTGTATAGCGAGTCACCACCCGCCTTAATATTTTGAAATGAGGCATAATTAGCGGGTGCCGTACCTCATCCCATAGACCAGAAAACAGAAATCAAGCAGCACACATTCATAGCCATAATAAATTAATGTACCATCTTTTTATAGTTTTTCATCTCTCCAATCTCCATCCACAAATCATATTTTTATCTAATTTAATATTGTAAAGGGCCTCTTGACGTTGGCTTCGACTCCGGCAATGCCTTCCAAAGGACCGGGCGATTTGCAGCCCGTGATGTGGATTGAATAAAGTTATTATTATAATTGATCGTATATTATTTAATTAAGGTTTTTTTAAGTTGTATATATGTACTATTTGTAAATTTTGTTTGATGTAATAAGTGTATGATATTATGATATGATAATGTTTGTAATAATATAATAAAAAGTCGTATATTAAAGTTTTACTGACAGACATTATAACATAATTATTACTATTACATTTTGAGTATTTAGCCAAACTGTATACTCAAAGCTAATACATATATAAAAAAAACATTTTCAAAAGTCATGTCATGAAGATTCAAAATAACAAAAGGTTGATCCCAAAATTCTTGTTCACTGCTAAAACTCTATCACACTTGCCGCATAATTTTCCTTGTAGCGACATCTATGAAAATATTTCAGATTTCAATCAAAAGGCACACAAGTAAAAGGAAAACTCGAGAACATGACTAGCAAGGCCTTGCTCACTGCTAGTAATACAACACGTGTACAGATGGCGCTATTTTCGAAAATATGATAAGATGGATATTGTTTATACCGAGTTCACACCAGCGAATTCTTCTTTTCTAAATAAATAATAATTCTTCTTCGTATCGTACTTCATAATCGATACCTTGGAACTGATACCGAGTCGGTATTAGTCAATAGTAGTATCGTTACTCACTGATTTGTCTCTGGAGAACATTTAGGGCCAATTTCACCGGTTTCCGGTAGCCCTATTAAGAACTTATCTAACAGATTTTTGACAGCTTTTATATGGCGTCTGAAACTTTATCAGATAGCTACTGGTGAAACTGGCCTAAGGGCCAGTTTCACCAGTAGCTATCCTAAGGGATAGCATTATAGAGCTATTTGATCAAAACCAACCAACACCAATATTATAAATGCGAAAGTCAATTTGTTTATTTGTTTGTTATGGACTTCTTCACAGTCAAACGGCTGGACCGATTTAGCTGAACGTTTGTAGAGGGATAGCCAGTACTAAGGATTAGGATATAGGATAGTTTTTAACGCGGGTGAAGCCGCGGGGCACAGCTAGTTGGTAATAAAGCAAGATTTAATCGATAGAAAAATATCGAATATGTTTGTAGGTATATTATTTACTCGTATCGTTCTTCCGTTATTTTGAAGGATGGAAATGTGTAGGTATCGTGACGAAGTTTATTTTCTCTTCCAAAATAATATTAGGAGATAGCCGATGTAACTCAAATAGTATTCTTCTCCTATGTAGCATTATTATATTATGTAGCATGTAGCATGAACGAAGGCTGAAAATTTGAAAACGCATAGATTAGTCATCATGCTTAATATTATCAAATTACGTAATAGGTATTATTAAATATAAACACATTGAGTTCGGAGTGTAAGCTTTTTATTTTAAGCTTTCAAATGTATGGTGTTGTATTAGGTTATACAAATTAAGTGTAAGATTGTTATTCTAAGCGTATGTTTGCTATCCATTGTTCATATGTTTGCTATATATTATACTACCAAGATAATATTCTTCTTCTCGTGAGTTAAGCTATGTTATTTTGTAATTATAACGTTCAAGTGCATTAGTCATGTGTTCATTTAGGCTTGAAAGTCTTAGTTTTCATATTGTATGTTCGAAATGAACAAACTGTTGATACCTAAATATATATTGTACACAATTTTTGCAATAAATTTATTCTATTCTATTCTATCTATGTATGACCGTTCCTCCTTCTTAAACACTCTCTTGTTACAGAAGATTCAATTTCCAATTAAAGCTCTATGCCTGTTATTATCAAATAATCGCCTTATTTTGAAAGCCATATCCGACTTTACTTTATTGAATGATATTAAACTGTAAATAATATATTTTGTAGTATTTATTGTAAATATTTTGTACATTATATTATATTGAATCATGCTTTTCTGATCTTTTTTAATTCCGAATAATATTCGCTATTATTTCTTTTGTAAATAAGTTTCCCCGTTTTTAATAAATAAATTTATCTATCTATATATATAAAAGAAAGTCGTGTTAGTTACTACACTTATAACTCAAGAACGGCTGAACCAATTTTTATGATTTTTGTATTTTTGGAATTGTCTTTGTCAGGAATAGGATAATAAGTATTAAAAACAATGAATAATTAACCTAAAAATATTATATAAAAAAAATATTTTGCTAAAATGATCCTGGGATTTTTTTTTTTTTTTTTTTTTTTAGTTTTATTATGGCTCCACTCGATTAGTGTATTTAGCCAGTGTCAAGTATTTAAATTCTTCAAGTTTTTATTAATTTTAGTCATAGAGATGGGTCAAAGTCACATTTCAGGTCAGTTTTCAAGTAAAAGTCTAGTCTAAGCCATACCTTCAGTAAAGATGTGGTGTTTACTGAAGATTTTCAGTGGAATTTTGGTGAGAACGCAAATAGCATGTTTTACAACATTGTGCAGTTTCCCTACACTCGCACACAATCACCGACACTTAATGGTTAATAATCCACATTTATTACACATTAACACGCGGAAGAACACAAGTTTTAGGAAAAAATACAATGATATCACACATACTTTTCCACGTTCCCGCCAAAACTCCAATGTTCCTGGGTTTCAAAACCGCCAATCATTTGATGTTCAATTGTTTATTCCGTCGACACGGTAAACCTCAAATTAATAAGGGTCATCGCTCCACACGATAAGTGTATTTAGCCAGTTTCAAGTACAAACATTCTTTAAGTTTTTGTGATTGCAAGTCATGCACATTTAAAAAATGTTAATAAATGTTGTTAGCTTACAACAATGCTTATTTTTTTGCATTAGAATTGTTTTGACACGCGTAATATACGCCTAAATAGAGATATTTCAAAAATAAGAAGTTAGTCAAAATCAATCATCGTCCAAGTAATTATAATGTCGATTATCATTTTATTCCATGTATTTGCTATCCAAATCGTAATATTGTACTACTCTCCTATCGTTATATTCTACGCTTTAATAGGGTGGAAGTTATGATGATAATAGTTTAATATAATCTTGTTCTCGTATATAATTGTGTAACTTTATTATGTTAAGTGCTATTAATGAAAACTATGGCAGGAGTAATCACCTATTGCTTTATTCTTTCAAAGATGTTTTTGAGTGCTTGTTAGCTAACAAACCCTTTTCGAAATTATTTTATTATATTAGAACAGGGCTACCGTAACTTAGAAATAAAAAAATATAAAAAAATCAACCACAATTCTTTTATAAACCGAAACAAACAGTTAGATACGTATTAGTATTTAAAAAACAACTCAAAAATTGTTGTGTACATACAAATAGGTCTTTTTTTAGAATACAGAGCGAAAAACAATGAAATGTATCATAACTTACCATAGTGAATATGCCTTGCTAACTATATAAGGTATTAACAAGTATAATTATCAATTAAATCAGCCTTAAGATCACGTCATGATTCTTAATATTATGACGATATTTAAATTATTATTATTTAAGTATGCTCTATGACATCTCACATAGGCCTCTCCTAAGAGCTCCTATGAGCCTCCTTAGAGCTGAAGATTGAACTAAAACATGTCTACCACATCGGTTATTAGTTCACAACAGAAGATAAACCACTGAAGCTTGCTAATCCTTTGTGTTATCTTGAAAACTTTGGTTCTCTGATAGATGGTTCGGATGGAAATGACGGATACTTCATTTTGAATTCGATCCTGCTGAGAGACTCTGAGTATAGACCTCTTCATAGCTCGCTGAGCGAATTTTAATTGGTGAACCAGTCGCACCGTCAGTGTCCTCGTCTTGGCTTCGTAAGTAATAACTGGTACGTACGACGCACATTACTTTCGTCTGCAGACTTCGGGGTATGGATGATGAAAAGACCCAATGAAGAACCCGAAGTTTTCAAATGCTGCCCATTCTAGCTGTATCCTTCTACAAGCTTCCTCCACGAAGTTGTCACTACCCAATTGGAAGATTTGCCCAAGGAAGGTAGACGTAATTCATGAAAAATTTCGAGATAAATTTCGAGACAGTCGGGTAAAAAATAACATAAAAATGGGAAATACGATAACAAAAGAAGAGGAGAAAGACGTTCTCGTTATACAGAACGCCACAGGTACGGCAAAAATTTACGAACTAAAGGAGCATTTTAGCCATACTGACTGGCTACTGACGGCTATTGGATTATTGCTGTTAATCGGCATGGTGACACAAGATGTACAAACGTTGCCATACAGAGCTTGTACAAAGACACCTAAATGAGGCAGCGCTTCAGAGATACGCCAGCATCCTTCGTCGGCGTCAAGTTAACAACGTCGAAAACGTATAAATTCAAGTGCGGTGCGTATAAAGTGCGGCTTTATAAGAAATAGTGCGTGTGCGTCTTATAATTCTTATCATTCTTCTCCCATTTCGGTCCCCATTTCGGATTTTCTTCGGATTACGCAGGTATCAAGAGAATGTCAAATAATATAAAAAAGTTTTACTTTTGGCCTAATCTAGAAAAAGATGTCATGAATTATGTTTCTGAATGCGATTTATGCCAAAAACAAAAGTATTTTATACCTATTAAACAAAATATGGTAGTAACATCAACTGCTAATTCAGCGCTAGATAAGGTATATTTAGATATACTAGGACCACTTCCAAAAGACGCAAATGGTTATATTTATATTCTCACGTTACATTAACTAAGTTTACACGAACTATCTAAGTTTACAGAGGCACAGCAAAGATGCGGTAAGTGTTGCTCGTGCTTTTTTCGACGATAACTTCGTTTTAAGGTATAGTACATACCTCGTGAAATCGGAACCGATAGGGGCTCCGAATTCATCTGTTCCACGATGACGGAAGTATGTCAAATCTTACAAGTTAAACATCTTACTTCGACAGCGTACCATCTTGAGAGCATAGGAGCTTTGGAGAACACACACAAAACTATGGGTGCGTATTTAAGAATTAATTGTGAGAATAAACCGGGATTTTGGAGCAGTTGGTTACCGTATTGGTGTTTTGCATATATGCAAAACACCAATACGGTAACCAACTGCTTTGTTATAACAAAACAGTACACACTGAAACAAAATATACACCACACGAGTTGGTGTTCGGTAAACGGTGTTTACTGCCGTGTCATTTTACCAATGGCGTTATTGACCCTTTGTATGCTCATGATAACTATGCCTTAAGTTTAAAATATCGTCTTCAAGTAGCTCAAAAAAATACTCACTATCGTGAGTATTTTTTTGAGCTTTATTTTTTTTGTATTAGATTATCATCTAATTCAGAGTAAAATAAAAAGAAAAAATAAATATGGTATGTTAGCTAAACCTGTGTATTATAATAGAGGTGACTATTTGCTTGTAAAAAATCCATCTGGCAATAAAATTGATCCATTGTATTTAGGGCCATATAAAGTAATAGAAGATATGGACTGTAATGTAAAATAAAAAAAAAATAATAAAGTAGACATTTTGCATAAGAATCGTACTAAGCCTTATAATATGCCTTTTACATAAGTTTTATAACTATTTTAACAAAATGTATAATCCTAACTATTACATAAGTTTTATAACTAGTTTAAGAATATGTATAATCCTAGTTTCTAAATACAATATTATATATTTTAGTGGAAATGTGTAATCTTACTTTTTAGTAATCATACTCTCTACGTGTAAAAAAATAAGTAAAATTGTGTAATTTTCTTTTTTTTATCTTTTTGAAGGAAGATGAGGTGTATAAATATATATAGCTTACTACTTTATTACTATATGTAATCACATCTATATTATATAAACAGTGTTACTCCAGCATTCATTGATTTCACTAGTATACCACCCGAACCGCTCCTATTGCGAGGAGAGTTTTGGAGGGAACGTGAAAAGTGTGTGTGCGAGTTTTGGCGGGAACGTGGAAAAGTGTGCGTGATCTCATTGTATTTTTTTCTAAAACTTGTGTTTTTTCGCGAGTTAATGTGTAATAAATGTGGATTATTAACCATTAAACTGTGCCGGTGAATGTATGCTAGTGTGGGGAAACAGTACAATGTTGAAAAACATGCTATTTGCGTGCTCACCAAAATTCCACTGAAAATCTTCAGCAAACTCCACATCTTTACTGAAGGTATGACTTAGACTAGACTTTTACTTGAAAACTGACCTGAAATGTGACTTTGACCCATCATTAAGACTTTAATTCATAATAAACTTGAAGAATTTCAATACTTAATACTGGCTAAACACACTAATCGTGTGGAGCCATAATAAAACAAAACAAACAAGTGTGTGTGCTCTCGTAGTATTTTTTCTTAAAACTTGTGTTCTTCCGCGAGTTAATGAAGTGTTATAAAATATGGATTATTAAAAAATTAAGTGTGTGTGAGTGTAGGAAGACAGCACAAATGTGAAAAACATTCAATTTTACATTGACACCAAAATTCCACTGAAAGCCTTCAGTAAGTCAACATCTTCTTATTCCGTCTGAGCTTTACTGTGGGTACATTGCTTGAACTGGGCTATGACTTAAAGACTTGAATTTGACATGACTCGACTTTACGACTAACTGAATAATGTGGTTTTCAGTATGCCTGAATGGAATAAAAAAGCGATATTGATTCTACATCTTCGAAGAGAACTGTATAGTTGTTGGAAGGTTTTCTTGCAAATGACCGCTGCCTGTAGGTATAGTGCTAATACTTGATTCAGTAGGATTCGTAGTTTCTGGCGGTATCTCTTTTAATGTTCTTGTTCTGAAACATGAGGAATAAAGTCGAATTTATCAGTCGTCAGCTAATCTTGTTTAACATCGAATTTCTTTATTTATTTTTCACTTAATTTAATCTGTTGAAATCTGAGCTATAAATGTATTTAAAAGGATTTCTTTTATGGCGGTTAGACATCCGGTTAGATAAAAAAAAAATCAAATTGGTCGTAGATATTTGTGGTTTTTGCAGACGATAAAAATGTTTTATGTCTCTCGCGGATCTGCGTTTCAGCAGAAAGGTTAGGAGGGAACGTGGGGTGCAATTTTTCATACAAATGTATTCCCCCGTTTCCTTTCTGGAAAATGCCTCTAGAACAAAAATCGTTTCCACAAAAAATCGAGGTCTGCTGAAGCTACGCCAAAAAAAAATTAGCCTTTTAATCTCCTCTTTAAGATTTTTCAATGTTCATATTTCTATTTGCAATTATTTGGTCAAAAAAAGAAAATGATATGGGCGTAGCTACAGCAGACCTTGATTAATTGTGGAAACATTTTTTTCTCTAGAAGCAATTTTCAGGGAGGAAACGTGGGAATACATTTGTATGGAAAAGTGCACTCCGCGTTCCCTCTTACATAGCATTAGCAGCGTTGAAAGGATAAATTAAGCATAGACAAATATAAATAAACATTTACATACTTGGACCTCAAGCACAAGGTAAAGAGTTTATTTGCTGGTGCTTCAGCGAACAGCCAGAGAAGCAGTGCGGCGATACAGCCCCAAAATATAACACCCGCTGAAGCGTTGAGCTGAAAATCAATGATAAATTCCGTTAACTACCTACCTACTATATTTTAAAATGATGATGTACTCAAGGTACGGTCACACCGCAGCGTTCTGCGTGCGCGATGTAGGCGGTAATCAGGTAGCGCAGTAGTATTTGTACCGATTGATTCATACCAAACGCGTTCAGAAAACCTGAAAAATTGAAAAGTACTGAGATTGCACCCGCAGATCGCAGGACGCCGCGGTGTGGCCGTATCTTTAATTCATGTCAATGTTAGTTAACTCTTTCAAGTAAATTTATGTACAAGTTAAGGTTACACAATGAAGGAAAGTCAATTTGTAAAGTCTTCTAAAATTTCCCTTGACTATAGATTTTGACTTTTGACTCGTACCAGTCGCATTTATCAGTTTGAGCCAAAGTAGAGAGGAGATATGTGTGTCAACAAAAATGGGATTTCGTCATGTTGCGGTATTTCACAGAGAGACTTAATTGATCATTATTAAATGACTTTTAAGGTTGGTTAATATCATCTTTGCTCAGCTCAACTTCAGTGAAATCTGGCCCTCACAGGTAACTTTATATGTTTTCGTCAGTGTGTACTTACAATTTCAAAGTAGTCATTATGCTGAGGGTTTCTGGTGACGAACACGTTCCTGGTTATGATGATGGTGTGCGTGAGGTATAGTCCGTAGGAGAGTCGACTCAGTGGCACCCACGGGTACCAGCTCAGGAAACTCTTCACTAAAGCTGAAGTACGTATAATAATATGGTGTGTATATATGTATCTATACTTCTATACTAATATTATAAAGAGAGAACATTTGTATTTTTGTATTTTTATATTTTTGTATGTTTGTAATGATTTGGCTCAAAAACTACTGAACCGATTTAAAAAATTCTTTCACTAATACATAGAATGGACTTTCAGAATGAAAATAGGCTATATATTATCCCGTATAAATCAAAGGTACATTCGTGGAGACCTAATTTGCAACCTAAGTCGGCAAAAAAACGGTCGAAAAAACACGTTACTTACGAACGCTGCTTAATTGAAAATAGATAGAAGAATATTTTCTATGCAAGAGTTGTACAACTTAATAAGACCTACAAAAAAGTCCGCGACAGCATATGTCTATCTCTTAAGGTTGACTCACAGTAACAATTTTAATCTTAAATTTTTTGTTAAAAAATATGACATAACTTCCAAGGCTATTTTCAAGTATATAGTATTAATCCTTATCCAAATAATTAGGTTAATTAGGCCACATATTATAGATTAAAATTGTCCTTTACAGTATATAATTCAAATGAAAAATCTAGAAGATATCACGAATTTCAGAAACACGCATCGCAAAATTAATAAAATATTTGCAGTGAAACCACAGATTAGGTCATAGTTACTACGAAAATATTATTATAAGCTTAGCTATGCTGTAGATCCTCACCGAACACAATCAATTTGAAGTCAATATAGTATAATAATATGATCTATTGTATAAAATAATATTCATCTATATATATAATCATATAGTAATTTAAGCCACCCCGACTGATCTATATATAATCTTTTCATTAAAATCATTCCAATGACTCTAAACACGACATTTAAAATCTGAGCTGTAAGTTGGTGAGGATTTGAGTATTCTGTAGAGTCCAGGAGATGTTCCAGCATCAGGTCAATGCTTCCTGTTCTTGTTGTGTTCTTACAATGTTCTTACAATATCGTTGAAGAAGAAGATTTTCGAATTGATCAGATCTATGAAAGTTGATTTCATAGCGAAATTAACTAGAAAAAAGCTCATAGTTTTATAACGATTGAACGAATTTTCATTTTCAAAGCTAAGAAAACTCTCGATGAAGACATCTATCAAACAAAAAAAAACTATCAATAATAAAAACAAAATCGGTTCATCCGGTTAGGTGCTAAGATGCTACAGACAGACACAAAGATACACACGTTAAACGTATATTACCCCTACATTTTGCGTCGGGGAACGGTGTAAGGTTACGGCGACAGATGTCCTCCTTGATGGTAAGCTACTTTTTGGTAGATTTAATGATCCCACAACCACTGTACGAAAACTCATGATTCATGAATGCACATAAAACTTTCATTGGTAGGTATATAGCTAGGATTAGAACCAACGACCGTCGGGTCAGAATCAGGGTAACTATCCTTTACGCCAAAGGGCCGTCCAATATCACTACGTAAGTATTATAAAACAAAGTTCATCACTGCGTCTGTCTGTCTGTCTGTTCGCAATAATCTCAATAGCTACTGAACGGATTATCATGTGGTTTTCACCAATAGCCAGAGTGTTTATGAGGAAGGTTTAGGTCCATAATTCGTTAAGGTTTTGTGTAAATTGGATGAAATATGACGATGATTGTTAAATATGTTCATATTTTATATTCGATGCAACAAACTGATGCAAATTTTGTAGGCATATATGTTCTACCCGTGCGAAGCCGGGGCGGGCTGCTAGTATATATATATGGTAGGCCGCAAAGAAAGCGGGTAGGTAACAAGAGTCGGTAACAAGAGCCTCAATAATTTTCTTACAAACTGCGGCTAGTTTTATGAAATAAAGACTTTATTAATGCCATTACTAAATGTTACACTATCGATATTCGTTGGGTAAAAGGAACACGAGTACTAAAGGGCCGTAGGCTGCGATTTAGAAAACCTAACATAGGACGCACTCAAACTATGTGGAGCGATGATAGTCGCCGATAGCATGGCCAGAGCTGGATGTGAGTGGCCGAGCAATGTAGTGGCGTAAAGTCCAGCAATGGAGTACTATAGGTGGATAGTGACGTTCAACATACAATATTCATAACGTCTGATGCAGTCACAAAAATATTCCTATTATTCATATTTCTGTGAATGCAGTGGAGAGGGAATTACTCTTTGGAGTCTACCAATGATGTCATATAAAAGTGCATTGCAATAGGACGTTCTTTAGACCCAGTTCCTATTCTATGTCTTGCGTGCTGTCATCCAAGACTACATCGCCACGTACGCAACAGGTCATCTAACAATAACCTTGAATAACCAAGAAATAAGAAAAAAATATGATAAATGAGAGATTTCACTTACGCACAGATCCCAGTGAGCAGCAAAGCACTAGTAGACCGACACCACATGCCCAGGCTGGCCTGTTTAAAGCGGCATACACAGCGCCTTCTATCGGAAGGTAGCTGCGGAACAGAAACGCGCTGCCCGACACCATCACCACCAGCATCAGGACTAGAGCTGATACCGTGCCGAGCGTAGCCCATTTCTGAGAAAAAGAAGAGTAGAGTGTTAGGATCGATGGAGCACACTTATATAGATTAAAGATAATGTCTACACTGATGACTTTCTTACGTCATCTTAGGTTCGTAGTATGAAGATTTCTTGTATGGACAATTGAACAAGTTCTTCTACAATTGTCAATACAAGAAATCTTTTAAAAACGGAGAGAGAGGATCTTTCAGAAACGTTATGGGATGAATAGCTTATCAACCAACTAAAGCCAACTCACCATTATCTCGCCTGATGATAAGTGACGATCAGGTAGCAGGTAATACCCGTGCTTTTCTGTATGTGAAAGATGGCAGTGAGACAAGGACAACTGAATTTTAATGACTACCATAAATATTTCATTACTGAACGAATCGTGAGTAGTAATGTTTCAAATATACACGACACAAGGTCGTCTGTCGGTAACACGTCCGATCGATTTCGAGGCAATCTTTATCAGTCTTCATATCTTCATGGGTCAGTACGCGTGTTCACGGCGAGCGCCACACTTTTACTGTACACTGGCTCGCCATCAGGTGATGACACCATCTTAGACCGCATCGTCTCTTAACATCGTGTGAAATATAGGCCAAGTGCTTGTCGGTAGAGAATAAAAAACTATAAGTAGGTAAATAGAATATTTGTTTTTACATTAGGTACTCTTAAGGTACTCTTTTTTTTCTTGTTTAGTTAGTATTTTAATGTGTGATGTAAAATAAATGGTTTTGCTTTCTTTCTTTCTTCTTCTTTCTTTCTTTCTTCTTCTTTCTTTCTTCCTTAAGCGTTAGTACCTTTGTTATCCTGTGAAAGTTTCCTTTAGAGCTATAAGCGAGGAAGACAGACCCACTGATGAAGCCGACCAGGTACGCAGCATACCGCGTGTGGCTTTTTATGTAGATCATGTGGAAGTCTTTTATACTGAAAGGATCTGTTATGAACCTGGAACCGAAAGAATAAATGGATTAGCTGACAGAATCGTTCTTCCTACTTCATATCCCATTCATTCCTTTCCCTACTATAATAATCCGCAAGTTTGTGAGTATAGATGGATGAATAGATTTATGGTTATTGATAGTATGGATAGATTTATGGATGGATGTTTGTTGTTCTTTAATGGAATTTTGCACACTTTATTTTTAACGCTGGTGAACCTGCATGTCACAGCTAGTAATATTATAATAGTGAAATTTCGTATATTTATCATTTATTCTAATAACAATATAATATAATATATAATATATATAACGCTTTTCGTGTTCACTATCCTCGACCACATCATCGCTCATCATACCACCAGTTGCAATAGTGGTCGTGGTCATAAACACTATATAGCCAAACTATAACGCCAAAGCTATCTGCCTCTAGCCTATCAGAATAAAATAAACATATCTTTTAGGATAACAATAGCGTGCGATACAAATTTTAATACAGACAAATATTACTATTGTTACAAATCTTTGTATTCCTGAAATAGAGTTATTTTTATTACCGCCTGTCGGAATATTTCCAGGTCTTACAAAATATGAAACGCCATAGAACAATAGCTAATTGAAGCAGGCTGGTTGTGCTCTACTCCGTAGATGAATTTTAATGAAACAATAAAGGTTATTAATAATTACCATAATAGTCGATGATAACATTGTAACAGAAAACTAATAGAACGATGGCGTGTCATGGGAACTACGCGCATCTTGTTTACAATAAATAAATCAGAATCTTGTTAGAATTACGTACCGAGTGAATGGAACATACTTTATCGAGGAATTGGTTGTGCACCTCTTTATTTGTGCACCCGTTACACAATTTCTCTTAAGCGTCTACATTGAAGGAGATGCGGAAAATATTTAAGGGTTCTAAAAAATCGAGTTAATAATCTTGCAAATTCAAATATACGAGGAAAAGAATAATAAAAAATTAAAAACGCAAATACACAGATCGTGTGGTGACCACGAAGAACAATAAAGCGCGCAAATAGATGATCTAGTCGTAATCACCACAGTCTAAAATATGTGCATCACATCACATTTACCACACGTATTATCTTCTTAGGCTGAGTTGCACCATCTTACTTTAACTTTAACAAACGTCAAAAATCTGTCAAAATCCATATAAAACACATGTTAAAAGTTATAGTTACGTACGGTTAAGGTAAGATGATGCAACTCAGCTCAGCTCGCCCTTAGTAGTCTGTGCATGTGTATTTAACGTTATTTTATTTTTATAGAAAATTTGTTCAGACGGTTTGTTACAACTGAAAGCTAACTTATGTTATGTAAAATATTAAATAATAATGAAAATTAAATAAAATATTAATGGAATTCTCTACGTGAGTCTGTGTTTCCGATTAGATACAACTTAAAGGTCTTCAAGTCGCAAGTGAATAGGTATCTTTTGGGTAAGCGCTCTACATCATCGACCGCATCGTCACTTAACATCAGGTGAGATAGTGGTCAAGCGACCCATTTTCATTTATTAAAAAATATATATTACCTACTGCTGCTTACCCATAAAATCATGTGAAAGCTCACAGAACAGAATGCTTATAGGTACAAATAACATCGAGTGAAAACTGCAATAGTTGCGATGTTTTTGTCGGAAACTGTAGGTATTAATTGACTTATTATGTTTAAATATGGTTTATGGTATCAGTCTCTTTAACAATACTATGACTCTTGAATTGCTATTTAAAAGATACTTTTATCTTATTCCCTTTTCTCATACAGGAAACAATACATGAAAACAAAAGTGTATCACTCGGCCGCAACATCTTTTTCTCTCAGTCAACGTACCTTGAATCGCTCGCTACGCTAAGGATTCTACTCAAGATTTCTTGGCTACGTCCGGGATTATACTCTAAATTCCTCCGTTCTACTGTGGATTCAAAATAACCTCAGAGTTACAATTACTAATTACTTACTAGTACAGTAAAGTAAGTAATTGTAACTCTGTGAAAATAACGGTCTCAATTGCGCCCAGTTGCGCGCCCGTGGTACAATCTACTATTCAAACGCAGGATGTAAGGAAGTAAGAATCATCATCGACCGCATCGTCACTTAAAATCAGGTGAGATAGTGGTCAAGCGATACCCATTTTCGCATTAAAAAAAAACCTCACAACTTTTGCAATGTTATATGGTGTCATTAATAATTAATTAATGTTTATACACTAAAGGCGCTTTAATTATTCTAGGTGTCAGTTTTGTAATACATACAATAAAACTGACATAAACAATAGATTAGATCAAGTATACGTAAACGACGCACTAATAAAAAATAACAATGAATAGGAAGTCATGCGATCTCAATAACTTGTGCGTGGAAAATTCTAAGACTTTTCCACGAGGTGTACAAAACTCACGGTAAAAAATGTGTAAACATAACCTTGACATTAATATCGAGGTTAACATCAATGTAGTGACTGTCTCCTACGCTGTACTATCCTAATATTACCTATTATATACTAATATTATAAATGCGATACTCTATGAGATAGGATGGATACTTGTTTTTACTCATCCACGCAAAAGTACTATACGGGTTTAGATCATTTTTTTTATACATGATAAGCAAGCGTTGGACCACATTCTCACCTGTAAGTGACGATGCGATCGACTATAAATTTACCATACATATACCTGGTTTTACACATAGGCTATTCTTAACAATTACGTAGTTTACGTCGTTAAAGTTCGTAAAGTTTTCTAGTGGTCGTGTTCACCATCTTCGACCACATCTTCACTTTATAGCCTATTTCGTGTAAATTGATTGAAATATGACGACACTTCGAGATGTTAATTCATACTCGACGCAACAAGCTGATGCAAAACATGTAGGCACATATGCTCTAATCGTGCAAAACCGGGTCGTTAGTAAAAAAGAAATGAACAGTCAGATTTTAAAAAAAGTAAGTAATGTTTTTACGTACCTTTACTTCTAAATTGGCCGTCGATCCAAGTGTAGCAGGTATATGTACGTTTATAATCATAACACTACACTAACCACACATTTTCGTAATTCAGAAACGGCTCTATCTCCAAATGCAATCATACGCTATACATAATAGAAATACAAATTCATACTCACTCGTAAGTAAAAAGCTGGACTGGTGATAGTCGGTAAATGTAGTTGATGATACCAGGCACTATTACAGAAGCCACTGTTATAATGACTCCACAGATGAGACCCAGTTGTTGAGACTTCTTGTACAGGTAGTAGAGTAGGATTGTCACCACGAAGAAGTGGAAGTCACATGGAATGTACCAGGAGGCTATGATGCACTGGAAATAGAATCATAGGAAGTTTTATCTATACTTAATTATAATAATATCGTTTAAAAACTAAAAAAGAACCGACTTCAATGCCATGCTATTCATTTTCAGTACCAATCTTGAGGTGTTTATCTCAGTATCTCTGGAGATACTTATCAGACCTCGATAAAATTACCATGGTACCACACTTGGGATATCTCCTTTCGAACAAAAAAAGAATAATCAAAATCGGTTCATAAACGACGAAGTTATCCGCGAACAAACATAATATATACATATATATATACGGTCGAATTGAGAAACCTCCTCCTTTTTTTGAAGTCGGTTAAAAATATATTATTTAAAGTTTGTTTTTTAATAACTTGGCTGATGCTATGAAGTAATATGGTTTTTGGTTAAATTACGCGTGCCTAGAAGAAGAGTTGAGACCAAATGGTACAACTATCTCACCCGATTTCCAATAGCTGTCTTTGCATTAGGTTTTCTATCCTTCTCTTCAACTGAAGGTGATAATAATCGCTATGATTGTAATAGTAACGCCAATTCTGGTCTTGGATCAACGTATAAATTAACTAATCGCTTTTCAAACTCAATCAAGCCCAATTTGAAGAACAAAAATATTCAAATCATGACCTTCTAGTCAAAATTCATTACTTGACAAACTTGGCAGTTTGCGTACCAGAAACCGGGCGTTTTGGCTACATGTTATATTTTTTAATATCCTATAGTCTAACGTGTGATCACTATCTAGCCTAGTGGTAAGCGACGATGTAGTAGAATATGATGAACACGCTACGCTATATTCACTTAATAAATAATTACAATTTATCTCAATGGTACTTTTTTTCATAAATACTCACAATATTGTTCGTATCGACATAGTTGCTGACCATCAAGAAGTTGAGCCACCAGTTCTTACGACAGGCGCTGGTCTCCCGTGCTGGGGTGCGGTTCCAGAGTGGACCTGATCCGGTATAGGGGAACACTGCGCTCGTGTAAAATATTACTAGAGCTAGAGCTACTATTAATCTGAAATGCACGAAAGTGGATAAAGCGTAAGAGATACACAAATCAGTTTGTATTTGGAAATGCAATATATGATATAAATTTTTTACAGCTTACTAGCTATTTGGGGTACACATTACTTGTAGTCTTGTTATCCTCTCCAACTAAGCTAAATTTGCTTGTGTCTGTGGGTTCACGTTAATGCACTCTTGGGTTGGGTTCGAACTCACAACCTCTCGATCACCAGACCGACACCTTAGCTATTGGGCTTTTGCCACTTAGTAATATTAAAAATATTATATTATACCACCAGATCCGGCAGACATTCTCCTGCCCGATTGCAGCTATCGGGTCAATATAATACAATACTAAATAACACTTTATAGTACACCAATAATATAAAAAAAATTGTTAAACTTTTATTGTTAGTAAGTATTAATACTTACTTTAGTAGGTACAATGGGAGGTCTTATTGCTAAAATCGATCTCTTCCAGTCAACTTTTGGATAAGGATAGATAGTGAATGTAGCAAGGTCGGCGTTGTATAGGTACTGGGTCATGAATCACTAAGATACTTGTCCATACTAGCAATGATTAAAGCCATAGTGCAAATAATAATTTAATAAAAATTTACTTTACCTCACGTATCGTTTCAAAATCATAAGGAGTGGATTTGGTAAGTTTTTGAATTTTGCTATACTTGTGATTGTGAGAAATCCGGATAGTAGAAAGAAAGTGTCAACAAAAAGGTCGTCGTGTAGAATAAGCAGACCCAAAAATGTCTTCGTTTCCTAAAACATGACAAAGCATTTTGGATAATTAAGAACGTTTAAAATAATAAAAAAACTACTTTTCATGCCTCCCGAGTAATTTTTTCTAAAGATACGGCCAAACCGCGGCGTCCTGCGTCCGCGTGAGCGTTCGCGCGCGCGCGATTTTCAATCGTTTGGTGTGAACCAGTCGGTACAAATTCTACTGCACTATTTGATCACCGCTAATCGCGCACGCAAGACGCCGCGGTGTTGCCGTACCTTTACAAATTTGAGGTGTTTATGATCATATCTCTAGAGCACATATCGTATGTGATTTAATGATACTTATGAGATCTTGATAAAATTCAAAGTAATTCAAAGCATTTTTCAATTTAGAGGCAGATCACACATGTTTAATAATATTAAAAAGCTATCAATATTTATTCTTAATATAAAAAGCATAATTTATCGCTTTGAATTAAAAATAAGAACAATAGTAATAAGCCACTTAGTTCTCACACAATCGTCGACGACAAACTGCTAAAAAGAATGAGTTCCCCTGATAGTAGGGTTGCCAACCGTAAGTACGGTACACTTACACAAGAATAATTAATATTGGTTAATTTTCTGTAACATGCTCAATGCATTTACCTCTATATCTCTAGAGATACTCATCATATCTCAATTATTAGTACTATAATGGGGCCACCGCGGAGATATTATACCCTACTCATAAAAACCTCAACCTCAACTCAAAAAAATCATTAAAATCGGTTCACAATAGCCGGAGAAATAGAGACACTAAACAAAAATATATATACACACAAAATGATAACCTCCTGTTTTTTTAGATTTTGGTTAAAAATACTCAGGTAAGAAATATTTTAAACCAAATCTCAAACCAAATTTTTTTTTTCTTCAAAAATGATATTCCAATTAATGGCATATCATTAATATTACAATCTAGTCTTAAGACTAATAAGTAATTTACATTTGACCTAAACTGCTAATTATTGTTAAGCTAAGAATGTGTCCATTGGCACTTTTCTTATTGTCTCTATTAAGGCGAAGACACTATTGTATTGTGTTCTTTGAAAGCAGTGTTCACTATGTCCATGTTGTCGAGAAGCTGGATAGCCTCGACGTTCACATGGTGATGAAGTATACGCTCGTGAGCTTCGGCATATTTTGAAATTACACTAATAACGTCATCCACTTTAAGGTCCCGATGGAGGTCGTTGTTTCTGATATACCAATGTGCATTTACGATGCTTCTTAGTATTTTGTTTTGGAATCGCTGGATGATTTGGATATTGCTTTGACTGGTACAGCCCCATAGCTGAATTCCATAAGCCCATACTGGTACAAGGACTTGTTGGTATAAGAGTAATTTGTTGTGCACCGACAGCGTGGAGTGTCTTCCTAGCAGCCACTGCATCTTTTTGTAGCGAAGCTCCAACTCTTCGCGTTTCTTTTTTACGTGTGCTTTCCAGCGAAGCTTTGCGTCTAAAGTCATGCCTAAGTACTTGGCTCTATTTTCGTATGGTACTGCCTGTCCATTTATGAACACCGGGTGGTAGTGTTGTTTTTTATTAGTAAAATCAATGTGGATAGATTTCGTTTCATTGAGTTTTATCCTCCATTTTTTCGTCCAGTCAAAGATAGTATTGACAGCCGTTTGAACTTGCTTTACTGCTTCCTCGTGATTGGCTCCTATAGCCATAATAGCTGTATCATCCGCAAAGGTGGCAATGATGTTATTCTCTAATTTTGGTATATCACAAGTGTATAATAAGTACAGGACCGGACCCGTTACGCTTCCTTGTGGTACCCCAGCTTTAATTTGCTTCAACTGCGAGTATGCATCTTCTTGTCGTACTCTAAAAGTTCTATCTGATAAGTAGGATTCCAAGATGTTAGCAAACTGTTTGGGAAGCATTTGTCTTAGCTTATATATTAGGCCTTCGTGCCAAACTTTATCGAATGCCTGCGCTACATCAAGAAAGACTGTAGAACACACTTTCTATTCTACTAAAGCACTCTCTATGACTTTAGTGATTCTATGTACTTGGTCTATAGTAGAATGTTTTTCCCTAAAACCAAACTTATAGTCAGGAATCAGATTTTGTGCTTCTACAAGGGGCATCAAGCGTCTCAGAAGCAATTTTTCAAATAACTTCGCCATTATCGGAAGTAGTGAAATGGGTCTATACGATGTTGCTTCATGAGATGGTTTTCCAGGCTTAGATATCATTATGACTTCGGCAACCTTCCACACTTCAGGTACATACTGAAGTCTAAATGCAGCATTGATTAACGTTGTAAGTTTGATTATAGCTTTGCGTGGGATATTTTGCAGAATTTCTCCCGTAATAAGGTCATATCCAGGAGATTTCTTTCGGTTTAGTTGTTTTATTTCTCTGACTACTTCTTTAGGTGTCACGAGTTTAATATCTTGCTCACGCAGAGTTATATTTTCTAATATGATATCAGAGTTTCCTTCGTGCGGTTGAAATATCTGTTCTAGGTGCTGGGAAAATATTTTCGCTTTTTGTTCATTATTTATAGCCCATCTCCCATCAGCTTGTTTAATGGGTGGAATTTGCATTATTGGTTTTTTGAGATGTTTAGTTGCTTTCCATAGTGTATAGTCTGTGGTTTTGTCGCATGTTAGCTGGTTCAAATTTGCATTTGTTATACCATCATTAAAACGTTGAATTTCTCTGCTAAGGGATTTTGTCAAATTGTTCAGTAAACGCTTGTCATGTGGAGATCTTGTGGTTTGCCACTTCTTTCTCTGTCTCCTTTTTTCGATAATAAGATTTGTAATTACCGGTGGATAATAGTGATCTCTTATTTTTCGTTTAAAGTCAGGAGTATTATTCCAAGCACAGTGTTGAATATCCCCAATTAACTTTATAACTTCCATGTCAACCTGTTCTTGGCTTTTAAGTTGAACTTTTAAATCTATGGTACATTCTAAATCATATTTGAAACTTTCCCAATCAGTGTTCTTATTTACTAAGTTGGGATTATTTTCTCTGTTTAACACAGTTTCACTTAATGTCATCATGATTGGAGAATGATCGGAGCTCATGTCATATCCTTCATCTATGCGTATAAAGCTAGTTGATATGTTTTTATATATGAAGAAGTCTATGAGGTCTGGTATCTTATGGGGATCAGTAGGCCAATAGGTAGGCTTTCCTGTTGACATCACTTGACACCCAGTTTCTTTAATAGCTGTGAGAAGCTCTCTACCTTTTGTATTTATGAGCCTTGATCCCCAGTAGGTGTTTTTAGCATTAAAGTCGCCCCCTAACAGGAAACTATTACCAAGTTTATCTAAGAGTTTCTTGTAGTCATCTGATTTCAGGGCATACTTTGGTGGATAGTATAACGCTGAGATGGTAACATTATTATAGCCTTTAGTTCTTATAGACACCGCTACGGCTTGTATGTGCTGTTCTTCAAGCTTGAATTCTTCGTAGTGGTAAATGTTCTCCTTTATTAGAATAGCACTTCCGCCTCGAGCTTTATTCTCAGGATGAAGGGCGTGGTAGACTTTGTATCCTTTAATCTGGATGTATGATTCTTTAGTGAAGTGTGTCTCAGAAATAAGACACACGTCAATATTGCCTTTGTGTAGGACAACTTGTAGCTCATGTTGGTGCTTGAGAAGCCCATTTGCATTCCATTCCATTATTTTCAGGTCAATCATTCATCAAACCAAATGATACAATTATTTGAATCGCCTATCGACTTACACCTCCACGTTAAAACATTTTTTGATAATTATATTATAAAAGAATTGGTATGGTATAATTTAAGATCGTTTAAAAAACTAAAAGAACTTACTTCAAACGTCGCTCTATTCAAAGTAGCCAGTATATGTAGTAACTATGATATAATCTGTGCCAGTAGTTAGCAGGTATGTAAATGTATCATAATACAAATGTTGATATACTAAAAACGGATCAACCGATTTCGTTAAAATTTAAACGGGACCATCTGGAAACCCTTTGACCCTGGACCCTTTGAAAAAAAAAAGAATTTTTCAAATCAGTTCAGGCAATTTCGAGTAAACGGTGAACATACACAAAAAATAATAATAATAATAAAAAAAAGGTTCCGACGAATTGAGAACCTCCTCCTTTTTTGTGAAGTCGGGTAAAAAAAATGGGAAAAGATTAACTAAAACGCGCTTATGACGTCTGCCTGCAAAATTCTGGTTTGCCAGAATTTCACCTCACAGCACCTTGAGACATCTAGTTATTGGTTATCCTTTACAAATACATTATTTGTAAGCTATCATACAAGTTAAGAAAAGTCTCTGAAATAAATAAAGATTAAAAAAAATACATATATCCTTTAACTTTGTCTACTGGCTACTTTGTCATCAAAACCTAGGTAAATTCTATTTCACGGTTGAATAATTGAGTAGGTGATGGTGCTTTGCTGCCTCAAATGCACTAGCAGGAAGTGTTACAAATAAGAACACACATAACATGCCTACCATCTACCTATTACCTTTTTAACCGACTTCACAAAAAGGAGTTTCTCAAATCGTCGGAATCTTTTTTTTTATGTATGTTCGCCGATTACTCGAAGGTGCCTGAACTGATAAAAATAAATCTTTTTTTGTTTCAAAGGGTAGGTACTTCTCCCAGGTGGTCCCATTTAAATTTTAACGAAACGTTTTTAATATATCAACATTTGTATTACGATGCATTTATATACCTTGACGACATGCTATTCAGTCACTTCGTCTACTGGCTACTTTGACCAGCACGTTTGAAGTCGGTTCTTTTAGTTTTTTAAACGATCATAAAGTATGTAGTCAAAGACAATCGAGCAAATTCGAGCCTACTGAGAGTGTATTTTATTTATTTGTATACACTAAAGGCAAGCCTTTGACTCCTACATCACCACCCAATCACGGTCAAGTGCTTGTCTGATCGCAATTAAAATATATATATATACCTGATCAGATGTATATCCATCACTGATTGGACCAGAATTATAGATTCCTATATGATGATCCAGAACAATGAGGCATATAGTTAGAAAACGTATCCCGTAGAACACTTCGACGCCTTCCTTTTTTACTTTCAAGAGGTCTCCAGCATTTTCTTTCAGACAAAATGCCCGGATGAAGTCAGTTTCTGTAAAATTTAGATGTGGCTAAATAAAATGCTTCATCACTAAAAAATTGCTCCGTGTAGCATTTTTGGAAAATTATTGACGACCCCGTTGATGTTTTTTCGTAAGACTTTACATTACACTACAAATACATCTCATCTCGAAATGTTAAGTGGGTTTTAATGACAAAATAAAGTAATGATAAGCTACTTATGTATGAACTTACTACGCTTGTCGGGATCCAATTCCTTTTTCTGATTATTCAAATAGGTGCATATCAAAGAGATGGCAACTAGAACTGCTACAACAACACTGAAACATGACAAAATGTCTATGATGACGAATCCTCCAAACTCAAGGAGGACCACAGCAGCTAGGCTATTCTGTAAGCTATCTCGACAGCGGAATCCGCAGTGAAATTCGAATTTCGTACTACGAAATTCAATCGTATCGCGTTTGTAATACGGTTGAATTTCGTAATACGAAATTCAAATCTCACGGCGGATTCCGCTTCCGAGATAGCTTACAGAATAGCCCTAGCCGACAAAAATGCGTGAAGTGACTTTGTTTTATACTATGTAAACAAGAAGAAGGTAGAAATTCTCATTAGAAAAATACAGTCAGAAATATATGCAATGGGAAGTAACGATCCATAATCGGAAGATGGAACGTGCTTTTCTAGTTAGAAATACAATTTGTAAGGTAAGGCTGTAAAAGATAAACATGCATGTAATTGTCTCAAATAATTTTCTTACTCAAGTATACTCACACAAATGCATAGAACAATCCATCAAACTCTCTCCTATCGTCATACATCTGGCATTCCTCAGTTACGGATATGTTAGCCCGCATGCCAGCAGTTCCCAGGTGGCTTCTAGCTAACATCACTTCTAGCAACCTTTCGACGGTACGGGGTTCACAAGAGGATGGCACGCAGGCTCCCCAGGTCAGCTCGTTAAGAGGCCTTGTGTGAGGTGGGTGGTACTAAAAATAAGTATATACATATCTAGTAAACCAATACAAAGTTTAACGTCATAACTTCATTGAACGAAAGTTATCGACGTAGCTCAAATGATTATCAAGCTGTAGTTGCAGTGGGATCGTCACAACGGATCGATAACCGTTGAGGTAGATGTGTTCTTGAATAGTGACCATGTTTCTGAAAATGTAGTATAGAACGGCCTCCAGCTAGGGGGAGTGATAATAAACGCAAGTTGGCTGTCAGGTTGGAAGCAAAGAGCTAAAGATCGAGCTCAGGGGCGTGCCATAGGAGAGGTTTATGTATAGCAGTGTACAAAAATTGGCTGACAATGATGACGAACAAAACATAGTTGCAATAATATATACATAGTTTAGTCTTATCTTTGTATCTGGTAATCGAGATGGTGCGAGTCACTTTGGCTGGACGCCAGCAGCAACTGTTCACAGAGTTCAAGCAGGCGATTTTCCCTTTTGCAGTTACGATTTTTGCCTTATCGGTTTGTATAATCTACTTACTGTACGATATCATAAAAAAAAAGTATTTAACATACTCAACATACTCAATGATTGTTTTACTGTTTATTAAGGCGAAAATGAGATTCGTGTAGCAAGTGTGCAATATCGTAGCATACTCGTAGCACTGTCTACGCATATGTAATGTTTTGTTGACTTTTTACTGTGTCCAGTACTTTTGTAACGGTTGGTAAGTACATTAAAACAGTAGGTATTGCGTGTGATGCCAACATTGCCAACCCTAGATATCGCTTGTTTCTTAATAAACAGTCTTGACTTTTAATTAATGTATTTACTAGTTTTTATACAAATCTTGCTACTTGTAATATCTAATAAGATTTTAATAAGGCTAAAATCGTGTATAAAACGTTATAACCATGTCGTGTGTTAAGAATCTCATTGTCGTTACTGTGGATTTAGAGTTAGCTAATACTTACTAATAATAGTTTAACAATTATACTATTTCGCTGTGAGAGTTACTTATGAGTCAAAACACAGTATAAAGATGCTCGTGATAAGTAACAGTAAGCACAAAAGTCCTACAAAACTGAACAGTAAATACAAAAGTCCTGATGATAAGTATCAGTAAGCAAAAGTGAACAGTAAATACCTACACAGTTTTTATGAGGATAATTTAAATATTCAAAATCCTAGTTAACAGAGATTTTGTAGCCCTAAAATTCCATAATTGGGGGAAACAAAGTCCTAGTTGACATAGCACTGCTTCTGGAGACATCAAACATTGTTGTGTTTAATTGAAAATCAAAGCCTTCCGTGATTCTTACCTGCATATAGTCCAAAGCTGACCGATACGGGTCGAAAGGATCTTCAACCTTTTTTCTCACTGCTTTGTCAGTTCTCTCCAGTACAATTTCAGCGAGGCAGTACTTGGTTCTTAGTTCCTGATGAGTGTATGACCATGGTGCTTTCATGCATTGGTCAAAGTTTCCCAACTGGTAACGGTTCCCGAATAGCAAACCTTGAGGTTCAGATGCTTGGGCGTCCCAGTCTGTATTATTATTTTAAATTTATTTTTTACGATTGATGAATCAAAAACCACTGAATAGTTTGTTAATTTAATAACAATAGCAAAATTTTAAATTAACAATATAATATATCAACTGCACAAAATAGCATCTTGAAGTCCTTATGAAACCTCTGAAAGTTATTTAGGTACTCTTACGTCAAATATTGTTGAATTTAGGTATATGGACGTGTGAAAAATTTTCACCTGAATTTACAGTAGTTAATAATTTCACGTAAATGTTTTTTCTATCTTTTTGGCTAGCCTTTGACCACAATCTCATCTGGTGGTTAATGATAATGTATTCGGAGATAATGAACACGTTAGGCCTACAATACTCAGACTCTCAAGACTCACAAGGGTTGTGTGTTGCTGGAATACCGTAAGGTTATCGCGGAAGATTTTCTCCTTGACAGCATGTCAGGCTAAACTTCGATATAATAAGCTACTTACTACCTGAGGAATGTTATCCAAATGTAGAGAATAATCTGGCCATATTTGTGGCTATTTTTCCATCGTCAAGAACTATATCTGGTTCTTCTGATATCCAGCTTATTTTCTAAACTTACCCCAAACAGCCCACAAAGTGAAATTCTGAAGGCCATGTAGCAGCTTAAAGATATGATCTATACAAGGCTTTTCATCATCCCTCCATTGTTGATTATTCAATGTAAACGTCACATCATCCAAATACACACGACTTTCTATATCTGAGAAATTATTTGAGTTCTTAACTGATAGTACTTTAGGTTCATTTTCATCGAAAACTTGTGTGGTTATTTCCGCACTTTTACTTCTATCAATGACATGAGAGTTTGCTAAGGTTATAAACAGGAATAGAAAAACGTTGTTGCACTTCATGATGAGAACGGTTTACTGAAGCTTGAATATTAACTTAGTGCATTATAAGAGATTATAGTTGCATAATGAGTAGCCATTCATCGGCAATTAGTAGCCATTGTGTTAACTGCAAAATGGGATAAAATTAAATAAAGTACCTACTGGGAGCATTTAAATGTTTTGTAGCACGGAACCGTGTTGTTGTATTTAACGCTTAGTTTTACGGTTTGGGAGAATTGAATTAGGAAAAGATTATAAGGAAATTGAAACAAATTATTACTTGCAAGACACGATTGTAAGAACGACGAATCCAATACTCTCGTTTTCCAGTCATCACAGCACTTAAGAAACATCGTTTGATGTATATGCTGACATACTGGAATACGCTTCCATTGGAAGCTAAACAGTCTCTACTGTTTCCACTTTTATGAAACGTGTTAAGGCTTACTATATTGCTAAACAGGAATAGTTGTATTGCTTAAGTTTTCTCTAAGCTACTTATGTTCTTGTATTATACTTTTAAAATTTTATATGTTTAATTTATCCTTTGATTGATTTGTATTGATAATTTAATTATATGATTTTTTTACTAAAATACCATACGTTTTATTTCTTTCTTTTCTTTCTTTCATACACCGCCGTATAACGTAAAATGATTATTATTATTGATCCATTAGAAGATTGTCAGGAAGAGATCGCTTTTAACGATAAGACCACCTATTTCTACACTATTATAAATATTTTAATGTAAGCATTGTTTCTTAACCTGATTGTGCGATGTTGAAAATGATTGAATTAAATGAAACGTTGTCTATAGCTGTAATTACTTACCTGTATTTTTTTTAATAACTTGTATTTACAAAGTTAATTATAAAACGGACCGACTTCAAGTATAAATCATATCTTTGACGGCCTGAAGGCGTAAAAGATATATAGCTTGCCTTTGGATCGGGAAGTCGTCAGTTCTTATTTTAACTGTGTACCAGTGGATATTTCTATGTTTGTCTATATGTGGTAGGAGGTTTTTTATCGATATCATGCGAATTGAGAGCTTTTGTATTCTGTGAAATAGGCCAAAAACTCACACTTAAAAACATAACTTAACTTCAGTCAGCGCCATCTGTTGGATGATGACAAAATAAGCTAGCTATTCATATAGGCACAATATTGCAACGTTGTTAGGGGTGTTTCAAATTAAAAATAGGGTTCGTTTACTGTAGGGTACCAGTGTAGTGATTGACATAAGACGTGGAAGGAATTCTGCTACTAAGGTCATAGATGGCGTTATTTGTTATTATCGCCGTTGTTTTATCCGATCCAAGTGTTCATTCATGAAGTCACTCATATGCAGATTCTCGGGGTAGTATAAGTATATTCTGGTAGTCCGCCTGGGGTGGTACTATCACTTGTTCTTACAGTTAGAGGGCATGTAAAACTTACTATGTAGATTTTTTGAGATAGGTAACAATTCAACGCGGAAACACGCTAAATTTAAAAAATTATAGATTGCATGCCGTAGTTTTTGTTCTTGATAGAAAGTGATAATCATTGCTTAACATCAAGCGAACTTTGAGTTTAGCTTAATATGACGTAAATATCATCATCAACAGTATAAGCTAATTTTCGTCCACTGCTGGACATAGGCCTCTCCTATAAAATGGCTCTGACTAAAATATGCTAGGGAAATAATCTAAAGGTAGTTTGGTCTTTTTTCCTAGCTGATCTATAAACGATGTATAAGATGTATAACAAAAGCGGCATTTAGCGACACCATTAGCAATGTTTTGGCAAAATCCGTACAACTGAGCGTCTTCAATACACAGAGTTGACACGAGGCAAATTTAGTTCTTCAACTGCCTAAGGTTGACAAAATTTATCTGGACTTTAAATAGCCCAATCTAGAGAGGGAGGAGGAGGGTATCTTTGTAGGAGGATTTCACGTGTGGAGGGATTCTTGGAAATGAGATGTAGAACTTTATACCAATACTGTATTTTATACATATTAAATACCACGAACATTAAATGGGTACATATTTGGATATCGACATTTAAAATATCTGCTGATAAAATATCGATGTTCAAAACGTCGTAAATTAAAATATCGACTGTATCGAAATATCGAATATTAACATATCGAAAGTTTATATGATCGAATGGTTATAAGTTCTACGTCCAATAAATCTAAAATCTAATTATCGACAAAAGTAATATAGAAAGTCCTCAATATCGAAGAAAAGAATATCGAATATCCTAAATATCGATGTAATAGAGTATCGAATGTCCTAAATATCGATATTTATTTTATTTACCCGTAGGTATTTGAATTTTCGACGAGAAAATATTCGTATGTTCTCACTAGTTTGATTCATTAGTTTGATTATGTTTCGATTGTCCTGACCTGATCGACCTGAGATTTTGATTTTCATTTGTTTGACGGTTGACCATCGAAATTTTTTTAATCAAGAATAAAAACACTTTAAAATATGATTTTAAAAACGATTGTATTGTTAAAAAGGATTATATTTTGTCTGCCTTAGAGCAATATAATAAACAAGGGCCAATTCGGTTCTAGCACTCGCCGCCCGCTGTTGCGGCACGCTCGCTTCGCTCGGTCGGCTCGCTTTCGATATTCAAATATTTAAATAACAATTCCTTTTATAAATTACAATATTAATTTATTTAAATGCAAACTATAATAATAATATCATATTTTGTAAGCAAGAAATAAAAGGCTCTTTATTTTAATTATTTTTCGAGATTTTATAGCAGAGGATACAATAATATTCATTTCTAATAATATCATGATATTGGCGATAGAAAAACCAGATCATATATATCGTTTCATCAAAAAGGTAGCTAAACAAAAATGCATTTTAATTTGAAATGTATTTATTTGACTAAAATATCTACAAACACGTAAAATCTACTTTTCTACTGTGAACTACATAATTCAAACAAGATATATTTCATTCAAAAATGTATAAAGGCCTAACAGTGAATTAGTGCAAAAATTGTGAAATAAATAATCATACTTAATTAGTATTATGAAGATGTGCAAATAAAACATTATTAAATAATAATTATTATAATTACAATCGTATAACTGTTATTATATAATTTTAAACATTATAACTATTCTATTATCTATTAACTTCCTGCTTACTTACTTATACTTATAAAATACTTTACACGGTAGTGACTGAAAATCTACTTCAAAAGTGATAAAGAATAAACTACTTTACACATCTGCCCCTGATTCTCAATCATACGAAAACTTATTCGGATTCGGAAGCTTCATTTTTAATATTGATAAATCCGTGAGCTATTTTGTCGCGGAAACTTTTCCAGTCAGAATCACAATTTTAAAAAAAATTGAAATATCAAAGTTACCGAGCGGAGCAGTGTGAATTGCAAATCGAAATAAAGACAGTTTCCGAATCCGAATTAGCTTTCGAATGATTGAGTTATTCTCAATCATTCGAATCTGCTGCTGAGCAATATTTATAATTGTGTATAATTATAATTAGTATATATTATATAGTATATATTATTATAGTATATATAATAATATATAATACAATCTAAAAATACGAGTAAATGAAAGTACAAAATTGCATACCTATGTTAGGGTATACAATTAAATTATGATGACAAATTATTTAATATTTTATTGAATACTAAACATTTATTAAAAATAAATAATGCAAGTATTCTAAAATAAGCTCTGATTTATAATAACTTGAATTATATAATAAGTTTAATTTATTCTTGAAATGTATAAAAAGAATAAAAATATCATTTGCTCTTCTAAAAAAAGGAGTCATTTTATAAATACTAATGAAGATATTAAACTAAAACTAATTTAAAATAGCGTTATCATATGTACATCTTTGGAACGCGTTTCACACACTGACTAGATTCCACTCGATAGAGATTTGCAATAATTATATTTGTAATATAATATCTCTTTGTGTCTATATCTATCTATATCTTATAAATAAAATTTATCTTATACTTTATTATTTATATAAATATAATAATGTATATATACATTGAAATATCAAATATTTTTATTAATATAGTTGAAGATTAAAATGAATTTGTAGTTTTGCGTCAATCTAAGCAAAGTACTTACGTACTTAATTAAGTGGTTTTAAATTACTTCTATTCAAAGGATTAATACTGTTATTTTTTTATGGTATCAGGTAACATTACAAAGTAAGCAATATTCTTGCCTGATAGTAAGTGATAATTCCTGCGTACAGGCAGCAGATTTTAAAGTTCACAAAATTCTGGATACTTGGAATTTTGAAGAATTTTATATATGTTCTGTGAAATACCTACTCAAGATATAAGAAGTTCCTTAGACATTTTTGAATCGCAAAGGCATATTCTAAAACTGAATATTCATAGTAGAATTCTATTTACACCAAATCTCCCGGTTACAATATGGTAAGTTTTTTAATTATATCTATTATCCCCATATTATATACTATATGCAAAAATCTCACCTTCATTGGCATAATATGTAACTTTTGGCAATTGGGACCAATTTGCATTGAATGCATATTTGGTCGTACCGCCATCGCTTTTTTTGGAAGTCATTGGTCTTTGAGTGAATCAGAAAGAGAGCGTGATGAGTTATTTTTTTTTAAATTTATATTCATTAAATAATAATAACCTTGACTTAGATTTGAATTGACTTAGTATTAAAGAGATCAAGAAAGTACGACTAGACACACAATTTTTTTTTTGTGACTAAAGGTTTAGACTAGAAGATCAATAAATGAGATCATTTGAATGAGTAATTACTAAAGTTTTAAATTAAAAATAAATTGTAAGAGACAACACATTAATTTGGTAAGTAATTTAAAAAAAAAATATATTAAATGTGAAATATAAATTTTACGTGAGATCTAAAGTTTGAATGACTAAAATCTAAATTAGATATTTTGTAAGTACATTTATAAAGACTAGATATTCATTTGGTAGGTACAAGTTTTTTTTTAAATATAAATATATATATTTTTAATAAAAATAAATATGTTAATAATGTTTTGAGATCAAAAATATAAATATTTTAGTTATTTTGGTAAATCATTGACTAGAGGTAATAATTATGACTAGTAGGTATGTTATTTATATACTTAATTATAATTTTAGGTGGGACTAGGCGTATTACTTTATATATATTATTTGTATTTATGATAACTACAAAATGCACAGTAAAGTGTTATTTATTGTTTTTTTTTACAATAAATTAGCTCTAATCTAATGTTTAGATAAATAATATTCATTTTATGGTATATTGACTAGAAGAAATAAATCTGACTAGATTATTAAATAAAATTTGAACATTTCGTTTGACTAGATTTACAAAAGTAATTGACTAGGCAAAGAAAAAAAAAAAAAAAAAAACTATCGTTTTATTATATTTGACTAGAATGTAAGATAACTAATAAATTAAATGTTGACTAGAAGCAAGTAATTAGATAGCGCAGATAGAAAACAAAGTTAATAAAAAATAAACAGGAAGCTAAACCTAGCATAATATCATATCTTAGTGATTATTAATTTTGTATGTATGTTATTTCTTCGATAAATAATGTATGTGCCACTAACATGAAAACAAACTGTAAACTTGCAAGCAACACTGCCTATGCAATTGGAAATACTTACTTGAAATAATAATGAGCGTTTGAAGTTAAATCGTGGTCTAAAAATATGCCAATACGAACGATCGATGCTACGGCTACCTTCCCTACTTTGTACAAATCGAATCACTGTCTTAAGCCTTATGTGTTGACACAGAATAATGAATAGTACAAGTGTTGATGAATTCCTTTCTTACCCGACTGAGTAAGAAAATAGGTAAAGTTTCATAGTGTATATTTTTGTTATGATCAAGTTAATGCAACTCGAAGACACAAGATCATTTTTTAAAACACGTAAAATGTTTTTATTTTTTTATATTTAATTTAGCTGATTTTCTCAGCAAATTATTTTTTTAAGCTCAGATTGACGCAAAATTACAATAATTACTTACACTAATTTTTATTTTAGTTTTTAATTAGTTTGCATTATTTCCCCCCCACAACGCTTATTGGATTTACGTGTCATAAATACAAACTATTTCTTAAAACTAATTTCTTAATGATTAAGCTAATAAATTATTTTCTATAACTCTACGATACTAAACTACAAAAAAAGAAATGTTTTACATTTCTACATTATAAATATTTTGGAATGTTGCTGTAGGAGATAATTATTTACATCTTAAAAATTAAGACAAAGCAAAACCTATTTACAAGCTATTTGAACTGCACACACCGATAACTAATGCACTTTTTATTATGTATTCTAAAAATCATAAGTTTTTTTTATTTAGTTAAGGTACGGCCACACCGCGGTGTCTTGCGATTTGCGGGCTCAGTACTTTTCAATTGTTTTCTGATCGCGTTTGGTGTGAACCAGTCGGTACAAATACTACTGCGCTATCCGTACCTTTATGTATATTTTAATAAAATTAAAGTCTGATAGATGCAGTGATCCATATATAAAATAATCAACAAGTATCTTATTTAAATTTTCTGCCATGTGAATATTTAAAAAATCTATATTTTTGACAAATTTGTCATGATATCATCTTTACTCATTAATTTGTATAATCCTACTTCGTGTACAATTCATGTCTAAAATACAATAAGTACAATATGAGATATTCTTCAATTACTATGATGTTATTATTTAATTATTATTCACTTAGCATCAGGTGAGATAGTGGTCAAACGCTTGCTTATCTACTACAAAAAAAAGTTTGCGTAGTAAAGTTACTATGTACTGCATTTTATATGTTATCAATTCGCTGAGAATGCCAAATCATTGCCAAACCTTTAGAACATCTACGACTACCATCTCGTACCTTCCAGCTCAATTTCACCCACTGCTTTAGTTCACACCCTTCCACTAAGCAATTCTCATTTAGAATTCTCTTGTTAACCACTCGTTACCATTCAGGCTGATAGTCTGCGTTGTGATCTCTATCTCAGAATAGACCAACATCATCATCATTTGGACTTACCTCTTCGAATAATATATTCGCATTTCGACTTTTAAATTAAATAAGAAATAGGCTTTAAAAAAAATTAAGAGAAGTAAAATTAGGTGCATCGTGTCCGTACGTGTAGTTATAGAGCGTATTAGACACAGGAGTGTACGCAGGGAACCGCGGCACGGGCCGCAACACGCGTCGTCACCCATCGCCGCCACCCCCTTCATCCTCCGACCCCGTCACGTCGAGGCTTCTGGAATCTTCTGAGGAGCAGGAGGAGACGCAGCGAGGGCGAACTCCCTCCCAGTTTAACTCTGGTTGAGGAGCCGGGATCTTGCCCCAAAACGTGTTGAAGTTGTTGTCCCTGAGCGCTTCCTGTGGGAAAGGGTTATGTTGGTGACATTGTTATAGGATGGTGTTAAGACAAAGTAGAATGGTCTAAGTATTCGAAATAATTTTTGAACTTAGATAATAACATTACATAATATAGAAAGCTCCCATAATCATCATTAGCAGTCCCTAGTCTACCCGCTGCCGAGTATGGGCCTCTTCTGCTCTTCTCCTAAATGCTACGCTTTTGTAATGTACTACTATTTTAAACTCCGTGAATGCCATGTAATTACTATCACCAATATTGGTAAATGTGAAGATATTTTGGCAAATCGGACAATATACAGTGTGGAAATTAAACTCAGGCCCTGGAGGGAAACAACTTTAAATCCTTAAGCTAGCTCATTTTACTTAAAGGAGACATTCCTTTATATTTGAAAAGAAACAAATCTGCATTAAAAGATTTTTTTAAACTCGCTTGCTTCGCCCGGGACTCGAACCAACTAAAATTAAAAAAAATAAACACTCATTATTTTATTATACTAATCGGTAGTATTAATATTTAGGATAAAGTTTCTCTAAAAAATGTTTGGTTACTGTTCACTTTTAACAAGTAAAAGACACGTAACAGTTCTGTTATCTCTCCAACACTCAAAGACTTCGTATGAAGTACACGCTTGCTAATTTATCGTTAAGTACCTTGTTGAAATCTTCGATAAGAAAATTGTTCAATGGTGGTAATACCTCTATGCACATTTCCTTCTTACATGATCCGAGGCGTTCAGTGGAGAAGTTTAAAAATGGAACGTTTGACTTTGTTTGCAATGCGGGACAATAATTTTAAAATTCGAACGATTTTTATCAACAGATTTTATTTAAGTAGTGTTGCTTTCCTTACGTAATTAAATTATCTCATAATGGCGTATCAAGAACAATTCGAGTTATTAGAAGCTTACTTTGTTTGCAACAAGAGCTACGATTTAGCTCTGCAGTGGTATCGCGAGTAACAATTTATCAGTTAAATAATTTAAGTGTTACAAAATTGATAGTAAAATAAAGTTGATGTTAGATTTAACGATTATTTTTATTTTTAAGACCTAATGTTTGTTAGAGAAACTTTATCCTGAATATTAATACTACCGATTAGTATATTAAAATAAAGAGTGTTTATTTTTTTTAATTTTAGTTGGTTCGAGTCCCGGGCGAAGCAAGCGAGTTTAAAAAAATCTTTTAATGCAGATTTGTTTCTTTTCAAATATAAAGGAATGTCTCCTTTAAGTAAAATGAGCTAGCTTAAGGATTTAAAGTAGTTTCCCTCCAGGGCCTGAGTTTAATTTCCACACTGTATAAGAAAAGCAACTCCTCGATTTACGTAATAAACGAGTTACTAGAAACTCGCTGGGCACACGCTTTTTCACGATTGCTCTCTTTTTAAGAAAAGATAATTATCTAATTGACACGAGGGATTTTAAAGATTCACTTACCGCAGTATAAGCTGGGTATTCAGTGTGGACCTGTCTGAACGCCGACGGTTCTTTCTCAGGCTCAGCTTCTGGCTGGTCATGGGCTAGCAGATGTTTCCTCAGATAAGCCTGTCGTCTGAACATCTTGCCACAACGCTGGCAAGGAAACCGGCCCGCGTCTGTAGTTGGTGGGTCCCTGCGTTTGACTGCCCCTGGTACTCGGGGCTTATGCCAGCGACGATGGGAGGCTAGGTTGGCTGGGCAGTTAAATACCTATCACCAAATAAATTTAAAAGTTACTAATTTGCTTAGAATTTTAACCTGACCACACCGCGGCTTCCTGCGTGCGCAATCTAGGCGGCGATCAGATAGCGCAGTAGTATTTTTACTGACTGGTAACACCAAACGCGATCTACGGCGATCAGAAAACGATTGAAAATTTGGATCTCGAACGCGCATGCGGACTCAGGACGCCGCGGTGTTGTCGAACCTTAGATACGTTAAAATGTAGTAAATATTAACACGAACATATAGGTTATATAATAGGTTATATGTGTGACTAGGTGGAGCGACGACATTCGAAAAGCGATGGGCAGTGACTGAATACAAAGAGCCGAAGATCGGGCTCAGTGGCGTGTCTTGGGTGAGGCGTACGTCCAGCAGTGGACTGATACCGGCTGATAATGATGATGATGATATGCATTTGAAACCAGGAGTGACGCAATAGTTGAATCTTTTTTAAATTAGACTTTGAAGCGGTACATGATTTATAGCCGGCAAATAAAGTAAATATTTTTGATTTTTTGTGTGCAAGATACATTTGAGATTTCTTCGTCCTGTCATACTTGTTGTTGTGATACTTGTCACAAAATAATTATGTATCGTTTATACCTATTTGCGCTGCAGTGCTTATCATAATAATACGTATTGAGCTATTATATACTAAAATTAATCAACTGTTAATTTATAATAAATAAAGACTGATACAAAGTATTGACCAAACTAATTCATTGTTTTTGTTTTTAGTCTTCAGATGATGAATATTGCTTTTTTGTGTCATGAAACTATCGCAATATGGGTGAAGATGATATTTTAATAATAATGTAATAACTATTTGTTTGAATAGCTATTTCTAAACGTATTTCACGCAACATGACTGTGTCGCAGTCTGTCATTTTCTCACCACGCACTCACGACACGATATTGCTAATATTCTCCCGTCACGCATAGTGCAACGTATCAATTAGTACACTACTATTCGAAACATCATCATAGTCTACCGTTTCATTTATTTCCCACAGAAATGTGCCAAGTGTTAGCAATTCAGGACACCCTCGCTATTTGCGTCGAATGTTCCCACACGAATGTGCCGCTCGGGACGCATCTCACAGGTTATCAACTATTGATTGATTGTTAATAAAGTGTTTGTTTCCAAAACAATAAAACAAAGGGAGAGGCAGATGCTACGACTTGTTATACCAATAATCTGTGGAAAATAAATAACATTTTAGTTTTAATTAATTGATAAATTACCTTATCGCATTCGGGACATCGGTATTCGATATGTACAATCCTCGAACAACGATGTTGCGCCAGCGCAAATGCGTCGCTATACAGTCGCCGACACAAACGACAGATATATCGGCCGATTCGGTTCTCGATCGCAGCGATCAAAGCCTTCGCCTCGTCCGTCACTTCCACAACATTGAACGCCGGATCGATGTCCCCCTACAAAACGCACACACATTAACATGCAAGCTCGAAGAAACCTAGTTCTCTCCGACAATTACAGCTATTATATAATTCATGTCATTAATCCACTTTTATTGCGGCTAAATTGAACGTTACAGTTCGCTATCTCAATTCAAAGAATATGTCGTGTGAAGTATCGAAACGGCGATTTATTTGGTGCTTAATGTACCCGAGGCACACCCCGGGTAAGCGTCGCATACTAAGACCTGTTATTACCGCAAACACAGCGCAATACTAGATTTCATACCTGTTTAATTGCTTTCACGATAAGGAAATCCACCCTACTCACTGTAATGGTATGGTAAGAACGTCTAATTAATAGTTCCTGTGCAACTTTGCCATTTATATTTGATACGTTTACTCGATTAGAGCTTTGCTTGCAGGAAAATAGTATGGAATAGTCGGTTGAAATGTTTACCTTTCGCACGACAAGCGTTTCGTCTTCTGCCAAGTCGCGGATTATCGTGCCCGATACAGGAGAAGTTTTGTCCTCGTCGAACATAAGTTTCCGGACCGCTTTGCTCTTCTTGAGCGGCGCCGCAGGCTTTGGTGATTTCTTCGGCCGTTCCTCTACATCCTTTATTTCGACTACTTCGGGCGAGCTTCTACCGCTCTTCGACGGAGTCTCGGGTTTCTCCGGCAAACAACTTTTGAGCTCTTCGAAAAACTGTTTGGTGAATTTAAGTTTCTTAGCTTCTGGACTATCGCTATCGTTTGAGTTTTCATCTTCGGGTTTTTTTGTATCAGTTTTATTTTCATTTTCATCCCTGGTATCCGTTTCTTCGAAGTGTCTAAATATTTTCGGTGATTTATCTCGTGGCACATCGTCTGTGGTTTTTCGTTTTTGTAGCGGTGGGGGAGTGCAAGGAGGTGTGATCGGTGTTGTGGACTTGAGGGAGAGGTCGAGAGGTACTAGAGGCTCATTGTAGTAGGCCAGGTATTGTTGGAGGAGGGTCGGATGCTGTTGAGGAACGAGATCGTGAAGGTAATTAGTGGACAGTCGTGGTGGTGGTACAGCATACTGCTGGTAAAACCGAGAAGTGGCCAGTCGATGAAAATGCGGTAGAGCTGCCTCCATATTTACTTGTAACAAGTTCCGTGTCTAAAAAAACTCCCCATTTTTCTGAATATTATCTACACTCCGTCGCATTGATGTTGATTTAATCTGCAACAAAAGATAAATACTTTATTGTGTTTGATTTTGAAATAAAATGGCCAGCAATTCAATCAAAAGTAAGACTTGAATCAACGCCTTGTACGGAGATAGAAGAGGGCGTCGATAGATGTGGAGTGGTCCATTTGCTGATTGCAACAATCCTACAAAAAGCTGCTGTTTTCCGGAAAAATAGGTAGGTTATATAAAAATTATTAGGGAAAATAAAATAAAATCTAACTCAATAGCGTAGCCACTAAAATTGTTCCTTAATGTAAAATTACTAGTCCATATGGCTTTTAACAGACTCCTAAAATATGGAGGAGGATATAATTTAGTCTATATTTATTTTTGTATGAATGTTTCGCGATTTCTCTACCAATTGGTACGTAATAAAATATTTAATCACAATTGTAAACCGTTTTGAATTATTATTTTTTAATGACTATGGTATTTTTTCGCGGGGTGGGCTCTAACTATTCATCGAGATCTAATGAGTAAAGGTACGGCCACACCGCAGCGTCCTGCGATCTGCGGGCGCGATCTCAGTACTTTTTAATTGTTTGTGTCCGTAGCTTAAGTATCGATATGGAGATAAAACCTAATCGGTTTTTTACTTTATCTTTTTAGTAACACAAAATAGGTAAATACTTTTAGAGGAATAACTTTTTAAGGTATTCGTAACTAATGTGTTGGTGAGTTTGTTTAATTGGGCAGCTTACATTTTTAGAAATAAAATTGTGTTTACCATTTTAATAAATCGTCTGGATGGTCGTGGTTAGTTATCAACGAAGTTTTCATAAGTAGGTGTAAAAAAAAAATGTTTTACGGCAATTGAATATCACCTTACTTATACAATTGTGATATAACTCATTTTTATAATAGACCGTATCGTTGTAATGACGCTTACACTTTATATTATAAAGAGAAAACATTTGTATTTTTGTAACGATAGACTCAAAAACTACTAATTTTTAAAATAGGTCCACCGATTTTAAAAGTTCTTTCACTTAAAATTAGAATGGACTTTCGGAATAAAAACAGGCTACATATTATCTCGTTTGAGTGATAGGTATATTCGTGGAGAACTTAGTATTTTGCTACCTAAGCCAACAATAAAACGGTCGAAAAAATACGTTTTTTAAGAACGCTGCTTTTGCGGTTACAGATAAACGTCTGAAACGTATGAAAACCTTTTAAAACCTATAAAAATTTACTCGATGAGTTAGGTTGACTCACAGAAATATTTGTTTAAAAAATAATAGAACGTATTTGCAGAGCTATTTTCTCCATTAAAATCTTAATCCCTAACCAATTAATTAAGTAAGTTAGTTAACTTACCTTAGCCATATGCAGAGCAGTGACATTAAACATTCTGGTTATCCAGAATTTTGCATGCCGCTGTATTTGTAATAAATAGACGTCATCGCTTACCATCAGTTTACATTGTGCTTGTTCTGTTACCTTATATCATAAAAAACAGCCAAGTGAGAGTCTGCGAGTCAGACTCGCACACGTAGTGTTCCGTACCGTAATTATTAAACTCTATAGATATAAGATATAATATATATTTTGAACAATTTTATACCCGACGGTGACCTTTGAATCATATACTTGCACATATAAATATCAAACTTACAGTGTAATACATAGATAGATCTTAGAATTGTGTTAACTTATTTTTTTTGTATTCATCCTATATTTTCCCACTGCTAAGAAAAAGTCTTTCCAATCATTTGCCTATTTTCTCTATCTTTTGCAAGCTCGTGCCGATTTCCTTTAAATGCATGGAGAATTGGAGATTGACCCGCCACCGCTTCCGCGATCGAGCTCTGCGCCTATTGTCGGTCATTAGGTACCCAATGCGTAGCGATCTTTTCCTATCCACCGGGGTGCATCTGAATAATAATTTATATTAATAATACCTACCTATGATTACATAGACCACTTAACAACCTTACCATCCTATGTAGCATACAAAATATATCTCAGTTAATTATTAAGGTTATAAATATCTTAGTTCCGTTTATCACTACCGTATAAGTACGAGTATGTAATTATTTTAACTAATAAAATAATCATACCCGCTATTAACACCTCACATAACCCTCGAGTTAGACGAACTATTACATCCTACCCTGTTATTATCTAATTGAAGACAGAAGCTGTAATCAAGGCGGGTCTTACACCTACACTATGAAAGGTGTTTATTACTGGGTAATTTCATAAACGGTGCATACGAGCAATGTTTGACTAAAAACGGACAGGACGGACAGTTGTAAGCCCTTTATAATCGACTTCACAGAAAAGAGGCAATTCTCAATTCACTTCATTCATTCATTCATTCATTATCGTGCATTCTTCTTCATAGTCTCCTGATATTGATAAATTGAGGGCAATAAAATGGTTAACTTTTAATTTTAAATTTAAAGCGTTAAATTATTTTTACAGTTTATATATTTTACATGCTTTTTAAACATGAAGATTTACATTATGTTGAATTGACATTGTATTAAGTGGCTTATATTTTATACTAGCTGCGATCCGCGGCTTCACCCGCATTAAAAAGTATCCTATCTGTTCATGCAAGTTTACAGTACTTATCTGTATACCAAATTTCATTCGAATCAGTAGTTTTTTCCTGAAAGACTACCGATGCACCCATTTATACTCGCCAAAATAACTTAATTTAAAAGCACCTAGATGACACTGACACATATTGCATCGTTCTCCTGGTAAATTTTGCCACAATGTTTGATCTTGCATCGCGCAAACGATATTTTCCGCGACGTTAGTACCAGATGCACGTATATCTTAAAACTTGTACTCTATATAGAAACTTTTCGTATTTACTGTATGAGTAAGAAGTAAGTTTACCAATGTACAGAATAAATGCTTTGACTTTGCTTTGACTTATTATGTGACTTCAGTTATTTATATAACTGAAGTCACATAATAAGTCTATTGTAACTGAAATTTCAAAAAACAGGTTCAAAAGTCGTAAATGTATTACAATTGAATAAATAAATATTCCTTTGCTAGTCCAATTTATCTTTTTAACAAGCAACGGACTAGATATAAGAAATTTGGTTTACGTTTTAGATTTACTACGCTACGATAAACATTTTATAAAACAGTTTTAATTCATTACGCTTGACGGTCGATTATCCTGTACAATATCTAATTTTCTACACATATTGAAGCTTATTTTGAAATCTAATTAAACTAGGCATGTTCTAGTAATATTACACCCATGAATAAGTTTGTGCTGGGTGGGCTGTGTCCGGCTTCTTTAACTTCGGACGCACTTCTCCCTACATATTCGTTTTACAAGTTCATCTATGAGCTAAATGTTTATCTGCGGGGCTAGTTAATTTGATACTTTACGAAGAAGTAAAATCTGCAAGTAGATATTTTAAGTTAAGGCAGTTAAATAATATGAATATCTTTTCACGTGTTTATTTTCAAATAGGTATGTATGATATCAGAAAAGAAACTATTTATTTTTCAAAATCATCAACGCATTGATGTTCTACGTTTCCTATTCATACATTATATTTATTTTTTAATTGGAATATAACCACAGTCAACATAATCTTATGAATACTTATTAAATATTTATCATCCTAAAACCCCTTCATGAGGTAGATACCAAATTATATAAAAAAAGGTAAACCATTTTTTTACCGACGATAAATAAACGAAGGAGGTTATCAAGTCGACGCGTATATATATATTTTTTTAATGTATGACCACGCATAACTTTTTACAGAGTAGTCTGATTTCGATAATTCTTTTTTTTTTAATTAATCGTTCTTAGATACTTAGATTATTAGATAGATACTAAAAAATACATAATCACAAACTCAATAAAACATTTTACAAAGTACCCAACATTAATTGAACATGACATTAAAATTACCAGCAACCCTACCAAAACTGCACCGGCCGAAATCAACGCACGCGTCTATCAAACGCAGGTGCGTAGGGTGTTACTATGGAGAAAGAGCTTTAGACTGTTTGTGACTCACCTTTGCCTGCTCCTCTGCTGAATCAGCGACACCCCTGACACACGCGAAAAATGAAAAAAAAAAACACGTGAAAAATTATCTATAAAAATACTGGCTGAATAGAATTTAACTTGTTTTTTTTCTATGTATAAAAAGATTGTAATTGGTTTACTGAAATTTGAGGTCGAAAGTTTTGAAGTTTCGATTTTTTTGTGGGTAGGGGTGCGCGGTCCGCTTCGCGCGGCGTTCGGGCTAGGACTGATGGTGGATGTACATGGTCGTACGGGGTAGCCGCCCTGGCTCGTGCCGGTGCAACCCTAGCTGGATGATTGTGAACTTTATGCTGCATTGTTGCTTTCAATGGGGTATTTGTTGCCGCGTTGTGCGTAAGAATTTAATGTTGGAAAGAGAGAGTTGATCACCTGTTTTAGGGGGTGAATAAAACTGTTATAATTATATCACAATTAATGACAAATTGAAAGTATCTGCGTTAGATAAAACTGTGCGATGAGATATTAAGCAAGAATAAAGAAAATAATTCTAAAAATAACGAATAAAAATTATACGGTCAAAAAATGAACAAAATTTGGAGGAAATGCTTATTGTGTAATATTTAATTAGAGACGATGTTTTATTGATTATTTGTAATTATGATGTTGCTTGTATATTAATTATCTAATTACACGAGTATCATAAACACCTCATTTTGATACTGACTTCAAAAATTACAGACATGTCTAATTCACGTTAGACCACATCGTCACTTAGCATTACGTAAAATCAGTGCTTTTCTAAATATTCGTGAATAAAATTTTCGAAACACTTTCCACCACCATTATATCAGAACTAAAATAATCTTCACTTGCTTTCCGAGTTAACCCAAAGAACCCCATATTCAACGATAAGCGAATTCCAATATGCAATCAGAGATAATACATTAATATATTAATAATACATTTTGCTAATAACGGCACCCCTACCACCGTTCCAGGAGAGTAGTGCCCTCATACACGCGCTACAAGTGCCAGCTGTAAACCCTAAACTTGTAAGGGGCTTGTACTCGTAAGGTGAGTTCATTGTCACGATAAGACCCGCATCGCACCACGCAGTGGCTTTGTGTCGGTATTCAACAAGTGATTGCATATCGAGAACTGATAGTATTCTCATTATGAAGCGCCCATAGATTACCCCCTAATATTTAGCCTATGATTAATTAATCTGATTTAAGACTGGTATTAAGATTATTACCTTACAAAAATGCTCTACTTAATAGTGCAAATAGTTGGTAAATATAGACGTATTCGTGATTTTAGTATTAAAGAAGTGATAGATCTGTGAGCAATGTTTGAAAAATTACGAAAGCTATTTGTATGTGTCGTAAGCAGATAGCTTATTAAGCCGTTCAATCAACAGCCTAGCCTCTTTACTAAACAGCCCCATTCAACTAGATTCCTGAATGATATCCAGCCGTAGCGTTTGTTACAACATTTAATAAACTAGCTGAGCTTAGGTCATTCATATAATGTCTTATGCCCGTTAGCACTAAACTTAAGAATCGCCTAAGATTTCAAAATATCTCAAGTAAAGCAATTTCAGGAATCTAAATCTCATAATATGTCTCGCAGATAGGGTTATGATCCTATGTGTATTTATATTTTATGATTTCGGTAGCCGGTTTTGTTTATTTTGTGATATTTTGACAAGCTAAGGCGGTTCTTAAGTTTAGTGCAAATAGGCATTAGTCTGACACTAAGGCAACACATTAGGAACAGTGGCCACCGAGTGACGTGCGGCGACGAGCGTAGCATTGATTTGAAATAGATAGCCATTTAACAGATACCGCTAATAAAAGTAATGGTTCATCTTTCAGATATATTTCAAATAGATTGCCAGAGATTCGATCAGAAACCGGTAAAATTGGTTTTCAGGGTGGACCTACTCTTAAGCTAAAAGTAGACGGTTAAAAATCAGTTCAAAAAGATTCTAACTTCAACAATTTTCGATTTGATTGGTGAGATTTTGGTTTTCACGAAGCGTTTACAGCGTAGATTTTCACTAATATGCGTTCTTGTTGATATGCATGCGGAATATAAAAGGAGATTATCTGTGATAGCAACAAACTTATATGTGCTCACGTGGATAGAATTGGAACTAAAGCTTTTTCACCTAAACCTTAAATTCGCTATTACTAAGCGCTTCACCAGCGCCATTGTAAACCGTACTCGTATGTATGAGATGGTGAACTATAGGTAAGTTTTGGGTAAATTCATAGTAGATTGCGTATATTACGCCAGATCTTTGATGTAAATTCAGGTGTAGGAATTTACGATCGTGGTTTATTGTATATACAGGTGTTCTGCATATTTATGAGTATCTTTTTTGTTTTAAGCTACGCTTCTGGATGTATCCGCTGTATAATTTATGACATCTATTTAAGTACTTTTTTACCGACTTCACAAAAAAGAGGAGGTTTACAATTCGTCGGAATATTTTTTTTAATTAGTTCTTATATTAGTTTAGAAATATAAGACACAGAAGAGGAAAAGTTCTTGATTTTTTAGCTAGAAACTTTTAAGTCCGATAGTATAACAACATTTATAGTATTCACAGTACGTGCGACTTTTAATTATGTTTTACAGGGGTAACAACAAAACATTACGCAATATTACAAAACGTGGAAGGAAGACAAATATTCCATTTTGCTCTCCACAATATCTCAATAAATCCTATTGAAGAGAGCTGAGATACTCGGGCCCGGTTGGGCGGATCACTCGCCGCCCGCCCAAGCCACCGCCCAATCCGCATAGCCCCGCCCACGAGGCCGCCCAGCGAGACAAAATAATTGAATGTAATTGAATCATGAATCTGGATTCAATTAATGGATCCAGAGGTCGCTATGCGCAATCAGTGCAATTGTTCGCAGCTTGAATGCGGAGCGGGAGACGAAATTCAGTTGCGGATTCCTTTGTCACATATTTTGGGATAACTGATATACTGATACAATGAATTTGATATAGTAATTTGGTTGACAATATATCTACGTCAAATTTGTATCATATGAGTATATCATATCAATTAAACAAGTGGCATCCGAAAATATTATGTAAGGCTAGGCAGCCCGCGGCTTTTCCCACCCTTAAATGTATCATATATTCTGTTTCACCAGATTGGCTATCCCTGTCCTGTAACATATCAGCCAAAGAGACGGGTACAAAAAAAACAAACTCACTATTGCATTAATAATAAAGGTGGTGATATCGCTTCATTTTCAATCTTCGGAAATATGATCATGTCTCAGAATTCCGAAAAAAGCTCTATTGGTCATATTGGTCATATATATTGACATTTATTTAAACAACATTAAAATAATTACCTAATGTCAATATCAAAATTATATAAACTACAATATATAATACTTAAACAATAAATAAAATAAAAGGTTACCTATTCACCTTCGCAGGAACATGCATATTCTTTCTTTCCTCTACAATATCATTTTTAACCCCCAATGCAAAAAGAAGGGGTGTTATAAGTTTGCCGTGTGTATCTGTGTATGTGTGTGTTTCTATCTGTGGCATCGTAGAGCCTAGACCGATGAACTGATTTTTATTTAGTGTTTTTTATAAGTAATTTAATCGGGAGTGTTCTAAGCTTTGATTCATTAAAATCCGTTCAGCTGTTTTGAGACAATGAGCTTTTTTCTAGGTGATGTCGTTATGAGATCAACTTTTATAGGTCTAATCGATTAAAAATCCGCTTACTTCAATGACATTGTAAGAACGTGATAGCATTGACCTGATGCTGAGGTATCTCCTGGAATATACAGATTTCTCAACTCTTCACCAACATACAGCAGACGTATGTTATGTTTGGGCTTATTGGAAGGGGCTCAATGAATAGATTATTAATAGATGAGTCATGGGGTGGTTTTAAGTTTTGGGTTTAAGTATTATTATTCTTTCTTCGACTCCTTCCAACCTAAAAAAGGACTTTGAACTCCTTCATCTTTTAAGTCCCACCCTCCTTGTTCCCAGTATACTCTTCAATTGAACATTCCTGAATATCCTTACACGTCACTATAGTACAACAAATTGTTCGCGATGCTAGTTGTTCGCCCTTTGAAACGATCTCCCTGCATCAATAAGACAAGCCCAATCTCCGCAAGTCTTTAAATGGAGGTATGGTAAAGGCAATACAGCCTTCTGGCAAACGGATGGACGGACAGTGAAGTCTCAGTAATAGGGTTCCGTTGGTACCTTTAGGGTACGGAACTGTAAAAATTAAAGCTATACCTATAGCAGAACTATATCAAGCCATATTGTATAAGAAACAGCTTTGCAATAATCTCCAGCCGACTTTAAAGCGGGAAGTGACTAATTAATACCAGAAGTACTCAACTTCGATCGTGCTGATTAGAACGCAAAATTATAAAAATGGCTCAATAGCTTACAAAGTAATAAAGTACATACCGACAGGGTCCTCAAATCCTCTTGTAGCCTTCCGGCTTGATACAACGTACATCTAGAAAAAGCTCTTATTCCTTTAAATACAGAGACGAAATTGGCGTATTTTACTTTGTAAAGTTGTGTAGAGTTTAGTTGCGCTCTAGTTTGAGTCTCAATATTCTACGTTTAAAGTCCTAATTTGTTCCATTTTATATGCATTAGTATAGTAAAATAGACATTCAAAAATAGCCTTAGTTTATATGATTTATGGTATAATTTTCTTTCACAGAAGTTCCGATGAGAGGAATGTACTAGCGCCGGAACAGCGAAGCCCCTGTAGTGTCCGGAACCTGCGCGCGCGCATCCTCGGTGTCACTTACTGCCGGCTGTGACCGTAATTGTACTCGCAATGTGGACTATCGATTTCTTCAGGACTTAATTAAATAGTTGCCTTTGTGTCATTGACCCCTATAGTATAGGTAAAGGATAATGTTAGTTATTATCTATATATATATATATATATATATATATAAAAGACATTCGTGTTAACTTTAAACTTTCGCGATTTGAACACAGTTATAAATAAAATATCTAACTGGAATATTTAACTGTAATATCTAACTGAAACACTCAACTGAAATATTTAACTAAAACATTCAACATAAGTATCTAACTGAAATATTAAACTGAAACGAGTTGGGAGCGACGGAGCCGGCAGTCGCAGCGTCGTCGAGTGAAGGCAGCGACGCAGCAAGTCGGCGCGTGCACCAGGGACAACGACCTGCGATGCTCTGCCACCCACTGCACCCGCACGCACCACGAGCTCCACTCCCAGCCACCTGAAACATGAAATAGTTGGGAGTCCGCTATGGATGTGTTGTTGAGTTGGGAGCGACGGAGCCGGCAGTCGCAGCGTCGTCGAGTGAAGGCAGCGACGCAACAAGTCGGCGCGTGCACCAGGGACAACGACCTGCGATGCTCTGCCACCCACTGCACCCGCACGCACCACGAGCTCCACTCCCAGCCACCTGAAACACTTAACCGATCATTTAACCGAAATGTTTAACTGAAACTTTCAACTGAAATATTTAACCGATTTTTTTTTTACTGAAACTTTTTAACTGAAATATTCAACCGAAATATTTAACCGAAATATTTAACTGAAATATCTAACTGAAACATTTAACCGAAATATCTAACCGAAATATCTAACTGAAATATCCAACCGAAAAATATAACTAAAATACTTAACCGAATATTTAACTGAAATATTTAACAGAAATATTTAACCGAAATACTTTAACCGAATATTTAACTGAAATGTTTAACTGAAATGTTTAACTGAAATGTTTAACTAAAATGTTTAACCGAAATGTTAACTGAAATGTTTTAACTGAAATATCCAACTGAATATTTAACCGAAATATTAAACCGAAATATCCAGTTATAAATATTTAAATACGGGACTTATCGCGCCTATAACATAAATCTTATCTACTCAGTAGATAACTACTCAGTAGATAACTACTGAGTAGATAAGATTTATGTTATAGGATATATATATATATACATATATCGCGATAACTACTCAGTAGATAACTACTGAGTAGATAAGATTTATGTTATAGGCGCGATAAGTCCCGTATTTAAATATTTATAACTGGATATTTCGGTTTAATATTTCGGTTAAATATTCAGTTGGATATTTCAGTTAAAACATTTCAGTTATCATTTCGGTTAAACATTTAAGTTAAACATTTCAGTTAAACATTTCAGTTAAATATTCGGTTAAAGTATTTCGGTTAAATATTTCAGTTAAATATTTCAGTTAAATATTCGGTTAAGTATTTTAGTAAAATTTTTCGGTTGGATATTTCAGTTAGATATTTCGGTTAGATATTTCGGTTAAATATGTCGGTTAAATATTTCAGTTAAATATTTCGGTTAAATATTTCGGTTGAATATTTCAGTTTAAAAAAAAATCGGTTAAATATTTCAGTTGAAAGTTTCAGTTAGAAATTTCAGTTGAACATTTCAGTTAAACATTTCGGTTAAATGATCGGTTAAGTGTTTCAGGTGGCTGGGAGTGGAGCTCGTGGTGCGTGCGGGTGCAGTGGGTGGCAGAGCATCGCAGGTCGTTGTCCCTGGTGCACGCGCCGACTTGTTGCGTCGCTGCCTTCACTCGACGACGGTGCGACTGCCGGCTCCGTCGCTCCCATCTCAACAACACATCCATAGCGGACTCCCAACTATTTCATGTTTCAGGTGGCTGGGAGTGGAGCTCGTGGTGCGTGCGGGTGCAGCGGGTGGCAGAGCATCGCAGGTCGTTGTCCCTGGTGCACGCGCCGACTTGCTGCGTCGCTGCCTTCACTCGACCACGCTGTGACTGCCGGCTCCGTCGCTCCCAACTCGTTTCAGTTTAATATTTCAGTTAGATACTTATGTTGAATGTTTTAGTTAAATATTTCAGTTGAGTGTTTCAGTTAGATATTACAGTTAAATATTCCAGTTAGATATTTTATTTATAACTATACATTCGTGTTAGTTACACCACTTATAACTCAAGAACATCTGAAACAATCTTTATGATTTTTGTATTTTTGGAATTGTCTTTGTCAGGAATAGGAAAATATGTATTAAAAACAATGAATAATTGACCTAAAAAAATATATAAGTAAAATTATTTTGCCAAAATGTTCCTGGGTTTCTAAACTGCCAATCATTTGATGTTCAATTGTTTATCCCATCGATACGGTAAACCGAAAATTAATAAGGATTGCAAAAAAAAAATTAGGGTCATCGCCCCTCCATACATTGCTATTTGCTATTCGTGATTATTAACAATATTTCTAAATATTGTTTGTCTTCTTTAATGTGCCTTAAAAACCGACAGACGTGCGGTAATGCATGTTCCATATTTGCTAAATACATAGGTATATAAAAATATGACAAATACGCAAATAGGCGAACAATTTCGCAAATATACCCTCCACACATGTAATTTTCTGTCACACATAGCAAATACGCAAATACAAACAGCCATGTGTTGATAGCTTACAATATTCGGATTATCGCGTTTTTTTTGTTTAATTATGCCTCCGCACGAAAGGTGTATTTAGCCAGTGTCAGATTTAAAAATTCTTCAGGTTTTTGGGAATTCAAGTCATGCAGATTTTATAAATGTCAAATACTTGGAGGTTATATTTTTATAATTAAAATTAAATTCAATCGAACTAATGTCAAGTTAATAACTTATCCATAACAATAAAAACATAGTTTAATTTAATCATGTCTTGCTGACACGCGGTTGAAGTACTTGATTATTGTATTTTTATTGAATTTGTATTCTATTTCTGTATTGCCATAATACATTACTAAACTTACTATCTCTTTTGTATTCATTGTATTACGATCATAAAAGCTTAAATTAAGTTCAACTTAAAGGTAACACGATATTCATTGTCTATTAGGTGGTACGAAGTTCGCCGGGCCAGCTAGTGAAAAAATAAATCGAATTGTTACCAGATTAGTTTTACTTTTAGCTAATGATCAAAATAAATAGCCACACTAATACAAACTGTAATTTAAGAAGCTAGTGGATCCGGCAGACATTTTTCTGTTCAGTTGCAGCACCTCTTACTAGGTTTAAATCTAAGCTTAAACCATTTCACAGGGCAAAACGCACAGAAGAATTATATTTATTTAATAAAATCCAATCAAATAATAAATATACATTTAATTTTCTAGCTTCGAATAAATAGTTTATTCGTAGTTTTCTTAGTCTAGATTGTATTACAATTGATGATAATGACTGTCCTCTGAACCAATCTTACTGAAATTTTCATTTGGTTCCATATTTTTCTTATAATATGTACGTAAGTACAGTGGTAGGTTAACACCTAAAGGTACAGCCACACCGCGGCGTCCTGCGATCTGCGGGCGCGATCTCAGTACTTTTCAATTGTTTTCTGATCGCGTTTGGTGTGGTCGCCTAGATGTCACAGGACGCTGCGGTGTGTCCGTACCTTGAAGTTATTTAAATTATCTGCAATATAATTTCTAATAACAGAGAGTTGGACGCGTCGGCGAGTCCCTGCATTCGGGATCCTGAAGTTGACCTCCGAATGAGGCCGAAACATATATCGATCGCTTTATCGACATCGCGTTAGTCACGTTAAATTAAGAACACAGAGTCTCCTGTTATCCCAAATAAATTGATGTGGGAAATCATGATCACTCATCACCTATGGGGAACTCAGGTGATCGGTCACACCAATTGATGCCCCTAAAACATTTAAGTTGCTATGTTCCCACGGAATTGCATATGTCTGATGACATGATGAGCATTAAATTTGTGCTAGTGTTATAATTGGTTGGTTGTTCGACTCGGGATGCAAATTTTATCAAATGGTTGTATGTATATAATTTATTGAACTGGTGGCAGCAATTTTATATAGTTTGATATAGTGTGAAATAAATATATGTATATTTGTTTTCTTATTAAAATCATGGCGTTGTATTATTTCCATTACTTTTTTAGATTATGTTTATTATACTTTTAGCATTGGGTCCTAGTTTTGTTCATATTTTTGTGTAATAAAGTTTTTACATACAATCATGCTTTATTCGATTATTTCAGTTACTTTAACAATTATATTTTATACATTGTATAAGATATATAAACAAAAGATAACTGAATAAACACTGACTCTGATGTGAATATGATGGAAGTCCATTGCCTCGAAATAATGGCGGCTTAATTTTGTTCGCCAAGTGTATGTGCAAATTATACTAATTTATATACATAGATTTTTTTCTGTTCTTGAGTATGTTTTGATGTTGTTATTTTGCAGAAACTAAAAAGAAGTACAATAAAATCACAATGGATTCCAAGTTGAAGTAGGAACAAAAACAGACCAATGTAAATTATGCTATTGTGATTCTGGTTATGTACCTAATTATAAAATATTATTTTTCTACGCAAGAGGTCAACCTGAACTCTAGCTTCATTAAAGGTAAAGGTCCTTTAAAAACCTTTACATTTTCAGTATTGATAGACTGGAATACTCGTACCATAGGTAGGTATATACCTACCTATAGTAGATCGTACCTATAGTACGCGATAGGTAGGTATAGGTGTATACCTATTGTGTTCCAGTGTTGACTACCGCCTAATGAGAAATAATAACACAAAAACCGTCACCTCAGTGAAATAAGTACTTATATTACAGCAAGTATGGGACAATAGTCCAGAGTTTAAAACAAAAGTGGTTTCCGTGGGAACTCACCTATGGTGCGGAAGGATGTCAGCGGCTCGAGTGGTGCACCTTTGTAATTGTTTCCTCTCATCGTGGGGATGTAATGAGGTTTATATTATGATGAAACGTGGAGGCAGAGTTGAGGGTTTCTGTTATTTTTATGAAATTATGTAGAATTATATTTAAACGAGAGTTTCCATGATTTAGACGTACGAAAACTTTACACTGTAAACTGTATCATCTGTATAATTCGAACCAAAAAGCTTTAATGTTCATAGAACAAATAAACATACAAATTAAAGTAAGATATTATCTATGACTAACAATTGAAATACAAACTAATGTAGCTAAACATCTACATTACGATACGGTGAAAATAGCGCCCAAACATTACGAGGGTGCTAAACGCCGTGCTTCAATGGACTTACTCAGATCACGAGTATCGTATACACAGACGTAGTATTCACTAGTATAGCACAGAACAGATAATAATACTACACGATAGATTAGTGAATCCTAGGTCTGTGCTCTGTGATCGTATACTACTTTATCTATTCTCGTATCGTCAATTTTGAATTATAAACTTTAATACTAGTTTATATTCATATAGGTTATAAACACAATACCGAAATAATAAACTGGCCAAGTGCAAGTCGGACTCGCACTCGTAGGGTTCCGTACCACACTACAGTATTTTATAAGATCGAGCAAAAAATACTACTATCATTTTTCGCCAGCAAAAAATAATAATTAATAAACATTGTATTTCTTATAACGCCATCTAACAAAGGTGTTAGGGATCGACATTTCAATATAACGCCATCTATGGGACGTTTACCTTACTAAGCGTTCATAGATGGCGTGAAATGCAGAAAAAAACACGTTTCTTGTATGGGCCCTCTATTATTTTTAACTTTATTCTGTTTTTAGTATATGTTGTTATAGCGGCAACAGAAATACATCATCTGTGAAAATTTCAACAGACAGACAGACAGACGGACAGCGGAGTCTTAGTAATAGGGTCCCGTTTTACCCTTTGGGTACGGAACCCTAAAAACTAATAATATAACACTTTTTCCCTAACAAAAAATAACTTTTTTACCATTGCCACTCAAAAAGAGCACTTTATTCATCGATAGCAGTGAATAAAACGCTCTTTTACTCACTCGGTGAATAAAAACATTTTGAATTTGGAACAAGCATGAAGTACGAAAAAAATAAATAAAACTTGCCTACTAGCTGGCTAAATAGAGGTATACCTTAGAAGCTATAGAATTAAATAAAAATAAAAATCCCGCCAATTTTGGTAAAAAATTTTTTTGCTTTATCTTTGCTGCGCACGATTAGTGTATTCAGCCAGAATAAAGTATAATAATTATTCAAGTGTTTGTATATTTAAGGCACAAAGTTGAGTCCAAGTCACATTTCTGATCAAATTGAAGTCACAGTCTAGTGCAAGTAAAAATAAAAGATGTGAAGTACTAAAGATAAGTTTAGTAAAGATGTGAACTTTACTGAAGATTTTCAGTGCAGTTTTGGTGAGAACCCAAATAGCATGTTTTTCAAGATTGTGCTGTTTCCCTACACACACATTCACTGGCTCTAAATGGATAATAATCCACATTTATTACACATTAATAATAACATATGATAAATATAAAAAGGTACTATAAGTAGGTACTACTATTTATTTTCTCGCAGTCAATGGTAAAAAGAAGATTACACGACTCGTGAATAAAAAAAATTATCTCGGTCCTTGTATCCCTCGCTCCGCTCAGGATTCTAATCTAGAATCCTTCGCTGCTCTCGGGATCCAACTTAGTCCCTCAAATTAAATTGCCTTTTTATTCACTTGTTGTATAATCGACTATTCTCTTTTTATATTACACTTTGGATCGCCCAAGGATTTTAATCATTGTTTATGGGGACCGCGCTAGGGTGTATGCGCGGTTAACTCTAGTTGGTCAAGTCATAGTCAGAACTAACGAGAGTGTGTTTGTTTTGGCTTTAATAATTTTAGTGTATTATTTAAATGGGTATTGCATGAGTGTAGATAAATTAGCGTATGAATCTGCACATCACTAGGAACACTCGTGTGATACATTTGAAAACCTCGACTACGACTCGGTTATTAAGCACACACTCGTGTTTTAATACCCAACATTATGCAGCATTTTCATATACTACCTACTGCCTGTGTCAGTCCACTGCTGGACGTAGGTCTCTCCCAAGATGCGCCACTGAGCCCGATCTTCGGCTCTTCTCTTCCAGTCACTGCCCACCGCTTTGCGTATGTCATCGCTCCACCTGGTTACAGGACGGCCTACGCTACGTTTGCCGATTCGCGGTCTCCACTCTAGGAAAAGTCTACCCCAACGTTTATCAGTCCTGCGGCAGATATGACTAGCTCACTGCCACTCCAGCTTGCTATTCCGTTGAGCTATGTTTAGTTAACTTTAGTTCTCTGGCGAATTACTTCGTTCCGGATTCGATCCCGCAGAGAAATACCGACCATAGCTCTCTCCATAGCTCGCTGAGCGACTTTAAACTGGTGGACCAGTCGAACTGTTAATGTCCACGTCTCGGCTCCGTATGTCATTATAGGTAGGACGCACTGATTAAAGACTTTTGTCTTTAGACTGCGGTATAGGCGACGAGAAGACTCGACGGAGTTTTCCGAATGCTGCCCAGCCTAGCTGAATTGTTCTCTGGATTTCCTTCTCGACTTCCTCTATTTTCACTCCATTTTTTTTATACCAGATAAGCAAGAGTTTGACCACTATCTCACTTGATGTTAAGTCAGTTTTGATACTATTGCACATTTAGCAAGGGTACCGATAGTTTATAGAATATAACTAACTCTATTTACGCAACATATTGCACATCGAAAAGTTTTATCGAGCGAAAAGTTTTTAGAATTCAACTGCAATAAATTCAATGCTACATTTTTGGACATTTCGCTAATTGCTTTTGGAACAATGATACCACTCTCATCTGAGCTGATTTGGCTCTCTGTGTAGTTTATGTCAAACTGAAAAAGTAACTTTTCGATCAACGGTATAAGTTAAGACAAAGGAATCGTATGTAAAATAAAACTATGATGTACGATTGGTTGCATGTATGATGGTTTTGGAGTTGTATGCTTATAGTTTCATAGCTGTTCCTCGCAGCTTTTCCAGCTAAATTTTATTCAGATCCGTTCAGCAGCTTTTGAGTTAATTAATAATATTCATACTAATATAAAATGAAAAACACAGTTATAATCACACACCTAGGATTTCATTATTGCGGCGTCCTGCGATCTGCGGGCGCGATCTCAGCAGTACTTTTCAATTGTTTTCTGATCGCGTTTGGTGTGAACCGGTCGGTACAAATACTACTGCGCTATCTGATCGTCGCCTAGATCGCGCACACAGGACGCTGTGGTGTGTCCGTACCTTAAGATTCAAACTTGCGAATATATTTGGTATTCTGCCAGTTAACGGCACAAACAGACACAACGGCTCACTACAACGTTGTCATGGGAGACTTTAACGCCAAAGTGGGAGTACAAACTTGCGGCGAATCGTCTATAGGACCACACGGATTTGGGAGTAGGAATCACAGGGGACAAATGCTCGTCAATTTCCTCGAGAGGGAGGGGCTTTTCTTGATGAACTCGTTCTTCAAGAAACAGCCCCAAAGGAAATGGACGTGGCAAAGCCCCGACTTTGTGACTAAAAACGAGATTGACTTCATCATTACGGACAAACGGCGCATATTCAGAGACGTCTCAGTGATCACTAGGTTTAATACTGGAAGTGATCACCGACTGGTACGAGGCACTCTGGATATCGACTTTAAAGCCGAGAGATTCCGATTGATGAAGTCTACGCTCCGTCCGAACCTACTCCAAACCGTTGTTGGGTCCGAAACATTCCAATTAAAATTGGAAAATCGATTCGCTGCCTTGGAAACCACAGATGACGTAGACCAGAAACTCGAAGAAGTGGTGGAAATCCTCAGGGATGAAGGGACGAAGTTTTGCGAGAGCAAGCGTACGGGCAAAAAGTCCAAACTCTCGGCAGAAACACTTCGGCTAATGGAAGAGAGACGAACAGACCCTTTGTCAGCTTTGTCATCTAACCTGGTGCGCAACAAATCCATAAAGAAGCTGGTACGACGCGACCTCCGATCCTCTAACACGCTCTTGATTAAAGAATCAATTGAGCAGAATCGGGGGTCGAAAGTGTTCGTCCAGCCTCTGGGTAGAAGCCACCTCACAAAGCTGACAACGTCAACGGGGAACGTCGTCGCATCCAAGCCGGAGATTCTGTAGGAAATCGAAGACTTCTACGGCAAGCTCTACGCATCGCATGCTTCAAGGCCCGAACCCGATACTGAGGATTCTAGAGCCACCTTAACCCGCCACTTCACAGAAGATCTGCCCGAAATTAGCCGAGACGAAATCGTGATGGCCCTTAAACAACTCAAAAATGGAAAAGCCCCAGGAGAAGACGGAATCACAACGGAGCTTTTAAAAGCCGGAGGAGCTCCAGCAGTTCAACAGCTTCAGCAGCTATTTAATTCCGTTCTTTTTACTGGGAGAACTCCACAGGCATGGAACAGAAGCATGGTGGTTTTGTTTTTCAAAAAAGGAGACAAAACCCTATTGAAAACCTATCGCCCGATTTCGCTTCTGAGCCATGTCTACAAGCTGTTTTCAAGGGTCATCACGAACCGTCTTGCGCGAAGACTCGACGAGTTTCAACCTCCGGAACAGGCCGGGTTTCGAAGCGGTTACGGCACCATAGACCACATCCACACGGTGCGGCAGATTGTACAGAAGACCGAAGAGTACAATCGGCCCCTGTGCTTAGCATTTGTGGACTATGAGAAGGCCTTTGACTCAATCGAAACCTGGTCTGTTCTCGAGTCCTTGCAGCGTTGCCAAGTCGACTGGCGATATATCGAAGTGATGAGATGTCTATATAATGCCGCAACGATGACTGTACAAGTACAGAACCAGCGAACTAAACATGTCCACCTGCGTCGAGGAGTGAGACAGGGGGACGTCATATCCCCGAAACTGTTCACTAACGCCTTGGAGGATATGTTTAAGACGCTGGACTGGAAAGATCGTGGCATTAACATCAACGGCAGGTACATCTCTCACTTACGATTCGCAGATGACATCGTCATTATGGCAGAGACGCTGCAGGACCTACAAAGGATGTTGAATGGCCTAGCTGATTCTTCTCGTAGCATCGGTCTCCGGATGAATTTGGACAAAACCAAAGTCATGTACAACGAGCACGTTGTTCCGGAACCGATTGCCGTAGATGGAATCCCACTCGAAGTTGTCACTAAGTATGTTTACCTAGGGCAAACGCTCCAACTAGGCAAACATAACTTCGAGAAGGAAATCCAGAGAAGAATTCAGCTGGGCTGGGCAGCATTCGGAAAACTCCGTCGAGTCTTCTCGTCGCCGATACCACAGTGTCTAAAGACAAAAGTCTTTAACCAGTGCGTCCTACCTGTGATGACATACGGAGCCGAGACGTGGACACTCACAGTCCGACTGGTCCACCAGTTTAAAGTCGCTCAGCGAGCTATGGAGAGAGCTATGCTCGGTATTTCTCTGCGGGATCGAATCCGGAACGAAGTAATTCGCCAGAGAACTAAAGTTATCGACATAGCTCAACGGATTAGCAAGCTGAAGTGGCAGTGGGCTGGTCATATCTGCCGCAGGACTGATAACCGTTGGGGCAGACTTGTCCTAGAGTGGAGACCGCGAATCGGCAAACGTAGCGTAGGACGTCCTGTGACCAGGTGGAGCGACGACATACGCAAAGCGGTGGGCAGTGACTGGAAGAGAAGAGCCGAAGATCGGGCTCAGTGGCGCATCTTGGGAGAGGCCTATGTCCAGCAGTGGACTGATACAGGCTGATGATGATGATGATGATGATGATGATGAACGGCACAAAATCATGTAGTATGATCAAAGCTGAGTTCTATATATAAAACCATATTTTTTTATTTAACTATTATAATAAATAAAAAATAAAATTGTATCGACTGGTTCACACCAAACGCGATCAGAAAATAATTGAAAAGTACTGAGATCGCGCCCGCAGATCGCAGGACGCCGTTGTGTGGCCGTACCTTTACATACCCACTGCTGGAAAAAGGTATCCTAAACAGAGACAATTCATATCTAAATAGAAACAAACAGTCCTGGGCTAGAAACAGTAGCATCCCAAATAGGGAAGCAATGTTTCTACATAAAACTACAACCGTTAAAATGTTCAGACTTTTACCGTTATCGAACATATCGATTCAGACAATACCGTGGAAATCAGTGTAGGGGTCGCAGTGACGCCCCGCGCCGACCAATCGCGAGCGCTGAAAGGACAGATGCGCACGCGTTCCCATTGTCGTAGTCACTATTGTTTGCAGGGATAAAAGCAGGGGTGGCGTGTGAGAGCAAACATATGAGTTAAACATTACTTTGGTCGAAAAAAACGGTAAATTATGATATTTTGCTCGATGCTTTTAAGTTTGGAATGAATATATATATAAACATACTCTACGTCTACATCTATTATGTATCTTTGTTTGTGTTTATATTTTTTGTTAAATCAAAACTGTACACCCCCGTAATATTGTAATATATGAAATCCTGTTCATTTAAAAGTCTGGTAGAGAGTGCTCTAAGCGATAAAACCACCCATTGTATTACAATGTCGTTGGTGTACTATTTTCTGTTACTTTTGTTTTTATTTGGTTTTTAATAAAGTGTAGTTCTATTCAATTCTATTCTGTGTGCAAAGCTCGTGTAAATATTTTCCATACACATTATTTCTACTTAGAGTAATATTTATAAATCCGAAAGTCACTCAATAGCACTTAGTGTCTGGTACGCGAATTAACATAATAATTAATATAGCTTTGTACAGACACTAATAAAAATCAATGCAAGTTATGATTGTCCTCTATGTACTTCTAAACTATTCATCTCGTTACGATGAAATTTTGGTGAGATATTATACTGCATACGCCCGAGGAGGTCCCTGGCCCAAATAATATGCATTATCGTAAAATGTAGAAGTGACATAGAACATATATTTTTCATCGCGGGTGCAGTTAATAAAAAATAATTAAATTTAAAAAAAGTTAGTTAAAGTGAGAATTGATCGCGCACCGTGGCTTCCGTACGAACTTGTCAAAACAAACTTAACATTGCAGTTCGATCCCTAGAACGAACGCCTAGACACTGTTCATGAACCAACCGCAAATAATAAGATTGTAATAGTAAATTCGCACTTTTTGTTACTAACTACATATATTTCCTTTATAAACGCTTCAAGACCTTGCCAAATTTCATAATTCTAAGTCAACAGGAAATACCCTGAAGGTACTGATTCCCTTGTGAAATCGCAAAATATGCGAAAATAACGAGGGCGGCACTAAAAGTATCGGGAATGGAATATTTCCACTGTTTCTGTCATATTAAAATCTTTTTAATTGAAAACTCTTTGGTTTTAAAAAATGAATACCATTTATTTATTTAAAAAAAGATTCTCGGTCTTGTCACAAAGTTTTGTCAAACTTGTTTAGTCGTTGAAAAAATGGAATTGACTCGAGAAAATTCAAGAGTGATGATTTATTATGATTTTCGAAGTGGTTTAACACAAAAACAGTGTATTGACAGGATGATTTCTGCATTTGGTGATGAAGCCCCATCCAAAACCACAATTTATCGCTGGTTTGCTGAATTTCAACGTGGACGTGTCAAGCTCAGTGATGATCCCCGTCAAGGTCGTCCAAAAACTGCAGTCACCCAAGAAAACGTTGATGCTGTGCGTAAGCTAATTGAGGAAGATCGACATCTGACATACCGAGAAATTTAGGCAACTTTTGACATTAGCATGAGTCAAATACAAATAATCTTGCATTAACAATTAGGTGTAAAAAAGTTGGTTTCCCGATGGATACCGCATTCGCTCTGTGACGAGCAAAAAGCGGCTCGCGTTACTTGGTGCGTCAGAACTCTCGAAAGATTCCACGCGGGATCCTCAAATAATGTATACAACATCGTATCAGGTGACGAATCCTGGATATACGCGTACGAACCCGAAACAAAAAACCAATCACGAGTTTGAGAGATTTTCATCACCTGAAGAAGCTGTGGACGCCTACAAAACGGCCATTTTGGAGACCCCAACTTCCAAATGGAATGGTTGCTTCAATGATTGGTTCCATCGTATGGAAAAATGTGTCAAATTTCGCGGAGAATACTTCGAAAAGCAATAAATAAATTTTTAAATAGTAGATAATGTTGTGTCACTTCCTTGATTCCCGAAATTTTCAGTGCCGCCCTCGTATGTGACATAACGGTCATATCTTTTGATCGCGTTCACAGCCGAAAGATACCCTAGACCCGAGTATTTGATATAAGTTTAACTTGATATCTCTACGCGTTCCTGAAAAAAAGGGTCTTCACAGACGGACAGACAAATCGTCAGACGGACAACAAAGTGATCCTATAAGGGTTCCTTTTTCCTTTTGAAGTACGGAACCCCAAAAATAAGTACATTTATTTCACAGGCTATTTCTATGATGTATTCATTATTTAATTTCATCAAATTTATTGAACCATCCCCACCTCCGTTAGATTTGAACATATTGTTGATCAGCGGTAGCTAGGTAACCCACCCCGTGTCGGCCCGTGCCGTGTGCAGGTGTGCAGGATTTCATCTACTGATTGCGACGGACAGACACACATGCGTGATGCACCCTGACCCTTCAAATATCTGGCCAAGTGAAGGGAAGTGAAGGTCTTTGGTAGGTCAATATTTATTTTATATAAAATATTTATGATCACTGTGCCTGAAATTACGTTTACGTTTTTTAACGTACATTTAAGTATTGAATCAATTTGGAAATTAAAGAAAATAATATAAGATTTCCTTATATCAACCCAAATATTGGTTAAATAGGGAAAACATGGCTAGGTACTGCCAAAAAGAATCGTTATGTTTTCAAATTTCAAAATATCAAATTTCAAATGTTTTTATTTCATAACTTAGCCTAGATTACACTTTTAGAACAGAGATACTTAAATATTAAAATATTGATTTTCATACATTTAAAGTTATGAGTTTTATATGTAATCGTTAACAACAGTGCAAAAAAGAAAATCTGACAGAGTAAATAGTATCTACTTAAAATAAGCCTAAACTATGTAAGAGTTAAAATAGTGAATTAATATCATCCGTGTTTTCAATCCAAGTACACTTCATTTATATGTTAACAAATCGGAAAATCTACGTCATACGTAAGCGAAGCCCAAAAAAGCTGTTCACAAAACAGCCGTGTTCCAAAGTTCAATGGATTTATCGGAGAGCACCGCACAAGGTGGGCTGCCTGCACCCTCAGAGTAACCGTTCACCGAAAACACAATAAAATAATCCGGCCTTTTGTACAATACTTTCAGGAGGGTTAGCAAAAAAGTGTAGAAACCTTTTTTTATTTAATTTGTAGTTTTCGTGAACACTAAACATTAGACGTACCAAAAAAGTTCAAAACTGAAAACTCAAAGCTCCAAAGAACTTATTCAGTATATGGGGTATATTCAGTTCGCAGAGTAAGCAAGAATATAGGATATTGAATATCTAGCTTTCTATCCTAGCTCTCTAGCCTTCTGTATTCCGGGTATTGTACTCGCTAATATTTATCTTGGTTACCTTGACTTAGTTTTCAAGCACATTAAAAGTTTTGTTTGGAATTACTATACGCAGTTAAGAAAGATCGTAACAGTTACTGTGTGAAAACCGTGCTATGACTACTATGTAGTCAATGTACTTTGTTCGGTCAGCTTACTTGTCAAGCCAGTCAATGTACTTTGTTGCAGGCGTTCGACGGATGATGACCAAAAAAATAATTATCTTTACTTTTTTTTGTGAATGTTTATCCATCGATTAAAGAGCGAACACTCTCTAGAAACAGAACAATTCTAGTGCAAATTTTGCTCTTTTAGTTCGTAAGTTCGTTTGTTCGCTGTAAATCTTACAGATCAAACTAGAACCAGTTCACATAAATGTATTCAAATTATTTTGATTCAAATGATTTAGTTTTTGAACTTTACTAACGTTTACGCACGTAAAATTCTATATGTACATATACGGTATTTTTCTCCTGACCATACGCAAGGTGCATTGGTTGGCGCGTGCCAGACACGTGCGTATACGCAGCACGCTTCTGCGCTGTCATGGCGCACGACTCGCGATCCGCGCTTTTTTATTATTATTATTACTCAAATATTCGCACCCAACGGACTGTGTTCGTAAATTGCTTCACTATTATCCGAACACTTTTTTTATATTTTGTGCATTAACGCAGAGTGGGCGCCTAGGGGAGGAGAGATGGTTTTGATGTTTTCATACTCGCAGCTATTCGCATTTAGGAAATATGTAGCTAAATGTTTTACTTAAGTATAGGTATCTAATTATTTTTTTCGTAACCAACATATTATTATAATATTTATACTGTCAGAACTATCACGTTTCAAATATGTAAAGGAAAACTTTATTTTACTGAAAACTACAACTTGAACTTCTCCTTGATGCTGAGTTTGAAAAAACCGTTCTTCAAATATTATTAATTAGGTTATGCATCTGGTTATTACCTTATAAACGCTTCTTATTATTACCAAATTCCAGCAATCCTTTACAAAATAAAGAGTGATTTGCATCCCATTCTTTGCAGCATAATGACCCGCGGTGCTGTCCGAACGGGTTACTTATAATGCAAATGAAGACAGTGACAGAGTTTCGTAAATAAAATAAGTAGTTTCTGAGTACTTACTAGAGTATCAGATAAATCAATATACTTACCTTAACAACTTACCCTAAACACACCCTGCCGAAGAACAAATTAAGAAAAATATATAGAGAGTATCAAACATTTTTTAATTCGAACCCAAACAATAAAAAAAAACTTATACTTTGTGTCCTACTACATATACTAATACAACATTAACACACCCATTTCATTGACTTATATGTAAAAGTGTTTTACATATACTTGAGGTTAAATATAAATTCTATTTCGGTAATTATTCCTTGTCTTTTTTTCTACAAATATATAGGCAAACTAAGACGAACTATATGCTATATACTGTGTCTGAAATCCCGGCATGTGAGAGCGTGTGCACACTCTTCGACCACATCATCGCTTACTACCACCAGGCGAGATAGTGGTCAAACTAAAAAAGACATTAAACCTTAATGTTGGTATTAAATACCGAACGTTTCTCCCAAGGTTAACTACTGTATCCTACTTACTCCAACGAGTACATCAAACCGTCATTGTAAAGGTGACAGTTGATAGGTTGGCAGCTGCGTGGCCCGTGATACGGGCAGGTGGCAGCACCCTCAGCATCGAGCCACTGTGCCAGTGTGAACGCTGCTTTATGTCCATGTATGACCTATTTCATTTGCAAAGTTTTTGTTAACAGCTTTAGGATTGAACCAGGTAACAGAAGAAATCGTCTCGTTTAATTATAATAAAGCAAAAAAATTACTTTCATATATAAGTTGATACATGATGATGATGGTAAAGTTTACGACATATTTAATATGCTGGTTTTGGTCTAATTCTAATAAATTCTTATTTATGTCACAAGGTAACAGGCGCAGTGCAAAATTCTGGCTGTCCAGAATTTTGCATGCCGCTGTATCTGTAATAGGTAGACGTCATCGCTTACCATCAGGCGAGCGTCGTGCTTGTCCTGTTACCTTATATCATAAAAAAAAACCAATTTAAGATGCACTTAAGGTATTTAAGTATAAAATTACAATCTAAATAATATGATGAATGTTTTATTAAGACTCTACTACCGTTTAGATAATAGAACAATTTTCTTTTTTTTTAGTTTGAACACTTACTTACTATGCTTATCTGTGTGCCCACTAGACCAAGTAAGATGCGGGCTCTATACCCAACACAGGCAGTTATTATTACTAACATTACTATTTATATTCCTTCCAGACTCGAAACAGTGCCCGTTGAGTACCTCCTCGAAAATAATGCAAAACTGACGTCATAAAGCATAATGTTGTTTAAATTGCGATTGGAATGATAAATCCTTTTATGAAAGCCCTTTTTGGGTTTCTCTGCCACAAAGAGCCCCTATAAAGTTTGAAGTTTGTACATCTGTCGTTTTGTTACAGAGAAATCTTACAAAAAACTATATGTTACATACTAGGTTAGTCCCGTCACTTGGCTTTTAACACCTATAAATATAAGTTAGTACCAAACGTTGTCATCTATGAATATTTAACATAATTATAGACCCCAAAATAGGATCAGAATTGCAACGTTAAAATATTAAATAAAATATTTATTAATGTATACATATGTTATGTAGTTTAAAAAGAAAACTTATTGTAATGATCTAGTTTAGTACATAAAGTTGTTGTCGTTTTTATAATTAATCAAAATCTTGCACTTCTATAAAGACATCTACACAACAATTAACAAAAATCTCACAGTGTCAATTAATGAACCTGTAAACTTCAAAGTACAGACATAATAAATCACTTGTCGTAGGAACTCGACACCCTTGCCTTGCCGGCTCCCCTAATTTCCTTCGGCAACAGGTGACGCCTTGACCTGTTTCTCGAAGGGTTCCTTACGATTGTGTCTGCACTTGCTTATGTGGGAAAACTTGTTAGATTGCCCATTAAAGTTGGTTAACCTTTTTAGGGTTCCGTAGTCCTGACAAGGAACCCTTATAGTTTCGTCATGTCCGTCTGTCTGTCTGTCTGTCCGAGATTTTGCTAAGAAACCGTTTATACTATAAAGCTGTAATTTTGTAGGGGTATGTATATATATTACGCCGACAAAGTGCTGAAATAAAATTGTAAAAAATATTTTTTTTAGGGTAGCTCCCCTATATGAGAAGTGGGGATGATTTTTTTTTCATCGTCTACCCCATCGTGTGGGATATCGTTGAATAGGTCTTTTAAAATGACTTTAGGGTTGCTAATACCATTTTTCGATTGAATGCTCCATTTACGAAATATTAAACTTTAAAGTGCGAATTTTTGTTCCAGTAGGGCGTCCCCCCCCCCGCTCTAAAAGCTAAATTACTGGCTTGAAAAATCTGGAAAAAATCGTGTTAATAGCTCATTTTATGAACTTTAAAGTAAAACTATAGCGGTTGAGATAACTTTGTTAGTTTAGCAGTAATAGTCGTTGAACTTGGGTGTTGGATAATTTTGTACCAAATACAAAATCCTTAGAATAAATCCTTTAAAGTGACAAAGACGGAGTACCTAGTTGCTTGTTTATAACGGGTAAAGACTTGCATTGAATAACAGGCTACTACGAAACCCTACACTGCGCGTGGCCCGACACGCACTTGGCCCGTTATTAATAGCATGAAAGGTCATTGGTTTGATCAAGGAGGTTGCAGTTGTACGATAGTACTTATTAATTATCTGGTATACTTAAATAAATATTAAACGTCATATTTATCATTATTGAAGTGAAACCACCCATAACTCACATAGTACAAAAGTAAAATTATCTGGACCTAGGTTTTGAAGAAGGCTGTCGCTCTTTTTCAGCAATAAGGTCACGCGGTGAGATCGCGACGTTTACTGTTTTAGTCATCTCAATCGCCCCTGCGAAATTTGTTTCTATAATTTGTCTCTACATGACAAATGTACCCCTATGTCACCTATTGGTAAGTGACAATGTGGTCGAGGATGGCAGCACGCTAGACTAAGAATAGTACATGAGTCTCATGTCGTGTCAGCTTAGTGAACTTAATGGTGGTAACTGAATAGGCGGACACTAAACAGTTTTTTCACAAAATTTTGCTTTTTGCTCCCCTGGAAAGTAGAGGTTTGTCCCTTACGACATTTGAAATTTCCACAGTCAATATGTTGTGTGGATCCACATAGCACTATAGGGAATATGCATGTTTTTTTAAATATTTTTTTTTCACTGATTACATCCATTTAACATAGTAGAAAAATTAAATAATACTGAAAGTGTTCAAATTATGCTACAAAAAATAGTTTTAGCATTTAAAAAATATGAGGTATCTAAAACGCCGCCAAATTTTCGCGCGCCTTTGTGACGTCACAGCACACCACATGGTCTCCATGGATAAAATCTTTTTAATAGAAATAGTACGTATTCGTAAAACAGTGCATACTATTTCTATGAAAAAGATTTAATCTGTGGAGACCGTGTGGTGCGCTGTGACGTCACTTTCTAATTGACAAGTGGTGATGTGTTTTGCAAATAAAAATTTTCCCACGCTTTTTTTGCATTTTTAATATAATATTTTAACACATTTAAGAGTATTTTATTAATATAAAATGTTTAACATACAACATTTAAACTACATGGATATTTACTTACTTACTTACAAATTATTATTTTCTACATACAAATTTATACTACATGCATATTTCCTATTGCCTTAACCAATCTTCAAAACTCTATTGAAGTAGTAACAATGTATGTGTAAGAATAACATGATATTGTGGCATATGACTCAAACCGTGCCAGTCACCATAATCAAACTAACATACCTTTAATTAAGTTTGTAAACGAGAATATGTTAACAGGAAACTTTGGAAATAAACCTATTATACTAATTAGATACGCAGCTGGCACACCGCAAACATTTTGGTCACATTTGTAGTTGTAGTGGCTACATTTACACACAACTAAAAAAAAATAACTTTTTAAACATATCTGATAGATTAAGTTATTTCTATTTCGCCTTGTGGTAAGCGATGATGTGGTCGAGTACGGTGAACACGCTAGGTCTAGAATGTTATAGTCTTAGGCACTTATGTAGGTAAGTCAAGAAATATTTATATTTTACTAGCTCCGCACCGGTAGAGCATATATGCCTAAATATTTTGAATCAGTTTGTTGCGATCATTATATGAATTATACATCTTCAACAATCATCGTCATAACTCAACCAATTTATAAAAAACCTTAACGAATTATACGCTTAAACCATGCTCATGAATCATTCTGTCTATTGGTAAAAATTGCACGAAACACCATTCAGTAGTTTTCAAGTTTATCGCGAACAGACAGTCAGACAAAAAGACAGACGCGGCGGGGAACTTTGATTATAATATGTAGTGATTAGTTATACCCGCGTAGTAGTTGTTATGTATCATCTCCCGTGTTAAAAATAAGGTAATTTTGAAATCATCGCGTATGTGTTAATGTACGTTAAAAATATAACTATCTGCATGACAAATTTCATTTAAATCTCTTCGATCGTATTTGCGTGATTTTAGAACAATCACACAAACTTTAATATTTAATGGCATTACAAATAATAATTATTTGCGTAAATTGCAATATTTTTTAACCGCTATAAAATGTATGAGTACAGTTTTTGGCGATTCAAAATTTTTTATTACCCCAACCGCAGTTGAGTGACCATCCAATAGAATGTTTTGATCCCTATTATAAGCCAGCGTATCCAATGACATCAAAAATAGATTTGGTGTGAATTGCCCATTTTCTTACTGACTGTAATTTTTTTCATTTGAAAATAAAAACAAAATGTCTTAACCCTTAATAGCCTGATTTACGAAAGTGATTTATTTTTAATATTACTGTGTTTGCTTGAGGGTCTAGATGAAGGGAAAAATAATAATAATAAAAAAAAAATATTTTAAAATTTTAAAATTTAATTTCATTTTATTTTTAATTTCACATTTTTTTTCTTTTTTTTAATTTCGTTGGAAATAATATTATACAACAGTAAAATACGTACAGCCAACCTATAAAAAAAACTAATAGTAATGTGAACATTCGGCTTAAAAGATTGGTATCAAAATTGAAACTCTAGGTTATTAAGGGTTAAGAAAACTATATTAGATACTGACTTGGTATAATATACATTAAGTCTTACATCGTGGTATCCCAGTTAGCCTTCATATCCCTCGCTACGCTTTACTTTGTTAAGCAGAGTATCAGTTTTCACAGCCCCAAGATGCATCTTGGAAGTTTGAGGGACTTTTTGAACAAGCACGGACAGTATAATTATATCAATTAAGTTCTATTTTCTCATGGATAACTGATTTGGAAGATAGATATTACGTATTTTTTTACCATATTCGTATGTGCCAATATATTCAGACATTAATCAATTTCATGTTCATATTACGACTATGTAAACTATGTGTGTGTGTGCTACATTTTTTTATCGCCAGTAAGGTAATAAAAAAATAAAATGTATCAGTTCATTATAATAGGTAAGGTAAAGCATTCATTAAAATTTTGTTGCTTATATGAATCATAAAAAAATATTTTGTTTTCTTCCGAGATAAACTGCAATGTCTGCAATATTCACCCGTATCATTTTATTACAGCAAAAACATCTACCGTTAACACCAGTAAATAAATCAAAATTTACAAAAGGCAACATTCGTAAAAAACTAAAACATCCGGTTGGGCCATTGAACATCTGACGAGGTGAATGAATCCTTGGAAGGGTGGTTGCCTGATATCGTTAGGGTGCTACGAGTATGATATAAAGTAGTGTAGCTTGGACATTACATTCCGGCACACATCTGTCGGCGTTTAGACAATCACGATACGTCACGCGATTTAAACTATGTTAGGGAGGGGTTGATACTTTTGATTTCTTTGTTTGCTGTACGGATATCATTTTATAGTTTTTGAATTAATAGTATTTTATACTTAGTATGAAATAAGTTTACAGTAAAGTGATATTTTTATAAAATAAGTGTAAAGATACCAATACTTACATACCCAATACTTTCAGTTAGATGAATGTTTAATTAAACTAACTGAATTTTTTAGTTCAGTAGTTGTCCTCACTTTTAAGGATCTGTATATCAAATGACAGACTTGCACATTAAGGTTTTCTCTATTACTTACCTAGTCCATAAAATTAAATATTTGTCTTAAGCTCTATGCTGAATAATATTGTTACTACCCAGGTATTTTTAAATGAACAATGGATATGACCACTGAGCAAAAAGACTTAATGAAGCTTTTTTTTCTTTTTATTCCTGATAGGCAAGCGTTTGATTGAGATATCTGTTCACTTGCCATTTGAAGACCCCCAGGTTGTAGTTTTAGGGAAATACAGACGGACAAGGAATTACGATGAGGCTAAACGTTTCGTGCGGGTAGATGGACTATGGAAGATAGCGTTGGAAAATTAAATATTTAAATCAAACGTGCCATACGTGCCTTTACCTTTAAATTACCATGTTCCATCACGAGAATCCGTCGTCACTTATCACCATTAGGTGAAATTTGAGTCAAATGTGTATAACAAAAAAATCTCAGAATCATCAAGTATCAAACCCAGTCATAACTATACTCCACCGCTACGACAGCTGCGGTGCGATACTACCCTGGCGCGCGCGCACCCGCCGCATTCATACGCTAATGCGTCGCGTTTTAATTACGCCTGATAAATCTGCGCGCGCGTGCCGCTCGTGTGCACTCCGCCTTATGTCGGAATGACTAATGTAAAATGTTTTTCGGAACTGGTCAGTTTGAGGTATTTATATAACAAGTTAGGTTCTAATGGTAAAAATATTATTAAATTATTTTTGATGTTGTTTTGCTGTTCAAATACTGGTCAAAGGCCTAGCAGCATGGTTATATTTTTGTTTTAACTGTTATGGTGTAATATAATAGTGTATAATTAGTTGTAATTAAAATAAATAAGTAGGTAGCGCGTTTTTGAATGTGAGTGCCATCACTGATTTGAAACGACAATATACATATGATATTATAATTATTAAAAGTAAGCAAAATAAATAAATGAATTATTTATTCCTCTCACTTCTGCTATGGCCTAGATGCATCCAGTATAAGTTGAATGTATCCAGTTCGTCTTGTTGCCATCTTCTTCTTTGATTTCAGAACGTCCATGTGTGGCATTAAGTTCATATACAACACTAAATGATACCCGCGACTACGTTCACTCACGTACACCAAGAATTTATTCAGTATTCAGTATTGTTTATTGCAACACAATTTAGTAGCCTATTTGCATCCTCGTGCAAATAAAGTATCTCCTTGTTAAATTTCAGCATGATCAGAGAGTCGGTTTAGGCGTGATTAGGTAACAGAGTGACAGAGTTACAAACGTTGTTATAATATTAGTCTGGATTGGTATAGCGTTAATACAATACGTATGGTAAACAATAAAAATGATTTTTTTTAACGCTATAATTCTTTGAGCATTTACCAATGGCGATGTTAACGTTGTAATCCGCAAACATTTTTTTCTGCCGATACTTACGAGGTAAACACGCATTGCACACACACACAAATCACTCACTTTAACGATTCCGCCCACTAGCTTGAAACACGCACACAGTATTAAAAATACAGCGTAGTTACGCACGCTCATATGGCCAAAAATGTCTTGTGAAAAATGTCTGCCTTGCGTTAACATCACCTTTGGTAAATGCTCGAAGGCTATAAGTATATGGCTTTTAAATTATGTATATTATCATATTGAGAGTGTATCTAAACGTATTCGACCGTTAATATACGTATTTAAAAATTTGCGCCCAGTAGCAGATAAAACGCTTTTACTCCAGACCTACAAAGCTCTTGGTGAGTGTGTCATAGGCTACTGCATTCGATCATGGGGTGGTGCGGCAAAATCACATCTTATAACTTTCGAACGTGCACAACGTGCCCTCCTAAAAGTTATCATGTCCTTACCATTTCAACATCCTACTACAGATCTTTATTCAAAATGTAATGTCTTATCTGTTCGAAAAATGTTCATCTGGCAATGTCTTAAAAAATATCACACTGAGGTAGTTCCACATCTTCCAGTAACTAATAAACGCATTGACAAATGTCCAGTACCGCGAAGCAATAGTGCTATAGCTTGGAGACACTATATTATATAACTAGAAGTGCCCCGCGGCTTCGCCCGCGTTAAAAACTTCTTTTGTTTACTTGAAACTTTTCTTTTGTAAAAACGATTCTATCGGTTCACCCGTTTTCATGTTATCGCGTGACTAAGGCAATTCGGGATTCATATTTATAAAAACCGAAAACGCAAATTTTCAGACTTTGTTACCTACCCCATTTCAAAAAATCCTACAACACGTACTCATCTTATTTCGCCATACAAACTTTGAATCCTCGTTCCATATCCGGGAGGAATTTTTAGAAAATCCTTTCTGAGCCGATACCTACTCGTATGTCATAATAACTATCTGCATTCTAAATTTCAGCGCAATCCGAAACAATATTGAGTTTTAGACTTCGTTACCCCAGTTTATCCTCCTAGGGTGGCATTTTGAAAAATTATTCGTATTTACTTATTTATTTACGTACATGTGTGAAATGGTGAATAAAATGACTATACAAACATTGAACCCCCGCTTCATCCCCTTGAAGAGTGAATTTTGAAAAATTATTTCTTAGCGGATACCTAAGTCAAAATAACTATCTGCATGCCAAATTTCAGCGCAATCCGAAACAATATTGATTTCAGACTGTTACCCCACTTCACCCTTTTAGGGGTGCAATTTCGAAAGAGCCTGAAACACGTATTTACTTACTTAAGTACTTGTGTTAAAATTTAAATATAAAAAACTATATAATCTTGTTTCTCCATACAAACGTTGAACGCCCGTTTCATCCCCTTCAGGGGTAAATTTTGAAAAATCCTTTCTCAGAGGAAACTAACGTCGTAATAACTATCTGCATGCCAAATTTCAGCGCAATCCGAAACAATATTGATTTTCACACTTTGTTACACCATTTCACTTACGGCTGTAATAAAAAAAAACCTGAAACACGTATTTACTTATTTTTTTTACTGGAGCACTTGTATGAAGTTTCGAATAGAAAATACTATCTAATCTTGTTTCTCCATACAAACTTTGAAAATCCTTTCTTAGCTGATACTAACGCCATAATAACCACCTGTATGCAAAATTTCAGCGCAATCCAAAACAATATTGATTTTCAGATTTTGTTACCCCATTTCACCCTCTTAGGGGTGGAATTTCGAAAAAACCTTAAACATGTGTTAATTTATTTATGTCCTGAAGCACTTGTGTGAAGTTTCGAATAGAAAACACTATCTAATAATGTTTCTCCATAGAAACTTTGAACCCCCGTTTCATCCCCTTCAGGGGTGAAATTTGAAAAATCCTTTTTCAAAGGTAACTAACGTTATAATAATTATCTGCATGCCAAGTTTGAGCGCAATCCGAAAAAATATTGATTTTCACACTTTGTTACCCCATTTCACCCTCTTAGGGGTGGAATTTCAAAAAAACCTGAAACACGTATTTACTTTTTTTTGTACTGAAGCACTTGTGTGAAGTTTCGGATAGAAAAGACTATCTAATCTTGTTTCTCCATACAAACTTTGAACCCCCATTTCATCCCCTTAAGGGATGAATTTTGAAAAATCCTTTCTTAGTACACCCCTACGTACTAAGACAAATATACCCTCTAAATTTCAAATCTCTACGACCAGCGGTTTAGGCTGTGCGTTGTCTGTCAGTGAGTCAGTCAGTATGTCAGGACAAAGATTCTTATAGTATTAGATAAACTTAATAATAACAATAAATCTAAAATTAAAAGTTTCAATAATTAATCATTAGATTACGATAGTGTTGAAAAACTTCTTCTAAAAGTACAATAAATTACATATATAAAATTACATATTACATAAAACAACTATAACACAATATATTATTTATACACTCAATCCTTAATCACCACTTAAAGCACATCATAATCACTATCACTACATAGTATAAAACAAAGTCGCTGTCGCTGTCTGTCCGTCCCTATGTATGCTTAAATCTTTAAAACTACGCAACTGATTTTCAAGCGGTTTGTTTTTAATTATAGAGTGATTCAAGAGGATGGTTCCTATACATATAATGTATAATACATGCATATTATAGTAGAGAAACACTGACAATTTTAGAGATTTCTAATGTTATGTCGTAAATAAACACTTTTTTTGCGCTTACTTTGCAAACGCTGGCTGAACCCTACGAGATAGATCAAAATAATGTACTACGGTATTGTACAACTTAAATAGGTCTACAAAAAAATGTGCAATGGTATACGTCTAACTCTTAAGGTTGACTCACGGTAACCATTTTAATCTTTAATTTTTTAATAAAAAACATTACATAACTTCCAAGGTAACTTTCTACTGTACAGTATTAATCCGTATCCGAATAATTTAGTTAATTACCTTGGTCACATATTGTACATTAAAATTGTACTTTAAAGTATATAATTTAAATGAAAACTCTAGAAGATATTACCAGAGATTTAAAATTATGCGCATCGAAATAGTTGCAGCGAAACCACAGATTAGACAATAGTTACTACGTTAACATTATTAGCTTCGCTATTTCTGTAGATTACAACCGATATAAATCAATTTTATGTCAATACAGTTTGATCCATTGATAAGCTGTGCCCCGCGGTTTCGCCCGAGTAATAAAATGTATCCTATGGCCTTATCCATGAAGAAGTACTGCCTATCCCTGTGCTAAATTTCAGCTGAATCGGTCCAGCCGTTTGACCGTGAAGGAGTCCCAAACAAACAAATATACAAATTGACTTTCGCATCTTCGCATGGTGAACAGGCTAGGCTTAGAATGTAATGACTCCCGAGAGCTGTGTTGCCGGAACACCGTAAGGTTATGGCGGCAGACTTATTCCTTGATGGTGGTAAGCTACTTTTTGGTAACAAGTGAGGCAGAACATTAATTTAATGATCGCACTACCAGTGAACACCCATGATTCATGAATGCATACAAAAACTTGAGAAAATCAATATGGCTAGGATTATAACCAGCAACCGTCGGGTTAAAAGTCAAGGTAACTATCCTATACTCCAACGGGCCGCCCAATATTATGTATAAATTTCACCCGTGCGAAGCCGGGGCGGACTGCTAGTATACGTATAATACAATTTATAATTACTCGTACACACACACACACACACGCGCACGCACACACACACACACACGCACGCGCGCACACACACACACACACACACACACACATACACACACACACACACACGCACGCACATACATCCAAGCATAATTAGTTTATTTTAAAATTGTTTATAAGCAAGTTTTTACTCATTTTTGTTCTAAATCTTGGGAAGACACTGCTTTTTGCAACACAGTAACTAAATATATAATAATAAACTAAAGCAAAAAGCAGGGTTTCACACTATATTGTAAAATATTTATTTGTTCGCTATAAAGCAATGTTGTATTTGTATTTGTAAACATTGGGCAGCAAATTCGGCTAGTGGTCTTAAAAATATTTCTACTAAAATTAAATTACAAGTAGAATCAATTAATATATGCATATTTATTCGAAATATATTAAGTATGCAGTATACATATTAAGCTAATTAGTAAGTTAAGCTGTTTATACCAACTATAGGAATATCTTAATACGAGTTTAGAACTTATAGCGCTTAAAAACAACAATTTTGTTTAGTTACGTTACAATTAAGTTACATTGATCGTGGTCAGTCCATACCACTCAAAAACGACACCAATAGCACGACACCAATCAGGAAGTGGTTAACGAAGTAGCAATTAATTTCTCAACAAAAATATCCTTAACAAAGGGTATATTAGGCAGTTTCCAATCACGCAAAATAGTTGGACATAATTACCCCCGGGCCGAGCGAGGGTCGTGCACGTGTGTTAATAGCCTGTGACATTCCCCGGATTGTTTCCCATTACGTGAACATGCTTTGTGATTCCCTTTGATGATACTATCAATGTTCTGCCGTAAATTTATCGCGTTATGCCGTGAGATGAAAATATGTTTACTTGTAAGCATAGAAATACTGGGTTTTACAGCTATATCCCTATGGTCAATGAAATGGTAGTATATCTATGGTAATAGCACAGCATGTACAGAGCACATAACATAATAATTTCATAATGTGTTTTTTGTATCCATTATTATTTTATTTCTGATGCTAGCTTTTGAGTACTAACTCACCTGGTGGTAACTGATGATGTGTTCGAAAATGGTGAACACGTGTAATATATATACAAACTCATTTTTGCATTTATAATATTGGTATTAATTGAAGTTCTATACATTATATTTACGGACACAGTTGTAAAATCCTATTCCAGATGTTGAAATAATTTAAAAGCATTAATTAGAGCAGCCGAATTCGATTAAAAAATACCCATTACTGGACCCCAAACATCTGTTTTGATCAAATCATTATAAACATTTACCGAAGAGGGTGTTCTTGCTCATACATACAGAGGTGCGTTAGATGTAGATTTCACAATATATTGATTTTTGTTGTGATAATTCGTAGCCCTCTCTCAGTTTTTTGCCCTCGTACACACTAAAGGTATGGACACACCGCAGCGTCCTGCATGCGCGATCATGCATGCATGCATGCAAGATAGCGCAGTAGTATTTGTACCAACTGGTTTACACCAAACGCGATCAGAAAACAATTGAAAAGTACTGAGATCGCGCCCGCAGGACGCAGGACGCCGCGGTGTGGCCGTACCTTAATACTTTTTCACCTTAAGTAATGGCAAAAGGACTGTTAGATGACAGTCGTCACTAATTATCTATCATGTCCATATCAAGCGGATTGGAACTGAAGATATTTTCCCGCCTACGCTATTTCTTTATAGAAAGATTTCTATAACAATTATTGCGCAGGCGGAAAGATCTTATGGAGACTTACGAGAATAGATTATTATTTTTATTATTACATCCATAACTTAAAAGTGCATACAATAAAGGTACGGCCACACAGCGGCGCTTTGCGATCTGCGGTCGCGATCTCAGTACTTTTCTATTGTTTTCTGACCGCGTTTGGTGTGAACCAGTCGGTTCAAATACTACTGCGGTATGTTTTTAACGATATAAAAACATATAAAAAAATAATAATTGACAGAGGAATTTTTCGGTAGAAGTTATAGCGCAAAATGTTATAATTAAATTTGGGGTACTCTGATATCGAAAGAATGTTGGATTCCTTTACATACATATTCTAACTAGTACATACGAACGTATACGGAAAGTATTTCAGTCTGAGGAAATATTCACCGAGAGTTATAAGCGATTTTCATGTTTAGGTAAAAATACCTAACTTCTCGTTCATACCTAATTTTATCACATGCCAACTTTCATTAACGGGAGAATTTTTCGGGTTACAAAACCCTCGTTGACTGGACTATACTGCGCTATCTGATCGCCGCCTAGATCGCACACGCGTGACGCTGCGGTGTGGCCGTACTTAAGGCATACGTTTTAATTGAATTTTTAGAATGGGCAGTCTTATCACTAAAAGCGTTAATCTCTTCCAGGCAACCTTTAGATGGAGACGATTTGGAGACGGTGGTGGAGGTAAAAATAGACGATACATAGATTTTTTGTATGTTATTGCAAACATCCATTAAGATGGCAGAATGTACTGCTGCTTTATTCAAGATGAAGCAAATAAATATTATTTAAATCCTCCACCATCTTAAGTTTACAGATCAAAGCTTATATCTCCGTCAAAGTAGGTAAGTAAATATTCTCAAAGGTAGCAAAGATAAAACGACATGTCAAAAGCAAAATGGACATCACTTGAGGTCCGATTCAATAAGTCGTCCCCTCAGAGTAGAGATTGAACAAAAACTCGGTTTAAAACTCTGTTGGTGGACCATCGAAGACCGCCCGTGAAAGCTATTAGTCTTTGGTCCCCAGTGACTTATGACTATGGTAACCATATTCAATGCATTTTCGAATGTGAAAATTTTACTTTTATAAGAATTCTTTTGTGCAATTATACCTCCACACGATTAGTGAATTTAGGCAGTGTTAAAATTGTTCAAGTTCTTGAAAATTCAAATCGAGTCAAAGTCACATTTCAGTTGTTAGTGTGTCACAGTTAAGTTGAAGTCACAGTCTAGTCCAATTCATACCCTCAGCAAAGGCCTGGACTTTACTGCAGATTTTAGGGGGAATTTTAATATGAACGCAAATAGCATGTTTTTCAATATTGTGTAGTTTCTTTACACTCCTACACAATCACCGATAGTTAATTATCTACATTTATTTCGCGGAAGTTTTAGGATAAAATACAATACAAGCACACATACTTTTCACGCTCCAGCCTCTTTCAATTGATTTATAACTAGTTTTCGTGAGTTTGAAACATGATTATGAAGTACCGATATACTCACTACTATTTTTGTCGACTGTCAGGTTTAGAGAGTAGAGTAGTTTTTGGATAAATTAAACACAACTACAACTTTATTATAATTTATGTTTAAGATAAATTATAATAAATAAAATATAATAAATAAAGTAACATTGAATATAATTAAAAGAGTTTAGATTTTTTTATGTACTCGATAGGTAAGAGTTTGGCCACTATCTCAACTAATGTTAAGTGACGATATGATCGACGATACAGCACGCTTACCTAGAAAATATATATCGTGATCGTGATTTGAAGACCCCCGGGCTTTTAATTGCCCTATATTGGCTAAGAAAAATATTTATACAACAGACAAAGTCCGTAAGTACTACAAAAAATCTAAACTACACCGGCTGGCCTATAATAACAATTCTATTGACTCCTCGATAATCTGAATCGGATGAGTAGTTTAGTTGATGCGATGGAATATAAAGGGTCTTTCAACAAGGACGGGTCGATGTTGAAATTTAATGAAACAAGCTATGTGTAAGATATTAACTTAATTATTATTTTTATTCGTAAGGTCTATTTATGCCAATTTTATGGAATATGACATACGAGTAGTTCGATTGTCCGCCGCGGCTTCGAACGGTGGCACGGATCCGAGAGGTCTAATTTTCAATGACTCTTCCGCATTGATTGAGCGATCGTCTGTGTTATGTTGACCTTTACGGCATTGGTCGATTGTGGTTTATTTGCATAGCAACTCACGCGAGGTTCACCAGGCTTGGTGTGGATTTTAGGCCGGCGGAGTCATTGGTCAATATTTTTTCGAAAACGACTTTGGTGAGGCGGTTGCCGTCAATGGCGAGCGCTACAGAAGGATTTCTTAAGGCCCAAATTGACCATATGGACCTAGACAACATGTGGTTCCAGCAGGCGCTACGTGCTACACAACAAAGGCCACGAATTAAAATTCTGCATTAATGATTTGAGGGTAAAGTTATCTCTCGCAGGGGTGATGTGAATTGGCCACCAAGGTCAGGCAATTTGACCCCGCTAGACATTTTCTTGTGGGGTTTCTTGAAGTCACAGGTCTATGCAAATAAAACACAATTGACTATTGCCCTAAAGGCCTACATAACACAGGCTATCGTTCAAATTCAGCCGGATCTATGCGAAAGAGTCATTGAAAATTGGATCTCTCGGATCTGTGCCACCGTTCGAAGCCGCGGACAATTAAAGGATATCATATTCCGTAAAATTGGCATAAATAGGCCTTTCAAATAAAAAAAAACAATTTAGGTTATATCTCACACGAAGCTTGTTTTATTCAATTTCAACATCAACCCGCCTAGTTGAAAGACCCATTAGATATACGAATACAAAACATACTTCCATCGACTGCTAAAACTTAACCCTTCCTCTAGACTTTGCCATAATCGGGTAAAACTAGTATAGGTAATATTATGTGGTGGTAACCCACCACATAATATTACTTTCTTACACTTTCTTAAGCGCTCACTTTTTTATAAACGCGTGTATATACAGAAAAAAGATAATGGTCACCCTACAGTCTGAGATAATACAAGGCCGAGTGTACACTAGAGATGGCGGCGGAAATAGTGTCCAACATCCTACCAGCTACTCGATTACGTTGTAAATATATATCGTTATGAAATGAATATTGTTGGTTGGTATCGTAAGCCCGTACTTTATAACGATACCAAGCATTGATCAACAAATTGTAACCACATAATCTTGTCATATTTAACAACATCAGCATATACTAGAACACTGCTGCTAATGCATCTACTGTAGGCGAGCCTAGACTACTTTTATGAAGCTCTTGTCAACCACCCAGCAAAGATCATCATCACAATATAATATTAAGAACCAGAGTATTCTAGACCTAGCGTATTCACCCTGTTCGCCGCCTACCACCAAGCAACATAGAGGTCAAATTCTGGCTTATAAGATATTATAAAAATATTACCAAAAACATCGCTAAAAACCATAAAGTCCGTTGATCTCCATAGAAACCAGAGCAAGGTGACAGGGTTCACACACGGCCGGAAGCAAAGCAAGCTGCAAAGTGGCCTCCGCCCCAAAAGTGTACACAGAATAAACGTATCTATTTATACTACAACTTTGTATTTACAGTTAGAGTTAAAGCACTTTCACCACTTTTACTGAAGCATAGAGTTGTGATTAGATGTTAACAGACGCAAATTTAGCATGGTTTTGATAGGGATGTCATGACGTCAGCAGATTGAAAGTTCCGTCGCGTTTAGTTACACTTTCAATAGTTTCTACGCTTCGAGGCGTTGATCGCTGAAAGGTGCAATGAGAATGGTGACTATTATGGTTAGGTATGACTATTCAAAGAAGCTACTGAATTCGACGCGTAAATATATTATTATTAATATGAGGTGGCAAACCTAACTAAGAACTAACATTTTAATCTAATGTTCATATCGCAATAAAAACAGTTTCAAATAGGCTTATGTACTAAACAAAGCTATCAGCTCTGAATCTCACAATAAAAAACCCTGTGGTGTGACAATCAGTAGTAGTATATCTTCCTGTAGTGATCGTAATATAAGTAGATTAGATTGCAGGAGCAACTAAAATGTAAAAATATTAAGATAATCCTATATCATTTGATGTAAACCAGAAATGGTTTACACACTACACTACTACAGAAATGTAGTAGATGCAAAGGGCCACATTTACAAAAGTTTATACATTAATTTGCTTTATATTTCATTAATTTAATTTGTGTTCCGTCAGCGATCCTTGAGAGACAGTTCCTATTCTAGACTAGCGTAAATGCTAACCTATAAGATATATAAAAAAAGCTTTTTAATACGCCTTATATGTCTTTAATAACCCACCGACCCAAGCGATCTCCACCAGGCAATCGTTTGCATGGTGGAGATCGGTACTCAGCGATATGACCACCAATAGGTAATAAGTATACTATTCTACTCAACCTAAAATTTAAAGTGCAGTTAAGCATTTAATTCTATTTGTATCCATCCATTTACACACCTATTGTTTTTGTAAAGCAAATATGTTTATATGTGTAAAGCTAACGTAAATATAATACAGTTAGCAATTCTACCAACCTGCCTGCGGCGTGCATTATAGTGTTAAGTTACTCTAATAACTACAATATGCACACTTAGCCTCCAGCGTATAATACCGAACACGATATTACTTATGTTATTAAAATATACTTTGTTTACCTTTGCACTAAAACAAAAATGAGATATTTTAGTTTTTAGTTATCTAGTTCAGTAGATTGAATATAGGGGCAAAGAAAACTCACTATTTTACTTGGTGTTTTCAGTTTGATTATTAACTTATTTTATACATATTTATGCAATATTCAATCTAAAAGGTCCTGCGTAAAGATCCGTTTGAAAGGCAAGAGAAATTTTACGCGTAGCACTTAAATAAAAACAAAAAAAAATACAAAAAAAGTACTAAAGGTACGGACACACCGCAGCGTCCTGCGTTCGCGATCTAGGCGGCGATCAGATAGCGCAGTAGTATTTGTACCGACGTGTTCACACCAAACGCGATCAGATAACCATTGAAAAGTACTGAGATCGCGCCTGCAGATCGCAAGACGCCGCTGTGTGGCCGTACCTTCACATTATTAATTGCTATAATGATTTTAACTTTATATCTTTGATGGCCGGTTTCTGAGTACAGAGATAGAGAGTTTATCTATTCAATAACGGTACGATTGAGTAGATAAACTCTCAATAAATGTACCTCAGAAACCGACGATGAGTCAATTAATCACAACAGGCAACTAAAATGTGCACTTATATCAGGTACTTACTTGAAAAATTAGGAACATTGTTTTGTAAATTAAATTATTAATTAATATTTACAGTAGCGCAACGAATAAATATTTCGTTATTTGGAGAATAACATAATTGCTATTTGTCTGCGAAGCCCAGTTTATTAAAAGGTGAAGATAATTAAATTAATTCTGTTTCTTTGACGCTCGCGCTTGGCTAATATTTTTATTAAAAGCACTTCTGTGTAGGAGAAAAGCAAGGAAGGGATGTGAAGAAGTCGATGTTGTTTTTACAAGCTTTATCTCTACTTCACGGCGAATTTATTTGTCCGTCACAAACCTTGCGATTGATTTTAGAGCGACTTCCAGGGGTTCGATTGAGATGAAATTTGGCATACATAATATGTAAATCGCGTGACGATGCAATATTATGATAACTTAGTGCTGATCTGATGATGGAGCTGGAAGGTGGCCAAATTAACTTCTAAACTACACATGTTATACCCTTCGTGGTTGTTAGATTTGTCTTGACTTACTCTGGCCCTAGGTTATGTAAAAGCTTGTGTTTGAAAAGGTTTTTTAAATATTACTTGTTTTAATATCTTTTTCCTCGAACAGAAATGCACCTTATATGCACGATGTGATGTGCCAACACGGTCAGAGATGGAATCGTGTTTTTTTGAAAATGGAAGACTACAATCAGACAACTGACTTTAGTCTAATTTGTGGATCAACTGTCTTAACCCGACTTCCAAGCGCAAGCTGACTGAAACATCTTGCTGGATCATGACGAACCTATTGTCAACATGTATTTGTTCGGTAGGTTATAAACAACCACTACCACTACTGCCTACCACTTGTGGTAAACACTTGATGTAGCGAAAATTACACTTTTTATCTTTTACTTCTCATTCCAGTAAGAAGAAACAAAATTATTAACAAGATTTTTGCTCCTCGCAATTTTTTCACCCGATTTTGTATATCTCTGATACTGTTTAAACTGGCTTTTTGCTATCCTTGCTGATATTCAATCACAGTAAATAAACTTATCGATACAACACATTGTTAAACGTTTTCCATCTCTATTTCCGTACCTAGAGGTGATAATAGAAGTTAAAGCGAGTATAATTACGGCCCGGAACATCCCGGCCCCGAGACGGACGGCTTTATAATCGAGCCAATTATGCGGAACCAATATTTAAAACACAACTAACTGAAAAACACCCCTCCTTGAGAGTTCTGAGATTTTCTTCAGAATATTGTTGAAGTTTTAATCAAGATCGGTGGTACAATGACGTGATCTGGAGGATTTTAAAGGCGAATTCCATGGTTTCAAAATAATACCTCTTTAAACAGTCTCGTCTAGATGTTTTAGGGTAACGAGTGCAATTCAATGATAAGCAACAATCTTAGCGCACTGAATAGTTGGTACCGCATTTTTACCCGACTACAGCGAATGTGACATCACAACAAATTGAATGTGGCGCCCTCTAGAGGGCACAAAGTCCAGAACTAAAAAAAAAATTCACCACACCCCATCGTGTGTGGTATTGTTGAATAGGGATTTTAAAATGAAGATAGGGTTTAGTGCATCATATTTTTGTCGGGCGTAGCGTTGGCGAGATATATCCCGCCGAAGTCAAGAAAACTAATTTTTACGCCACGGCGTCGCAAAGAAGCAGTTGGGAGGCTTATATGTTTGTTGATCGCTGTGTATTTTTAATTTATGTAAGTATATTGACATGTATACAATTGTGCAAAAACCCTAAAATGCTTTAAATAAAAAGTAAGTTCAAAAACTAAAACCCGACTACTGAAAGATCACACTCTAAAAAGTATAAAACAAGAAAATATTCTCCGTCCGTCGTGGCTGTGTAAGCGTAACAAAACGTACGAAATTTCTTGCCTACTGCCACTAAAGCTGCGCTTGCACAGTCTCTTCTTCTTCTTCCTATTCTTGATTACGCCGACGCCACCTATCTGAACATCACTGAGGAACAGCTAAACAAGCTCGAACGACTCCAAAGTTTTGCGATTAGGTTCATATTTGGCCTACGCAAATATGACCACGTCTCCGAATTCCGTTGAAAGCTAATGGCTACCCATCCACCTTCGCCGCAATGCTCATATCCTTACCCTGTTTATTATTTTGTTTAATCCTACTTCTCCTCCCTACCTTAAAGACCTCTTCCAATTCCTACACACTTCGAATTCTCTCTCTTTACGGTCTTTAGAGACTCATACATTGTTGATGCCTAGTCATCATAGCTCGTTCTACGATAAATCGTTCGCAGTACAAGCTGTAAGGCTCTGGAATGCGCTACCAGTTGAAGTAAGACGTTGACCATTACTACATTCAAAGAACGTGTCAAAGCTCACTATCTCTCGTAAGATTAAATTGCTACCTACTGATTTTTTGTTTTCTCTCCTTGTTATATTTATTTATATAGTATATGTATTGTTTATTGATAAATATATTATTTATGTATTATATGTATCTGCAGTGTAGTGTTTATGTATTTACTTATTTATTTTAGTTAAGGTATTTAACACCATATTTACCCCGCCATGTTCATTAAACAAATCCTCATTACCCAAAGGTTGTCTGGAAGAGATCGCTCTCAGCGATAAGACCGCCGTTTGTAACACTTATTTGTGAATGTTTACTTAAGTTTTTTAATGTTTTCTGAATGGTGTTCAATAAAGAGTTATTCTAAAACAATACGCTCTGCAAAGTAGCATACGACCACGGGTATTCACTGAGCACCACTAAGAATATTTATGATATTCAATAAAATATTTATTAAAAGTAAGTTGTTTATATAATACACGATACATATTGAATAGTTTGTACATAGCGATCTCAGGTGAGAATATTTTCTTGTTTAAACATTTTGTAGTGTGATCTTTCAGTAGTAGGGTTTTAGTTTTTGAACTTATTTTTTATCTCGTTACTATTAAATTATATGATTATAATTATTTTATTGTATTATACTATCGACCCTAGATATGTCATCAAATATAAGACGTATTAATAATATTTCATATTATTTTATTTGTTTTTCTTTACTTTATATGTTGTTTGGTCCTTTCATTCAAATGTCTAATTGAAACAGTAACAGTACTTTGTATTATTGCGTTTGGGCAAGGATCTTTATCTACCGGACCTAAAATGATTCAAAGTTATAGAGCTGCAAACTTTGTTTGCTGTTCTTTGGAACAGGCTTATAGAAATCAGCTAAAAAAAAAGTTTTGCTCATCTGCATGGAAAACCCATAGTATTACATTCATTCAAGTAAAACTAAGTTTTCCGTTTAAAAGCACTCACGCTACAATAATAACGTTTTCTACCTTGAATTTCATGCAAAATTTCCTACTTCCTACTAATACATATTACAAAGGTGAAAGTTTGTATGTTTGTTTGTTATTTCTTCACGCTAAAACTACTGAGCCAAAATTTGGTATATAGATAGTCTAGGACCCTGGAATAATACCTATGATTTTTATCTTGATATTCCCACGGGGACGATGCCTACGCGGGTAAAACCGCATGGCACAACTAGTCTTAAATAATTTAAAAAACATATTTTAGAAACAACAAAGATATTTTGGTGAAGTTAAAATTCGATCGTTCAAAGCTTTATGCGTAGCAATGAAAATAATAATACATAGTTATTACGCATCCTGACAAGTGAAGCTACGGCGCGGCGCTACGTAGAGATCTTCTACGATAACATGACCCGCCCCTCCAAAATCCAAAAACGTTTGAAAGTATTTGTGAAAGCATTTACAACGCACCACCACGCATGTGTGCGTACTGGCACTGCCGGTTCCGCGACATTGCATACATAATTAAATAACTCCTAATTATGAACGTACTTTGTACCAACCAACACTGCAAAAAAAGTTTCTATGAAATTTATAAGCAATACTTTCCGTTAAGTTAGGTTGGCTACAAAGTACGTTCATAATTCGGGTATCAACAATGTAGGGAAGTGCCTAAACTTATAACGTAGTAAAACAAAATTACAACTACATACAAACTCTTTCGTAAGGATGTGACTACACACATTAAAACAGTTATTTGGAGGGGCGGGCCATGTTATCGTAGAAGATCTCTAGGTTTATATGTATACGCAAGTAGCATGCTGATATTTTGTTTGAAGCTGTGAACATCGCTTTGCTATACTTCTTTGTCCAGGCATTACGAGTAAAATTAGGGCCAGTATTCTTCAGAGATACTGTAGGTTCAATCTAGACACGGAGTGGAGCCATTTGATTGGTTTATTATGTGATGTGATAGGATCAGCTTCGGAAATCCCTGCTTTAAAATTATAAACACTTACTTCAATATTTACTGATCTTCACATCCTATATTATTTGCTATTTATGTAGCATTTTTTAGGTGATATGATTTTAGAAACCTTAATGTCAGTAAAGACCTATCTATAGACACCCCCACACGTATAGGTTTGAAGAAATTTTTTTTTTGTTTCAGTTCCATTATGGGATGCCCCCCCCCCCCCCCTTAAACTTTTATATTTTTTATTTTTGTATAAAAATCGGAAAGCGGATCACAGAATACATCTACCTACTAAGTTTCAATTCTGGAGTCCTAACAGTTTCGGAATAAAATGGCTGTGACATACGGACGGACAGACAGACAGACATGACGAATCTATAAGGGTTCCGTTTTTTGCCATTTGGCTACAGAACCCTAAAAACGACACAAATATTACTTTAGCATGTTAAATAATGCTAGAACCGTGAAAGTCACGGCATGTAAATCATACTCTGCAAGTTTCTACACGAATGGTTTCAGTCAAAGTGAATAATTATTGTAATTGCTCAAACTCAAGTTCTGTACTTATATACGACCTTGTAGCTTATTTACGAACTGTTAATATACAATTATAATATATGGTTGAAAGAACTTACCTAAGTGAATTTCAACCGGGATTATACGTTGTGTAACATCCTCGAGATTTAAATTAACCATGTAGTCCATCTTTCGTTGTATCGCATCGTCACACTGTTTAAAGCACATAAAATTAAAACATTGTTCATTCGTTCAATACTCATTCACCAGCCAATATTTCGACTGTGTTCCTTCATTTGTTTTATAGTAGTAGATCAGTCTGCATTCTGCAAAAATTGGGTTTAAAGTTGTATTGAGAACAGGATATCCAACGGGTGGGTGGGAGTTTAAATCTCTATAAGACATAAGTTATTTTTCAAAAAAAATTTAACCGACTTCATAACCACAAACAGGCACTCAAAAGCGAAAAATAAATTACTTAAAATTATTATAAGCGCTACCAACTTATCTATTTGAAGTCGGTGCCAGCCAAGTCTAATAGGTAGTAGATAGATAAATCCCTACATGTATCTACCTACTTACTAACCTACAAGTACCTACTTACTAGTACTACATGCATAGTATATAGATAGTAGATAGCTACTATCCAATAGACTAAGCTGGCACCGACTTCAAATAGATAAGTGGGTAGCGCTTATAATAATTTTAAGTAATTTATTTTTCGCTTTTGAGTGCCTGTTTGTGTTATAAAAACTCACGTTCATTTTAAACTTATAGATTTAAAAACGGGAATTTAACGTGACTTACGCGATGTCGATATAGCGATCGACATATGTTTCGGCCTCATCCGGAGGCCTTCTTCAGGATCTTGAGTGCGGGACGCTCGCCGACGCGTTCAACCTCGCACTGCGGGCCGCTGCTCGTGCAGCGTGGGCGGACGGAGCGGGCGGCGGCGGCGGCGGTGGTGGTGTTGGTGGGGGGTGATGATGCGGTGTACATAGTGGAGGCGCGGGATTAGATTGGAGGGCTTCGTCTTTATCACTGCTGTTTACTTCAGACGAAACCTCATCCAACCGGCAGACGGAACTCAAGGTGTCCTCCTCACTGTTGCCACTGGTGACGTGCTTTCCATGAAGAACGGTTTTCCACGTATTTGACAGGTACCACCCTCTGTCTCTGTTGAAGTTACGACGACGACTGATCTCAATGGCTTCTCGGATTTTGCGGGGTACAAAGTACTTTTCACGCGCCAAAATCCGTGCCTTGTCAAATCTGATGTAGGTGTTGTTAGAGAGAGGCGGTGTTAGAGGCAAACGGATACAGCTGGAAGCAGAGTAATCGGATTGCGAACAACTCCACAAAGTGCCGAATAACATCGGTTGAGAGAGCAGCAACGTACCTACCATACGTCAAGGGGGTCACGGACAAAATTGGACACTTGTTAGGCCGAAGATATAGCATCAAGACGATATTCCGCCCCCCCTCACGTGTCAGGCAATTGTTGCGCTCTCCAAAGGATAAGGATCCCCTAGGAGCTCCTGGGGTCTACGTCGTTCCTTACGACTGTGGTGCAAGCTACGTAGGCGAGACCAGAAGAAACGTGTCCACAAGACTCAAAGAACACATTGCTTCCATGAAGAACGTGGACAGCGGTAGCTCGGCACAGAGCACGCTCTCACATCTGGGACGACGCACTACATCAGATTTGACAAGGCACGGATTTTGGCGCGTGAAAAGTACTTTGTACCCCGCAAAATCCGAGAAGCCATTGAGATCAGTCGTCGTCGTAACTTCAACAGAGACAGAGGGTGGTACCTGTCAAATACGTGGAAAACCGTTCTTCATGGAAAGCACGTCACCAGTGGCAACAGTGAGGAGGACACCTTGAGTTCCGTCTGCCGGTTGGATGAGGTTTCGTCTGAAGTAAACAGCAGTGATGAAGACGAAGCCCTCCAACCTAATCCCGCGCCTCCACTATGTACACCGCATCATCACCCCCCACCAACACCACCACCGCCGCCGCCGCCGCCCGCTCCGTCCGCCCGCGCTGCACGAGCAGCGGCCCGCAGTGCGAGGTTGAACGCGTCGGCGAGCGTCCCGCACTCAAGATCCTGAAGAAGGCCTCCGGATGAGGCCGAAACATATGTCGATCGCTATATCGACATCGCGTAAGTCACGTTAAATTCCCGTTTTTAAATCTATATGCCTGTTTGTGGTTATGAAGTCGGTTTTATTTTTTTTGAAAAATAACTTATTTTACCCTTTTTAGTGCAAAACAAGGTTTAATTTAATTACATGCATCTATTAAATTTCGTGTTTGGGCCGTTATACACTGACGGATATATACTTTTTGAAAATTTCAAGTATGTACCTATAACGGTTAAGAAGATACAGATCTGTAAAGTGCGCACATATAGACACACGGACGGACGGACGAACAGACAACAAAGTCTCAGAAAGTGTTCATTTGGTAGCCTTTGGGTTCGGAACCCTAAAAAAATTGACTTTAAATGCCGCGCTAAAGTGAAAATTTTCACTAGTAATAATGATGTGATCAAGGTATCAAAGGACAATGTTCAAAATGGCCCTGTGCAATTAAAGCATCTGACACACACTATAATTAATTGTCTATTTTATTACAATAATTCCAAATACTTTTATAACACGGACTAGTTGTATTCCAAAATGAATATTAAAAAGTATTATTCGCGATTATTAACATTAATTGCCGCCATATGGCCAACAGAGTACTGAATCACTCTACTACGTTATAAGAGGCACTTCCCTATATTGTTGAAACCCGAATTATGAAAGCACTGTGTAGCCAACCTAACAACGGAAAGTATTATTTACACAGTAACTATTATATAATCTGTGGTATTATGCTTATAAATTATTTTTTTGCAGTGTTGGTTGGTACAAAGTACGTTCATAATTCTGAGTTATTTAATAATGTATGCAGTGTCGCGGGACTGAAATGGCCGCCATCTTCGTCAAACGTCATGTCATGTCAAAAAATCTTAGGTATGTTTAAAAAAGTTTGCACCCTAACAAGACTTTGCCCGGTAGAACATTCCTGTGAAGACAAATTATTTATATTAATATATAATTATTTATTATAATTATTAATATATAATTATTTATTGAGGGTCCGGTGGCGTAATTGGGAGAACAGTCGGCTTTGATGCCGTGGTACACATCTGTTGCCAAACATCTAATGTGTTCAAGCAGCTATCCTTGAGAGTCAGTTCCCATTCTAGTCCATTTCTCTATCTTCGACCGCATCATCACTTAGCAACAGGTGAGATAGTGGTCAAATGCTAGCCTATAATTTCTATCTCGCTCACAGTTACCGTAAGAATATCTGTCAAAAACCAAAATCAACGAGAAGAAAGATGTAAAAACATTAGTCAAGGTCATATTTTTTAGTCTTCAAAAGTATATGCAATAGCAACCTCCATTGTGTATAATCTTCTTGGGACTCTTCTACTAAAACCAGTACATTCTCCTATGTTTGAGGTATTTATCTCCATATCTCTGGAGATACTTATCAGATCACGATAAAATTAAAATAGGACCACCTCGGAAACGTATCCTACCTATTAAAAAAATAATCATTTGAATCCGTTCACAATTGACGGAGAAATCTTGTAACATACACAAAAAAAAAAAAAAAAAATAAACATACAGACGAATTGAGAACCTCCTCCTTTTTTGTGAAGTCGGTTAAAAAAACATACAGACGAATTGAGAACCTCCTCCTTTTTTGTGAAGTCGGTTAACAAGAAAATAAAAATGCACAATATCTGTCCTCCGGAAAATAAAATTTTAAAACCTAAGACATAAATCAGCGTCGGATAAAATTCGTAAAAATTGAATTGATTTGAAATAGTCGTAATTAGTTTGTTATTAGTAAAAATAAATCATAATTTTATGATTTTATACTAATTAATAAATTGGCTGTGATAATCGACTGTAGGGGTGTATTTAAGTTTCTAAACATCAATCACTTGCGAATTAAATGAGTATTATTCGATCATTGTTTTATACACTATGATTATTTTTTGCTTGATTTTATAAACTTGACAAAATAAATTGAATAAAATGAATAAATGCTTGCCATGTCAATATATCAAATCAAACTTTTAATAATTTAATTTTCCAGAATAAAATTTCATAACTTTACTGCTTTCGTTTACCCATAGTATTAGAAATTTAAGTATGGAATACAAATACTTCACATAACTTATAGCAAATATTTTTAAAATATTAAAATTACTTTTAGACTGACATCTTGACGATGCTAAACACTAAAGACGAATGAAGGAACACAGTCGAAATATTGGCTGGTGAATGATTATTGAACGAATGAACAATGTTTTTATTTTTTATTTTATGTGCTTTAAACAGTGTGACGATGCGATACAACGAAAGATGGACTACATGGTTAATTTAAATCTCGAGGATGTTACACCGAAGTTTTTTTTTTTTTTTTTTTTTTATTATTATTTCATAAAAACTTTTTATCGTTGTGGTTCATAGTTGTCGACAACATTCTTTAACTTTTTATTCTAAATCCTAAGTTTATTTAATACTAACTACTTAGTTCTGCTTAGTTAATTTTACTTAATACCTATATTTAACCATTACTTACAACTAATACTAAATAATATAAGAGCCGTTTTCTCGGCCGACTGTGCGCAGTACGGACTGAGCATAGTCTAGAAATGTGGAGCGGCGGTTGTTATCACGTCGTTACACCGAAGTATAATAGGTATAAAATATCAAAATCCTAACTAATATTATAAATGCGAAAGTAACTCTGTCTGTCTGTCTCACTTTCACGCCAAAACCACTGAACCGATTTAAATGAAATTTAATACACAGATAGTCTAGAGCCTGAGAAAGGACATATGCTACATTTTAATGCAAAACAAGGGTTTTAAGGGGTTAAAAGGGGGGATGAAATGTTGTATGGAAGTATCGTCATTTTTAAAGCTATAAGCTTGAAACTTATTATGTAGGCTGTTGATTCGATATAAATAAATATGACATTCAAAGTTTGTAAAAGTTTTACCCTCAAGGGTGTAAAATAACAATAGGAGAATAAAGTGTATATGGAAATATGTAAGGTTTATGTGAATGTTCTACGAAACGGATTTCAATGAAATTTGGTACACAGATAGTCTAGAGCCTGAGAAAGGACATAGGCTACTTTTTAATGCAAAAAAAGGGTTGTAAAGGGGGGATGAAAAGTTGTATGGAAGTAGAAGCTTGAAACTTATTATTTAGGCTGTTGATTCGATATAAATAAATACGACATTCAAAGTTTGTGAGGGGGAAGGGGGAGGGGGAAGGGGGAGGGGGAAGGGGAAGGGGGAGGGAGGGGAGGAGAGATGAAAGTGAGGGGAAGGGAAAGGATGAGGGGAAGGGGAGGGAAAGGGTAGGTAAGGGGGAAGTGGGGTAAAGGGGAGGGGAGAGGGAAGTGAGGGGAAGGGGAGTGGGAGGAAGAGAGAGGTGGAGGAGAGGGGAAGTGGGGTCGGTCCAGCTGCTTAAGAGGAGTTCAATGACAAAGGCACGTTCGTACAGAAGAATTATATAAATAAAGATATATAATAGAACTTTTTTAAATCGAAGCGTGGTTAAATAACATAGAATCATTCAACTGCATATATTTCATGGTTGCAACATTAAATAATTTTTTGTCATTATTTTATTACGTTGAATAAATTGGTCACCACACAAATATAGGCTACCTGAACGGCAGTCGATTGAGTCGTAAATTAGGATATTTATATATGATTCGCAAGAGAAATCTAAGATACTCAAATACCTAAGGTTCCATTCTAGTCCATCCAGGTGATGGACTTAGGTTAGCTGAAAAACAGCGTCTATTTGAGGGCCCAGTGGATTCGTGGGAGAATGGTCGGCTTTGACGCCAGAGATACCGAGTTCAATCCCCGCCGAACACCAATGGATATTTCTATCAAAAAAATGATGTACGCTTTTCACAGTGGCCCTCCGGTGAAGGAAAAAACATCGTTAAGAAAACCTCAACCCACGGATGGTGGTAGGACACTATCTAGTATCCGCCTGGTCAGCTACCACCCTCAAGTTAGAGAATCTGTCGTCAAACATCTAATGTATTCCGGCAGCTATGCTTGAGAGCCAGTTCCCATTCTAGGCCTAGCGTGCACCATCCTTGGCCGCATCATCACTTACCAACAGGTGAGATAGTGGTCAAGCGCTAGCCTATATGATATTAAAACAAAACTGTAAGCTCAGGCAAATGTGCTGAGATAAAATAGAATAAGACTTTTTGGCACCTCATCATTATTATATAGTTAATTATAATTTTCAGCTCTTAAAATTCATTCTGATTATATTGGATAGTATTCACTTTTTTTATGATACCTATACTTATTAAAAAAGAAAAGTTACTATAAGCTATGTGAGTTTTGACAGTTTTTTATTCGCATGACATGCGCCCCACTACGAGCAAACACTCCATCAAATTGGAAGCTAAATGGTGAATAAAGTTATTTGCCATGAATGCCTCCGGGCACAAATTTCAATTATTGACGCATCCGAATAGTTTCGTAGGGGTCTTGGTACATTCGAAAACACATATTTCCTCAAAAAAAAATAAGGAGACATAGAAATGTAATAATTTCATTTACGTAATTTATCGATTTATATCAGTTTTTATAACAAAAGAGACAAACAACAAGCAGCCCACCTAATCGAAAATGGTCACCTATGAACACCTATGATATTAGGACGAGCTTTCTCGAGGTGAAGTAGGTAGGTAGTAAAAAAGGCAGATTATATTTAATAATTACAATAAAAAGAAAGAAAACCAGAATTTCAGTTTAGTTCCAGCATATGGAAGTGAAGTAGACATAATATCGTTTAAAAACTAAAAAACAACCGACTTCAATGCCGCGCTATACATTTTCAGTACCAATTTTGAGATGTTTATATCAATATCTCTGGAGATACTTATCATACCTCGATAAAATTACCATGGTACCACACTTGGGATGTCTCCTTTCGAACAAAAAAGAATAATCGAAATCGGTTCATAAACGACGAAGTTATCCGCGAACAAACATAAAAAAAAAAAAAAAAAAATATATATATATATATATATATATATATATACGGTCGAATTGAGAAACCTCCTCCTTTTTTTGAAGTCGGTTAAAAATAGTCCGATGATGCCATGTCAAAAATGCAATCTTTTGATTTAATTGCAGAGATTGCAAAAAAATATTTTTATGAAATGAATATTTTGAAAGTTACAAATGTTGGTAGAAACTATACTTATAACAATAAAAAGAATAATAATATATTTACAAAATAAATGTCGTGAATATGCCTACTTTCTTTACAAGCTTTCTCACAAGCTTAGTTTCACCTGTCCCGATGTTTGTCATCAAATCTTGCAAATTAAATTTTAACCACATCCCGGTTACTAATTGAGCTGAAATTTTTTAAACGTGTAAATCGCGTGACAATGCCATAGAAAAGATAAATGCCATGGTGCTGATCTGATCATGGAGCTGGAAGCCATCCCAATGTTTGTTATAGAATTTTGCAAATTAAATTTGAACCACTTTCCGGTTACCGAATGAGCTGAAATTTTGCATACATGTGTAAATCGCGTGACTATGCAATAATATGATGACCTGGCGCAGATCTGATGATGGAACTGGAAGGTAGCCAAAAGAACTTCGCAATGAAACGACACAACCTCATCGAGTTTGGGCTCATTTGAATCCCCTTGACGAGTAGTTTGTCTTTCAATGGTAACCAGAGTCTGATGATGGAGCTGTAAGGTGGTCATAGGAACTCTATAATAAAACGATGCAACCCCATCGAGTTTCGGCTCTTTTGATTCGTCTTGGCGAGTACTTACCAGGTTACCAGGGTCTGATCTGATGATGGAGCTGGAAGGTGGTCATAGGAACTCAATAAAGTAATTGAGCTGAAATTTCGCATACATATGTAAATCGGATGACAATGCAATGTCATGGTACCATCAAGCTCGTCTGATGATGAAGCCGGAAAATGGCCGTAGGAACTCCTTTACTACATGTTAAACCCATCGTGTTTGGGCTCATTGGATTTGTCTTGACTTTCTCTGGTCTAAGATTATGTAAAAGCTTGTTTTTAAAAAAGGTTTTTAAATATCGCTTGTTTATATTTTACTCAAATGTATGCAAACAAATTACATTCACACAACTAGCAGGAGTAAGTAATAATAAAATTATATAAGTATAGTCTTCGCTTATGCAACTACTATAACTACTTATAATTAAAATGTAAGAACAACTTACTTCAAAGAATACTTCAATTATACAAAACGATTCCAGTAAAGTTTTAAATATGTAGTACAGTGCTTTTCTTTTGAGTTGTCTTGAAATTACTCAACTTGCTTACTTACTAATCTTTCTTGGTAATTGTCTCCAATAATGCCTATGCTAATAAGACTTCTTTGATAGTAGTAAGTAACCATTTTTCAATTAACTTTATAGAAGGAGGAGGTTCTCAATTAGGCTGTATTTTTTAAATGTTTGTTACCTCAGAAATTCGTTATTTATTAACCAATTTGGAAAATTATTTTTATATATGAGTGAGCATACATTTCGTTTGGTTCATTGTAATATTATGGAGATCTGATGAATATCTCCAAAGATATGAAAATAAACACCTTAAAGTTGGCACTGACAATGACTAGGGCGATATTTGAAGTCTGTTTTTAAGATTCCGTACCCAAAGGGTACCAACGGAACCCTATTAGTCACACTTCGCTGTCTATCTGTACGTCCGTCCATCCGTCGGTCTATCCGTCTAACCGTCCGCCTTTCACAGGGCTATATATCTGTAAAATGAAAATTAAATATTAAAGGGACCACCCTCTTTAAAACAAGACACGTATTTTTACTGTGGTACAGAACCCTACGTATACGAGTCCGACTCGCACTTAGCCAGTTTATTTTCGTTCTGTAAACGATCTTAAATTATTTAGTGCTAAGCCTTCTGCTAGTTTGCCTAGAGCAGTATTATTTTATCGGTTATTCAACCCAAAAGGGAAATGTTAAATGGTATGAAGGGCTGAATGTAACAGACGCCGTGCAGATACATGTTTCTCCTGATCGGTGAGTGACAGAGGTGCGCGTGCCTCCGCATTTAAAATAAGCAGGCGTCATCGCTTACCACCGGTTGAACGTCTTATTTGTTAAGTTACGTTACATAAGAGTTACTTTTTACCTACGTGTTGCCGGTGTTCACTCTCGATCAGGTTATGATGTCTACTTTATTGGTCACCTCTAAAATAAATCATCATCATCATCATCCTTGTCAGCTCATTTCAGCCATCTGCAGGGCATAAGCCTTACGCCACTCATCCCTGTACTGACCAAGTCCTGTCTGCGTACTTTTCGATGTCGTCGACCCACCTCTGTACTGGTCTGCCGCAGCTTCGTTTTCCTACACGAGTCCACGATTCTGTTAGGGACTTACTCCACCTGCATCATCACATCTTGCAACGTGTTCAGCCCACTGTCATTTTAGTTTATTATACGGGATCCAATGTCTACCACCTTGGTTCTTTTTCTTATCTCCGTATTTCGAACTTTATCGCTTAACGTGATGCCTAACATGACACGCTCCATGGTTGGTTGTGCGAATGCTAAAATTAATAAATAAAATAAAAAGGTAACTTCCTCGTAGTGACCTTTGCTGGTGACTGTACCGTACCATGGGCGTATTCATCTCATAAAAGGGTCAAAATATTTTATTAGCCTTGCGATTTTAACTGCGTAGGACGCGACAACTAGATTAGGATGCGCCCGAGGCGGTTACGACAAATCGAAGCACCCTTTATATACCACCCTCTTTCACTTTAAACTTTGCACACCTACAAATAAAGTTTAAAATTCCTTAATGATTAGCTGGTTAAAGGTAAGTGCCAGAAAGGGGACTTTTCAATTTGACTGGCAATGGTCACGAGTGAATGCAACGCAGATTGGTGGTTTAATTGAGCCAATTGGTTATAAGATTAGGCCGAGTAATTAGACGGACTTTAGGGTAGGAAGTTTAAGTAAAAAACGTTTACTCTGGCGATTTAGGAACAATTTTTACAGATTTTTTGAGACATTTTAGCCGACTTCACAAAGAGGATGTTCTCAATTCGGCTGTACCTATATTTTTTTATTACTTCAGAAGTCCGTCATCAACCAATCGGTTAACGACATGGAAAAATAGTTTTTAGGGTTTCTGCCTCAAAAAGTAAAAACTTCTAAGGGTTTCTCCCTTATAAGATCACTTTCTTGTCCGTCCGTCTGTCTGTCCGTGTTTCACCACCAATTTTCTCAGGAACGGGTGGACTTAGCAAGTTGAAATTTATACCAGATACTGAGGTCTATAGTCCCTATTAGGTGTATAAAAATCAAGGTCCTGAATCAATACGATTAAAAGATACGGGCAAATTTAGATTTTCGCGAAAACTTGTAAGTACCAAAATTTACCTTAATTTTCAACGTATTTTATTTTTCGGAATTTTCCCTTCACTGGTGCTGCAAAGTTTACTTATAAAACTAGTTGTATAGATTTCAATCATCAAAAAAATACAATAGTAATCCCTTAAGATCGTTTAGAAAACGTTAAAATCCGCCGACTAAAAATGTCATTTTCAGTACCAAATATAGGTGTTTTAGGTGTTTGTCCATATCGCTAAAGGTACTCATCATATTTCTATAACATTACAATAAGACTAAACAGGATGTGTAATACTTACTAAAACAAAATAAAACCGGCCAAGTCGAGTTGGACTCCACCACCGAGGTAACTATTATATAATCTGTGACCGAGGCTTCCGTACCAACGTTGGTTGGTATCAATTAAGCTAGACCTCTAAATTGTATGAGCGCTCATATAACTCAGAGGCCTATCTTAATTGGCGTATACTATCGGGACACTCTTTCATTTTCAACTTTTTTATTTTATGGAATTTTTCTTTTATTTATGCTGTAAGACCTTGCTTCTTGCCAAATTTCATGATTCTAGGTCAACCCAAAATATACAGACCCTATAGGGTACTTCCGGTTGACCTAGAATTGTCAATTTTAGTTAAAAGCAAGGTCTTACAGCATATATAAAGGGAAAATTCGAAAAATAAAACAGTTGAAATTTAAGGTAAATTTTGGTACTTACAAGTTTTCGCGAAAATCTAAATTTGCCCATATCTTTTTATCGTGTAACTCGGGATATTAATTTTGAGGTACGGAACCCTAAAAAGGAAAAAGGTCAAAGTTGACTTAAATGTCCTAGCATAATAAATTGTGAACTATTAAATTAATATGAAATTCTATGAATATAACATAAAACGGTTAAGCCACTTTTGAGGTAGTTTAAGTACCCATTTCCCAAGCAACCCCACTTAGTTCGGGTATTGAGGCACAATATAGAGTTTTCTTAAATATTCATGAACACCGCCCCTTGACAGACGTCGGATGAGGAGTTGTGGACCTCCCCTTTCATACAACTTGTTAAGTTATTCACAGGTTTAACCACTTTTTATATTGCCTCATGTTTCGATTTAGTAAGCATTTACATTATAAACTAAAATGTGTTCTGTTGGGGACATGTTTTGTGAATAAATTTTTCGTAGACATTTAAATAGATTTTAGTTGTTAGTTAGTAGTTAGTTTGCTCGTTAAAATGTTCCATGTTTCTGTAGGTATCCATTGGCTCTCACTTAAGTGTATATGGGACCAAACTACGATTGTACACTTTTAAAAAAAACATATCTAAATGTCTCAACAACATTTAATCAGTCAACGGATGCCAGAGTTGTGAGTAATAATATAGATAAAAATACACACGATAAGCGATAATGTTCACACGAGTTCAGTACGTACTCTTTCAGTAATGTCTTTGTATTATTATTTTGTAATACTATTCTACTTTGTACCGTTTATTTATTTTGTGGCAACGTCGGCCAAAACTATGCAATCTTGGGCTTTCTGTGATCAATCTACTTAGAATTTTATAGTTATAAATAGGTATTCTATTATAACCTGAAAATATACCTAAATGTCTAATATATTGCCGTAGACCCATCACATACACGCTGACGTAAGCGCCTACTACATAGTCTCCTTTACAAAACACTGACTTACTTTCTTCGCTCATTTTTTTCCTTAAGAATAACTCTAATAAAAATAAAAAACTTTTAAGACGATCGTCTTTACATGCCGCGTGAGTCATTTTCAGTCATTGAAAAATTTCTTGTGTGTGTCTCATATCTCTAAAGATATCAATCGTATCTTGACAACATTTGTATGGAAGCTATCGGCTGCTATCTATTCACATACAAAATATTTAAATAAAAATTGATCAACGCATGCAGAGTTAATATACATAACAAGCAATATTTACACAAATTAAGCACATCCTTCTTTGATAAATTCAGTCCCAAACGCGAACATCGTCGTGAGAATGAATGAAAGAGGAAAAGATGGAGTCTTTACCTCAGGAAATTCTCATTGGAAATTCAACAAAAACAAACTGCAAATACCGAGTTCAAACGAAATATTTAAAAATATCGGTTGTCAGGCTCAAGCTCGTAATTACAGAGGCGCAGCGACACGCGCTATTGTTGAAGCGGGTGCTCCGTCAACAGCAGACGAATGGATAATGATTCATCTCGTACCGAGAAACATTCTGCAAGTTGTACGTACACCGATTTTTATAAGAAAGAAGTTCAAATCATTTTGATATATACTTTTATAATTGGACCAAATCAATTTGATATATATACTTATATCAAATGGATTTGTTCCATATTAAATCCATTCGTTCATTAAACCTGGATGGAGTCTTGAGATAGGTGTTAGATTATTAAAATAATACAGATTTTGAAAACAAGCATCCGTCGTCTTTTGTTCTTGGATCCTCCGGTCAATAAAGACATCAATATGATTTATGATGACATAATACTGTCTAGTTTCCGCCTGCCACCGGAAGTTAAAAAAATTGTCGCCAAACATCTAATCGTATATCTATCTAGTGGTGTATCTTGGGAGAAGCCTATTCGTCCAGATGTGGACTGACACCGGCTGATTATGATGATGATGAAGATGAAACATCTAATGTGTTCCGGCAGCTGTCCTTAAGTGCCAGTTTCCATTCTCGGCCTAGCAAGCTATTATCTTTGACCGCATCATCACTTGCCAACAGGTGAGATAGTGGTCAACCGCTAGCCTATAATAATATGAAAGCATTTAAAAAATATTTTTGTCAATTCATATAAAAGTAAATTAAACCATAAGGAGAGTAAAAATGAAAAAGAATGTTTTATTAAATGCTATTAAAGAAACATTTTCTGCAATTATTACGCAAAACATCCCATCTCGTCTTCAAAAACCGTCAAATAAAATCAGCGACAAGTTGTGTTTACTATTATTATAGTACATACATATAGATAAAATAATAGTAGGCTTATAAGTAGTTACATATCTACTAATTTGACTAGCCGCCCATACAATCTAGTGTCATGACCTCTGCGTAATTCCCTTGTGAGTATTTTTGATATGCAAAACAATTAGTATAGGTACCTATATATACAGATATAGAGATTTCCCACTTGGTAATAATAAGCTCGTAAACATAACTATGTACGAATATGTGGTAATACACTTATGTTGTATATATTGATTTCTCAGAGGTCGGCTATGTGAAATGATCCAGTATAAAATCGTTCGTAATTCCTGCATTCACAGAGGATTTTAAAATCTCTTACGGAAGCCTGCCAGCCTTTGGCATCCCTATTCTGAAATGATATATCTACCAGGCCCCTCAGAGACATAGAAATAAATATAAATATTCAATGTTGATGACATGGGTAGACCGCACTAAATTGTTGTCTATGACCAAGTTACGCAAGTACCGGATAGTGTAGACAGGTAAGCGATGTATAGTAGCGTGCGTTGTTTAGAAGATACCTGTACACGCGCAGTTTGAAGACTCGGATTGTAATTATGGGATACCACAGACAGGAGGTATTTGTATTACAGAAATATGTTAAAATAGTCCCCCGGTTACCCTAAAAAGTTTCAACATAGAATAGGTCCACCAGTTCCGATTCAATCAGTGTGACCGGCTCGCGAGCTGAGAGGCTTAACTCCGGAGGTGTCGCGCCGTTCCTGCACATCCTCTGGGATTCCTCGCGCTTCCGAACGAGCTTCTTGAGAAATTCAATGTGTGGAACGATACGTTGAGATGATGAAACGCGATGGGTAAGAAAATTCCAAAAGCTCATTACATGTGAGTATGTAGGCTACTTTAGGTAAACATGCCTACGTGTGAAAATGGTTGGTATACTAAGTAATGTACTTACAGCTATAAATAACTTGTTTATGTTGATTTTTTTCTGACATGGATGGACGATTAAGTGAATTAAAAATAGATTTTGATGATGACATTATACCTAAACATTAACCGGACAATCCTTGTGGTAAACGATATCATGTTATTATTTATATATATATATATATATAATTATTATTATGAATTATTATAATTATGAGTTATGTTATCTGCTGATTTTGTACCAAATAATTGTATCCAACAAACACTGACGACGTCATAATTTAAGATCGTTTATAAAACGAAATAAACCGATGTCAAAAGTTGCAGTCGGATAGCAAATCGGATGACGACATTTGAGTTACAAGATTCCATCCGGGACGATAGACAGATAAACAACAAGAAACGTGCTAAAATATTTCAATTTCTGTATAACCTGACAAAGTGGTTGTACCAAATGGACTAGCAGGAGTCCTGTCACCAAAGTGTCTTGTATTTGTAACCACAGAATATATTATCAGCTTGTAACTATAAGTTCTATCTGAAATAAGTATAGTACAAGTCTCGTGAAGTAAAGGAGGAACGATTTCTGTTGAGAATACTGGTCAGTATATCAATATTCTAAACCTAAAAATGAACGTTAAATTGAAACAAACCATTTTTCTTTCATTTTCACGTTACCTTTTATTGAAATTTTGTACAAATTAAAAAGACATGTAATCTGTGACTACGGACTATACAGGCAGGTTTTTTCTTTATTATATACTATTATAATACTAGCTGTGCCCCCGACTTCGTCCGCGTGGAATAGTGTCTTTGGATAGCATTAACTAATAAGACATATACGTATCCCAACTACACCGCACCACACCACGCCACGCGAATCCTCCCCTCCCCCTTCCCCTCACTTCCAACTCCCCTTCCCTTCTCCACTCCCCCTTCCCCCTCACAAACTTTGAATGTCATATTTATTTATATCGAATCCACAGCCAATTATATATAATAAGTTTCAAGCTTCTAGCTTTAAAAATGACGATACTTCCATACACCATTTCATCCCCCCTTTCAACCCCTTATAAACCCCTTTTCGCATTAAAAAGTAGCCTATGTCCTTTTTTAGGCTCTAGACTATTTGTGTACCAAATTTCATTTAAATCGGTTCAGTAGTTTTGGCGTCAAAGCGGGACAGACAGACAGAGTTACTTTTGCATAGTAAGGAAAAATAAAACCCAGAGATGGCGCCTAGCGTAGATTTTAATAGCTCTCCTTTAAATATTACCTAAATGTATGAGATCCTGTGTCGCGCAAACGATATTTTCCGCGATATTGAAACTGATGCAGTTGCTTCATGATTGAACATCTCAAAAGTTGAACTCGTTTAAAAAGGTTTACTCTTTATAATATTAGTCTGGATTTTAGAATGACAATATTCACCAAACCAACGTTAGGCAAGACCATATGAGCACTTAGTAGATAGAAGGGAATGCGAAATGCAAAACAGGAAAACAGGCTGTAAAAACCAGGGAATATACAAAGCGGGCACAAAATCCTAGGAAGGTAAAGTAGCGTTACCCATTAAATAATCATAAATAAAATCTGTGCGTAGCAAATAGGCCATCTCGATTTTCAACCCTAACCGAAAATGTTTTGCGACAGGGGAAAGAATGCTCCGATCTCCCTTGATAGTTATTTGATATGATTTATTCATACGTTCGCGAAGTTTATTTAATAGAAAATGCTTCGGGAAACGTATTTATAAAGCCATTACGGTAGCGTTTTTATTTTAAAACTGCTGTTGACGTTGCGCTTGTTATGCAAATGTGGGGAGCACGATGTTTATCCAACTATAATTCTAGCTGGTTGATTACATTTTATAGCGAACATAAGGCTGCTTAGCTTATTAATTCTATTACCATAAGCACGTATATATAGGACGTATAAATTAGGTAGTAGCTATTAATCTATCTATCTATATAAAACACAAAAATGTTTCTACCTAAGTCCATTATAAACTTTAAAACTATCCGACCGATGTGGACCAAACTGGTTTCATTAGAAAGGCAATAATGCGAAGATGGTTTTAATCCACTAAAATAAGTTATTTAAAAAAAACCGACTTCATAACCACAAACAGGCACTCAAAAGCGAAAAATAAATTACTTAAAATTATTATAAGCGCTACCCACTTATCCATTTGAAGTCGGTGCCAGCCAAGTCTAATAGGTAGTAGATATATAAATACCTACATGTATCTACTAACTTACTAACCTACATGTACCTACTTACTACTACTACATACATAGTATCTATCTACTATCCAATAGACTTGGCTGGCACCGACTTCAAATAGATAAGTGGGTAGCGCTTATAATAATTTTAAGTAATTTATTTTTCGCTTTTGAGTGCCTGTTTGTGCTTATGAAGTCGGTTTTTTTTTTTAAATAACTTATTTTACCCTTTTTAGTGCAAAACAAGTTTTAATTAAATTACATGCATAAATTAAATTTCGTGTCTGGGCCGTTATACACTGACGGATATATACTTTTTGAAAATTTCAAGTATGTACTCGTACATATAACGGTTAAGAAGATACAGATCTGTAAAGTGCGCACATATGTATAGACACACGGACGGATGGACGGACGGACGGACGAACGGACAACAAAATCTCAAAAAGTGTTCATTTGGTACCCTTTGGGTTCGGAACCCTAAAAAAATTGACTTTAAATGCCGCGCTATAGTGAAAATATTCACTAGTGAATGATGTCATCAAGGTATCAAAGGACAATGTCCAAAATGGCCCTGTGCAATTAAAGCATCTGACACACACGATAATTAATTGTCTATTTTATTACAATAATTACAATACTTTTATAACACGGACTAGTTGTATTCTGAAATGAATGAATATTAAAAAGTATTATTTGCGATTATTAACATTAATTGCCGCCATATGGCCAACAGACTACTGAATCACTATACTACGTTATAAGAGACACTTCCCTATATTGTTGAAACCCGAATTATGAAAGCACTGTGTAGCCAACCTAACAACGGAAAGTATGATTTACGTAGTAACTATTATATAATCTGTGGTATTATACTTATAATTTTTTTTTGCAGTGTTGATTGGTACAAAGTACGTTGATAATTCTGAGTTATTTAATAATGTATGCAGTGTCGCAGGACTGAAATGGCCGCCATCTTCGCCAAACGTCATGTCATGTCAAAAAATTTTAGGTATGTTTAAAAAAGTTTGCACCCTAACAAGACTTTGCCCGGTAGAACATTCCTGTGAAGACAAATTATTTATATTTATATATAATTATTTATTATAATTATTAATATATAATTATTTGTTGAGGGCCCGGTGGCGTAATTGGGAGAACAGTCAGCTTTGATGCCGTGGTACCGAGTTCAAACCGCCGTGCACCAATAAATTTTTCTATAGAAAAATATATGTGCGCTTCTCACAGTTGCCCTCCGGTGAAAGAAAACATCGTTAAGAAACCAACAACCCCCGCATGGTGGTAGGACATATCTAGTGTCCGCCTGGCCAGCTACCACCCTCAAGTTAGAAAATCTGTCGCCAAACATCTAATGTGTTCAGGCAGCTATCCTTGAGAGCCAGTTCCCATTCTAGTCCACTTTTCTATCTTCGACCGCATCATCACTTAGCAACAGGTGAGATAGTGGTCAAACGCTAGCCTATAAGATATAAAAAAAAAAATTATCCCCACCTTTATTTCTATCTCGCTCACAGTAACCGTAAGAATATCTGTCAAAAACCAAAATCAACGAGAAGAAAGATGTAGAAACATTATTCAAGGTCATATTTTTTAGTCTTCAAAAGTATATGCAATAGCAACCTCCATTGTGTATAATCTTCTTGGGACTCTTCTTCTAAAACCAGTACATTCTACTATGTTTGAGGTGTTTATCTCCATATCTCTGGAGATACTTATCAGATCTCGCTAAAATTAAAATGGGACCACCTCGGAAACGTATCCTACCTATTAAAAAAAGAATCATTTGAATCCGTTCACAATTGACGGAGAAATCGCGTAACATACACACAAAAAAAAAAAACATACAGACGAATTGAGGACCTCCTCCTTTTTTGTGAAGTCGGTTAACAATGCAATAGGCACATTCGGTCCACTCATAAAGTCGATTTTCGACTCTTCCCATACAATGTTTTTCGCCAATTTTGAAATTTTGAAATTTTTTGCCGAAAAACCAAATGTATTTCTTTTTTAGCGTAGTAGCTCATGCCAGGTATCCGCTTGTATAATATATACCTAATGGGTTATTGAAATCTTTTCTGATTTTAGGTGTCTGATAGAGTTACTTAGTACGTAGTAAGTAAACTGAAATCCTACTTATATTATAAACGCGAAAGTTTGTATAGCTGGATGGATGGATGTTACTCTTTCAGGAAAAACGGCTGAACGGATTTCGATATAGACACACAGATAATACACATCTAGTATTTTATAATTACCGCGAATCGGCAAACGAAAAAAAGAAGAACGCCCTGTGACTAGGTAGAGCGACGACATTCGCAAAGCGGTAGTAGGCATGTGACTAGAAACAAAGAGCCGAAGATCGGGCTCAGTGGCGTGTCTTGGGGGAGGCCTATGTCCAGCAGTGGACTGATACCGGCTGATAATGATGATGTCTTCCCCAGTTTTACTGAAATTGTACTTAATACTACTGAGAAGTAAATGAGGAAAATAATGAATGTTTATATGGAGAAACCCATTTAAACAATAACATTATTTGTGCTTCGACTAAGTAGGAATTACTTTTTATATAACTAAACTTTATATATAGAAAAGTAAAAGTAGGTATTTAGCATTGTTTTTTGTTTCAAAATTAACGTATAAAAAAATTACGTGAATTTTTAAACTATCCGTTTTGGAACTACATGATTCTATTATCAAGTTTAGATGAACCATTCAAAAATATCTAATATCATTGTTTCCTTTTGTCAAGCTTCCCTACCTATTTTTTGTTGTTTGGAGGTTTGGAGGTTTGGAGGCATAGGTATACGCAAAATTTTTACTTGCACAAAATTGCCACTGCCAACGTGCCGGCTAATTTAGAGCCAAACGGCCACACGTGACGATGGTAAAAGGCCTGACGGCATGACGTTGGTTTCTTTGTGTTGTGGGAAGCCGCTAGTGTGTGACGTTACTTGATATACATACCGATTCTTGCGATGATCTTCTTATTATTTAACCCCCGACGCAAAAAGATGGAGTGTTACAAGTTTGACAAGTATATCTGTGTATGTGTGTGTCTGTCTGTGGCATCGTAGCGCCCAAAATGATGAATCGATTTTGATTTAGTTTTTGACTTATTAAGACTATGACCTTTTTAGGGTTCCGTAACCGAATGGCAAAACACGGAACCCTTATAGATTCGTCATGTCTGTCAGTCTGTCTGTCTGTCTGTCTGTCTGTCTGTCTGTCCGTTCGTATGTCACAGCCATTTTATTCCGAAACTATTTCCTAATAGTTTCGGAATTGGACTACAGAATTGAAAATTGGTAGGTAGATGTATTCTGTGACCCGCTTTCCGATTTTTATACAAAATAAAAAATATAAATTTTTAAGGGGGGGCAACTGAAACAAAATAAAATATTTTCTCTTCAAACCTATACGTGTGGGTTGTCTATAGATAGGTCGTTAAAAATGAAATTAAGGTTTCTAAAATCATATTTTCTCAAAGTCAATCATTTGAGAGATAGGCGCGTCTAAAGTGGTAAAATGTGTGTCCCCCCCCCTCTAACTTTTAAAGCAAGGTAGTGAAAAATCTAAAAAAAATATATTCTGTAGATCTCAATAAAAACTTTCAACAAAAATTGGTTTGAACGAGATACAGTCAGCAGTTTTTGAGATATAGCGACTGCAAATATCACTTTGTTTTTCATACAAACACTATGAAAAACAAAGTTAATTATTTAGTTAGTTAGCGAAAAATCATAGTTATGGAATACTTTACTGTGTTACGGAACCCTACGAGTGCGAGTCCGACTTGCACTTGGCCAGTTTATTTTTATACCATATAGGCTAATGTTTGACCTCCATCTCACCTGTTGGTAAGTGATGATGCGGTCGATGATGGTAGCACGCTAGGCCTAGAATGGCAACTGGTTCTCAAGGATAACTGCCACACATCCTGGAATCTGCAAAATACTCATCTCCCCACAAAGTTTCTTCAGAGATGTCGAGTTTGGGATAATTGAAATGAACTCAATTAACAGATCTGATTGTACATAGATCAGTTGGTTTTAATTTTTTTTTAATTTTCAAGTCGTTGTAATAAATACTGGGACCCAAAGCCGTGACACTTCTACTGCTTTGTGGATGGCCTCAGGGAGGTTCTGTAATGTGCATATTCCAGGATGTGCAGCAAAAATTAAGTAGGTGAGCCATTATCAGGAAACTTTCAGCACATAAACAATCTAGGTACATCTGCAGGGCTAATATAGCCCTAGCTGCCCAAGTTGCCCTGGCATTGCGATGATATTAAACATCGAATAAAGGGAAAGCTGTTATCTATTACTAAAGTGCAGATTTGTTTGGATCATCAAAACACAACTTACGTGAATTATCAATTTTCTTGATGATTGTAACTTTTTTTTACTGTTTGTCAATGCAGCCACTCAAAAATTATGGATAGTCTACTAAAAACGGCTTACTGCAACTACAACATACCCATACTTGCCCTTACGGTCCCTTTTTAAATTCCACTCTGTATGGTTTAGCATTGCTGTTGCATCTGTGGTATCTATGAAATAATGAAAGTACTATACCTATCTGAGCTCACAAACACCTGGTTGTAAATATATGTAGGTACGTACTGTAGATGGACACACTTTTTGCCACGATTCTAAGTCGATAATGAGTGTGGTTGTATCTATAAAAGCAGTCCTAATGAAACAGAGGCCCTCACAGCGAGGGACAAAGCCATCATAAAGTATGCACGCCCGCCCACATAATCTGTGAGTGGAGGATCGCACCAAGCCGACCCGCCCATTACCACAAGCCGCTTAGGCTTTCCTACTTCTCTACATAGTTATATACTTTTTGTTTCAGTGTTGGAAACTGTCCCCTTAAAAGAGTAAATCTTTGTACTGGACGTGGATAGCAAGATCCCAAAGTACGCAAAGGGGTTAGCGAACCCAAGTTTTCATAAAATAAATACTAGCGACCCGTCTCGGCTTCGCACAGATAGAACACGTCAATATATGAATCAACGATTCGAAATCGAAATCTTCAACGATTATCGTCATATTTCTACCAATTTACACAAAACTTTAATGAATTATGCACTTAAACCTTCCTCATGAATCAATCTGTCTATTGGAAAAAATCCGCATGAAAACCCGTTAAGTAGTGTTTGAGCATATCGCGAACAAGCAGACAGACGCGGCGGGGGACTTTGTTTTATAAGATGTAGTGAAAAATACGAGTTAATAAAGTTGAGGACATACTTAAGGTTTGTCAGCTTGCCTTTGCTATGTAAAACAGAGAATAACACACGTAAACCAATAATTGCTATTCACCTAAAAGAAAGCCTTCGTTTCCTATTGAACCTGAAGTGGAAGACGTTACACAAATTCGGCTTCTTGTACGTAGAAATCAAGTTTTCAAAAATTAAGAGATTTCGGCACCAAAATGTAAATCGTAAGTCTGAGATGTGACGAACTGTACATTATTATTTGGTGAGTAGTAACGCTGATGCTGAAAATTATTACGTAGTTAGGTACTCGTACATTTTTATAGCTTGTATCTGAAACAGCACTGAAAAAGCCTACCATTACCGTTTGGTACCACTAGTTTTAGTGGTATGTTAAAAGTGTCGAAATGTTCATATTAAGAACTTATGAATTATAAAAAGTGCCATATTTCAGCTAAGGGAGGTGCGAGGGGTAGAGGGAGTATGTGCCATTCTGAGTGAGCATGCATATTACATGCGCGCTTAATGCCGGCCCGCAGTAAGCGGATTGCGGCTTGTGCCCGCTAAATGGCGCCACTCCCTTTGTTCCTTGTTTTTGATGAACGGAGTTATGTGAACATAATATAAACTGATATATAAATGCTGTGCATAGCCGTGTGTAAATATCTTGTTATGTGAGTTTTTATGAATGTATCTAAATGAGAAATAATATAGTATATTATAGCATTAAATGTAAGCTATCGTAACAAAATTCATCTACGATACATATCATATACGTACATGTACAAAATGTACGTATAACTGAATTATTTATTTACGATTATGATTCTAAATTAATAATATCTATAGTGATTGCAGCATATAACTACATCAGATCAAATCTGCAAATTATATAAACTTAAATAACCGCTTCGGAATATCAAATCGATGACCTATCAACCTACGCAACTACCTACACTCCGGTAACTAAGTTCAGAATTCACGTAACACGAAATTAGCCGAGACGTTCCCGATTTCCGAAGAATGTTCCACTTTATTAGATTCCATAAGCTCTATTCATCTTTTTTTCGCCCTCCGAGGGTACTTTTGAAGCATCAGTACGTATTAGTGAATAATGCGATCGAACTCGATCTCTCGTATTAGGTACGGTGGAGAGTAATGTGCGCAATGATAATGGGTCGCAGTATTAGCCGATTACGCGTCACCGCGGTGCTCAAACTTTGAGTTTGCGGGAAATAAATTAATTAAGCTTGACCATCTCTGATGCTTGACATTTTAAATGAAACCATGCAATTAGTAGTGTTATTTATGACTGCATCATCTATATAGATCCCAATCCCATGAAAATATATAAAACATGTATACTAACCCTTTATACCGAATCAGACCCTATATCACTTGAATATAGAGAAAGGAGGAGCTTCTAGCTGTAATAAAACTGTAGATATCAATAAAAAATTTACTACCAATTTTTACATACAATTTTTCCTCTATATACAATCGAGAAATAAGTGGTGAAGTATAATTATCGAATGATCTCGTTCATATTAACTTTCGGACATACATATACAGGTAGTACAAAGTTGTATAAAATTAAATTACCTATAATTTTAATATCTGGCTTTATCCCTGAAAACTAATATTGGTCCTACGATTGCGATAAAGTTACAAAGCAACATAGAAAAGATAATAATAAACAGCAACGTAAAAAATGTACTCGCGAACTCCTTTCTGCACCACTGTAGGCGTCGAGTTCCAGGCGCGCTGTAGAATCCCCAGTAGGCATTATCCAATTTTGTTTAATTTATTTATTAAATAAATAAGATTTTGTTTTTATAATATTGATTAAACATTTTTTATTACTTAAAATTTGTATATGTACTATACATACATTAGTGTCCGAAAGTTTAAAATAAACAGGATAATTGTATAATTATACTTTCTCACTTTTTCCCGTTTAATTCGAAAAATATCGATAACACTACAGAAATAGGTCCAAAAACTCTTTTATTTAAAAACAAACTACTTTTCTATAGCGGCGTTAGATATTATCTTCATTATCTAGCTATATTAAGTACATAATAGTATAAAAAATAAGGAACCAAAGAATCAAAGCATTTATTCAGTATGTAGGCAGTATTAACATACGCACATATACACGTCAAAATCATAAATCATAACCAATTATCAAGTAAACATAGCAAAATCAGAATTTAACGCTTTGAATTAGAAAAAAAATACAAAAGTAATGAACCATTCACTGTCATCCAATCGTTTACGACAGAATATTAAAAAATATATATATTAAAGTAGGTTAAAACCAACCATACGTGTAACCATACTGTGTGTTTCAGTACTTCAGACAATTTTTACATTAAAAAAAGTGAAATAAAAACACAACTTAAAGAAACGCATACCGATCACAGCACATATTATGATCCGAATGGAACTGATAGTCCGTCTGTCAGCTGCATAATATTGTTTAAATAAGAATAAAAATGGCAAGTCTAGAAAGAAAATCTGCGGACAAAAGGGGAAAACTGAATGGCTGTTGAATCTACCGGTGTTTCGGAAATACTCCCATCAGAGAAGAAACACCAAGAAACTAAGTAAGGAAAAGAAGAGCCAAAGATCGGGCTCAGTGGTGCATCTTAAGAGAGGCCTACGTCCAACAGTGGACTGACACAGGCTGTTGATGATGAATCTTATAAAGCACTTGTTATTCGAGTTCAAAAATGTTGAGAAACATTCTGCCGCATAAAATATCAAAGATGTTTATTCGATCACCTGTATGATTCCATTAGGAATTATAGTGGATTAGCTGTAAGCCGACTATAATATCGAGAATTCTGTACCATTTGTTGTGGTACCGAAAATTGCCCGATTACCGAAGGCAGATACGCCTAGTAAACTAATAATAGGGACTAAAAATGTGTAGTAGTTAACTTGCTACTGATAATTTAAGATCGTTTACAAAATGAAAAAAAAAACGACTTCACATGCCGCGATAGTGAAAATATCCACTAGTCATAATCATGCCATCAGGTATCATTTTTTTTATATTGTTTGTCTGCATATCTCCGGAGATTATTATTAGATCTCAATAAAATTTAAATGGGAACAAACGGAATGCATAATATCTCAAACAATTTTTTTATGTTTGAGATGAATGAATTTTTCCATTCGGTTAAAAATGACGGATTTCTAAGGTTACGAACATAAAAAAATACAGTCGTATTGAGAGCCTCCTCCTTTTTGTGAAGTTGGTTAAAAATGACAAGCGCGGCATTTGAAGTCGGTTTTTTTAGTTTTTTAATCTTTAATTTTTTCTTTTATTGCAGATAAGTACTAACCTCGCCTAGTGGTCATACGGCATCTAGACTAGTACAATACAATCTAGTACTCTTTTACAACCAGCTTTTTCCAATTTACACACGCAACTTTTTCAGCCCCTTTAACCTGTCTGGCACCGAATTTCTTGCCATAGATGAAAAAGAAAATAATTTTCCTAAAAGGAACCAAATTATGAAACTATATTTGCAGGAATATTTTACTTCATTTCAACATCTAAGAAATAAATAACAGAATAACCAACATAACAGAAAAGAAAATTAAAATCCGCGACAGACAAAGAATTCCCGGTAGCCACAATCTAACACATTGACAACAGAAGTTAAGCTCTGAATCCGGTGTCCAGTAAAGCCTCCCTTTGTGCGAGTAATCCAAGGCTTACTCATACTGTCGTGGTCAGAAATCAAGGTGGGCCAACATAGCTAGAGAGCTAACGACTACACACCATACAATCTTAATCTAACGATTGTGTGATAGTGGAATATTCCCATTATGCCTGGGCGTACTACGATGTCTACGAGTGCTACGGATGGGCTCTACACAAATTTAAGATTGTTTACAAACCAAATAAAACCGACTTCAAATGCTGCGCTTCATTTTCAGTACCAAGTTTGAGGAGTTTATCTTCATATCCCTAGAAATACTCATCAAATCTCTATGAAATTACTATGGTTAATAATACATAACCTTGATAATGTACCCTAATATTTATAAAAATATTTATTCGAATCGGTTCACAATAGGCGGAGTAGTCGCGTCATGTAACCTTCTCCTTTTTTTAAATCGGTTGAAAAGAATTGCCATTATTCCTTGTACTGTATCACAGACGTATTAATATATGTCCTGTCCATATCCTTTAATTACGTTGGGTAGTATCCTGTTTCTGTAGCAGGTACAAACTGATATTAGTATCATTCTGATTACCAATAGTTGACGAGGTAAGCATTAATTGGTTCAAGTTCGAATACATTTTACTAGAAACGTTTCCATTAGTAAATAATAAATTATTCAATAATTATACAATTAATTAAATAATTATATAATTAAATAATTGTACATTTTTAAATAATTAATTAGTTAGGATATATATATATGTATTGTGGGTCCGGTGGTGCATTGGGAGAATGGTCGGCTTTGATGCCAGAAGTAGAAGGTTCAAATTACAATGCGCATTTCACATTGGCCTTCCAGTTTAAGTAAACATCGTTAAGAAACCTTAGTAAGCTGGTAGGATACAGGTGTTGAGCAAGCTTGTTGTTGCTTGTATCAGTCCTGTAACGGTCCCTGCATGATGGTAGGACACTGTCAAGTCAACTTGGCCAGCTACCAACCTTCCGGCAGCTGTCTATGGGAGCCAGTTCCCATTGTAGGCCTAGCGTGTTGCCATCCTCGAACGCATCGTCAATTACCAAAATGTGACGGAGTGGTCAAACGCGAAACTATGATATAAAGAAACTGCACTTACGGTCCGTATCTCAAAAAACCACTGTATTTACCCCTAGACGCAATAGTTTTGGTAACCACCTCTCGGTCTAAGAGCTTTGTATGGGCATCCCTAATACCTACATTGTGAACGCTGAAAGAAACGCGTCTAATTTCGTGCCAAAGAGTATTGCCAATTGATAGAGATCAAGAAGAGTCTGTAGGACTAAAATGTCTATACAATCTGTTAAGATAATTGAATTGTTCAGTAGATGGTATAGGAAGGTTGCGTATTATGTAGATTGAACTAACTAAGTTAGTGCAGCTTTTCGTTTTAACGCCGTTTTCCACTTCTTGGTAAAAAAATATTCAAATTGGGAAATAGTTACCTTCTGAAATATTATTCAAGCAATAATATTCGAAGTTTAAAAAACTTTACTATTCTGGGTGCTATTAAGGAGTGCAGCTAACCTCACGAAACAAAAATAAAGTGGCCAAGTGCCAGTCGGACTCGCCCATTAAAGTTTCCGTACACGGATTAGGAATATTACGTCAATTAACAAAATTACATTGTTTTTCACAGAGTTTGTATATATGACAAAGTTATATTTGCGGTTTTTGAAAATGTGCTATTCTCAAAAACTGCTGAATGTATCTCATTCAAACCAATTTTCGTGTTCGTTAAGCGGTCATTGAGATCTGCAGCATATATTTCTTTTTTAGATTTTTCTCTCTCTTATTTCAAAGTTAGAGGAGGGGGAAACACATTTTACCACTTTGGAAGACTATTTTTCAAACGATTGACTTTGAGAATAAAATAGTGTGATTTTTTTAGAAACCACGATGCAAGTGAAACTTTAGTTTATGTGTAGCTATGTTACCTAGCTACTATGACTGCGGAAACGTCCGCCAATCACAGCTTGACCTAAATGTCATACATCATATTCATCAATCAGCACCGGCGACATGCATGTCGCGATATGCGATAGATGGACGAAAAAAATTAAGGCGATGTAATAAAAGTAATACTTTAAAATAGTTTTAGGAACTTCAATGTCATTTTAAAGACCTATCTGTGGGACAACCTGCACAATACAATACAATATAAAACTCTTTATTGATTACCAAAACACAAAATACAAAATGTACAATAGCTTCATTAAAAAAAAAACAATAACATAATGGTAAAGGAATCGGCGGTCTTATCGCATCAAGCAATCTCTTCCAGACAACCTATGTAGGGACTGGATAAATGCATACGTAATGGCGGAGGGCTATTACAGCTAAAACTATTTTGCATTTCATAAACATACAGTTTAGATCGTTAAGACTAAGAACCTAAAATGTCTACATTATAATTATAGATACATACACATCATTATACATAGACATACACTGTATACACATACATACTCAATAAATATATATATATATATACCTACATAAAAATAAGATACCTATGCATATATATGATGAACGCATGTATAGATTTGTTGAAAAACATTTTTATTAGTTTCTATTCCATGTATAAAGCCCGGTTTACACTTTGCGAAGTGTGAAGTGATAAGTGTTAAGCGTTAAATTTTCGCGATAAGTCTCAAGTGCTAAGTAGCCTAACCATCTCCGTTTACACAGTGTTTAGGAAGAAGCTCAAAGTAGTGGTACTGTCCGTTGTGCATAGTCTCTCTGAAAATGGAAGATGAACTGCGCTTAATATTGAGACAAATAATTAAAGAGATTGTATCTGTTGTGGTATCTGATATAGAAAATGAACTCAATTTTGAAATCAATAGGCCTAAGAGATTATGGCAAAGATAAATATTGTTTTTAAATTCTGCGCACTTTACATTGTATAGACATTCATACTTTATGTATTCTTGTACGAATTTTAAAGTATGTTGTTCCGTCCACTTCATTTTCGCTTTGAACTTGACATTGCGCACTTAACACACACGTGTTTACACACTGATTAGTACAGGCGAACTGCGAGAGATGGGAGTGGAACAGTACAAGGGGGGAGGTCACTTAACAGCAAAAATAGACCTTGATTCTATTCACTCGCACTAATCAATAAGCACTGATCGCACTTAACACTTAACACTAATCACTTCACGCTTCCGTTCACACCTTGATTACTAAACACCTGCACTAATCACCTGCAGTGTTAACTTAACAAAGTGTAAACCGGCCTTATGGGGAAGCCTCCCTTAATATTTTTTTAATTTTTGTATAAAAATCGTCAAGCGGTTCACTGAATACATCTTACATCTAAGCTTTTATAACCTGCCAAGTTTCAACTGTAATCATAATAGTTTCGAAATAAAATGGCTGTGACATACGGACAGACAGACAGACATGACGAATCTATAAGGATTCCGATTTTTGCCATTCAGCTACGGAACCTATAAAAAGTGCTACGCTGCTAATGACTGAATTCAGTTTGCAGGGGTGCCCAAAATATTTATTGCATCGATATATAGCATTGTAGACGCATCAATAGTTTATTAAGGAGTATATTTCAGTGCACTATGATGTTTTTAATGTTTTTACGACATTATTTATTTGTTTAAAAGGATACTCAGTACATACTTAATCATTTATTATTGTAAATTTATTCGGTTTATTCAGATGCCACTGCTTAGCACATACGTTTTAATTTGTATCAGTGATTTATCTTATTACAAATAACATTAAGTTCAATGTCAATGTTTATCTCCTTTATGAATGATATATTGCATCTTAATGTTTGGAATTCGGTTGAAAATTAAGATCAATTAACAGCAAAATATACTTAATAACTCATAGTTATAAATTATTTTGCGTGCTAGTCCGCCTGCGGCGGTACCACTACTTTGCCAATTTATTTTCAGCCGTAAAATAGGAATGTTTTTCGGTTGAAATGGCAATGTGTCTAGTGAAATTACAGGACTTGTGGAACTCAACATCTTTTTGTCTCAAGGTAACAGGCGCAGTGCAGTGACATGCGAAATTCTGGCAGTACAGAATTTTGTATGCCGCTGTATCTGTTATAGGTAGACGTCACCGCTTACCATCAGGCGAGCGTCGTACTTGTCTTATTTACTGTCTGTTACTTTTAATCACAAAAAAAAAAATTCTGAATAGGCAAGCGATTGACCACTATCTCTGACGATGTAATTTGAATTTGATAATTTACCCTCACTTGAACGGAAAAAAAATTCACAGTGTAACATACAGTTACTACAGTTTACATACATCGCATAAACTGCCATCATTCGGCAAAAGGCGACATCGCAGCGCCCACCGATTTTCATGGAATTTTTCCATTACCTCGACAAATTGCTCGCTCGGTCGGACAATTTATTATTTATTATGCTAGTAAATATAATATCGGCACCTCAATTAGATGCTCTAACTGTAAATAAATAGAGACACGTGCATTTTTGTGACCTATAATATGCATAAATTACCTATATTAAGACTCATGAGTTCCTACACATGACAAAAATCACTTTGTCATTTACAAAGAAAGACAAACAAATGCTCTGTTCTGTCCAAGAAGGATTATACACAGAATCTAAAAATATGACCTCGAATCAAGTTTTTATTCTTTTCCTCACGTTGATTACACGTTTAATACATGTTTTTACGGTAAGTGTGAACGAGATAGAAATAAAGGCGAGGGGAATAAATTTGTCTTCATTTGAAGATGGAAACACGGTAGGCCAACAATATTCTGATTCTTAAGAGCTGTGTGCTACCGTAAAGTTATTATGGTGGCAGAATTATTACTTGATGGTGGTAAAGTACTTTTTGGCAGCAAGTCAGGCGGAACATCGATATAATATGCTCCTACCACCTGTGGACGAACACCCGTGCTAGGATTTGAACCGGTGACCTCTAGCTTAGTACTATTGAAAAGTAAAACCATTTATCCTTCACACCAACCAGCCTCTTAAGTCTCAAGTTATTGGCCGTAATTTTTGTATTTCCAAGTATCGTTTGCGTCGTTTTACTCTCTCTCTCTCTCTCTCTCTCTGGATATGACTATGACTACGATTACTATAGTTATTATATACAATACGTTTTGAATATGTTTTCATTAATCTGTGAATAGTTTTAATAATTTTAAGTATTCTTCCATGTGTTAGGTTTGCTCACATTTACAAAGCATCAAGTTTCTCTTTGCCAGGTTTCGCAGAAATTTCGAAGAGCTATTTTATATTGAAACGTTCTTTCTTATTTGATTTTTTGGTCGAACTTTATTGTAACTTTTTGAACGATAATATTTGTTTTATTTAATTATAATATTGATCACGTATTAATCAAAACTATGTTTGACCGTATCTTAAATCAAAATTTAATGAACTCACTAGAAAAATAAAGGGTTTGCCAACAATCTTATCGTCATCGAATATTAAATAAGGTAGGTCATACTTGTATTACATATTTCAACGTGCAATTAATTGAATTAGTAACAAACTTTAAGATAGATCGAACGATAGATGTTACAAAATAAGCGTTTGGGTCAGTTTCCTGCGGTTAGTCCATTCTCAGTTCCCTGCTCGGTTCCTTTCCGCGTGCGGTCAGCGTTATGATAACAAAGGAAACTCTAACGATGCGGTCGGTGCCAAGTTTTGCATTAGACGCATGACTGTCACCGTTTTAATGGTTTTGTTTTGGCTGTATATGTCTTACCTTTTTAAGAGGTACTTTAAACTCACATACGGCACCACTACTCAATAGTTACTCGAAAGTAAAAATCAACTCGTGGACTGCAAAATTCATAGCTTCAAGACTCGCGTTTGCTACAAGGCAAGTTGACTTATAAGTACCAATTATTGCAGTTATAATAATTGGAGTGCGATGATGGTAATGAATTTTGTCAATATTTGGTTGCCATCACTATTAACATTGTATTTATTTTGTTAGTGGTTAAGACACAATAAATACAAATTTTGCCTACACATTGTATTAAATATATTCTAATTTAAGACTTTACTATCTCATTGCCATACCCACAGAAGGCAGAACAACCCTTGAAATTCAGACCATTTAAGGCCTTGCGTGTCTGCCATCCTCGACCACATCGGTTATCACCAGGTGAGATAGCTTTTGAACGCTAGACTATTAGATATTTATATAAATAAAACTGGCCAAGTGCGAGTCAGACTTTTGTCCCGCACACGGAGGGTTCTGAACGCCATCAACGAATATCTAACGAACTTCTAACACCTACTAAGTAAACGTTAACACAAAGGTAATTAATATTATTAAATATCTGGAAGACTAAGTGTTCGCAATCGTACGACTAACTTAAAGAGAATATAAATACTAGGTGACTAATTTTCCACTGATTCTAGCTAAATGAAACTCTGTAAGTTCTAAAATAGAAGATATAATAATCAATACTGATTGTACACTACTACAATTAAAACTAAAGTAAACAAATCGACCGAGACCCACAAATTTAACAAATGAAACGCTTGCGTGGCTAATTTTTCCTGTGCTGCCATCTAGTTCCGTCGAGGTGAATTAATTTCAAAGGCATTACACAGGTAAGTTATTTAAGTTATTTGTAGTTGATTGCAGATTGAACACAGCACAGCTATGCTCGGTATTTTTTGCCACTTAAATAGAAAAATATGACTCTTCCCGACATATATTGGCGAATAATAATACTATTTATTTTAATTGAGAGCAACTAACTGCTTTAACTGCACAATAACACTAAAGCTCCTTCTACTCGCCAATAGATGTCGGGAAGAGTCCTATTTTAAGTTGATGTTCGATAAAGTTGATTATTGAAAACACGAATAAAACAAAATTTCTGAAAATGAATCCTAGCTAGATCGATTTATCACCCCCGAAAACACCTGTATACTAAATTTTATTTAATATTTGGAGCCGTTTCAGAGATTAAGGTAAACACGATAGCGCCATCAATGAAGATTCGTAGATGGCGCGCTATCGTAAAAAACACGTTTTTTGTTTTAAACCCTTTAATTTTTAACTTTGTTCTGTTCTTAGTATTTGTTGTTATAGCGGCAACAGAAATACATCATCTGTGAAAATTTCAACCGTCTAACTATCACGGTTTATGAGATACAGCCTTGTGACAGACGGACAGACAGACAGACAGACAGACGGACAGCGGAGTCTTAGTAATAGGGTCCCGTTTTACCCTTTGGGAACGGAACCCTAAAAATACATTTTTTGTATGGACTATTAGTACATTTTACTACTATACAATTAATATGAGCACCTTCTTTAATTTATAATGTTATTTTGTTTTTAGTGTAAAATTTTCAAAAAAAGTACACATTACTAAATTCAAAATCCTTATTATGCCATTACGTACGTTTAGATAAAGTCAGTATAGACGGATAATCGAAAGCAGAATATAAGCCACCCAAACAAAGTCGCAAGCAGATCATTTAGTACAAAATTATAATATTATCTTCAATACTAATTTTACTGTTAAGTTACGCATACGGGCACATGAAGCCACTGATTAAAGAGGAATGTTCTGAAACGCGCGACCAAGATGCCTCCTCTATTAAATTTCGTATTAATTGATAAATACTCGATCACTGGCGTGTGTAATCGAATGTTCCAGCCATCTCGTCACCAGTGAAAATACATCTTATCGTAATGGAGATAAGGTGTTTTTTGCTATGTAGAGATAGGACGTTTGATGTGAAAGGGCACGCAGTCATAGGTGACCACCGCCACGATATAGTTCCGGCAAATCATGAAGAATTTTCATATAAGTTCTGTGGAATATGGTGTAATGTGACTTACAAGTGAAGAGAGGCAGAAGGTAAGGTTGAGGCAACCAGTTGCCTGAATGAATGAGACGATTAACATGTAATGCCGCCTTTAGGTACGCTGTCTTTTTTATTTTAACCGATCAGTAAGTGACGAATGTCTTTATGGGGGCATTAGTCCAAATGCAACGATGGTTTACTAAAGAGCTATTGTTAACTAGCTGTATTGCCGGTTGAGTACAATTAAGGGATCTTCAAGTCGCGAGTGAAAAGGTATCTTCTAGGTAAACGTGCTACCACAGAACAATCGCGATACATCATCAATCACATCTTCACTTAAAATCAGTTGAGGTGTGGTCAAGCACTAGCCTATTAAGAATACAAAATGTAAAAAAGCCTGGTCACAAAATATTATATATTTTTAGTCTTAAGTTACACACAAAAAGGCATGGATACAAATCGATAACCTCCTCCGTGGTTTGAAGGCGGTAAAAAAATCTTAAATAATTAAAGATCGTATATAAAACAAAAAGAACCGACTTCAAACGTCACGCTAGTCATATTATTTTTACTAAGTACTAAGTTTGATGTGTTTATCTTCATATCTCTAAAGATCCAAATCGGTTCAGGCGTCTTCGAGTAATCGGTGAACATACATTAAAAAAATACATATAGTTGAACATAGAACCTTCTCCATTTTTGAAGTCGGTTAAATAATCAAGTAGCTCTCATGTGACTCGAGGCTTAGACCGCATAACAGCATTATGATACTGATTATTACAAAGAGTACTTGTTTCCATATTTGAGGTGGAGGCGATAGGTCTTGCACTGACATCCCACTTATTGTTTAGGTATATTGCACATTGTTGTACATTACATTACAATAATACATTTATTATTATACTAGCTGTGCCCCGCGGTTTTACCCGCGTAGACATCGTTCCCGTGGGAATATCGAAATAAAAAGTACCCTATGTGTTATTCCAGGGTCTGGCTAGCTACATACCAAATTTCAGCTCAATCGGTTGAGTAGTTTTAGCTTGAAGAAGTAACAAACATAAACACAAACTATCGCTTTTACAATATTAGTAGGATTACAATCCTGACTAATCCAGAATAATATTATAAAACGTTTTAACTCTGTCATCCTGTAATTTTGTTACCTAATCACGCCTAAAGGTGCGGATTGCAAACTAAAATCTTCTAAATATTTGATTACGTTATTTGAATAGTGTAGAGTTAGGTAGGGACATTTCATATACTTAAGGTACTTGATTTTAAAAAGTGACAAAGATAAATAATATATTAAGAAAGTTTTTGTTCAATATTTAAAAACTAAGGTTTATTTACGCACGAGTATATCGTTGTTTCATTTATGAAAATGAATTCTAAAACACGAATATATGGCTGAGTATACAAATATAAGTGTATCAGTTTATATATTATATAGAAACTACGTAAATTTGAACCTCCCGTATCTACCTAGTCCCACAAAAATATTCCATAATACTTATTATTAATATTTCTGTGTTTTATATACATACATGTATGCAGTTGATGTTCTTCTCCTTGTGAGGTAGTATTGTTCTGTAGTCGTGCGCGTATGGCGTCCTTGCTCACACTAGCTCCTCGACAGCTCCAGTATCGGTGGCGAGGTGAGGTAGCCCGGATTGGTGGGGGGAACAGAGTGTCCGTTCTATACGTAGTATTATTATCTTTTCTATGACGTTAGCTTAGTAAGTTAAGTTAATTAATCTAACTTACTAAGCCAACTTAGCACTTTTTTGAAGCAAAGCGAAGGCAGGTTTATGGTCACTAGCATAATTCTTCCAGCGATAAAGATGATACTGATGATCTCATAAAGATAGATCTTGGTCTTTCCAAAATCGTGAAAATCTAACAATCCTGTAGTACGCTACATTTGAATTTGTTATAATATTAGTATTACAGCATAGAAAAGATAACAATACTACATTACATTGAGTCATACACAATTTTACAACAAGCGAGGATTTGTGATTATGTTGCTATATCTGTACTTATCATCGGAGATAATAAAATCGTGTTGAACCTCACGATGTGATAATATTTTCTTAAATAGAAATTTTGTTGCTTGTTACCATAGGTAACATTTCTTTGGAGCTAATTTAAATTTATTTACACGTAATAATTAAATGTTTTCTAATAAATAAGAAAACTAAATTTTACTAACCGACTTCAAAAAAAGGAGGAAGTTTCTCAATTCAGCCGTATAAATCTATATATATGAAAGGCAAAACTGATTGACTGATGTATCAACGCACAGCCCAAACCCTTAAGGCTAGAAAATTGTAATTTTGCACACGTATATCTCATATGACGAAGGGATCCACTAAGGAAGGCTTTTTCAAGATTCAACCCCCAAGGGGGTGAAATCGTGGATTAAAGTTTGTATGAAACTCCGTCAGTTTTCAAGCATAATCGATTAAAATTAGTATTTAGCTATTTGGTTAAACAATTAAGAATGATTGATGACATATTCCAGGATTTCTGAAAATATAAGCGGTCATTGGTGTCGGAATTTGGGGGGACAAAATACAGTGAATACAAGTACGTTAAGTACAGTTAAGTAAACACAAGAAAGTAGTTTTGTTCCTCCATAATAAAATGGTAGCTGTTTTGGTTTTTTTTTAATCGAAGCGTGAGTTATTTTTACAATAGCGCCATAGCTACCCATGTCTTAGAAAAACAAAATAATTCGCTAAATGTGAAGGCAATAAATTAAATGCAAACATATTTCAACTTTCAATTCAGAATAATTAAAGAATATTACGCATAATTTTTTTTAGATAATTGGCTTTTCCACAAAATCTAAGCAATTTAAATATATTTTTTTATTTTTTAACGACTGTTAATGATAATTGCTAAGTATCACTCTTACATATAGTTTTAAAAATATGACGGTTTGAACATAACCTAAAAGCACTGACCTTTTTGCCACAAGTTTCTTCCCTTAAATATTTCGATACCGATGACCGAACACACTGTATATATAAATAATTATGTTTCGATATGATAAGACTCCATTGTGACCCCCTGATATCTATCAATCGAAACTCTTGGACTGTTATCGTTTCCAGACCAGAAAGAAATGTTATGATAAGTTCCTAATTATAATATCTTAAACATAAGACGGGAGGACAACAAACTATATATTTTTTATTTTAGTAAATAATTTAGAAAATAAGTAAAATAAGGAACTTTTTATGAAAATTTATTGTGTTCTTTGCTACTCAATCGTAGACTTGGCAAGTTTTACCTACTACCTATGACAGCAGTTGAAATGACACATTAGCATGTTAAAAATATGGCTGCGGAAGCGTCCGCCAATCACAGCTAGACCTAAATGTCATCTATATATATATAAAGTCCTGACTGACTGACTGACTGAGAGATATCAACGCACACCACGCTGGTCACACATCAAATTTGGTGGGTGTGTTCTTTATGAAGTGTAAGCATCCACTAAGAAAGGGTTTTTCGAAATTCTACCCCTAATTCCACCCCTAAGTGGGTGAAATGGAGGGTTGAACTTTCTATAAAACTTTTTATTCTCTGGGTCAATTATCTCGAAAATTGATCTCGAAAATTGGTTCACATACTCTTTAATTATAATAGTCAGTTACGGGTATCACAGTTTTTAAAAAATCATCCCCCACGCGATTTTCTCACTGACCGAATGACTGCCTGATATATCAACGCACTGCCTAAACCACTGGTCCTAGAGACATAATATTTGGAAGGTGTATTCTTTGTGAAGTGCAAGTATTCAATAAGAAATAGTTTTTCGAAATTCCCCCCCTAAGTGGGTGAAATGGAAGGTTGCAAGGTGAAGTGCAAGTATCCACTAAGACATCGATTTTCGAAATTCTACCTTATACCGCTAGTTTATTTTGAAAATAGGTGCATATACTCTTTAATTAAAATTATGAGACACATGTGTCACTGCCTGCCTGCCTGCCTGCCCGCCTGCCTGCCAGATTTTTATTTAAATTTTGTATTTGTGTGATGTCTTATAAGATCAACGACTAGGCCGATTCAGCTGAAACTTTGTACAAAGATATGGCTATCTTTGTACAATCTATGTCTTAACATAGAATACTTTTATTTTGGCAAACACTTAAACAGCACAACTTGGTATACCCTAACCATAATGATTAATGACTTTTATAATAAAGGATTTTAGTTCGAAATAAGGGTCATCTAGTGACTAATGTCATAAAACTGTCAGAGTCATAAAAAGTCATAAAAAATTAGGCAGATGCTAGTACATCATATCCACCAATCAGCAGCGCGCATGCGATAAATGGACGAAAAATTTGAGGCGATGTAATAAAAGTTTCACTTTAAAACTGTATTCTGGCATGATGTTTGGTGCTAGCCAGATTGGAATACTACTACTACTACTACTACTTCTCCTACTGCTTCGTCCCATTGCCGTATTCCATTTAAATATACGGTTCCATCTTAGACCGCATCTTCACATAAGAGGGAGCCCCGTTGGCGTAAGGTTCAAATCCTAAAACGGGTGTTATCCCGTCTGATTTGCTACCTAAAAGGTAGCTCACCACCATCAAGGAAAAAATTTGCCGCCATAACCTTACAGTGTCCCGTCAGCACACAGCCCTTAATAGTCAGAATATTCTAGGCCCAGCGTCTTCACCATCTTCAACCACATCATCGCTTACCATCAGGCGAGGTAGTGGTCAAACGCTAGCCTATAAGATATAAATAAACGCCAGATGAGATAGTTGTCAAGGGCTTGTCTGATCAGCAAAAAAATGTGTATAAGTAACTTATTTACTGTGGCGTGGCCGATTCAAGTGGGAATTCCACTTAGCTTATTACTAGTACAAACACTGTTACGCTTCATATAGGGGTCACGACTCAACACAACTTGATCGAGGTGGCTCTCGAGTGTATCTCTTTAGTATTATCGGACGCTTTGACAAGCATTACGACAGTAATTTTATTAAACAATAAATTAACTAAGAATTTAAAAAATGTTCGTGCTTGCTAAATATTTTGGTGTCTTTGTGATAATCGGTGTATGTGCCGCTCAGGAGATGGGAACAAAGGTGAGAGAGATTTATTTTATTTTTACATAGGTAAAGATAAAAATAAAATATTTTTATAAAAAAAATTATTAGCTTTGTAGATCTAAATCAACGCTGATATTTTTTTTAATTAGACTTCGATTTTTTACGTAGTCAAAATTCTTGTTAGTAGTTCTTTTTCCTGTTTTAACGTGAAATTATTATTTATTAGAGAAAAAGGACCAAATTTCGGCACTAAGCTTTATAGAATAGAATAGAATATTATTTATTTATACTTGATTTTTGCATTCTTTGTGCCAAATTTAATCTAAGTATACTGGACATATTCCGCAATTTTTTAGGAAAAGTAACAAATTAACCATCTGTCCATCCATCCTCACAAACTTTTGTATTTTCAACCGACTTCCAAAAAGAAGGAGGCTCTCAATTCGTCCGTATGTTTTTTTTTGTATGTATATTACGCGATTACTCCGACAATTGTGAACCGATTCAAATGATTATTAATGGGTAGGGTAAGTTTCAGAGGTAGTCCCATTGTAATTTCATCGAGATTTCATAAGTATCTCCAGAGATATGACGATAAACGTCTCAAACTTGCTACTTAAATTGACACGCGGGGCATGGAAGTCGGTTGTTTTTAACCGACGAAAAAAGGAGGAGGTTATCAAGTCGACGCGTATATTTATATATATATTTATTTTTACGTATGACCACGCATAACTTTTGACAGAGAAGTCTGATTTCGATAATTATTTTTTATTGCAAAGGGTATACCCCCAAGGGGGTTCCATTTAAATTTTAACGAAATCGGTCGAGCCCTTTTGAATAAATCAACAAAAATAATGGATAAAAGTATCATTATTTTGATGATTTTATCATATCATCAATGTATGTCAACAAACACTGGAAAAAACAAAGAGCCGAGGCATATGTCCAGCATATGGACTGATACCGGCTGATTATGATGATGATGATATTTTACAGGTTGTTAATGTTACAGGTTGTTAATTTGATTTGATTATTTCTTTGAATTTAAGAGGTTAGTTAGTGATCTTTGCTCATTGATTGTTTGGCGCCGACTCAAAATTACTTAGGTATACATACTTACATTAGTTTGAGAACTTAGTTATTATCTTTAGTTAAAAACTCAAAACATTTACAAAAATATATACTTAGGTATACTAACAGTAGTTTAAGAACTTCGTTATTAAGGTTAATTAAAAAGTTTACTTATTTTTTGCTTTTCAGTTTGTTCGGCGGTTTAATTTTTTGTTAAAAAGTTTTATAGTTGCAAACTATCTCAATTATTTTTCAATGATAGTAAGAAACAAGATTCGATACGACTTTTTTATTCCAAACTTCATACAAGTAACTACTTCAGTAAATAAATAAATAAATACGTATTTCAGGCTTTTTCATAATTACATCAGTAAGAGGGTGAAGTGGAGTAGCTAAGTCTGAAAATAAATATTGTTTCGGATTGCACTGAAAGTTGCCATGCAAATATTTATGACGTAGGTATCCACTAAGAAAGGATTTTTCAAAATACACTCTTTAAGGGGATGAAACGGGGGTTCAAAGTTTGTATGGAGAAACAAGATTAGACAGTCTTTTTATTCGAAACTGCACACAAGTACTTCGTAAATAAATAAGTAAACACGTGTTTCATGCTTTTTCGCAATTCCACCCTAAGAGGGTGACTCTTCCCTAGACTTCTTTCTAGCCAATAAAACTCTTTGAAGAGCTCCAGAGTCCATTATGTATGTTGCGATGCATCTTGTATAGCCAGCAATAGATTTCTGGTCAATAATACGATATACTTTTATCATCATTGTCATCTCGAAAATACCAAAAATATATTAATCGAACTGGCTAGTTCCTTCGAGTAATTTGTAGGTTGAGTTGAGCTGTTTTAATATGAAAACGAAGAACGTTATTTATGCATATGAACATTCCAGCCAGTTTTCTTCGGTCTTTGTAACAAAGTTTGGTGAGACAGAATCAGCAGAATACATCTGGTGCAAATATTTTTGATTGGTGCTTAGCAAAACTGTATTCAGATCAATGAAACTGGGTTTAGATGCCTGTATTATTATGTCGAGACTATTTTCAGAAAAAAGATTGGGCCTCTTGAAGAATTTCGAAGCTAGAAAATAAATGGTGAAGTAGAAATTCAGTGGTACAGTAATTGCTCCGATTTTTAATCTGCCCGTATACTGAATAAATGCTTTGACTTTTGACTTTTATGACAAACTTAAGGAAGACGTTAGATTTTAATAAACTTCATATTTTCAGACAATATCTTTAATAATCATATTTCGGATTTGGCCATCCACGCTCACTTGAAAAATACACTCTGTATATGTAATCCCTAACCTTTTAATAATGCTACCTATGTAGTTTCTCCCGATTTCTACCAAACCTACTGCATATCTTCTTTCTATACTATACTACAAAAACAAAATGCGATAGCCAGTTGATAATGTTTATTTGTTTTTATTATGTACTCAGCCGTACGGTAGAAATTGTCAAATCATTGTGGCACTTACGTCGTTTAGACATCAAAACTATCTACAAAGATAGTCTTTGTAAGTACGTTGAGTAGTACAGTCTATTTTTGCTAAATAATACATCATTCAGTGTTTGTTATTGTGAAAATCAAAATGAAACGTGTAATCAACATATGTTCTTTCTAAAAATCCAGCTGGCCACAGATTTGCATCGAAGAGCATATTCTAAATACACAATGGTAAGGCAGGCATTATTTTTTGTGTTGTGTTTGACTGAACTGAACCTATTAAAACTATTTTGAGGCTGGTCTAACGAGTATTTTTATAATATTATTGAAATATTAAAAGTATAGTAGGTAAGCGAATTGAATTGCGTACAATTTTCTCAAAAAGACGTATAACACAAACTAATATACAACGCACATACTATTTACGAGATACTACCACTACGTAAACGTATATATAAACTCTACTAACTACAACAGACCACAGCTAACAAATATGAAGTGACGTAAGCCAGCATGTTTACGAAGACAGGTTCTCTTTTATAAACTTATTCAATTCGTCAGTCATTAGAGAAAAATAAACACTACAACGAATTTTCTTTTCGTAATTTTTGCAATTGCTTGCTGTAATAGTAGATTGTAACACAGATTATAACATGGGTGCAAAATAGTACTTTAAAAAAAGGAAAATCGCAAATGTTACGATATGTCATAAAATGTCATGAAATGTAATAAAATGTCATGATATGTCACGAAATTTCATGAAAGGTCACGAAATGTCATATAATGTTATGAAATTTAAAAAAATCGAGAATGAACGGGTATCTTACAAGGTAACGTGCTACATCTTCGACCGCATCGTCACTTAACATCAGGTGAGACAGTGATCAAATGCTTGCCCATCCAGCATAATAAAAAATGTCATGAAATGTCAAGGAATTTCATTGAACCTCTTTAGACCAGGCACTATAGAAGAACATTCATAAGCCAAAAATTAAAAAAATACTTTCCCGTCCTAGGGTAGAAATGACCTATTTTGCGCGCACTTATCGAGGAACAAACCATCACTTTTCGAATCTAGATGGGATGAAAAAATATTGATTATTTGATTATTATTCGAAAGCTTATCCTAGGGTTAGTTTGACAGAGTGGGAAACCACTCTGTCAAACTTATTTCCCTGAATTTACTATCATAAAATTGCTTGTATGTAAATGGCGCATAAAGCTGCTTAAAATATTAAGTAAAAATGCGAATGTCACTTTGTCTATTTGCTTGTGTGTCACTTCTTCACGGTTGAACGATTGGAATGAAATTTAGCAGAGGGATAGCCAGTTCATTTTAATATGACGGGCAAAGCCGCGGGGTAAAACTACTATGTAAACCTCCTGGCCAGCTACCACCCTCAAGATAGAAAATCTATCCCAAACATCTAAGTGTTCCGGCAGGTATCCTTGAGAGCCAATTCCTATTCTAGGCCTAGCGTGCTACCACCCTCGACCGCATCATCACTTGCCAACAGGTGAGATAGTGGTCAAACGCTAGCCTAAGTATACGATATTAAAAAAAATGTATGATTATGTATGAAACCACGATGCAAGTGAAACCTTTATTTATGTGTAGCTATGGTAGCGCTACTATGACAGCAGTTGACCAATCACAGCTAGACCCAAATGTCATACATCATATCCACCAATCAGGACCGGCGACATGGATGTCGTGACATGCGATAGATCGACGAAAAATGTTGAGGCGATGTAATAAAAGTTTCGCTTTATAAAAAAAACATGTTAATGTTGAAAAATCTCTTTTACCTATGTACGAAAATGTATCTTTTTTCAGGATAATTCATCAAAAAGAGTATGCGTAATTGGAGCAGGGGTTGCCGGGTTGTCAACCGCAAGATATTTGAAACATGAAGGCATCAATTTCACAGTTTTAGAAGCAACAAGATACGTAGGTGGAACTTGGCGTTACGACCCTAGAACTGATGTCGATGAAAATGGATTGCCTTTGCATACTAGCATGTATAAACATCTAAGGTGAGATATAGGTATATTTTGTATAGGTTGTTTATCTTTCAACGACTTCACAAAAAGTACCCTCATGTACCTACTTTATTCGTGTGAATGAATGGTGTTTCTTTTATTTTTTCTTTGTATCAATATGATAGTTTATACTTTAGGAGTCACAGATACATGCATGTTGATCCAATATTTTATCAAGATTGAGAACATAACTCAGACTTGCAATAGAAAATTATCCGCGTGACATTTGAAGTTGTTCCCATGTAATATTAAACTTATTTTGTTTATGTATGTAAAGGTTCTCTGTTTTACACGTGGTTTTACACTTGGATGCGTTTACGAAGAATGTTATGAAAATATTTTTTTACTTCAGAGCCATCTACCACAACTTCGTGGCACTTACTTTATAGCCAAAAAATTTTCTACACGTAGGCCGAGAAAATTATCCCTCTACGGTTCTACAGTACAACATTTTATTCATTTTAAATTAGTACCAAATATTTCAGATAGATGTCACAGAATATATTTTTTCTCAATGTAAGGTTTGTATACTTTTTAACCGACTTCACAAAAAAGGAGGAGGTTCTCAATTCGTCTGTATGTTTTTTTTTTTTTTTTTTTTTTTAATTTACTTGCAATGTTTGTAGGTGTACGTATATCTAATGTTTGTATGTATGTTCGGGTAAAATGACTTCTTGGAGCTAAAATTTTGCACACATTATGCAAATCGGGTGACAATGCAATGTTAGGAACCATAGTGGCCATAGTGGCCATAGGAACTACTACTACACAAGATAAACCGATCGTTTTTGGATCATAGGATTTGTCTTGACTTACGCTGGTCCTAGATTATGTAAAAGTTTGTTTAATAGAAAGTTTTAAAATATAACTTAGTTATTGTAAAACCCTATTAAAATATTTTTAATCCCCTGTTTTTAACCGACTTCACAAAAAAGGAGGAGGTTCTCAATTCGTCTATATGTTTTTTTTTTGTATGTTACGCGATTACTCCGTCAATTGTGAACGGATTCGAATGATTATTTTTTTAATGGGTAGGGTACGTTTTCGAGGTGGTCCCATTGTATTTTTAACGAAATCGGCTGAGCTGTTTTAAATATATCATCATTTGTTTTACGATGCATTCACTTATCTCGACGATTTACTACTTACTACTGGCACATATTATATAATAATTACTACGTCTACTGGCTACTTTGACTAGCGCGACGTTTGAAGTCGGTTCTTTTAGTTTTTCAAACGATCTTTAATTATTACAGAACAAATCTACCAAAGCCAACAATGGCGCTGCCTGGTTTTCCACTACCCGAAGACGCCCCGTCATTCCCCAGTTGGTCAATCTACTATAAATACCTCAAAGACTATGCCAAGCATTTTGATATAGAAAAAAACATTCAGGTAAGAACTAGTTAATAATATTTTGTGTTTTACTAACCGGCATTCACTGCCGGTTAGTTAAAAACAAAATATGAATATCACTCGTGAGAATTTCATAGTTGATAATATGTAAGAATTTTTCCGTTTACGTTTTTTTCTGTTTTATCCATTTTTAGGATTCCATACCCAAAGGGAAAAAACGGGACCCTATTACTAAGACTCTGCTTTCCGTCCGTCTGTCCATCTGTCACCAGGCTGCATCTCATGAACCGTGATCATTAGACAACAAACGTGATTTTTTTCCTCGTTTTTGCTCGATATTGACGGCAACAGGTGGACGCTTGAAATATTCACATAATATTGAGTAATATTATATCACTTTAAAAATAATTAAATTAAAATTAAATTAATATTTAAGGGGGGCTCCCATACAACAGACATTATTTTTTGCCGTTTTACAGATAATGGTACGGAACCCTTAGTGCACGAGTCCGACTCGCACTTGGCCGGTTTTATTATTATTAAGTTAGTTAACATAGTGAGTAAAAGCTACTAATGCTACCCAAAGCATATTACATAAAAATTATGTTTGCAAAAAAAAATGTTTGTTACCATTTTTCATACGATGTAGTGTAGTGTAGTTTCATAATGTATAATGCCAGAAAGTTCATCTAAGTAGGAAAATTGGGGACGATTAACGAGAAGCAACGAATACCTTCATAACTGAAAGTTGCAAGATTTAACGGCATGATAATTTATCTCAATTTTTAGGGTTCCTTAAAGGGAAAAAAGGAACCCTTATAGGATAACTTTGTTGTCCGTCTGTCTGTCTGTCTGTCTGCCTGTCCGTCTGTCAAGACAGTTTAGCTCAGGAACCCGTAGAGGTATCAAGTTGAAACGTATATCAAATACTCGGGTCTTGGTCTACAGTATCTTTCGGCTGTGAAAAAATCATATTTGTAAGTCACCGCGATCAAAAGATATGACGATTATGTCGCATATTTTCGCATATTTTGCGATTTTACAAGGCAATCTAAACCTATAAGGTACTTCCCGTTGACCTAGAATCATGAAAATTGGCAAGAAACAAGGTCTTGAAGCACTTATAAAGGAATAAATTTGAAAACAGTAAATATCCAGTTAAATTACAAGGCATGTGAGACTCAACATCTTCATGTCTCAAGGTAACAGGCGCAGTGCAGTGACTTGCAAAATTCTGGTAGTTAAGAATTTTACATGCCGCTGTATCTGTAATAGGTAGACGTCATTGCTTACCATCCGAGCGTCGTGCTTGTCCTGTTACCTTTTACCATATATATATATATAGATATAGATATATATATGTATATATGAAGTTTAATAACACAAAAAAAGATGAATTTACTATTACAAACTTATTAGTTGTAGTTGGTGGAATACATTTTCAATGGATCGAACCACAAATTTAAGTTTGTCCTTTAACCTAGTCTACGAAGTTTACGGAAGCCTCGGTGGGCTAGCCCAACTCGACTTGACCAGTTTTTAAAGTAATAAATAGGTAGATAGTAACAAGATATTGAAACGCTCGCCTGATTGTAAGCGATGACGTCTACCCACAACATAAGCAAAACTCTGGTTTGCCAAGATTGCGCGTGACCGCACTACGCCCTTATCTTACCTGACCTTACTTTACACGTTACCTTGAGACGTATTATAACACTAGTTTTCGCAAAAAATTAGGTAGGTATCTTCTTTTTTTTTGTTGTCTAGAAATTAAGTCCTTTGGTTTACAATAAAGAGATATGCGTGCTTGTGAACGCATAGAGTCAGTATATATTATGTTACTCTTTGACGCATAGTGCCAGTCAAAATAATACATTATTGACGTTACATGTGTCAAATTTACCGGTATCATCATCATCTTCATTAACAGCCAGTATTGTTGCAAATAGGCCTCTCCTAGGGCACGCCACTGAGCTCGATCTTCAGTTCTTGTTTCCAGCTAGCTTGCGTACCTATATCATCGCTCCACTTAGCTAGAAGGCTATCTAAAAAATCTAAAAAATAAAAATCTACACCCCTGTAATTTAACTTTCCATTACAGTTCCTCCACAATGTGATACTGGTAACAAGAAAGAATAACGTATGGATAGTAAAACACCAACATGTGCAGACTAAGGAAATCTTCGAAGACGAGTTTGATTATGTGGTCGTTGGCAATGGCCACTTTAGCAAACCTCATATGCCTAACATACCGGGACAAGAGAAGTTCAAAGGTGAGGACAATTTTAGTGCAACAACGTGTGAAAAATCATCATTTTAATTTTTCTGAATCTTTAAATTTCTTTGTTGTTTTTTCACCCAAAGACGTTCAAACTATAGTGAATATATAAAAACAAAAAATTGCAACATCAGTCCAAGTCAATTGATGCGCTTACAAAAGAAAACCTTTTTATATAGGTACTAGTTACTAGAAAAAGGCTGAAAAATAATTTAATTATTTTACTAATCCTTTTATTATCTTTATTAATATACCTACCATGTACAACCTATTACAGGTACATTAATCCATAGCCACTTCTACCGCGATCCCGAGGTGTACAGAGATCGGCGCGTGCTGATCGTGGGCGCCGGTCCTTCAGGCATGGACATAACTCTCGACGTAGCAAAGATCAGCAGTAGTCTCGTCCACAGCCACCACTCCAGGGTCAACTTCAGGACTACGTTCCCTTCCAACTATATCCGAAAACCAGATATTAAGGAGATCACTAAGACTGGAGCAATGTTCGTTGATGGAAGCTTTGAAGAAGTTGATGACATTTTACTTTGCACAGGTAAAACAATGTACACTTTATACTTTTAATCGACTTCAAAAAACGGCGGAGGTTCTCAATTCTTTGGAACCTTTTTTATGTACTCAAAGAAGCTTGGACCGATTTGGGAAACTCTTCTTGTAATCTCATTTAAATTTAATCGAGACCTGATGATTATCTCCAAAGCTATGGAGATAAACACCTCAAACTTGGTACTGAAAATGACTAGGGTCGCATTTGAAGTCATATCTCTAAATTTTTTAAACGATTTTAAATTTATACCTTGCAATTTGCAAAGTATTCATTTTTAGTAGTAATTAAAATACGAGACTTATCGCGCTGACAATCATCATTGGTCACGGGAAGACCTCTAGTGACGTCGATCAATACCTACAACTTGGTCAACACATCGTAAGTAATTAATGTTATCAGCGTGATATGTTTCGTAATAATATAACTTATGTGTTCCCAATAACTTAAAAATGTTCGATATGATTTTTTTTCTAAAAAATTTATTTTCGTTGCGGACAGGGTTATTGACAATTTGATGTCATTTGATGATGCAGTCTTAGATGGAATCATTATTGTCTGGTTGTAAAAGACAAGGATAATTTACTTTCTAATCCATTACAAAGTACATTTGTATGTTATATACCGGCTGTAATTCACGTACCTTTAGTCGAATTTTCTCGACCCAGTTCAGTGAGATCGCGATCTCACCGCGTGACCTCACTCCCGAGGAAGAGCGACTGACTCGCTCGAAACCTAGGTCGAGAAAATTCGACTAAAGGTACGTGAATTACAGCCGGTATATAACAATAATAATGTTACAAATTCACGATAATTTTAAAATTAAAAAAAAGTACATTTGTCCCAAGTTTTACATAAATATATTAGCTGAACAAACCAGCTAATAATATTTACCTAAAGATGCCTTTTAAGCAACCAATAGCATTTTAAGCCCCCTTGAATTGATGCTGTTAGACAGAATGATTGTTCTATGGCCTAACACAAGCAAAATACTTAATTATTGCTCCGAATAGTCTAGTAACTAGTAGTCTAGTAAGTATAGAATAGTAACTAAATACTTTTTGTTTTTCAGGCTTCGAATACGACTACCCGTTTCTGGATAAAAGCTGTGAACTGACATTATCCCCAAAGACTGTGATTCCTCTATATAAGTATATGGTGAACATCAACCAGCCCTCTATGGTGGTTATGGGACTTGTGATACGTGCCTGTCTGGTCATCGCTTTAGACGCCCAGGTATACCTATAGCATAATAAAATTGTAAAACCATTGAAATCTACTAAAAATAGCAGTGGTCCTAGAACTTTCCCTGATGGGACCATAAAAAAGACCTTTAAAAATGTTAACAACTGTCTGTGGTAGTTGAAGCTGGCCTCTAAAAAATAATTGTTGAATAACAAAGATACGATCGTGTTGAATTGTGATGCTGGAATTAGATTGTTTCTTGGCTCTACTCCCCGTCGCCTCTAACCGGTCTTTGGCACAAGCATTTCACACTTTTTCGTTGCATATACTCGTATTTCTTAGAATTACAACGTAGGCAGATTTTTATTAATATTTCAACTTAACTTTTCAATATTACAGGCTCGTTACGCTGTTGCTCTAGTTAAAGGTAACTTCACCTTACCCTCCCGTGAAGAGATGATGCAGGATTGGCAGCGACACGCAGACGTCATCAAGTCTAAGGGACAGCCTATGTCTTTTCTTCACGTCCTGGCTGAGAAAGAGGTACCTATGATGTTTACACAGTGACAGTCTGATATCTCTGATAACGAAATACTAAACAGGATGATTTTAGTTAATAATATTTATATGTTGTTAATACAAATTTTACAGTTATTGTTGTTGATACATAAAGTATATTTTGGATAGTACCACACTAAAACGTTATATTTTAAGAACACTCATCTTCTGGAGGCGAGATATATTTCCTTATGTAGGAATTTGAGGGACTACTACAAACAAGGATTTACAACTTTTTTAAGTTTCTCTTATTTTCACTCTAAATAATTAGATTCCGATGAAAGGACGGGTTATCTTCTAGGTAAACGTCTTTTATCTTAGACCACATCGTCAGTTTACATCAGGTAAGATAATGGTCAAACGAATTCCTATCTGACATGAAAAACGTATCTTCTATACCTACCACGTTATACTTGATATCTTTATGCTTTACTCGAGAGAAAAAAAATCCTTTCCCACGGTCCCTTGGAAACCCCAGAAAATAGACAACGTATTTTTAGATTGACTTATCTGACTTGAGTTAGTTTTAAACGTGAAGAGAAAAACCATTTTCAAGTGGCAATAGCCCAATGGCGTTGGCCTGGCTTTCGATAGGTCGTGAGGTCAAATCCCATTCATTGCACTATTGACGTAAACCTACTCCAGGCACAAGCATATTTATTTAGCTTACTCAGTTGGAGGAGATAACAAGATTACTAATAATGTGCAACCCGCATTGCTAGTAAGCTTTAAAAAAAACGTCAATTGTCCTTAGATTTTGCTTTGCCCATTAATAAAAAGTGTATAAAACAACATTCTTAATATTTCAGGATGATTATTACGGCGAGCTGTCACAAGAGTCTGGCATCAATAGAGTACCTCCTGTAATGTTCAAGATTCGAGCTCTGGACACAGAAGCCAAACTTGAAGATTTATATACGTATAGGAATTATTCATACACTGTTATTGATGATCACACGTTTACCAGAAAACTGGAAGATCCGTCAGTTAGACTAAGAGCATTATCTATGGAGTAAAGTTGCACAAGAAGAGTTTCTCTAATATGAGCAGGTGATAATGATATGATATCAGTTATGCAGATATTATATCATTAGTAGATGCAGGGAATTACTGAAGAGTTCAAGCTTAACAAAAATCACCACCGAACCAGCCATTCGAGACAGCTATTCGTTGTCGAAGAGCGCGCCTGAAAAAGGTTTAAATATTTCAGTAGGCACAAGCCGTACGATTTCCGTTAGGTAGGTACATAAGTTTTAGAGCGATAAGATCTTGCAAACGAATAGCCAATAATATAGGATGCTGATAAGTACCTACTACATTTTACTACACCTGTGTCATTCGAGGAACTCTGCAGGAATTAATATTTTTTCAAGATTAGTTCCGACTTTATTTCTAAATGAAAATTTGGGATAGTATGATAGGCATCAATGCATTTTAATGCGAATACCAGTGGAGCGTTCAATAATTAATAAATCAATCAATAATGAAAATTCAATAGTAATTAAATAGTAATTAAATCATTGGCAGTCTGTTTCGTGCTCTTTTTTATGCGGAAATGGGTAGTGCTTGACCACTATCTCATCTGATGTTAAGTGACGATGCGGTCGATGATGTAGCGCGCTTACCCAAAAGATACCTATTCCCTCGCGACTTGAAGACCCCTAAGTTGTATCTAATCGGAAACACAGACTCAAATAGAGAATTCCATTCCTTGGCAGTACATTTGATGAAAGAAGAAGCGAATCGCTTTGTACGCGTAAGTAAATGGTATATCTACCATGAAGCGGTGACTCCTCTTTGTATCCCTGGATGTCCGATTATAGAATGAGGATGGCGGAATCAAATTATGAAGTATCGATGCACACTCTCCGAAATGAATCCGATAAAAAACCGATAAGCAAGCGACCTTGCGACGATGCTCGAGTCTCTGGAGTTTTTTGCTTACTAGTTGGTCGTCGTTCATGAGCTTCTTGGCTCTCCTCTCAATAGCTTCCAGTGTCTGCAGCTGGTATTTGGTAGAACCATCCCAAAGGTGAGAACAGTACTCAATACACGACCGGACTTGCGTTTGGTAGAGATTGAGCAACTGTCCCGGTGTGAAGTATTGTCTCACCTTAGACAAAATTCCAAACTTTTTGGAGGCTGTTTGGGCTTTAGACTCAATATAAGAGCCGAAATTGAGAGTTGGTGTTAATGAGATGCCAAGAAGCTCAATCTGGTCATTTATCGGCACGGAAACATCCCTGAAAGTAGGAGCCAGTTGAAATGGTCTCCTTTTGGCGGAGAAAAAGACACAAGACAAAGGCTCGGTAACAGGGAACAACTTTTTTATACAATTTTGATCATATATTGGTTCCTTTAATGTAAATTTTGCTATCGTTGGATCACTAATTTTGGCCCTAAATTATTTTTCATAAGTTAAATGAAAAAAGCAATTACTAGTTATTGCAAAATGTTTATTATAGTACTTACATTTTTAAATAAAATAAAAACGTAATGTTGTACTTAGTGGTTACTTATTTATTTTTATATGATTATTGCTAATTATATCTTAAGATAATTTTAAATTATAAATTGGTAACAAAATGTTATAGATACGTGTTAAATAATTGTAATTTGTATAATTATTAGTACTTACCCCAATATTAAAGAACTTATTTAAAATGTCATGATATCATAATAATTATTATTATAAAATTGTGATGTTCTACAATTATGCTTTTGCGATTACTGCCTATTTTTTTTATGGTATCGGTAACATACAAGGAAACGGCCCACCCGATGCGAAGTGGTCACCACCGCCTATAAAAACTTAACACAATTAATTACAATATAATTGATTGAGTTCTTTATAATAAACTTAATGTTGTATATTACAATATACTAATAATATTATTATGATAGAAATAAATATTGTCATATAATAAATGTACCGTGTACAAAACCTATCAAAGTACAAAATAATAGTAAAATTACAATACATCAGAAATTAGGTAGATAAATACTTACAAAAATAAAATATATTATTCACAAGTCATTAATCTTTTTTTTATTCAAAAGTATGGTATATCTATATTACTTACATAAGAAGAGTTTTTAACGTGGAATAAAATCGGATATGTACAAGTACCTTTGTTTGTCGTACAGTTTTCTTAACAGTAAATTAGATACCTATGTTTTGTACAAAAATATGTAATAAGTTACAGTCGTAACAAGTCGCCTAATAGCTTATGTAGAACGATCTTCACTGAAGATCGTTTTATCTCTATTTTTTTCGATATCTTCACGTCAGAACGACTCCAGAAATAATTTATTAGCCCATCCTCAACCAAAAATTATACAAATTCTAGTCCTTCAAAGGACAAGGGATTTCTTTCCTAGGCACGTATTCCCTCTTATAATGTGTATCATTAAGAATAGTCCAGTCGTAGTCCCTGTAATTGAGCAAGTCTTCTAATCTGTTCTTGGCGTTGAAATCCCTCATCATTGTGAGCACGGGAGGTGTTGGAAAGACGCCAGCCTCTTCCGTCAGGTTGGCGAAGTATTGTGACTGGAAAAATTTAAAATTTTTTAATACAAACTGATATCAATGTATAATTTTGTACGGATTAACGCTTCCACACTAATATAAGTTCCACACTAAAGTAAAGCGACGAAGATTGTCAATGTGGTTGAAAGAGGTTGTCTTTAAATTTAACAATTTAAGATCATTTAAAAAACTAAAAGAACCGACTTCAAACGTCGCGCTAGTCAAAGTAGCCAGTAGACGTAGTAAATATTACATAATTTGTGCCAGTAGTTAGTAGTTAGTCGTCGAGATAAGTGAATGTGTCGTTATACACATTTCGTTAAAATATTAATGGGACCACCTTGGAAGGGTACCCTTTGAAACAAAAAACGAATTTTCCAAATCGGTTCAGGCATCTTCGAGTAATCGGTGAACATACATAAAACATTTTTAAAAAAAGTGTCCGACGAATTGAGAACCTCCTCCTTTTTTGTGAAGTCGGTTAAAAACCATCTGAACAAATATATAGGATGAAACTTCAGGGTGATATAACTTTTATTTGGGTACATAAACAAAAATGTAATTACTTACTTTTAGGTTTATAACCTTAACTATATTTTCATTACAATTCTTATATTTTTATATTTTATTCGTAGCAATTACGTAAAAATTCAATAACTAGTTTATATTATCTTCATTGCTAAATTGAAATTTTGGTAATTTGATATAGCACGATACTTTTAAAAGCGGGCAATAGTGGTATTATAACTCATAACAAAAGACTTAAAAATCAACACTTAATATACCAATGCGTAAAATATCAATACACCATTTCGGGTCCCACAACGTTGACGTCAACGATCTTGAAGTCCTTCTTCTGTTGAGAGTAGACGTGGTCTAACCAGCTTCTCAGCATCTCCTCTTGTGATGGTAACTTGAACTTGCCAGCCGCTAACGCTGCTATATATTGACCCTGTTATAATAATACAATTATTAGAAAAAAACCTGGAGATGCATTTCGTTAACCTTTATGCCTAAAATCTCGGGCAAAGAATTAACTCATACTTTATTGAATATGGAGGCAATCAAAGAATGCTAAGTATATAAAAGCGTAAATACATTATTTAATATAATTATTATAAGCGCTGCTGCTGCTGGCACCGACTTCAAATAGATAAGTAGGATACTTATCTATTTGAAGTCGGTGCCAGCAGCATAATTCTAAATTATTTAATTATGTATGCAGTGTCGCGGGACTGATATGGCCGCCATCTTCGCCAAACGTCACGTCATGTCATGTCAAAAAATATTAACTACCTTTGCACCCTAACAAGACTTTGCCCGGTAGAACATTCCTGTGAAGACAAATTAATTCTCCCCAGCTTTGTTTCTATCTCGCTCACAGTTACCGTAAGATCTGTCAAAAACCAAAATCAACAAGAAGAAAGATGTAAAAACATTATTCAAGGTCATATTTTTTAGTCTTCAAAAGTATATGCAATAGCAACCTCCATTGTGTATAATCTTATTGGGACTCTTCTTCTAAAACCAGTACATTCTCCTATGTTTGAGGTATTTATCTCCATATCTCTGGAGATACTAGTCAGATCTCTATGAAATTACAATGGGATCACCTCGGAAACGTACCTTATTGATTACAAAAAGAATCATTCGAATCGGTTCAGAATTGACGGAGTAATCGTGTAAAATACACACAAAACAAAAGACGAATTGAGAACCTCCTCCCTTTTTGTGACCTCGGTAGTCGGTTAAAAAGAACCAGAATTATTGCATGGTTGACTATAAGACTGCCAACCTGGTCACGTATCACGTTAATAACCGTATACCAAATTATTTGCAACCAATTCTAACAGAGTCTGTCGCGTATGATATACTTCGCTAGAGCCTCTAGTGTAGTATGAGCACATGAGAAAAGACCTTTTCTTTACTCATGTGGTATGAGTGACGCAAATAAGTTAATTCATTTGGACTTCATTGCTAGTTAAGTAGAAATAGTATAGGTATATAGGTTATGTATTTGCAGTGTAGTTTATTTATTTACTTATACATTTCAATTAGGTATTTAACATAGTTACCCCGCCATGTACGTTCATACAAATACTAATCACCCAATGGTTGTCTGGAAGAGATCGCTCTCTGCGATAAGACCGCCTCTTGTTACACTTATTTTGCAAATTTATTACTTAAGATCTATTAAGATTAGATTCCATTGTATTCAATTCTATCGTATAATCGTCAAACCTAAAATTACGGTAGGTTTTTCGGAAGTAAAAAGTTGGTCCTGGAGAATCGCTACCAACTACTGCTCCGAGAGAGTTTTATTTTTCGAAAACCTGTCCTACATGTCCTTCGGTTGGTAAATTTTAAATTAACATTATGGTTCACGGGCCGTACCTAATAACAAATCTAACAGTTATTTTAATTTAAACCTTACCAAGTCACTGGCGAATAACGCCTTGAAATATAGCTGCTATATTTCAAGGCCTTATTCGCCAGTGGCGTCAACTCGTAATCACAAAAGCGGTGGCTCTATGGACTTCAAGCGACATTCCTCCAAGGACTCTATCGGCTTTGTTTGCAACCTTGTACTATATTTGATACCCTAATATCATCTGACTAAAAAAGTTACTTGTGCAAAAACCAAGTGCAATGTGGATCCTTTAATGATTGTATTTACCTGTGCATCCAGTACTCTGTTGATGACTCTCTTAGCGACGCCGACGAAGGCCATGCTTGGATGTTTGATGTTCACAATCTGCCTGTAGAGAGGCAGCACGAACTTGCCAGTCGCTGTCACACCCGTGCTCGCGTCCAGGAATGGATGACTGAATGTGTACCCTGGCATATTGGAGTTAGAGTTTGTTATTAAATAGACCATTCGTGATCGAAAGCAAATAGAAATAGATAATGAATGCCGTGAAAAGGGTCTCTCTTATACTACTCTACTAGCAATTTGTTGTTTTTAATTGACCTTTTGAGCGCCCAATCGGATTGGCACCCAATTTTCATAACCTTATTGAAGGCTGAGTCTTCGCATTGCCATAAACCTCTTCTCTGTGGGCTGTGTTGATCCAGAATTTCCTTTAACAGCTGAAATGTTACTCTCCCATTAGGCCAGTAATCTGCCAACTCAGTTTGGAGAACGGGTTAATGTAATGGCGCCATGTAAATTGGACTAAAGTCAGTTGTCAACACTTATAAAACCGGCGGTACCGCGCATAGCGAACTAACAGAATACTTTAAATAAATTCTATATATAATGTCGTACTAACCTGTACAAAATATAACATCATCGACTTCCTCAAAGCTGCCATCTTCGAAGACAACTCCATTCGTCATGAAGGCCTGGATATCTGGTTTTTTCACGTATGTCTTGGAGAAGTTTGGCTGGTTATAGTTCAGATGATGGCTGTGGACTAGCTTTGAGGTGACGTTGGAGAGATGCATGGCCAGGTCTAAGCCTGAAGCTCCGGCGCCCACTAGGAGGACGCGACGGTTTTTGAATAATGTAGGTTCTTTGTAGTCGTGACTGTGCATCACCTTGCCTGGAAAGTGCGGTACAGATCATAAGTACTTAAATAGATAAAATGTGTTCAGCCCCGGTAGACTCTACATTGATAGACTTTGCGATCGATGATTTCGTATAGAACGAGATTCTAGTCTAGTTTGCGTCTCCCAGTCTATAAGATTTTTGCGACGAGAGATAGCAGCAGCAACTTAATAGAGACACCGGGTCTTTGATGTTAAAAATATCTCATAAATATCTCAATAGATAAGTTTTAATTAATGAAGACTTTTAAGAACATACTATATAGGTACAATGTTTAAGGATATACCGACTGCCAAAACAATTCACTGAAATACATTATGGAAGTAATGTTATTAAAACTGAATTCTTAACGATAACTGTTAACCCAAAACATATTAAGCTGTAATAGGCTAGCAGGCCACAATGAGATCCACAGCCGAATACGTTTATTCTGAGAAAATAAGAAATTAAACAAAATATTTTCATACCTTCAAAAGTGTTTAGCCCATCAAAGCTCGGCCAGGAGGGGTAGCAGTTTTCTCCGCTGGCGATTACCATAAAGTCGCAAGATTCCGTGCGACTTTCTCTTGTATCGGTCTTGGTGTATGTCAGGTTCCAGTGACTACCTGCCCAGGTCACTGCCGTCACCAAACTTCTGACCTATGTAATAAATACTACATTTAAAAATCTTCCAAAAGGACTGACTTAAAGGATAGTATACACAGTTGTCAACCACGTTTATACATTATATACTCGTAAAGACAAGTGTGATTGGTGGAATATTTTAAATTTGGTGGTTTGCACGCGTATTTCAGCAAACAGAAGTGATTCATTATTTAAAAAAATGAGTTATTAAAGAATTTTGTATTTCAAAAGGAATTTATCACTTATTCTTTTGCATATTAGATTTAATTTGATGTTTACATAATTCTTCTTAAATTGTATACATCTCGCAGCCAACTAGCTTAATTAGCCGTTTAATCAGCAGCCTAGCCTCGTGACTTAAAAGCGCCGTTCAACTAACAGCCTGAATTTTCTGTAAATATTTTTTCCTGTGTTTTGGTATACAATACAGAGTCATTGTATTGTACTGTATATATATTAGACATCATTAAATACTAGCCATGTTAAATTGATTTATTGTTTAACAGAAATCAGTCTAATTTGTCATCACTCCATCATTGTTGTCAACACTTAAAAAAACCATAATCATCGTCAAAACCATATTCCAATGTAAGTAATCAGAAATTTGTTTTCGATATCACCTGACGATCTATATCTAACTACCATAAATTATAATAAAATACACATTGCTTTCGACCTACAGTGCAGGATGCTAAACAGGTTTTAATTCAATGTATTGAGTCATGACCTCACGACCTGAGGCTGCAAGGAGAATCTTCATAATCGCTTTGTTTTTAATAAGTCAAAAGTACCTATCAGCAACACAATATGCGGTATCATGCATTGAATCTACAAATTCTTTGTGTAAAAATTGAATTGATTTGAAGAGTTGTGTAATAGTAACGTAGATATTTGATGTGTTTAGCAATCAACATCTATCCTACTTCTTACCTCCTATAGTGTCGAATTTATAATATTATTATCAATAAATTGTTAAACACAATCCAAAATTTCATCGTACCGACGGGACTTGAACCCGCAACCTCCGGAATAACATGTTCCGGTGCTTTGCCAATTAAGCCACGGTGCGAAGTATCGTTACGATGAAATTAGTGGATTGCATTTTTAACAATTTGATGATTGGTTTGAATCTCAGATTGGATTGTGTTTAACAATTTATAAAAATATAAAGTGTGAAACACTTCAAAGAAACATAATATTTGATTTACGCAGTGCAACATCTCTCGTCGGATTTGAAAACTGTAATGATTTCTTCCGAATGATTAGGTAACTTACGTAATAAGTAGTCATAGATGGCGCCACCAATGCATAATTGGGTTAACAAAATGCAATCCACTAATTTCGTCGTAACGATACTTCGCACCGTGGCTTAATTGGCAAAGCACCGGAACATGTTATTCCGGAGGTTGCGGGTTCAAGTCCCGTCGGTACGATGAAATTTTGGATTGTGTTTAACAATTTACAAAAATATAAAGTGTGAAACACTTCAAAGAAACATAATATTATTATTAATATATAATATTTATAATATTATCCTTATAATAGTAGGTGGCTCCTACTAATATTATAAATGCGACACTGTTTCTAAAGAGTTCATATCAGATATTTATACAGCTAGCAAGTTCACATGAGATCCATCCATCATAAGGATCTCATACATTGAGGCAATATTTGAAAGGAGAACTGCCAAATCCTGCAGCGCCATCTAGATACTTGAATATTAAGTTAACTTTGAGTAATGGATGGATGGATGCTTTTTACTCTTTCTCGCATTATCGGCTAAACGGATTTGGATGAAATTTTATATACAGACAGTTTATAACCTGGATTAACACAGGATACTTTTTAACGCGGGCAAAGCCACAGCGCGCATATTGTAAATGTTGAAATTTGTCTCATTTTCTCATGAAATTTTCTTGAATCATAAGCTAAGAACTCGCAACTTTCAAACAAACTAAGATAAAAGTTTAAAAAAAATTAAAAAAAACGACTTCAAATGCTGCGCCAGTCATTTTCAGTGCCAAGTTTGGGGCATTCATCTTCATAGTATAATATTTAAATAAATAAATGAAATAAATAAATCTCTAAAGATACTCATCATAAACGAGCCATTTCGGTATAACCTTATTCGAACAAAAATTTTACAAAACTATTTTACTTTTTTTATGACGGAGTTATGTTCGAACATAACATATAAAAAATATTAAACACTAGCAGCGCCTCGCGGTTTCACCCGCGTAGTTCCCGTTCCCGTGAAAATATGTATATCAAATATAGCCTTATGTTACTCGCTGATAAAATAGCTTTCGATTAATGGAAGAATTTTTGAAATCGGTCCAGTAGTTTTTGAGTTAAATTGTAACAAACAAACAAACAAATCTTTCCTCTTTATAATATTATATATTATTATTAGTTTAGAAACAGCCAAACTGATAACCACCTCCTAGATGTCGGTAAAAAAAATCAAAATAGGTTCATATTTTTTAGAGCTACGATCCTACAGACTGACACATATACACACGTCAAATTTATAACACGGGAATAAAAAATACTAGATCTCACGGTTCATTATGTAATTCTCCTTGAAATCAGAATCATATTAAATGCCTGCTGAATATTCGCACATGCAAGATTAATGCATTCGACATGCCTTCAAACTCATAGCTACAACCACGTTTCAAGGTATAAAATACGTTAAATAACAAAGGAATTATTAACTGCAGCATACTTGATATTTATGTAATTGTGCTTATTTAATTAATAAACATTTAATGCATATCAAAACATTATAAACACATTTAATTTACAGTTTGATATTTTCAAGCGGGCGTGGATGGCCAAATCCGAAACTATGAAGAATAGCGAAAAATACTCAAAGGAGTATCGGGTCCGATTTTGATAAAAACTAAAACATGCACCATTGGATTTGCAAATCTGTTCATAGAGTTTCGGCATGATATTCGGTGCCAGACAGTGGGAAAACGGGTTGAAAGTTGCGCTATGTGGCAAAGAGGCGAAGATGATTTTAAACTAAGTACTAAAACAATACATTAAAATTCAATACATTCGGTCACATTTCTTTTATTTTAGCGTAGTAGCACAAGCCGGGTATCCGCTAGTTCATAATAACTAACGAAAATAAAATATTGGTGTGTCTATAGTACCCAGTACACAGTATAGTACACAGTGTCTAAAGACAAAAGTCTTTAACCAGTGCGTCCTACCTGTGATGACATACGGTGCCGAGACGTGGACACTCACAGTCCGACTGGTCCACCAGTTTAAAGTCGCTCAGCGAGCTATGGAGAGAGCTATGCTCGGTATTTCTCTGCGGGATCGAATCCGGAACGAAGTAATTCGCCAGAGAACTAAAGTTATCGACATAGCTCAACGGATTAGCAAGCTGAAGTGGCAGTGGGCTGGTCATATCTGCCGCAGGACTGATAACCGTTGGGGCAGACTTGTCCTAGAGTGGAGACCGCGAATCGGCAAACGTAGCGTAGGACGTCCTGTGACCAGGTGGAGCGACGACATACGCAAAGCGGTGGGCAGTGACTGGAAGAGAAGAGCCGAAGATCGGGCTCAGTGGCGCATCTTGGGAGAGGCCTATGTCCAGCAGTGGACTGATACAGGCTGATGATGATGATAGTACCCAGCTTAACTTACTTGTATATGATCCGAGAATCCATATTTCTTAGCAAAAGTCTTCAAGTATCTGTAAAAGCAAGCTCCTTCAGGATACGTAGGAGTGCCTTCGGGGAACGGGAAACCGAAGTATTCCATAGTCTGTCGAGGAGTGTTGGTTCTGAAAAGGTATAATTGTTATGACATTTTATTGTATATAGGATAAAAGACGACATAGCATTCTAAGGTTGATTATCCATATTATACTGGCCAGGACATAAGAAGCATATACCAAAACATTCGATTACAAAATGCCTCTGACCGATCTTTCTAGTATCTGTTTATTGTAACCATTCCAATCAGCCCAAATATACGACATCTTTGGTGTAAGTTGGTGAGAAGTTGGATAACCTGCTGATTCCAGATATGCCAGCCAAGGTTCCAGATGTACCATTTTCTTGCAGTATCGTTTAAGTTACATATATCAAATGTTGACTCAATCAGGCCTGTAGCAGTTGCTCTCATACCCGCATCAACGAGAATATAGCTGATGATCCCTAAACATTTGAACTGATGTTCTTGAAACTTAGCTAATACTCCCTATAAAATCACCTTTCAAACGAAAAAACTAAATCAGAATTGGTTCATTAGTTAGGGAGCTACGATGCAACAGACAGACACAACACTAGCGTATTCTCCATCCTCGACCACACCATCGCTTACCAGTAGGCGAGGTAGGTATACTGGTCAACTGCGAGCTTATCAGATATCTAATACTATAAGAATCTTTGTCCTGATATACTGACTGACTGACTGACAGACAACGCACAGCCTAAACCACTGGTCGTAGAGACTTGGAATTTGGAGGGTATATTTGTCTTAGTACGTAAACGTGTACTAAGAAAGGATTTTCCAAAATTCACCCCTTTAGGGGATCAAATGGGGGTTCAAAGTTTGTATGAAGATTAGATTAACAAGATTAGATTAATTGTGAATTAACGAATTATTAGATTAGATTAGATTAACTTCTTATAATTAACAAGATAAGATACTAATTTCTATTCGAAACTTTACACAAGTGCTTCAGTAAAAAAGTAAAAAAATACGAGTTTCAGGCTTTTTTGAAATTCCACCCCTAAGTGGGTGAAATGGGTTAATAAAGTCTGAAAATCAATATTGTTTCGGATTGCACTGAAGTTTGGCATGCAGATAGTTATTACGACGTTAGTTCCCTATGAGCAATTATTTTCTAAAATTCACCCCTTAAAGGGATGAAACGGGGGTTTAAAGTTTGTAAGGAGAAACAAGATTGGATAGTTTTTTCTATTCGAAACTTAACACAAGTGCTTCAGTAAATAAATAAGAAAATACGTGGTGCAGGCTTTTTCGAAATGGCACCCCCAAAAGGGTGAAGTGGGGTAACAAAGTCTGCAATAAATATTATTTCCGGTTACGCTGAAATTTGGCATGCAGATAGTTATTTTGACGCAGATATCCGTTGAGAAAAGATTTTCAAAATTCACTCTTCAAGGAAATGAAACGGGGCTTCAAAGTTTGTATGGAGCAACAAGATAAGATAGACTTTTCTATTCGAAACTTCTTACAAGTTCTTCAGTAAATAAATAAGTAAATAAGTGTTTCAGACTTTTTCGAAATGCCACCCGTAAAAGGGTGAAGTGGAGAAACAAAGTCTTTAATCAATATTGTTTCGGATTGCGCTGGGGTTCACAATTTTGTATGTAGAAACAATATAAGAAAGTTTTTTTTATTCGAAACTTCACACAAGTGCTTGAGTAAGTAAATAATAAAAAAGGTGTTTCAGGCATTTTCGAAATGCCACCCCTAAATGGGCGAAGTGGGATTGCGCTGAAATTTGGCATGCAGATAGTTGTTTTGACGTTAGTATCCGTTAAGAAAAGATTTTTCAAAATTCACTCTTTAAGGGGATGAAACGGGGATTCAAAGTTTTAACCGATTTGGCTTTAACTTCTTTGATGTCTTTTATGTTAGAAAGGTTTTTACAAAATAACTGTTTTAAGTAAATAAAAAAAGTCTTAAACGCGGGCGAAGCCGCGGGGCACTTCTAGTTAAAAAAATAAAAACCAATAGAACCACCAAGAGATCACGAATACGATCAAGACCTACGTTATATTAGCTAATATATAATAGAAAATCCATAGTTCCATTTTTCAACCGACTTCCAAAAAGAAGGAGGTTCTCTATTCGACTGTATGTTTTTGTTGTATGTATGTTACGCGATTACCCCGTGAATTGTGAACCGATTTGAATGATTATTTTTTTTAATCGGTAGGGTACGTTTCCAAGGTGGTCCCATTGTAGTTTCATTGAGATCTAATAAGTATCTCCAGTTATATGATGATAAACGTCTCAAACTTGCTACTTAAATGGACTCGCGGGGCATGGAATTCGTTTGTTTTAGTTTTTTAACTATCTAAGTTATTATTATATCCATAAATACTTCTCCGATTTTGATGCAGTTTTCAGTTATGAAATGAAATGATTTATTTGCCTGAAATATGGTAAAAACAAAAGGTGACAATAAAATTATGTGCTGCATATTTCGTCAAAACATTGACATGCAATTGAATGAATTGAATTGAATATGAATTGATTATGGGTTCGGGTTTGATTGGTGCATGTTCTTAGACAGGTGTTACGGTGACAACTCAGAGGGGAGCTACAGCAAATATTGTTTGTGCAAATTCATGTTGCCAATTTTCTCCAAGACTACTAGTTCGATTTTGTATTTAAACGGTTCGTAATTATCCAGTGGTGGTTCTTAGATAGATGTTATGACGTTAACTTTCTAAAGGACACTGTCGTGGGAGTTTATTCAAAATTTTAATTTTGTTACTTGTTACCCACGACGGAACGGAGACGGTATATGCGTTTTGGGTGAGCGAATGTTTGTGCAAATCCATGTTGTCATTTTTCTCTAAAACTACTAGTTTGATTTTGTCTTTAAACGATTCGTAATTAATCAGTAGTGGTTCTTAGATAGATGTTATGACGTTAACTTTCTAAGGGACGCTGTCGTGTCGTGGGAGTTTATTCAAAATTTTAATTTTGTTACTTGATTATATTGTACAGGCCAGCGTCTGGCCACTATCTCACAAGAGTCAAGACCTTCTCATTGTAAGTGATGATGTGGTTGAGGATGGTAGCTCGCTAGGCCTGGAATGGGAACTGGCTCTCAAGGACAGCTGCCGGAACACATTAGAATCGATGTTTGGCGACAGATTTCCAACAGATTTACCACCATGCACAACCATGCATAACCAACTATTCATACCTATTTAACGGCTTCCTATGCTAATACATATCTTTATAACTGATCGGAATAATTTAAGCTAATTTCAAAGCGGAAACATAAAATACAATGAGTTGATAAAGTGATTTATTTAACAACCTGTTTATTATAATATTGAACCGATAGGTAGGTCATTGAATTCGCATATGTACATAATATTAAAAACTAGCTATGCCCCGCGGTTTCACTCGAATTATTCTGGCATTTTGTCCCCATTATGTTTTAATCCAGGTAATAAACTATGTGCGTGTCAAATTTAATCCAAATCTGTTGTTCTGTCATCTTTGCGTGAACAAAGACAGTTACAAACATCCGAACATACAAACTTTGTCACTTTTAATATTCAATACATATAAAGTCTCCATTATGAAAAGATTTGCGTTTTTGTGAAAAACTTTATATATATCTTAACGTTCATTATAAGATCATACCACAGACATGACTGTAGTATAAAAATGAAATAAGCCAAAATACATAGTAGTGGATACATTAAACAACCAGTCATAAAAATATAAATTCGAATTCCTAATTAAATCAGAAAACAATCCAATTGAGTCAGACAGCTAAAATTGCATCTGATTTAATTTCCAGCAATCGATGACTAACAAACATTAATGAAGATGAAAATTAAATAACTATGTACCTCTATTAAAAACAAGTTTTGATTTTTTCTATTAAAACATCGGAATCGATAATATTTGTCATGTTGACCCGCAAACTGGTATTTACCTAATGACAATTATTTATTTAATTATCAGAGCTAAAAATATAAATAATTCACAGCCAGTTATAACAGTATTTATACGAAACGAACACAAACAACTTGTTAGAAGTATTTATTAATGTGTTAGTTCATTGAGGGACCGCACACCTATGTTTTTGAATTATTATTATTAACACACAAAAAAAGCAAATTAATATCAAAACGTCTCTGACACCTATTTGACTCGACGTGACGTCACCGGCATCGCAATGCTGACACTTTGAAACGATTTTGGTTGTGTTTTTTAATAATTACAATTTTTTTTGTAAAGTATGATATTGGTAGTAATTAATATATACCCGAACATTATAAAGAAATTTTTCAAAAACATCATCAGTCATCATACCTATTATTTATTTCACATAAATCTTATCTCATCATGCAGTACATACCCGTTGTCAGTTTGTTTAAGAATTACCTAACATCCGTAGTTTCACTCGACCATTCCACTAATAGAATTAAATTTACAATACAATGCGTTTGGCTAATTACGTGAACGCGATACGTTTAGCATGCGTAACACAAAGTATTCAATAAAACATCAAAATTATTTATAACGTTCGTATATTAAGTATACATTTATACGAATAAATCTATTCGTAGAGTATTTATCTGTATTCTTTAAACAAGTAACAAACTTAAAAATCTGAATAAACACCCACGACAATGTCCTTTAGAAAATTAAGTTCATAACATCTATCTAAGAACCACCACTGATTAGTTACGAAGTTTAAAGACAAAATCGAACTAGTTTAGGAGAAAAATGGCAACATGGATTTGCACACACAAACAAACAAACATTGTCTCACCCCAAACGCATATTCAGTATCCGTTCCGTCGTGGGTAAAAATGGCATGTAATAAATTTAAGGCCGGTTTCACCTGTTCCTGATAGCGCTAAAATTAAGAAATCTGACAGATTTTTGACAGATTTTATATGGCGTCATGTGTCAGACAACTTGTAACGTAACGGAGCGCCTACCTCTCGCTACGGGTAATGAGGGAACCTAGACAAGGTAAACTACAGAAGACGGGTTATAACAGTTATATTCCTATGATTCTACAAAACTCTACGATACTTAACTTAAATAAAACTAAGTGTTCATCACTGTTCTTCGGGTCCATTGCATTGTATCCTGGTGAGAGTCCCCGTCATCCACTAATCATTTCCCGTGGGTTTGTAATTCCTTCCTTGGTCCACCGCTGACCCTGATATGGTCTCCCGGTTCAACGGCAGTCTCGTAGCCTCCGCATACAGGTCAATGCCATGGTGACCCACAGTCTGATACATGTACAGTCTGATGGACAGTCCATTTCATCTTTGTGCAGTGGTTGAAGGTTGGCAAGAGCAATTATGGTTTGGCCGGCTCCAACGCATTGCAGCAGCTGTCCTTGCCGCCAGATATAAGCGCCACCACCCTCATTTTGGCTAATTAACACTCACGACACAGGAACACCCGTTACATAACATTCACGAAGAAAAGTGTTCACAAAAATGTTGCTCCATCGAGCTTCCATCCTTCCTTTCTCCTTTTTTAACCGACTTCAAAAAAAGGAAGAGGTTTCTCAATTCGACCGTATATATATATATATATATATATATTTTTTTTTTATGTTTGTTCGCGGATAACTTCGTCGTTTATGAACCGATTTCGATTATTCTTTTTTTGTTCGAAAGGAGATATCCCAAGTGTGGTACCATGGTAATTTTATCGAGGTATGATAAGTATCTTCAGAGATATTGAGATTAAACATCTCAAAATTGGTACTGAAAATGAATAGCGCGGCATTGAAGTCGGTTGTTTTTTAGTTTTTAAACGATATTATCCACGTAAAACTTACTTTTCTACTTTTTGAATGATATTTCGATCTCTCGATATTTTTCCGTCATTGGTTTTTAAATTTTTCAAACGTTCCGTCATAAAGAAACATAAATCATTTTAATACAAAAGAGTATATGTATGATATGAACATGAAAAAGGTGGTATACGAAATGCCACAAACTATCTAACGCATTATCAGGAACCGGTGAAACTGGCCATAAGTGTCACTGAGGCAGTATAAAGTACATAGTACTCTAATTCCACGGGACAATACTTACCTCAATCCTTTATACATGCTGGTAAAGAGGGGCAGGCCATCCTCATCTGTGCCAACATGAGGATCGAACCTCCATGTACCACCGATGTGCCTCGAAGCCTCAAACACCGTGAAGTCCACATCATACTCCTTGAGATACCGGGCGGTACCTAGTCCGGAGTATCCAGCGCCAATGACGCATACTCGAGGAGTTGGCTTCGGCTGTAATGAGAAAATAAAGAGATTTTTGAATAATTATGTAATTAGAAATGTCGAATTTACAACTTAGATATGTAACTAATATGACAAAGTTGTATATAGAAGACCACGAGAAATTGTCGATGGGTTTCCTGAATAATTATGTATTTAGAAATGTCGAATTTACAACTTAGATATGTAACTAATATGACAAAGTTGTATATAGAAGACCACGAGAAATTGAAGATGGGTTTTCTGAATAATTATGTAATTAGAAATGTCGAATTTACAACTTAGATATGTAACTAATATGACAAAGTTGTATATAGAAGACCACGAGAAATTGTCGATGGGTTTTCTGAATAATTATGTAATTAGAAATGTCGAATTTACAACTTAGATATGTAACTAATATGACAAAGTTGTATATAGAAGACCACGAGAGATTGTTGATGGGTTTTCTGGCGAGACGCGTAATACAAAGTACTCACAATAAAACAACACATTTTTTATAATATGTATACTCTAAAAAATCACATGCAATAAACATATTTTTCTAGTGTATTTTAACCGACTTCACAAAAAAAGAGGAGGTTCTGAATTGAACTGTTTATTTTTTTTGTTTTGATTTATTATGTTTGTTGCCTCAGAACTCCGTCAAATCTTGACCGATTTCAAAAATTCTTTTTTTGTTTGAGAGATTATGCCACCCGATTGGTCCCATTCAAATTTTATTGACGTATGACAATTATCTCCGAAGATATAGAGATAAACATCTCAAACATATTACATACCTTGACGACATATGCATTTGTATACCTTGACGACATGATACTACTGGCTATTTTGACTATCGCGGCATGTGAAGTCAGTTTTTTTTTTCGTTTTGTAAACGGTCTTAAATTATTTTATCTATACTTCTATACTAATATTATAAAGAGAGAACATTAGTATTTTTGTATTTTTGTATACTGAACCGATTTAAAAAATTCTTTCACTAATACATAGAATGGACTTTCGGAATGAAAATAGGCTATATATTATCCCGTTTAAATCAAAGGTACATTCGTGGAGACCTAATTTGCAACCTAAGTCGGCAAATAAACGGTCGAAAAAACACGTTTCTTACGAACGCTGCTTAATTGAAAATAGATAGAAGAATATTTTTTATGCAAGAGTTGTACAACTTAATAAGACCTACAAAAAAGTCCGCGACAGCATATGTCTATCTCTTAAGGTTGACTCACAGTAACCATTTTAATCTTAAAATTTTTGTTAAATAAGTTATTTTTCAAAAAAAATAAAACCGACTTCATAACCCAAAAAGGCACTCAAAAGCGAAAAATAATTTACTTAAAATTATTATAAGCGTTACCCACTTCTCTATTTGAAGTCGGTGCCAGCCAAGTCTATTGGATATTAGATAGATACTATGTATGTAGTAGTAGTAAGTAGGTACATGTAGGTTAGTAAGTAGGTAGATACATGTAGGTATTATCTATCTACTACCTATTAGACTTGGCTGGCACCGACTTCAAATAGAGAAGTGGGTAACGCTTATAATAATTTTAAGTAAATTATTTTTCGCTTTTGAGTGCCTTTTTGGGTTATGAAGTCGGTTTTATTTTTTTTGAAAAATAACTTATTTTACCCTTTTTAGTGCAAAAAAAGTTTTAATGAAATTACATGCATCTATTAAATTTCGTGTCTGGGCCGTTATACACTGACGGATATATACTTTTTGAAAATTTCAAGTATGTACCTATAACGGTTAAGAAGGTACAGATCTGTAAAGTGCGCACATATAGACACACGGACGGACGGACGGACGAACAGACAACAAAGTCTCAGAAAGTGTTCATTTGGTAGCCTTTGGGTTCGGAACCCTAAAAAAATTGACTTTAAATGCCGCGCTAAAGTGAAAATATTCACTAGTAATAATGATGTCATCAAGGTATCAAAGGACAATGTCCAAAATGGCCCTGTACAATTAAAGGATCTGACACACACGATAATTAATTGTCTATTTTATTACAATAATTCCAAATACTTTTATAACACGGAGTAGTTGTATTCCAAAATGAATAATAAAAAGTATTATTTGCGATTATTAACATTAATTGCCGCCATATGGCCAACGGAGTACTGAATCACTCTACTACGTTATAAGAGGCACTTCCCTATATTGTGGATACCCGAATTATGAAAGCAGTGTGTAGCCAACCTAACAACGGAAAGTATTATTTACGTAGTAACTATTATATAATATGTGGTTTTATGCTTATAATTTTTTTTTTGCTGTGTTGATTGGTACAAAGTACGTTCATAATTCTGAGTTATTTAATTATGTATGCAGTGTCGCGGGACTGAAATGGCCGCCATCTTCGCCAAATGTCATGTCATGTCAAAAAATATTAGGTATGTTTAAAAAAGTTTGCACCCTAACAAGACTTTGCCCGGTAGAACATTCCTGTGAAGACAAATTATTTATATTAATATATAATTATTTATTGAGGGCCCGGTGGTGTAATTGGGAGAACGGTCGGCTTTGATGCCGTAGTACCGAGTTCAAACCGCCGTGCACCAATGAATTTTTCTATCGAAAAATATATGTGCGCTTCTCACAGTGGCCCTCCGGTGAAGGAGAACATCGTTAAGAAACCAATAACCCCCGCATGGTGGTAGAACATATCTAGTGTCCGCCTGGCCAGCTACCACCCACGAGTCAGAAAATCTGTCGCCAAACATCTAATGTGTTCCGGCAGCTATCCTTGAGAGCCAGTTCCCATTCTAGTCCACTTCTCTATCTTCGACCGCATCATCACTTAGCAACAGGTGAGATAGTGGTCAAACGCTTGCCTATAAGATATAAAAAAAAATTATCCCCACCTTTATTTCTATCTCGCTCACAGTTACCGTAAGAATATCTTATATGCAATAGCAACCTCCATTGTGTATAATCTTCTTGGGACTCTTCTACTAAAACTAGTACATTCTCTTATGTTTGAGGTATTTATCTCCATATCTCTGGTGATACTAATCAGATCTCGATAAAATTAAAATGGGACCACCTCGGAAACGTATCCTACCTATTAAAAAAAGAATCTTTTGAATCCGTCCACAATTGATGGAGAAATCGCGTAACATACACACAAAAAAAAAAAAAAAAAAAAAAAAAAAAAAAAAAACATACAGACGAATTGAGAACCTCCTCCTTTTTTGTGAAGTCGGTTAAAAATATTACATAACTTCCAAGGCTATTTTCAAGTATACAAAATACAAATACAAAATTGCTTTATTTAAAAAATATATGTATGTTGTGACAATTTTATGTGGTACCCTGCCTTTTTGCTGTAGTCTTTGAGACTGTGTTGCAAAAGACAGTGTTAACCCAAAATATGAACTACTTAACAAAATACTATATAGAAAATAGATTACCAAGCAATTTCTAATTATAAGCAGTGTTACTTAGTTAAACTACTACTGTATATGATTAGTATGTTAAACATAGGTAAGTGATTTGAGATGTGTATGTGTGTGTGTGTGTGTGAGTATGTGTGTGTGTGTGTGTGTGTGTGTGTGTGTGTGTGTGTGTTTGTAAGTGTGTGTGTGTGTGTGTGTGTGTGTGTGTGTGTGTGTGTGTGTGTGTGTGTGTGTGACTCTTTGTGTGTGTGTGTGTTTGTGTTTGAAGATTATAAATGCTGTATTATACTATTTTTTCTAGTAATTTTTCCGTATTTGCATAATCACAAGTTTGTAGCCAGTAAAATTTTTTTTTTTTAAGATTGTAGTTGTTTAGTGATTTTATTTTTTGTTTGCCATTAAGTGTGTTGTAAAACATAGGTGACAGGTGATAGTAGTGTCTCCACGCTATAGCGCTACGGTAAGATGGAACAGGACATTTATCTATACGCTTGTTCATAGTTGGTAAATATGGGACTACTTCTGTGTGATATCTTTTTATACATTGCAAAATAAATAGCTGCCTTACTGTATATAGTATATAGTATTAATCCTTATCCAAATAATTACGTTAATTAGCTTGGCCACATATTATAGATTAAAATTGTCCTTTACAGTATATAATTCAAATGAAAACTCTAGAAAATATCACGAATTTCACAAACACGCATTGCAAAATTAATAAAATATTTGCAGTGAAACCACAGATTAGGTCATAGTTACTACGAAAATATTATTATAAGCTTAGCTATGCTGTACATCCCCACCGATCACAATCAATTTAAAGTCAATATAGTATAATAATATGATCTATTGTATAAAATAATATTCATCTATATATATAATAATATAATATAATATTTTAAACCACCCCGACTGATCTATGTATAATAGCTTTTTCCAATGACTCTAAACACGACATTTAAAATCTGAGCTGTAAGTTGTTGAGAATTTGAGTATTCTGTAGAGTCCAAGAGGCTTCCATGTTCTTACAATATCGTTGAAGAAGAAGATTTTCGAATTGATCAGACCTATGAAAGTTGATTTCATAGCGCAATTAACTAGAAAAAAGCTCATAATTTTATAACGATTGAACGAATTTTCATGAATCAAAGCTAAGAAAACTCTCGATAAAGATATCTATCAAACAAAAAAAACTATCAATAATAAAAACAGAATCGGTCCATCCGGTTAGGTGCTAAGATGCTACAGACAGACACACAGATACACACGTTAAACGTATATTACCCCTACATTTTGCGTCGGGGAACGCCGTAAGGTTACGGCGGCAGATGTACTCCTTGGTGGTAAGCTACTTTTTGGTAGATTTAATGATTCCACTACCACTGTACGAAAACTCATGATTCATGAATGCACATAAAACTTTCATTGGTAGGTATATAGCTAGGATTAGAACCAACGACTGTCGGGTCAGAATCAGGGTAACTATCCTTTACGCCAAAGGGCCGTCCAATATCAATACGTAAGTATTATAAAACAAAGTTCATCACTGCGACTGTCTGTCTGTTCGCAATAATCTCAATAGCTACTGAACGGATTATCATGCAGTTTTCACCAATAGCCAGAGTATTTATGAGGAAGGTTTAGGTGCATAATTCGTTAAGGTTTTGTGTAAATTGGATGAAATATGACGATGGTTGTTAAATATGTTCATATTTTATATTCGATGCAACAAACTGATGCAAATTTTGTAGGCATATATGTTCTACCCGTGCGAAGCCGGGGCGGGCTGCTAGTATCTTATATGCCTAGTATTTACCACCATCTTGCTTGTTGATAGGCGATAATTTGGTCGAAGATGGTGAACACGCTAGGCCTAAGGACACCGTAAGGTTTTTGTGGTTTTGTTGCAGATTTTCTCCTCGATGGTGGTCAGCGACATTATAGCAAATTTGCTATCATTTTGCTGCTGGTGGTATAGTAAGCTAATATGAAAGTGTGGTAAAAGTAAGTACTTTAGGTACGATATACGAATTAGAACATACTGTAGTACTTATGTGGTTGTATTGGTTTCGTAAGCATTCCTACTTATTTTCCACATAAAGTGCGAATGAATCGCTATTTGTATTCAGTGCTAAGATGTCCATGACCAAATAAACCGATGTTGCATGATTCAGGCTTAATGTTGGGGGAGGTCAAGGATTCATGTTTACAAAATTTCTAAAAAATAACTATAGAATTATCCTAGTGAAAGCGTTAAGTGAAAATAGAATGGATAAATCCAGACTAGTTTTATAAAACATTTGTAACTCTGTCACTCTGTCTGTTTGTTACCTAATCATACCTAAACGGACGATCCGATCTTACTGAAATTTAATAAGGAGATAGGTACTTCATAGCATGAAGATGAACATAGGCTACTAAATTCTAGTTGTACGTGAACTACGTTACGGGTATCATCAGCAAGTATTGTATATATGCAAACATTACATAAAGTAAAAGATCGATAGACATAATAAATTTAAATTAAGAATAGTGTTAAAAATTTCAATAAATATAAATTAATAACAGAGTGAATTAAAAAAAAAAATATTTTAAAAAAAGCGTGAGGTGCTTGGTGTCAATAGTTATAAATATTCTATTGACAGATATGAGTAGAGTGATTATCATTTTGATAATATCTTAAAAGCACCCCACGCGTTTTTTAAAATAAATTTTCTTTTTTAATTCACACTATTATTAATTTATATTAATTGGAATTTTTAACACTATTCTTAATTTAAATTTATAAAAATGTATTTTCTATTTTTTAGTTCGGTTTTCTATAAAAAGCGTGTTTTTTAGTTTTTTTTAACTATTATTTATTTTCTACTTTATAGTTGAAAAATGTAATATTTTTTTTAATATATCAAATTAGTGTATTTTCATCGATCCTCGATAAATCTACAAAGTTTGAACGAAATCTGGCCGTTTAAAATGGGTCAAAATCGCGCCCAAAGAAGTCGGTTACAAACATACAGGTGAAGCTAATAAAAAGCTAATAAAAAATGGTCATATACGAGTACATAACTGACAAGTATTTGGTCAAGGTGCGGAACTACAGGCGGACACTAAAGAACTACTAAGAAGAAGAATATATGTACCATACGAATATGTTTATGTTTATAGATCAACTTACTTATTTTATGTAATGTTAATGTATAGGCTTTTAGGACATTTTGTTAAGTGTGTGAGTATACACAAACGGGAAGTTTCGCAACCGACCAACCTGTCCGTAATGACACTTGTTTATCTCGTGCCCACATCTGGGGACGCGATTCGGTAATGATTCGGCATGGTTTTGAACTGGTTCGAACACTGTTATGAGACAAAAAAAAAATGAGAGCACATTTAATAAGCCACCTGAGTGTTTCTGCTGAGTACCTATATATGTTATCATAACGCTTTATGGTGATATACCTGATTTTCTTCTTATTTCATCATACATTCCGCCAAGGAATGGAATTCCCTGAATAAGTCTGTGTCAAAAAATAAATTTAAAAAATTTAGGGGTCTTCAAGTCGCGAGTGAATAGGTATCATTTGGGTCAGCGTGTTACATATTCGACTGCATTATTACTTAAAATCAGGTGAGATGGGTCAGATGAGTAGTCAAACGCATAAAAAAAATGATAGGGCGTGTCGGTGACCTACATACATACATAATCTTAATAAACACTAACATGTAACATTAACATAAACATTAACTAACAGAGATAGATACCAACGTCTATTCCATTAAATATTAAAATAAACTCAAACAAGTTTATTATATTGACCGACTTCAAAAAAGGAGGAGGTTTCTCAATTCGACCGTTTATATATATATTTTTTTATGTTTGTTCGCGGATATCTTCGTCGTTTATGGGCCGATTTTGTTTTATTTTTGTTAGAAAGGAGATATCTCAAGTGTAGTACCATGTTAATTTTATCGAGTTCTGATAGGTATATCCAGAGATATGGAGATAAACACCTGAAAATTGGTACAAAAAATAATAGCGCATCATTAAAGTCGGTTCTTTTTTAGTTTTTTAAACGATCTTATTATTCAATTATTAATGCAAATTTTGTCCTCAATGATATAGTTCGTTGAAAACATCTTACTGCCTCATAAATGGATCGATCTGTATACCTACATAAAATCATTTATACCTGGGTACATGTGTTAACTGAACACGATTTCGGGGAATATCTTATTTATATCAATATCAATCAACCAATGCAGTAAGGTCACAATTATAACTAGGTGTGATACCACGAAATAGCACTAAATGGGTAATAAATGTGGCGATTGTCTAACCTTGGGCCCGTATTGCATGTATTCTAATTTGGCAGGTGGATAATATCGCTGCCCCACTGCCTGTATCAACAGGTTTTATTATTAGCATCTATTTCTAAACATTTGTGGAAATTAATGCACTAGACCCGAATGAATTAAATTATTTTGCGTTCCTTCTCCTAATATGTATATCATATATCATATCATTAAAAAAAATCTACACAAAATTGGCTAAATAAAACTAGCCAAGTGCGAGTCACACTTTTGTCCCGCACACGGAGGGTTCCGAATTTCCGAAGTCCGAACGCCACGAAGTACTAACACCAATTAAGTAAATATTAACACAAAGGTAATTAATATAATTAAATATCTGGAAGACCGAGTGTTCGTACGACTAACTTTCTACTGATTCTAGCTAATTGTCGAAGCTATTTGTGTACTAAAATTGAAAATATATTATTCAATACTGTACACTACATATATGCAAATAAACCTTATCTTATCTAAGTAAACAAATCGACCGAGGCCCAAAAATTTGACAAATGAATCGCTTGCGCGTGCTAATTTTTCCTGTGCTGCCATCTAGCTGCGTCGAGGTGAATTAAATTCGTATCGTATCGTATCGTAAACAACACGTTTTTTGTTTCAAAAACCCTTTAATTTTTAACTATGTTCTGTTCTTAGTATTTGTTGTTACAGCGGCAACAGAAATACGTCATCTGTGAAAATTTCATCCGTCTAACTATCACGGTTCATGAGATACAGCCTGGTGACAGACGGACAGACAGACAGACAGACAGACAGACGGACAGCGGAGTCTCAGTAATAGGGTTCCGTTGGTACCCTTTGGGTTCGGAACCCTAAAAATGATATAATATGCAGATTGCAAAACCCTACACTAAGGTCGAAACAGCACAGGTAAGGCGACGGCGGCTAAGAGAAATCAAACAAATATAAATAAACATAATGACTGACAATATTTGACATTTTTAAAATCTACATGACTTGAATCTCGAAGAATGGACTCTGTCTTTATCCGTGACTTGAATTCACAAAAACTTAAATAATGTTTACTTGACTTACTACTTGACATGGGCTAAATACACTAATCGTGTGGATTATAATATATAAAATAATAATATAATTATACCAAAAAAAACGCGATAATCCGAATATTGCAATGCTATCCACACATGGGAAGAATTTTTATACTTGACGCTGGCTAAATACACTAATCGTGTGGTGCCATAATTATGCAAAAAAAAATACGGCGGGATAAACAATTGAACATCAAATGATTGGCAGTTTTTAAACCCGGGAACATTATGGCAAAATATATTTTCTTATATAATTTTTTAGGTCAATTATGCATTGTTTTTAATACTTATTATCCTATTGCTATCAAAGACATTACCAAAAATACAAAAATCATAAAAAATGGCCCAGCCGTTCATGAGTTATAAGTGTAGTAACTAACACGACTAGAAGTGCCCCGCGGCTTCGCCCGCGTTAAAGTCTTCTTTTATTTACTTAAAACTTTTATTTTGTAAAAACCTTTTATTTATCATAATAGACATCAAAGAAGTAAAAGCCAAATCAGTTCAAACCCCCAGTTGAACCCCCGTTTCATCCCCTTAAGGAGTGAATTTTGAAAAATCCTTTCTTAGCGGATACCTACGTTATAATAACTTTCTGCATGCCAAATTTCAGCGCAATCCGAAACAATATTGATTTCAGACTTTGTTACCCCACTTCACCCTTTTAGGGGTGGCATTTCGAAAAAGTCTGAAACACGATTTACTTATTTATTTTTAAAAGTACTTTTGTGAAATTTCGAATAGAAAAAACTATCCAATCTTGTTTCTCCATACAAACTTTGAACCCCCATTTCATCCCCTTAAGGGGTGAATTTTATAAAATCATTTCTCAGAGGGAACAAACGTCGTAATAACTATCTGCGTGCCAAATTTCAGCGCAATCTGAAACAACATTGATTTTCACACTTTGTTACCCCATTTTACCCTCTTAGGGGTGGTTTAAAAAAAACCTGAAACACGTTTTCACTTATTTTTTACTGGAGCACTTGTATGAAGTTTTGAATAGAAAATACTATCTAATCTTGTTTATCCATATAAACTTTGAACCCCCGTTTCATCCCCTTAAGGGGTGAATTTTGGAAAATCCTTCCTCAGAGGGAACTAACGTCGTAATAACTATTTGCATGCCAAATTTCAGCGCAATCCGAAACAATATTGATTTTTAGACTTTGTTACGCCGTTTTACCCTTTTAGGGGTGGAATTTTGAAAAAGCCTGAATCACTTAATTACTTATTTTTTTAATGAAGCACTTGTGTGAGGTTTCGAAAAGAAAAGACTATCTAATCTTGTTTCTCCATACAAACTTTGAACCCCCATTTCATCCCCTTAAGGGGAGAATTTTGAAAAATCCTTTCTTATTACACCCTTACGCACTAAGACAAATACGAGTATATCCTCCAAATTTCAATTCTGTACGACCAGCGGTTTAGGCTGTGCGTTGTCTGTCAGTCAGTCAGTCAGTCAGTCAGTCAGTATGTCAGGAAAAAGATTCTTATAGTATTAGTTAAATAATATGGATATGAACATGAACATGAACATGAACATGAACGTGAACGTGAACATGAACGTGAACGTGAACGTGAACGTGAACGTGAACATGAACATGAACATGAACATGAACATGAACATGAACATGAACATGAACATGAACATGAACATGAACATGAACATGAACATGAACATGAACATGAACATGAACATGAACATGAACATGAACATGAACATGAACATGAACATGAACATGAACATGAACATGAACATGAACATGAACATGAACATGAACATGAACATGAACATGAACATGAACATGAACATGAACATGAACATGAACATGAACATGAACATGAACATGAACATGAACATGAACATGAACATGAACATGAACATGAACATGAACATGAACATGAACATGAACATTAACGTCAACATGAACATCATTGTTTTGTTATGACGTTGTCACGTTAAACTATCGTCCGTAAACCAACTTTACAGACAACCAATTTTTTTAAATAAAATAGGTAGTATCTATTTATTTTGAATTTATGAGTTGTAATCATGATTATTAACTACCGATTATTACACTCACTACTGTTTGATATCGACTGTCTCGACCTAGGTTTCGTGCATGTCCGATGCGCTTCCCTGTGAGTTTACGCACCAATAATTATAATGTAATAAACTGGCCAAGTGCAAGTCGGACTCACACTCGTATGGTTCCGTACCACACTACAGTATTTTATAAGATCGAGCAAAAAATACCACTATCATTTTTCGCCAGCATAACATCTGACGCCATCTAAGTGAAAGTTAACATAAGTGTTTTTTTTTAAGTTTTATTATGGCTCCACACGATTAGTGTATTTAGCCAGTGTCAAGTATTGAAATTCTTCAAGTTTTTATAAATTTTAGTCGAAGAGATAGGTCAAAGTCAAGTCACATTTCAGGTCAGTTTTTTTCAAGTAAAAGTCTAGTCTAAGTCATACCTTTAGTAAAGATGTGGTGTTTACTGAATATTTTCAGTGGAATTTTGGTGAGAACGCAAATAGCATGTTTTTCAACATTGTGCTGTTTCCCTACACTCGCACACATTCACCGGCACTTAATGGTTAATAATCCACATTTATTACACATTAACTCGCGGAAGAACACAAGTTTTAGGAAAAAATACAATGAGATCACACACACTTTTCCACGTTCTCGCCAAAAAATCCCAACATAAGTGTTAAGGATCGGCATTTAAATATAACGCCATCTATAGACGTTTACGTTCATAGATAAGCGTTCATAGATGGCGTTATATTGAAATGCAGAAAAAAAAACACATTTCGTGTATGGGGACCTCCTATAATTTTAAACTTTATTCTGTTTGTAGTATTTGTTATTATAGCGGCAACAGAAATACATCATCTGTGAAAATTTCAACTGTCTAACTATCACGGTTCATAAGATACAGCCTGGTGACAGATGGAGAGACAGACAGACGGACAGCGGAGGCTTAGTAATAGGGTTCCGTTTTACCCTTTGGGTAAGGAACCCTAAAAAAGAAATTAATCTCAGTAGTGAGTGTAATAGTCAGTAGTTTATAATCATAGGTTTGTAATCTTTCAATACCAGACAATCCCATAAAGCATACAGCCATAATCAGTAGAGCTTTCTACAAACGTTACGAAATGTAGGTCCAGACTGCAAAATGGTTGGTTAAAAGCCTACATGCAAGCAGGTTTACTCGCTTCCTTACATAAGACTACTTACTACTACCTAAAGATCGTAAACGAAGTCGACGGATAAGTTTAATGCAATTTATTTTATTGCACTTTATACTTTCAACCAAATCGGAGGCATTTAAATATGTGTAGACTATATAATAGTGTAATCGTGTCCTGCCAATGAAATAAAACTACTTATCAGCTAATCGTCTCAGGGTTACGGGGGCAGTGCAGTGATGTGTTAAATTCTCGCAATCTAGAACTTTGCGTTTTATTTCTATTACAAGCAGTATAAGTAAAGTTAAAATATGGCATGACGTCATGCCATACATTAACTTTACTTATCCCCTACTTGGTTTCCCACCTCAATAGTTTTCAGTTCTTTATGTCTTTAATTCAGTTCCCATTCTAGGCCTAGCGTGCTTACCACTTCGACCGCATCATTGCTTACCAATAGGCGTGATAGTGATCAAACGCTAGCCTAAAAGATATATAAATAAACTGGCCAAGTGCAAGTCGGACTCGCACTCGTAGGGTTCCATACCACACTACAGTATTTTATAAGATCGAGCAAAAAATACCACTATCATTTTTCGCCAGCAAAAAATAATAATTAATAAACATTTCGTTTCTTATAACGCCATCGAACGTATAACAAAGGTGTTAGGGATCGACATTTAAATATAACGCCATCTATGGGACGTTTACCTAACTAAGCGTTCATAGATGGCGTGAAATGCCGAAAAAACACGTTTCTTGTATGGGGACCCTCTATTATCTTTAACTTTATTCTGTTTTTAGTATTTGTTGTTAAAGCGGCAACAGAAATACATCATCTGTGAAAATTTCAACTGTCTAACTATCACGGTTCATGAGATACAGCTTGGTGACAGACGGACAGACAAACAGACAGACAGACAGACAGACAGACAGACAGACAGACAGACGGACAGCGGAGTCTCAGTAATAGGGTTCCGTTGGTACCCTTTGGGTACGGAACCCTAAAAAGAAAAAAAAACAACATGAAATGAATCTGAGCCTTGGCGCTGTTATAATAGTTCAGATCCTATCCTATCCTATCACAAGTATATCGGCGACTCATTCATAATGGGAACATGCTATACATCCCGTTGAAAGTCTTAAGTTCTAATAATTGTGTTCGTGACCATGAAAACTTTTCCAGATACGAATATCGTACAAATTTCCTCAATCAGTAGCCGACGACTGTATCTATAACAATACCTACATGATATTACTTACGAAGTAGATAATGTGTTCATATAACTCACGGCAAAGATTTTCTATGGCAATCATGAATTCATACTAACTAGTTTTTCTATATGTAAGTAATTTTTAAATAGTCTTGTCCTGACTTCCTCTAACAATAAATCTTGAATGGTATGATTATAATGTAAATTTATTTTATATTTTATTTTTATTTTATAGGTTACCCTAGGGTAACCATTACCGTTAAACCGTAACGTTAAATTCTACACGTGATCCCTAGTAGTGTTTAATGGATATCCACTGTTGGTAGGCTTTGGCCGTAGTTCCAACCACAATGATATCGCCGTCTCAGCTTGGAAGACGGGTTAGGAAAGTTACAATGAGCATTAAATAAATGTTGGTTCTTTAGTACATTGTCTCATTACTATTTTACTTCCAAAACACGTAATCCAAGTAATTCCATCTTAGGAAGCATCGACACTTATAACAGTCAAGTGCTTATTGAATCGCTATTTTTCTCTATCTGTCTACGCATTAAACTCTGAATGCTTTAAAATTTCCAGTCATAAAGTATAAGCGTGTAAAGATCATCTTCTACCATGACCCAAAAAGAGGACACATCGGAAAACGGGTACCATTTTATCCTCATTTGGATAAGTCAAGGGCAACATGGCGTCACATTACCAATTTCAGTTAATTTATGGGTATCATGACTAAAGTATTGTGGGACGTTTTCCATAAATCATTATTTTAATTCTGTTCAGTCAACTTCGTAGGCGACTATAGAGATGGTATGGCTTTATCCATGTTATGCATAATCATATTTGGCCGTGACATGACTGTGCGATGGTGCTTACTATGCTTAGGTATAGTTAAACTATAAATATAGTAAGTACTATAAATACAGGGCCGGTAGTCTCTACATGAATAGCGATGAATTTCGACTGATAATCGACGATGAGAAAAGAGATGCAGATAACAACTGTCTACCTGCATCTCCTTCTACTAGACGTTTGCGATGACAGGACGCGTCGCTATCAATGTAGAGACTTCCACCCCAGGATAGATAAATAGATAATCACTTTGTTGAACAGTGTAACAACAGGCGGTCTTGTCGCTTAAATTTCCTTCAGATAACCATAGGATGAAAGGTAGTCGTTAAACATACATTACGGAATACTTATTGCAAGTATAAATGAAATTCAAAGTTCAAGGACTAGTTTAGTTGCGAACTTTCGATCGGTCTTATTATGTCAGTGAATCCATCATAAAATATTTGTTACGTTTTTAGTCTAAGTTAGTCTTTAGTACCTGACCCCTATTTTTATTTACGGTAGAATTTGGTAGCACCGCCCCAGGCGGACAAGCATATTTACTCCAACTAATTCTAAATTTAAAAAAAGTACAAATATTAACAATTATTGGCTGCTTTATACTGATATTATAATACTGGTTGTTACTCAATACCTGTTGTGGATAGTAATTATATGTCATTTTCTTCATAAAAGGAATTAAATGCCAAAGTTTTAAATGCGCACACCCGTTGATGTCTTTTACAGGAGATGTTTTAAGGGATCGGGCGACGTAGAGTGACGCGCGAAATTCGGGCCTTACATTGTTTTGCGTGCCACAGTTTCCGTAAAAAGGTAACATCATCGCTTACCATCAAAAGAAAATCGTGCTTGTCCTTAAACCTTAAATCCACTTAGTATGGACCTTCGTGCAGAGCGTTAGGGATAGCCTAAAACCTAGAAGTAGTTCATCAAGTAGTGTCGTGAAGCCAGGCTCATCCTTTTCGAAACTATTCAATAGTCATGAAAAATTGGTCATAGACGTTTCCACTAAGATATTTTCCCATAAATAAAAAAAAAATAAACGTAAAATAATTTAAGATCGTTTACAAACCGAAGAAAACGACTTCAAATGCCCCTCTAAACACTGTCAGTACCAATTTTGAGGTGTTATCACCATATCTCTGGAGATATTCATCATGTCATTTTGGACAGGATACATTTTTATTTTCTTAAATTATTTTGATATTCATTTTAATCGTATTTAGGCTTTCGTAAAGTTTTATATTCTTATGTATAGATTTTTACCTAAGCTATGTTTATTTCTGGAGAATTTTATTATGTAGCAATATACATAATATACTTAGATATTAATAAACTGGCCAAGTGCAAGTCGGACTCGCACTCGTAGGGTTCCGTAACACAGTAGGGTATTTTATAACTATACATTTACGCCAGTAATATATTAACTTTATTTGTCTCTGTTGTCTTGTGATTGTATGAAAAACAAAGCTAAATTTGCGTTTGCTATATCTCAAAAACTGTTGAATATATCTCGTTCAAACCAATTTTTTAGATTTTTCACTCCTTTACTTTAAGAGTTAGGGGGGGAGACACATTTTACCACTTTAGAAGCGTCTATCTTTCAAATGATTGACTTTGAGAAAAAATGGTTTTAATACCCTTAATGGCATTATTAAAGCCCTATCTATAGACGTATAGTTTTGAGGAAAAATAAATTTTATAGTTTTAGTTCCATGTATCTTATATTTTTATTTTTATATAAAAATCGTAAAGCGTACCAAGTTTCAACTGTGTAGTCTTAATAGTTTCGGAATAAAATGGCTGTAACATACGGATGGACAGACGGACAGACAGACAGCCAGAATCATGTCTGTCTAGACATGATGAATCTATAAGGGTTCCGTTTTCTGCAATTCAGCTACGGAACCCTAAAAAGCGTAGGTATATTATTATGTTACTCTTTGGCGTCTACCATATACCATTTATACCTACATTTACATTTATTTATACCATTTATTCCTATCCATATACCATTATATTAAATTATAGCTGCATTTTTGTTATTTCTTGCCATCGTGTGTATATAAGTATTGTGAACTTTACTCAGTTTTTTGTGATTATTATCTATAGATTATATTTTTTATAGCGTTGAAGTCAAGAAAAATAATTACATACATGTGTATGAAAATTATGGTATAGAGACTTAATAGAACCGCGAAATTAATAATTTGTTTTCCATGAAAAACAACAATATCATTGATACGGGTTAAATCGATTTTATAAAATAATTTCAAGAGCATGTGATTTAATCCGCAATAATTAGATTGTGCCTAATATCATCATTGTGACATTTGTGACTGCTGAAAAAACATGTTTCTAGTATACCCCTTAACTTTTAATAAAATGTCAATGTATTACTATTTGTTGTCAGAAACCATAGCAAAACACCAGAAAATTAATCTTATATGGGGAAATACCCGTGAATTTTAACTTTACTTAGTTTTATTTGTTGAAATTAAATGATTATTTGTTCACAGTACATAGAGTACTATAAAGGTGAATACGATGAAATAAAAGTGATTCAATTTAGCTCCTGGATGAGCCTCGCCTATGACTGAGTAGTTTATCCTTTTTAGGGTTCCGTAGCCGAATGGCAAAAAACGGAACCCTTATAGATTCGCCATGTCTGTCTGTCTGTCTGTCTGTCTGTCTGTCTGTCCGTCCGTATTTCACAGCCATTTTATTCCGAAACTATTAGGACTAGAGAATTGAAACTTGGTAGGTAGATGTATTCTGTAAACTGCTTTCTTTTTATACAAAAATAAAAAATATAAAAGTATAAGGGGGGGCACCCCATACATGGAACTGGAACAAAAAAAAAATTTTTCTTCAAACCTATACGTTTGGGGTTGTCTATAGATAGGTCTTTAAAAATGACGTCGAGGTTCCTTAAATTATTTTTTCTTAAAGTCAATTATTTAAAAGATAGGCGCGTCTAAAGTGGTAAAATGTGTGTCCCCCCCCCCCCCCCCCCTCTAACTTCTAAATTAAGGGAGTGAAAAATCTAGAAAAAATATATTCTATAGATCTCAATAAAAACTTCCAACGAAAATTGGTTTGTACGAGATACAGTCCGCAGATGTTGAGATATAGCGACCGCAAGTATAACTTTGTTTTTCATACAAACACTATGAATAACAAAGTTATTTTTGTGGTTGCGAAAAATTATAGTTATAGAATACTTTACTGTGTTACGGAACCCTACGAGTGCGAGTCCGACTTGCACTTGGCCAGTTTATTTTAAATAAAAGCTTAATAGCAATGTGGATTGCACTAGTAGTCTTGTCTTGGGCTATTGCTGATTTATTGTTTGATTCATTGTTCGATGCATATACCTTTGTTGCGTTGTAGAAAATGTTTCTCTGTATAAACTTTGTCCTACGTGTGGCAAATTGTACAATATTAGTTTTATTGATGTTAACATGTAAATTGTTACTGCACCATTGAATGACAGAGTCAATAGTTTTATTTATTTCTTGGTCAGAGTTAATAAGGTTTTTCCCGGTCATAATGTTGACCGTGTAAAACCTTATTAACTTTGACTAACTGAAATATCGTCAGCAAACAATGTAGGTACATTTGTGAGATATCATTTCTGGTAAATCGATTATAAGATAGATAGATAAGAAATAATAATGGTCCGAAGACGCTTCGTTGCGTAAGCTTTTTATTAGATAAGGTGACTTTTCAAAGTCACTGCAGAATTACTTATGTAATTCTGCAATCTTTTTGTAGTGGTAGGACGGAGGGACAGCAGAGTCATGTTGAGTCCTTTCGAGTGTCATTCAGTAATAAGGTCCCTTTGGTACACTTTGGGTACGGAACCCTAAAATCAGTAATCCACACCATGTTTTTTTTTTATTATTTATTTTGAGTACAATTTTAAACTGCTGCTTTCGGTGAGGCAGCACCATTAAAACATATTAACATATAATATTCTTAGTTATAAATAAAATATCTAACTGAAATATTTAACTGTAATATTTAACCGAAACACTCAACCGAAATATTCAACTAAAAGTTTAGTTGAATATTTCGGTTGAGTGTTTCGGTTAAATATTACAGTTAAATATTTCAGTTAGATATTTTATTTATAACTATGTGTTCAAATCGCGAAAGTTTAAAGTTTACAATATAATATTCTTAACAATTAATGAATTTATGATAAAAGTTGCTTGTATGTTCAATCTATGTCTAATCTATTTAATTTCCATATTCTTGTATTATTATTACTGTCACATATGTATATATGTTTTAATTTAGTAATTTCCCTACTGTATTAGTATCAGTATTGAATACACTTTTCAATATTAGTGCACTAAAATAATTTCATCTTAATTATTAACAATTAAATTCTTGTTTTACTTATCTATATAATAAGCTAGCAAAAAACTGGCCATTTTAAAACCTCTTTCTATGAAATTATTTATAATTATCTTCCACACCATGTTATAATTATGCGAAAGTCAGATTGTATATTTGTTACCTCTTCACGGTTAAATGGCCAGACTGAATTGGCTGAAATCTTGGACAGGGATGGCCAATGTAGTAGAGAAGGACGTAGAGCTAGTTTATAACGCGGGCGAAGCCAAGGGGTTCAGCAGGTAGTAGTACAAAAATTAACTAAACTGCAAATTATTCCCATCAAACAATGACATGTCACCAAACGGTTGGCTGGGTTCCGGTATCATACTAGCCCATTTTAAAGACGATATGCCATAATATCGTTTTGTGTATTGGACTATACTTGGTTTTTATGTCCTATGCTTAAAAACTGACTTTAGTCTAAATTGACTGAGGCTTGAGTTATTTGCATATTTTATTAAAACAAGAAATACTTTATAACATCTAATAATCTAAGTAAGTACAAATGTCCTTTGAATGTCTTCTTCAAGATAAATCATATAAAAATGTAGATTTCTTAGTTTTACGAGTTATCAGACTACGTCAGTATCTAGACACAATGAGATCATGTAACTCATTAATCGACACCTTCTATGATGGTAATGTTTCCTAGTACTATCATTTGTCTTGTGGTAATGTTTATATTTATTAATAATTTTATTCATAAATGCAATAAATACGTAAAAATAAATGCATCCGCCACTCATCTCTGTCTCTGTCATATCGACCTGAAAGCGAGCGTGATACAAAATTATAAAAACGGTCGCAATAACCGAGCGGATTTTTATTTATATCTGATAAGCTAGCATTAGACCACTATCTCGTCAGGTGGTAAGCGATGATGTGGTCGAGTATGGTAAATACGCTAGGCCTATAATTGTCTGATATAAGGGGTATGAGCTGCTGGAACATCGTTAGGTTATGGCGGCAGATTTTGTCTTTGATGTTGGTATGCTACTTTTTGATAGCAAGTCAGGCGGAACATCGATATAATGCTCTTATTTGCACTCATACCGAGCTCAGTTTTAAAAAAATGCTTAGCCGTGAGTGGAAGCGGTGGTTACGATGCCATGCATTCGCACCAAGTTTCAGTTCTTCGTTAGCGAACGTCGCGGCCACCTTAAAGTAAGTAGGACACACATAATGATACCCTCGAAATAAACTCTTAGCTTATTATTACGTGCTTTCATACATTTTTCTTCTTGTTTCATAACAGTGTTCGAACCAGTTCAAACCATTCACTACCGAATCGCGTCTCCAGATATGGGCACAAGATAAACACGCAGCGACATTACGAACAAGTCGATTGCGAAACTTCCCGTTTGTGTAAACCGAAACCGTAAACAAACTAAGTACCTACTTAACAATTTTTTTGTAGTAGGAATTCTGCTACACTACTTGCTAGTCCACCTGGGGCTGCACCAAATTTTGTCGGTTATTTAGCCGCGAAATAAAAATATTCTATCGGTTATTAGGGTAATAAGTCAAGACTAGACGCAGCCCTAGCAAAAAGGTTAAATATAAGCTTCCTGGGCGCAGCGCAGTGAAGCGCTGTAATCTGACAATATCTTAGCGTAATTTTAGGTAAAATACGAGTAGGTCTGTGGGAAATCTAGAATTTGACGAGGAATTTTGACGAGTAATATTTATCTTTAAAAAATTCGCAAGGTGTATCTTTAACTGCGCATATATGTACAATACTGATGCATACCTACGGAATAACACAAAGGAGAAATAAAATAAAAAATTATATATGCACGTCAAATCAAAAACCTCCTCTATTTTTTCGTCGGTTAACAATGTTAAAATGTCTAGAGGCCAATTTTGAGTACCAAGATCATCGAGACATCGATGACCAAGATGTACGTACTCAAGATGTCCATTTTATAACTTATGTTCGCTTTTCTATAGATGGAAAATATTATACATACTTGCATCGTGTAAAGTTAGATAACCATCAGAAAGTGTTCTATACAACCTAGGTAACCTAGGTAATTCAGTTATTATAAAGATCTTCATTATTAGTTACGTCGTAGCTATTGTTAGTTGTACACGATATCATTATTGCTACAAAGCATTTAAACCTGTGATTATTAACTCGGTGAATTCGAAGTGCATAATATGACCAGAAGTACCCCGCGGCTTCGCCCGCGTTAAAATCTTCTTTTATTTACTTAAAACTTTTCTTGTGTAAAAACGGTTCTACCATTAAAGACATCAAATAAGAATTAGCCAAATCGTTTCACCCGTTTTCGTGTTATCGAGTGACTAAGGCAATTCGGGATTAATATTTATAAAACCCGAAAAACTCAAATTTTCAGACTTTGTTACATACCCCATTTCGAAAAATCCTACAACACGTACTTTATCTCATCTTGTTTCGTCATACAAACTCCCCGTTCCGTATCCGGGAGGAATTTTTAGAAAATCCTTTCTGAGCGGATACCTACGTCATAATAACTATCTGCATTCTAAATTTCAGCGCAATCCGAAACAATATTGATTTTTAGACTTTGTCACCCCAGTTTATCCTCTTAGGGTGGCATTTTGAAAAAGCCTGAAACTCGTATTTACTTATTTATTTACAGAAGTACTTGTGTGAAATGTTGAATAAAATGACTATCCACACTTTGAACCCCCGCTTCATGCCGTTAAAGAGTGAATTTTGAAAAAATCTTTATTAGCGGATACCTAAGTCAAAATAACTATCTGCATGCCCAATTTCAGCGCCATCCGAAACAATATTGATTTCAGACTTTGTTACCCCACTTCACCCTTTTAGGGGTGCAATTTCGAAAAAGCCTGAAACACGTATTAAGTACTTGTGTTAACTTTCGAGTATAAAAGACTCTCTAATCTTGTTTCTCCATACAAACTTTGAACCTCCGTTTTATCCCCTTCAGGAGGTGAATTTTGGAAAATTCTTTCTCAGAGGGAACTAACGTCGTAATAACTATCTGCATGCCAAATTTGAGCGCAATCCGAAACAATATTGATTTTCATACTTTGTTACCCCATTTCACCCTCTTAGGGGTGGATTTTCAAAAAAAACCTGAAACACGTATTTACTTATTTTTTTACTGGAGCACTTTTATAAAGTTTGGAATATAAAACACTATCTAATCTAATACTATGTTTCTTTGAAGTGTCACACACTTATTGGCAGAGCACGTGGACGTGTAATCCGGGGGTTGCGGGTTCGAGTCCCGTCGGTACGATGTAATTTTGGATTGTGTTTAACAATTTACTATCTAATCTAGTTTCTCCATACAAACTTTGAACCTCCGTTTCATCCCCTTCAGGGGTGAATTTTGGAAAATCCTTTCACAGGGTTAACTAACGTCGTAATAACTATCTAATTAACTTATTGTTCTATCGATATTATCGAGCACCAATCACGATCGTTTAAATGAGCTAATATCTAGGCACCTTAAATAATACGGTCTACAAAACAATGAATTATCTTTATAGCCGGTCAATTCAAGAAGCGTTTAAATAGAGGTTTAGATAGGTACCTAAATTAAAACGTGTGCGAGGCGAATTGTAAAGGTACCAACAAAAAAGGTAGGTACTTCCTAGCTATGTTATGCACGTCGCGTTCCTTTGTACCTTTTTGTGCCCTTGGATTTATTCGATGTCTTTTTAAGTTTTTGTAGGTAAATTACTTTTAGTATCATTAAAAAATATACAGTGCTTTATTTGTGAATAGCATACTCAACGTGTTTTCTAGGCCGCATCTTATTAACATAGAAATATTATCTGCCATTGCAAATTTACAGTTTTACCTCTTGATTTGGTTATTTCAACAAATTATGCGCTTTTGCACCATCCAGTTCCAAGATCTAGATCAAACATACATCAAGACATTCTTATATCTAATCCGCGTAGGTACATACGTAAATATTGGGTCAACCAAGAAACAATAAATTTAGTTTCTAACTATAAGAAAAATAAATTCTTAATCAAAGCAGTAGCAATATTGCAGTAAAATGATACATACCTCAACGGCGGATCCAGGGAGGGTGGGGTTATGGGGGTCATGATCGGGGGGATCATCACCCCCTGAGCTGGTTCCAGGACTTAGGTGGACCACTAATTGAACATCATGATTTTATTTATATATTTTACCACCATACAGATTTTATGTAACTACATACCTTCAATATTTAATTAATTTAATATATTAACTTTGTATGATGGCAAACAAACCCCCCCCCCCCCCCCGCGATTATTTGACCCCCTCGTGGCGCCATCTGGATCCGCCCTTGGCATACCTATAATCGTTTTTAACTTAATCCATACAACTTATATTATAAAAAAACGTTTATAACTATGTCACTCTGTCTGTTTGTTACCTAATCACGCCTAAACGGACGATTCGATCTACTGAAATTTAACAAAGAGATATTAATATTATAAAAACGTTTATAACTCTATCACTCTGGCTGTTTGTTACCTAATCACGCCTAATCGGACGATCCGATCTTACTAAAGTTTAACCAGGAGATACTTTATAGCATGAGGATGTACCTAGGCTAATAAATTCTGGGTGTACGTGAACGAAGTCGGGTATCACGGAAAAGAGTTGTGGAAGATACGATTATGTCGTTCTAATAAATAGGTAAGCGAATTATAATCAACACTGATAGTATAAATGCGAAAGTCAGTTTGTACATTTGTTTATTTGGGACCTCTTCACGGTGAAACGGCTCGACTGATTTGGCTAAAATGATGCACAGATAGCCAGTACAGTGGATAACGACATGAGATACTTTTTAACGCGGGTGAAGCCGCAGGGCACCGTTAGTTTCTTTATGAATATAAGTACCTACCAATATTAGCTTTACAATAATAAATAATAGTTTAAAAAAACTAAAAAAATACGCTTTTATAGAAAATCCAACTAAAAAATAGAAAATAAATTTTAATAAATTTGAATTAAAAATAGTGTAAGAAAAAATGATTTTATTGTAAAAAAAAAAAGCGTGGGGTGCATGGTATCAATAGTTCCAAATATTTTATGAACAGATATGACTAGAAGGGTTATTTTGATAATATTCTGAAAAGCACCCCACGCTTTTTTTACAATAAAATCATCTTTTCTTACACTATTTTTAATTCAAATTTATTAAAATTTATTTTCTATTTTTTAGTTGGATTTTCTATAAAAGCGTATTTTTTTAGTTTTTTTAAACTATTATTTATTTTTCATTTTTTAGTCGATTTTTTTTATTATTATTTATTTATTGTCATCGGTCCTTAATAAGTATGCCAAATTTCGAGTTAATCCGACGTTTTGAAGGGGGTTAAAATCATGTTCAAAGATTCCGTTACATACTAACATACAAACATACATACGTCTGAAGCTAATAAAAGCGTATTAAAAATAGACCAGAAACTCAGGGTATTATTATTATCTTTATGTGAAATCAAATGAAATATAAATAAAAAAAAACAAATCAGTTAGGTAGTTTTAAAAATATATTAATGTTTATAATATTATGTGAAATAAAAAAAAATTAAATGTAAAAAAAACACAAATAAATTTGAAATTTCAAATATATATCAAAGCATTTATTCAGCATGTAGGCAGTATTAATATACGCACATATACACGTCAAAATCATAAAATAAATCATAATCAATTATCAAGTAAATATAAAATAGCTAGCACATAAGCTAGCATAAAGCTTCATAAAGCCACAGATAAAGCCATAAGTACTATACAATAAACTCAATGTTACCTGTAACGTTCCTTATAAAAAGGTTCCTTATAAGATGGATGTAAGATTGATCTTATGGGTATAGAAAACGCTGTCCTAATCTTAATCCAAAAATTGTTGCGTGTCATTTTTTCAACTTTCCAATACTCCAGTTTCAAAAAAAACCTGTCTCCAAATAAATTGTATTCTGACATTATCAGGTATAAGAAATAAAGTTAATGTAATCAATCCAGCCATTCTCTAGTAATGCACTTACCAACAAGCAGCATATAATTTTTATTACATAGGTATTTAGATTGTTGTTGTTAAGTTAATAACCCGTACCTAATCCGATAATTGCTGATACATTTTCCGCTCTTATGTATAAATACATTCCAAACATAAACAAGTTAATATTAACTCTCTGTTCCTTAAAACAAAAACCTACCAAGGAAAGTCCATCAGTAGTCTCCAATATCAAATTGAGTAGGCACAACACAGTCACGCACAAGAAAAGTCGACAATTAGCCATGATCGAAAACAAATTTCCCGATTTGGTTTATTAGATAAAACGCATGTTCGCCGGCAAAAGTCGACAGGCAACTAAGCTGGCTGAGTCTAGGCTTGAGAGACCCACTCTCTGTAGGAGGGATGAGGCCTTGACCGTCAGTTAAACTGACTCACATATCCTGCCTGCGTCAATAGGTACAGGTGATAAAAACTTGCTTGAGTAGAGAAGCCTTTTTTGCCATTCTACACATTGTGCCCCGCAAAGCGTCAATTTCAAAGAATTCTTTTATGTGCTTGTTGATTGCGGAAATAAGTATCTACATACATGTGGTTTATTCAATTATAGAATACTTGTGTGTGGTATCTTATAGGCATGATAGAAATAATAGAAGAGAGCCTAGCGTGCTAACATCCTCGACTACATCATCACTTACCAACAGGTAAGATAGTGGTCAAAAGCTAGCCTATATGATGTAAAAAAATTGTTTAGCAGTTGCAATAGATGCTCTAAGACGAATACCATAGTATATACTCAAGGTTAGGCTGGATTATTATTTTTGTGGAAATAAGTCTTTGACTGTGTCTTCAACCTCCCACCGAACAAAGACATGTCGATGATAGGTTTCGAGATTCGATTAGTAGATAATACGGTAAACTTACTTACTAATGTATCAAGCACAGAATAAAGTATTTTCTTCTAGGAACTGGGTTCTAGGTTCAAAGTTCGATTCAACCTAAGCCTAAGCACAGAATAAATAATAGTGCCTAAGTAGGAACCTAATTAGAAAATGTAAACACTTGTAGCGATAATATTAATAGCTCATTAAACGCCGAAGAATCTCACCTAAATACCATTGATAAAGGTTGACACCCGATAATTACGGTAATGGTTTACTTACATAGGTACCTATATGCCTATCGTCCTTTCGCAACGAATCGAGGCGCATCGTACCTACCTACAAAGAAAAAGGTAGATATAAGTACTGCCAACTTATTAAAAAGTATCAAGCTGCAAACAGATAGTTTACAAATCGAAAAAACGGACTTAATGCTGCGCTAGTCATTTTCAGTATAAAGTTTGAGATGTTTATCTCAATACCTAAGTACTCGTATATCTGGATTCTGGATACTAATAAAATCTCGATAAATTTACAATGGAAACAAAAAGGAAGTACTTATACCCTTTAAAAAAAATAACGAGAAGACGGATTTCTGTGGTAAATAATTTATGATTGTACAAAACGAAATAAACTGGCCAAGTGCAAGTCGGACTCGCACTCGTAGGGTTCCGTAACACAGTAGAGTATTCTATAACTGTGATTTTTCGCAACCACAAAAATAACTTTGTTTTTCATAGTGTTTGTATGAGAAACAAAGTTATATCGCTATATCTCAAAAATTGCTGACAGTATCTCGTTCAAATCAATTTTCGTTGAAAGTTTTTATTGAAATCTACAGAATATATTTTTTCTAGATTTTTCACTCCCTTACTTTAAAAGTTAGAGGGGGGTGGACACACATTTTACCAATTTAGACGCGCCTATCTTTTAAATGATTGACTTTGAGAAAAAATGATTTTAGGAACCTTAATGTCATTTTTAAGACCTATTCATAGACCACACACGTATAGGTTTGAAGAAATTTTTTTTTTGTTTCAGTTCCATGTATGGGATGCCCCCCCCCCCCCCCTTAAACTTTTATATTTTTTATTTTTGTATAAAAATCGGAAAGCGGTTCACAGAATACATCTACCTACCAAGTTTCAATTCTGTAGTAGTAGTTAACAGTTCGGAATAAAATGGCTGTGACATACGGACGGACAGACAGACAGACAGACAGACATGACGAATCTATAAGGGTTCCGTTTTTTGCCATTCGGCTACGAAACCCTAAAAAACCGGCCAGTTTGAGTTGGACTCGCCCACCGAGGATTCCGTACCAATGTTGGTTATGTCCAATTAAACTAGACCTCTAAATTGAATGAGCGCTCATATAACATAGAGGCCTATCTTAAATGGCGAGACTATGTATGTATGGGGACACCCTTTAATTTTCAACTTTTTCAACATAGAATTGTCAATTTTAGTTAAAAGCAAGATCTTACAGCACAAGTAAAGGAAAAATTCCGAAAAATTAAAAAAAATTGAAAATTTTGGTAAATTTTGGTACTCACAAGTTTTCGCGAATATATAAATTTGCTCATATATTTTTATTGTGTTGCCTCAGGACCTTGATTTTTATACACCTAATAGGGACTATACCTAGACTTCAGTATCTGTTGCTAGGTCCACCCGTTCCTGATAAAATCGGTGGTGACAAACGGACGTACGGACAGACGGACAAGAAAGTGATCTTATAAGCGTTCCTTTATCTACCTTTTGAGGTACGGAAGCCTAAAAATAAATAAAACCGGCCAAGTCGAGTTGGACTCGCCCACATAGGCTCCCGAACAACGTTGGTTGTTACCAATTAAGCTAGACCTCTAAATTGTATGAGCGCTCATATAACTCAGAGGCCTATCTTAATTGGCATAGTTCATACATTGGAAAAGTTCCGAAAATTAAAAAAAGTTGAAAATTAAGGTAAATTTTGGTACTCACAAGTTTTCGCAAAAATCTAAATTTGCCCATACCTTTTATCGTGTTGACTCAGGGACCTTGATTTTTATACACCTAATAGGGACTATAGACCTCAGTATCTGGTATAAATTTCAACTTGCTTGCTAGGTCAACCCGCTCCTGAGAAAATCTGTGTGAAAATCGTGTGTCAACACGGACAGACAGACTGACAGACAGACGGACAGACGGACAGACAGACGGACAAGAAAGTGATCTTATAAGAGTTTCTTTTTTTACCCTTTGAGGTACGAACCCGAATGATGGAAAAACGAAAAACATATTTCAATTTTACAAAGTTAAAATAGTGGCATAGAAAAGATAATAATACTACGTAACGTACTAGTGGTTCCGGCCTGGGACACAGAATAATGAATAGCCTGGGAGGGCGATGCAGACGACTGAATTTAAGATTTTACAGCGTCTCTGCCATAATTACGATGTTTTCTGCAAATCGTGAGAGACAGAGAGACAGAGAGAGAATGTGCCATATATACCACAATTATGGGTTTAACGCATGTTTAACGACGGTATTTACAACATAAATGCTATGCCGATATTATTGTATTGCGAGTGAGCTGGCCTTTCACTCGCTATTATAGAGGAGAAAATATTAGGTCATAATGGAACAGAAGATTATTGACGAACATTGAGTGTAGTCACAGTTTCACAATCATACAGTTTGGAATCGAATGTACCTGCGCAGAGCAACGGCGGGGTACTCGCGGGGAAGCGGGCGGCGTGGATCGCGGTCCTCAATCTCGCTTAGTTTGTGCACTCGCACCTTGCGGGTCGCCGCGACAGTGTAAGATCGAATTTTAAATTACGAGAATCGTTGATGACAATAATTATAATGGTGCACACTTGTTCTGTGTATGGATGTTCTGACAGCAATATACAACAAGGACTTACGATTTCATTTCCCCGCAACGCGAGGGAAGTTTATTCCTATAACTAAGTATCTAACCAAATATTGTCTAATACTATTATTTGTAATGAAATGAGTTTATTTCACGTGAAATACCTAGCGTACAACGAAAAAAGTTGTAAAATTATTTTGAACATAACATAGCACCATAGAAAAGATAATAATATGATAGCACATAAATGATTAAAACAATTGTTCGATTTACATTAATACTGTTAGTTAATACGATACAATATTTATTTTGTACAAATTAATAATACCCCTCTATACTATATATATATATATATATTATATATTATATATAATAATATATATAATAATATATATATGTAAAGTTATTTAGTAAAATTGAGTTGAGGATAAATAAAATCTTTTTAAAAAAACCGACTTCATTACCACAAACAGGCACTCGAAAGCAAAAAATAAATTACTTAATATAATTATTATTAGCGCTACCCACTTATATATTTGAAGTCGGTGCCAGCCAAGTCTATTGGATAGTACATAGATACTATGTATGTAGTAGTAGTAAGTAGGTAGATACATGTAGGTAGTATCTATCTACTACCTATTTATTTATTTTTCGCTTTTGAGTGCCTGTTTGTAGTAATGATGTCGGTTTTTTTTTTTTTGAAAAAGATTTTATTTTAAGCTTTTTAGTGCAAAACAAGTTTTAATTAAATTACATGCATCTATAAAATTTCATGTCTGGGCCCGTTATACACTGAGGGATATATACTTTGTGAAAATTTCAAGTATGTACCTATTATGGTTAAGAAGGTACATCTGTAAAGTGCGCTCATATAGACACACGAACGGACGGACGGACGGACGAACAGACAGCAAAGTCTCAGGAAGTGTTCATTGGGTACCCTTTGGGTTCGGAACCCTAAAATGCCGCGCTAGTGAAAATATTCACTAGTCATAATGATGTCATCAAGGTATCAAAAGACAATGTCCAAAATGGCCCTGTGCAATAAAAGCATCTGACATTACTTGTACTATTCATTATTCTGTGCTGACACACGCGGTAATTAATTGTCTATTTTATTACAATAATTCCAAATACTTTTATAACACGGACTATTTGTATTCCAAAATAATTATTAAAAAGTATTATTTGCGATAATTAACATTAATTGCCGCCATATGGCCCACACAGTCTGAATCACTTTTGCTACGTTATAAGAGTTGGCACTTCCCTACATTGTTAATACCCGAATTATGAAAGCACTGTGTAGCCAACCTAACAATGAAAAGTATTATTTACGTAACTATTATATAATCTGTGGTATTATGCTTATATATTTTTTTCAGTGTTGGTTGGTACAAAGTACGTTCATAACTCCAAGTTATTTATGTATGCAGTGTCGCGGGCGGGACTGATATGGCCGCCATCTTCGCCAAACGTCATGTCATGTCAAAAGATATTAGGTATGCTCAAAAAGAAAAATCAAAATCGGTTTATAAACGACGAAGTTATCCGCGAACAAACATAAAAAAATATATATACGAGTATATACGGTTGAATTGAGAAACCTCCTACTTTTTTGAAGTCGGTTAAAAAATTAAAACCACCCCCGACTGATATACTGTATATGTAATCCGAGTTTATAATCAAAGCATTTGTATAACTTTGTACATTGAGACCATTCCAAGGAGATGTCTCAGAATTAGATCAAGCTTACCATATTTTTGCAATATAATTGAAGTAACAAGATACTGCGACGACGCCATTTTGATTTTTTGACGTCCGCGGTCAAAGGACTACGAGCTTACGAAAATTGTTATCGTAGTTAAAGAAGTAAAAAGGTACTATCGTATAGAATATCTCTATGAGACATTCTTGATCTTTTATTTTTAACAGACTTCACAAAAAAGGAGGAGGAGGTTCACAATTGTCGACTGACCTCATTCTTTTCTCTCTATTTCGTGTGTTGCGCAGTTACGCGATCTGATTGGTGCCTTAAATGGTAGCGACTGAACTAAGCTACAGAACTGTCCAATAATGACGGCGGATGGAAAAATATGCAATGCGAAATTAATTTACCAATACGCGACTTATCCTTACGACGTGAGCCGTCGTAATCACACGTCGCTGTGCAAGATATGTGCAAGTCCTTAGGACGTGAGCCGTCATAAAAACACGTGACGGGTTAAATATTTATTTTACTCTGTTTTAGGGTTCCGTACCCAAAGGGTAAAACGGGACCCTATTACTAAGACTCCGCTGTCCGTCTGTCTCCAGGCTGTATCTTATTAACCGTAAACAACCTTTGTAATTAGTTTCGGCAAAATGACATAGATGGCGCTAGTAAACGAGCCCCGTCTTTCTAGATCGTGGTGTCGAGATTCTCCGTAAACTCGTATACCAAACAAAATGTTCTTGGTTGGTAATATCAATTAATCAAATATGAGGTTGAAATGAAACTCTGTTATGTTTCGTACTGTACTGTTGTACGGAACCGTCCCTAAGCGTGCGATGCGAGACGCGACACTCTGACTATCCCTTGGCCAGTTTTATTATTTTTATATCGTATTTATTGATATAGCGGCAGCAGAAATACATTATCTGTGTAAATTTCAGCTGTCTAACTATCACGGTTCATGAGATACAGCCTGGAGACAGACGGACTTGCTGAAACTTGCCGAGGGTGGTACATTAGTACGTTTTTTTTATTTATGTAAAGTCAAAGTTGGCTGATATTCATTTTTCAACTTCGACTCAAAGAGGCTACGTTAATTTTAACTAACTTATCAATATTTTTTGCTTGATTTGTGACTGCGCATCGTTAGTACGTTTATTTAGCACCACGTTAGTGATAAAAACAACGTAAAATTGTGAAATTTGAGGTAACAGGACCTAAAGATATGATTTCAGGTGTCAATTTTTCTCATTTTTAGGGTTCCGTAGCCGAATGGCAAAAAACGGAACCCTTATAGATTCGTCATGTCTGTCCGTCCGCTCACACACTCTCACAGCCACTTAATTCCGAAACTATTAGGACTACACAGTTGAAACTTGGTAGGTAGGTGTATTCTGTGAACCGCTTTACGATTATTATATATTATATATATATATATATATATATATATTAAATATATATTAAGGGGGGGCTCCCCATACATGTAACTGAAATTTTAATTTTTTTTTTCATCAAACCTATACGTGCGGTGTGTCTCTAGATAAACAACTCCATAGTATATCATCATTTCATGTGGGAAAGAGACAGAGCTACCCGCGGTGTATTCTTTTCTCTGTCTACGTATTATAAGAATAAACCATGGATTAAATATACTTTATCTATGGAATAAACCAATATCGCCATGGGAAATATTTAGAAAGCCCCGAAAATAGAGTATAGAGTGATTCCATTTCTGTACTCTGTGTCCCGAGAAGGAACTATGTAAGCACATATAATATACTTTCTCTATGTGTAAGCTACATAACCTAACCAAGGGGTGCCAGATTAGGCGAATTGTCGCCATTTAGGCTGCCTTGAGGGGTCAAATGGCGACCAAAAAATCCAATCGGCTACCAGTAGCCATTTAGGCTAGCGATGGGTAATGTTTATTCCTCAAAGTGAAACCATTCACTCATTCCGGCTCCACTCTCGGAACCGATTCCTCATATCGATTCCTTTATTCCTTTGATTCATTTACTATGTATTCACTTGTATCTATTCCGCAGTCACATTTCCTTTTGGTAAATAGGTCCTTAGAAAAGGTTTTGTGTATCGTCGCGTGTGGTTGTTCCCTTTTCACGCGCAACGACTTAAGTGAATGTCCAATTCAGATTTTTATAAAAAACAAGTTTGGTTTTAACAATAGAATCCACCGACCGACTGACAATCGAGTCACCACACCACTCAGCCGAGTTCACCCGACGCCGACCGAGCTGTGCTACCGATCACGGCTCCGGGCTCACGCCTCACGCACGAAGTACAAACGGTCGGGGTCGGAGCCGCATCGGTGAGCCAATGATTCCTCGGAATCGCTAATATTTGGGTGGAATCATTAGGACCTTCGGGTCCGCGTGCGGTTTCGGCTCATTTTATTCATTGTGTCCGGAATTACCCACGACTAATTTAGGCTACCTAGAAAAAAAAAGAACAGGCGATTTAGGCTACCAAATCGCCTGTTCTTTTTTTTCTAGGATCACCCTAAATTATGTGGTATAATTATTTCTTGATAGTTGTATCAAAAATATGCGATATATAAAAGGTAATATTTTTTTATAGACATAAAAGTATATTTTATTCACTGTATTATACATTGCAACTTGATATTTCTACGCATTCCTGAGAAAAGGGTCTTGACAGACGGACAGACCGACAGGCAGACGACAGATCCTTTAAGGGTTTCCTGTTTTTCTTTTGAGATAGGTACGGAACCCTAAAAAGTAGATTATTAGCTTTACGTGTCTTCTTTATTTGGGCTAAATATAGGCTACTTAGCTCGAAATGTTAGGCGAATTATGCCCGTTTGCACTAAACTGCAGATAAGATCATCCTAGTAAAGTTACAACTTATCGTAAGAACAGCCTATCTGGAAATTAGGTTTGCATTGGTTTGCACTAACAGTCCTTCCCTAACCGTGTCGTAATTTAGGCATTGCCTAGTTAGGTGAACGTTTGAACGAATGAAACCACAGATATCTATAAATGTAACACAAATAAGTATTAAACCTCTTTGATTTTCGCCTTTACGCGCATTGGCGGGAAAGTGATATTTTAATTTTTGCCTTATTAATGTTCGTTTATAGTGCCGTCTATGGAGGTTCAATAATAATATTGTATAGGAATATAATAAATATATAATAGGGTATGACTTGGACTAGACTATGACTTCAAGTTGACCTAAAATGTTACTTAGAGCCATCTTTATAACTTGAACTCACAAAAACTTGAAGAATTTTAATACTTGACACTGGTTAAATACACTAATCGTGTGGAGTCTACTCGGTAGTCAAAATTAGGCGAACTGAGTTAACTCATATCTGGCAACCCTGAACCTAACCTCACATTTTACAGACACCGTAGTATTTATATTCTCTTTGAGAGACACCAAAGAGACAGACACAACAAAATAAACAAATCCAATACTTCGTTCGTTTACAATTTTCTTCAGAAACCGTACAAATGTCTCAAGATACAGACGAATTTTCAGATTTTAGGGTATTGAATATTGACTTGGTTGTGTATAGTTGGTAGAATCAATAATAAATGTTGTGGTATACAATATGTTTCAGTTACCACCGGTGTTAGAGGATCTCAATGAACGGGTGAAAGACTACATTCTGAAGCCCGAGCGGCTCTCCATACACAAATGGGAGAAGTCGCAGGGGCACTGGCATCGAGAGAGCAATGTCGACTCGTTGTTTCTTTTAGACGACGATGACTTCGGACTGGATACCACTCTTGAGGTACCTAGTTTTATATGTAGTAGACATGCTCAAATCATGCTCGGCAGCAGATTGAACCTGGAACGGTTCCTCGCCCTGCCGGAACTAGTTCCCGGAACCAGGTTCGCAGAACTAGATAGTTACACGGTTTGAGAATGCCGGAGAAAATAGTGTACGCACCGCTCCAGTTCCAGGGATAATATATATGAACCGATTTATCAAATCCCCTGACTCGGATCGTTACACATGCTAATTGCACATTTCGGGACAACATACCGTAGCTATAGCTATACAATACACATATCGACTCGCAGTTCCATTCTTCCACTCAGTTCCGGAGCGGCCGTACTGCTCCGTTCGAACCAGGTTCTAGGAACTAGATAGTTCCATACTCACAGTTCCGGTCCGGAGCGGCCGCACCGCTCGCAGCGCTCCTTTTCTTTCTCACTCTGCCGGAACTAGGTTGAACCAGGTTCGCGGAACTAGGTAGTTCCATACTCACAGTTCCGGTACGGAGCTCCCTAACCGCGCGCAGCACTCCGTTTCTTTCTTTCCCGTCTCCATCTCTATCTTGCATCTCCGTCTCCGGAACTAGCTGAACCTGCTTTAGCGGACCTATCGGACCGAACTGCCATAGTTCCAATAGAGGACATCGTTCCTGGAACTATTTAGTTCCGGAACTACACATGTCTAATGTGTAGGTATTTATTTTTTATACACATTTACAAGCTGTCCTGCTAGCGGCTTCGCTCGCATCAACTCAACTTTTTTCAGGTGTACTGGACACATTGCATCATTACTGTTACTAAGTACTACCTACTCAAAACTGTTGAAAAACTTTCAGATACAATGATAACGTCTAGTAATTTCATTAATATTGTAGATAGAGCTAATTGGTGTGTAATAAGGTAAGTCATTTGACATTAATCTATTTATGCCATATTATCAGCAGTCTTATAAAAAATTCTCCGTCAATGTGGTCAAAACCTTTGCCTAGAAGATTCCTGATAGATAAGATTTCAGGTGTACCTTAAGCGGCAATAGCCCAATGGATAAGGTGTCGGACTGATTGAGAGGTAGTGAGTTCGATCCCCACCCATTGCACCATTGATGTGAACCCACTACAGACACAAGCTTATTTAGCTTAGTTGGAGGGGTTAAGAAGTATACTAGTAATGTGCAACCCACATTGCTAATAAGCTTTATATTAAAACAAAAAAACCTTCAATCGAGTAGGTACATAAAATTGCAGTGACACCATTATAAGTTATTCTTTAATGTGTAGGTTGTCCGAGACCCTCTCACTGGAGAAATTACTGGTGTCACTGAGGTGAACATACCAATAGAAGATGATGAAGATAATCTATCTATGGCCCGAGCGCCACTGCCTCCCAGCCTGGCTACCAGAGGCACAACCACTCAGAGCCCCTTCCTGCCAGCTGGGTTTGAAGTGGAACTACAGAAAATGCTAGAGGAAACACAACTGTCAGAGATTAGACTTGATCTAGATAATGAAGAGCCTGGGAAGTTTTTAGGAGAAGGTATATAAAAGAAAGTTTTAATGTATTGTGTACTGCACCACTTGATGTTTGATGTGATCCTGTCCATCTAAAGGTTATCTTTATTGTAATCGAGTGAATGGTTGGCTTTGATGCCAGAGGTACCGAGTTGAAATCACCGTGCACCAATGGATTTTTGTATTGAAAAATTTACGTGCGCTTTTTACAGTGGCCCTCCGGTGAAGGAAAAACATCGTTAAGAAACCAACAACCCCCGCATGGTGGCAGGACACTATGTAGTGTCCGCCTGGCCAGCTACCACCCTCAAGTTAGAAAATCTGTCACCAAACATCTTATGTGTTCCGGCAGCTATCCTTGAGAGCTAGTTCCCATTCTAGGCCTAGCGTGCTTACCATATTCGACCGCATCATCACTTACCAACAGGTGAGATTGTGGTCAAACGCTAGCCTAATAGATAGCTAATAAGATATTTTAAAAAAATATTTTTTTTTATCTTTAAGAGATTGTTTTCAGCGATGAGACTGCCCATTGTAATGCCATAGTTATTAAGTTCTTTGTAAACTATTTTTAATATGCGGTTTTGATATATTTTTTAAGAAGTAGTCAACCAAGGGGAGTCACATCATTAGCCCTTAGAGAGCTATTAAAGGCTAATATACTTTTCAAGCTAAAATATACTTCTATTTCCAGATATACTCACAATAGCTCCGGGCTGTAAAGAAAGCGTTTTATTTGAAAGTGATGGGTACTCACTCCTCAATGACACTAACAAAGAGACACAGGAGAAGGAGACAAGCAATGATGATGTTGACATTGATATCAAGATCAATTTGGAAGAGGTTGTTGATACCAATGCACATTTAGTAGGTAATATACCATAATTATTTATATATATTACTAGAAGTGCCCCGCGGCTTCGCCCGCGTTAAAAACTTCTTTTATATACTTAAAACTTTTCTTTATCATTAAAGACATCAAATTAGAATTAGCCAAATCGGTTCACCCATTGTTACCTACCCCATTTCGAAAAATCCTACAACACGTACATTATCTCATCTTGTTTCGCCATACAAACTTTGAATCCCCGTTCCGTATCCAGGAGGAATTTTTAGAAAATCGTTTCTGAGCGGATACCTACGGCATTCAATTATCTGCATTCGAAATTGCAGCGCAATCCGAAACAATATTGATTTTGTTTTGACTTTGCTACCCCAGTTTATCCTCTTAGGGTGGCATTTTGAAAAAGTCTGAAACTCGTATTTACTTATTTATTTACAGAAGTACTTGTGTGAAATGTTGAATAAAATGACTATCCAAACTTTGAACCCCCGCTTCATCCCCTTAAAGAGTCAATTTTGAAAAATTATTTCTTAGCGAATACCTAAGTCAAAATATCTATCTGCATGACCAAGTTAAGTTTCGAATATAAAAGACTATCTAATCTTGTTTCTCCATACAAACTTTGAACCCCCGTTTCATCCCCTTCAGAGGTGAATTTTGGAAAATCCTTTCTCAAAGGTAACTAACGTCGTAATAACTTTCTGCATGCCAAATTTCAGCGCAATCCGAAACAATATTGTTTTCAGACTTTGTTACCCCATTTCACCCTCTTAGGGGTGGAATTTCAAAAAAACTGAAATACGTATTTACTTATCTTTTTACTGAAGCACTTGTGTGAAGTTTTGGATAGAAAAGACTATCTAATCTTGTTTCTCCATACAAACTTTGAACCCCCATTTCATCCCCTTAAGGGGTTAATTTGGTTGAAATTTAGAATCGTTTGGCACGAAAAAGGGGGAATGGAGGGGTGGAGGGGGTAGGTGAGGGTCCCGCTTTCACTACCCCACCACTCTCATTACAAGGTAATGCATAGTTTTTGAGTTATGATTTTTTTTGCAAAATCATAACCTCACTTGGTAAAAATTTAGAATCGTTTGGCACGAAAAAGGGAGGATGAGGTGATGGGGGGGGGGGGGGGGTAAGGGAGGGTCCCCCTTTCCTTTTCCCACCACTTTAAATACAAGGTAATACATAGTTTAAGAGTTTTGCGTATTTTTGTAAAATCATAACCTCACTTTTTTGTAACACTTTGCTGATCAATATCACTGTTTTGTTGGATGTTTAACAAACTTTTTGCGCTTCGCCGGCCGCTGCCGCGGCACGCTCGCTTCGCTCGCTCGGCTCGCGCGTTGTGTTTTCGCAGTTTCAACCTAACCTAACCTAGTTTTTTTTTCTAGTGGGGTGTTCTTATTAATTTAGTAGTGGTAAATAATATTACTAAAATTTTTAATGAGTTATCTAGCCCTTGTAATTATTATTTGCGCTTTGTTTTTATGGTTCAGTATATTTTTAGGTTAGATTTTGTTTATATCGTTTTCTTGTAAAATATGCATTACCTTGTTAAAGAAATGGTATTGTTACAATCAGGGACCTAACCTCTACCCATCCCCATAATATTTTATATCAAATTCATGCCAAACGATTCTAAATTCAACCAAAAATCCAAAATAAAACCCAACAAAAATAGGCATAACTCAAAAACTATGCATTACCTTGTAATGGGAGTGGTAGGGTAGTGAAGGGGGGACCCTCCCCTTCCCATTCCACCCCTCTACCCCCCCTTTTTCGTGCCAAACGATTCTAAATCCAACCCGTTAATTTTGGAAAATCCTTTCTTAGTACACCCTTACGTACACTGTACTTAAGACAAATATATCCTCCAAATTTCAATTCTGTACGACCAGCGGTTTAGGCTGTGCGTTGTGTGTCAGTCAGTCAGTCAGTATGTCAGTCAGTCAGTCAGTATGTCAGTCAGTCAGTCAGTCAGTATGTCAGGACAAAGATTCTTATAGTATTAGATTGTAAAACCAGTATAAGCTGGGTTTTTTTTCAACAAACTTCCAAAAAGAAGAGGCTCTCAATTTGTCAGTATATTTTTCAGGGTTCCGTACCTTAAAAGGAAAAAAAGGAACCCTTATAGGATCACTCTGTTGTCCGTCCGTCTGTCTGTCTGTCTGTCAAGACCATTTATCTCCAGAATGCGTAAAGGTATCAGGTTGAAACTTATACTAAATACTTGAGTTTATGATATCTTTCAACTGTGAAAAAATCAAACCGGTGAGTCAATGCAATCAAAAGATATGACTGTTTAAGTCACAAATTTTCTCATATTTTGCAATTTCACAAGAGACTCAAAACCTATACGGGTACTTCCCGTTGACCTAGAATTATAAAGTTTGGCAACAAGCAAGGTCTTGAACCACTTATATAGGAATCAATCTGAAAACCGTAAATATTTAAGTAGTGTTATATCTAAAAAAAAGTTAATTTACTGTTACAAACTTAATTTTTGGAGTTGGTGCAATACATTTTCTATGGATCGAAATACAAAGTTAAGTTGTTGGAAGCCTCAGTGGGCGAGTCTAACTCGACTTGGCTGGTTTTTTTTGTATGTATGTAACACGATTACTCTGTCAATTGAGAACCAATTCGAACGATTCTTTTTTTAAATGGCAGTGTACATTTCATAAATGGACACTGCCATTTGAAGTCAGTTTTGTTTGTTTTGTATACAATCTTAAATGATTTTAAGACAACTTTCCTGCACTATGAAACTCTATTGCATAGAATTTTACGAATATACAAATTGCAGACACAAATACTCCCATCATCATCATCATCATCATCATCAACCTATCACTGTCCACTGCTGGACACAGGCCTCACCCATGGCACGCCACTGAGCTCGATCTTCAGCTCTCTGTTTCCAGCCGCTGCCAGGCAACTTGCATATATACGTAGCCAGAGTCAGTCGTTGTTAGGGGCCTGCCGTAGCCCACGAATTCTTAGCACCCCCTGCCCCGCCGTAACCATGACCGCCGCCTTGGCCAGGAATAGTGGGGCGACCGGGAACTGGGGGCCATTGTTGTGGGGTGCTTCCCATAGGTAGAAAAGCCCGTAATCACCTTACGCTGGGCAGGCGGGTTGGGGATTGCAGAACGTAGCTCTCGCACCAGTGGAGCTGCTGCCCGTCACTGGCCTGTGGCATTTAGCTACGTTGTTTCGAATGGTTATACCGCTATTGGTCGGACGCCAGAGCCTCGTTCGCTATTCGGCAGGATGCATCGCGGGCATGTGAGGTTGGCTGGGAGCACTAAGATGACGTTGTGCTCCCTTACAACCCTAAATATATACAATACTCACAGATTTGGAACAATGGTTTGTGGATCAAACAAACAATTGTCTAATGTGGGAATAGAACCCACAACCTTTAGCTTTGTGGACTGGCTCACTAGACCAACTGGTCAGTCAAAATCGAACCAAATTATACTACTAGGGATAATTATAGGTATTATTAATTTAGTGAGTTTATTAGTTTTATAAATTAGACAAAAGTATTACAGAAACTACTAAATAAAAGACATTGTGCTGACCCAAAGACTTGAGCTTTCCTGAGCCAAAAGAAAAATGTGCATAAAATATTATGTACTAGCTGTGACCCGCGGCTTCGCCCGCGTTAATAAGTATCCTATAGCCTAATTCATAGTACTGGCTGTCCCTGTACAAAATTTCAGCTTAATCAGTCCAGCCGGTTGACCGTAAAAAGTCCCAAACAATCAAATAAACAGACTGACTTTCGCATTTATAATATTGATGTTAATATAAGGAATGTATAAAAAAAGTTAGTACAAAGATAAACATGAAAGAACTCTTTCCAGACCTATGGAAAACAGATGAAGACATACCAAAGAAACCAACAAAACCGGCACGGAACAAAGAAATAGAGCCAGACTCACCTGACAATGAGAACTTCCTAGAAGCTACTATTATCAGGCCTCCAATGGAACTGCCCGAGATTCCCATATTGAATATAACTAGTTCAAATATAAAGATGGGTGTAACATGTACGGAATATGCGGAGATGATTGATGTTTCACAGCCAGTACCAGAGTTCAGAGAGAAACTTAGAGATATGGCTCATACATATCCGTTTGAGTTGGATAATTTCCAAAAACAGGTTTGTTAAAAGCTTTTATGTAACAATTTCAAGATTTACATGTACTATCGAGGGACAATAGTCCAGTAGCACCTCAATGTTCATAGCAGCTTGCACGATATTTCTGTTGAATGTTCCAACGCAAACAATAACACGTAAGTACGGCATAGATGGCATGCTTACCCAGACCACATACAAATAAGAAGGTGAAACGTAGCGTCAGGTACAATTGATAAACATCAAATAGAGATAACAATATTCCAATGTATACTCGTTTTGTTTTTGTTGAGTTAACAATTAACATAACGTCGAGTAAGCTATGCACAAGTAACGGATGCTTAAATTCGAATGAGTCATTAATACCATCTAGGTCGAGTGGTATGGTGAACTGATAAGGAAGCAGGATGCCCGAGTTCAATTCTCCATCCAGTAAACTATTTTGTTATAATTTTGAGGCCCGGCGGTGGCGTAATCAGGAGAACGGTTGGTTGAACTTGGATGCCAGAGGTACCGAGTTCAAACCGCCGTGCACCAATGGATTTTTCTATCGAAAAAATTATGTGCGCTTTTCACAGTGGCCCTCCGGTGAAGGAAAAACATCGTTAAGAAACCAACAACCCCCGCATTGTGGTAGGACACTATCTAGTGTCCGCCTGGTCAGCTACCACCCTCATGTTAGAAAATCTGTCGTCAAACATCTAATGTGTTCCGGCAGCTATCCTTGAGAGCCAGTTCCCATTCTAGGTAGGCCTAGAAAACTAGCCCTGGCGTGCTTACCATCTTCGACCTCACCATCACTTACCAACAGGTGAGATAGTGGTCAAATAAAATATAAACTATAAAACTATAAAATATAAAAAAAAAATTATTAATAGCTTGTATTATTTTATATCTGTTTAAACAAACTTCGCTAATAAAGGTAAATTGGTGAACTATGTTATAATTATGTGAAATAAAATAAATAACACGGTGATGTTATCTTAATAGTTTTTGAGGAAATATTTATTTGTATACCTACCTTAGAAGAATACACAGCAACAATATTTTTAAATAAACTGATTTACAACATATCAAAATATCATAAACTACTATTTTTATTAAATATTATATTACATTGAAACCGTATTCATTGACAATTTTCTATTTTGACAAAATAACACTTTAATGGTTGCATCTAAGAATTGCTCTTACCTATTGATTATTTAAGGTTATAAGCTTAATTATTCATTTTCTCTAGGAAAAGAGGATTGAAGCTTAATCCTTTATAATCATAACTTCCACAATTACTTATTACAAATTATCACAGCCGGCACATCGCGTAGTTTTTGTATACTTTTAAATTAATATTTCGTGTGACTTCTATTGTTTTTGATACAGATAAGAAGCCTTCGTAATCCACTATATTCGCACATATTATGTCTGTCACATAAATTTTCCACAAATTAGATCCAAGGGGACTACAGCTGCTCAGAACATGTCTCGTCGCGCGCTTCTCACCTTTGCATTATTAAACCCCATGGAGTGCGCAACATTCCACAATGGCGTATAAAATTCGTCTGAAAACGCCAAATCTTATTAACACACTTTATTAACAATTTGTTTTCACAACTACGATTTCTCAACACTTATCACTCAGCAATAACTTACACTTATGCCGCTTTCACTATACATTTGAGATAACATAATTTAATTAGTCCACTTTTATGCAATGTCTCAATATTCGATGTATTTAATAATTATATTTGCTTGCATTTTGATTTTTTAAGTTATTTACTAACCAAACTTCAACCACCACCAAAGTTCACCAACCGACAATGTTATGTTCATACATTTATGCCATCAATACATTTTGTTTCAAATCTACCCTCATTATTTGTATAACTGATAAAAGAACCAAAACTGGTCTAGCTATTCGACTAATTAATACATGCGCTCTTTCTAATGGGTTCATGAGAGGGTGCGATATATGGGTCTTTCTATCTCTTCTATCTTTCTATTTCATTATGTTACTTTCGAAACGTCTTATAAAAGAAGGTCGTATGTGCATATTTTGTTGTCATGCTATTGCTTTTTGAGACTGCTACTCCAATTATGACCGATACTGTACATTGTACACATTGTCTGTCAAAATTTGCAAACCTTTTTTCTACAACTTGCTGGCAAATGGGTGGATAGTCTAATTGAGATAATTATGTATTGTTATCATGAGTACTTTCCATTATACATTATGATGAGGGATAATAGTATATGTATTGTTAATAGTTGAGTCTTACATTCTTTTTTCATGCCAGTTATGATTAGGTATAATATTATAGTCTCCAAGAGGCGCCCCATCTAAAAAATCTAAAAAATTGAAGCAAATAGATACATTATCTAGTTTACTGTCTATAACCTGGCTAGTAGATTTCTAACTTCTTAAGCCTATTCTAGACGGATGTAATCCAGCGTTCCAACAGAGGTGACCTTGGTGGGAACTAAGTTTCCATCCGCGGATTGTGTTTTGGCTACACGGATCTAATCCACGACAACACGCTAGCCAATCAGTCGCAAGTCGTCTTCTGGCATGAAATCACGTACTCGTATCGTGCACAGACCGTATTCGTAGTGTAGAAATGTCTCCTAATTTGTCCAAATTTCAATAAGTGAGCCATGCTTTAGGAGTTTTATGCGCAATTGGCGGCGAAAAAGAAAGAGAAAGTGGATGAAGCGGACAACATTTTGCACTCGCATACGTGCGCAGCTACTGCCTGTCACAGCGCATGCGCAACTGTCTTTGGATGGATGTTGAATGTAATCCGCCGGCTACACGGATTTAATCCGCGCGCTCCAACTGCGGATGGGAACTCGTGCCTGTACACCAAGAACGTTAAAGGTCAAATCAAAATTTGGATTACATCTGCAGTCTAGATGAATTGAAACAATCGAGGTCACCTGTGTTGGGACGGTGGATTACATCCGTCTAGAATAGGCTTTAATAACTTCTTGCTCTCTTAATGACCTGCCCTGATACACGATTTCATCAATTGAACTGAGAGCTGTATAATAATAAAATATAATCTTAATAAACCAGAGGAAGTGTTCTCCTTGGTTTATTAAGATTATATTTAAATCTTGTTTTTATGTTACAGGCTATATTAAAACTAGAGGAGGGTCATCACGTATTTGTCGCAGCTCACACGTCTGCAGGTAAAACTGTAGTCGCTGAATATGCTATTGCTATGTCGAGACGAAATTGTACCAGGTAATCACTTTATTATAAATAAATCTCATTGTAAACGTATTGTAAGTCTAACATCACTGATAATATTGAAAGAGTTGCTTAGGATAGTTGCATTTGTGAATTTGGCTAAAGTCAGTTGTCTAGCGTCTCGTCTTACTGCTGTTGTGTCTTCCAATTCTAGACAAACACGATTCCATATTAGATAGAACACTTAAGGGGGTACGATTACCATACTTAAGTATAATGCACAAATATGCCTAATTGTAATAATACCTAATTGATTTTTGACATGATTTTGTTATACTTACCACTTGTTCTATTATTATTCACGTTATTTATTTTCTTTCTTAGTTTTAGGTTTTTTTACAATAAAGATATCCAAACAAAAATAGAAAAAAATCATTACAAATAAACAATATTATAAAAAAACCTAAACCTAGAGTGCCACTAGCAGCGGGGCAGGGCCCAAGCTACCGGTGGTTAGGGCTGCAGAGAGAGGAACCTCCTGACGATGCGTGCCGTGTCAAGAAGTACCGCCTTCTGTATCTGGCCCTTGATCCAGCCGTCTAGCGAGAGTCTCTTGAGATGTTGGTCGAGACTCTTCGCTATTAGGCCGTTCGCAGAAACGACTATTGGGACAATGCTAGTCGAATCAACATCCCACATGGCGGTAACCTCGAAAGACAAGTCAAGGTACTTGCTGATCTTGTCCTTTTCAGCCTTCACGAGGTTCTCGTCATGCGGGATGGTGATGTCAACTAACACTGCCCGCCGCTGGGACCGGTCGACTATCACGATATCAGGTTTATTGGCGACAATTGTCCTGTCCGTGATAACCGATCGGTCCCAATAGAGCAAAGCATGACCATTTTCAAGAACTGGCGCAGGTGCGTACTTATAGTACGGCACCTCAGACTCGACAAGGCCGTATTGAAGAGCAAGTTGCTGGTGGATGATCCTGGCTACGAGGTTATGTCTGTGCAAGTACTCGGAGTTAGCAAGATGAGAACAACCGGAAATGATATGTCTGAGTGACTCTCCGGGACGGCGGCATGCCCGACATATGTCGACCGTACCGTCCTTCATAATATACTTCCGGTAGTTGTTCGTCTTGATAACTTCGTCCGCAATTGCACAAACAAAACCTTCGGTTTCCCCAAAGAGGTCCCCGAATCGTAGCCAGTTCACCGACGCGAGCAGGTCCACATCGGGTCCCGTTAAGACTCGATAGAACCGGCCATGCAGCTCCTTGCTCTTCCATACGTCCTTGCGGTCCTCGGTGCTCAGCACCTGAGGCTTGCGCCAGTTCTCTTTGCCTAAGGACAGAGGGGTGAAAGTCTTGTCAACTGACACCACATCGCAATGCATCCCACACTCGTTGTTTAGGAAATATTCCCGGAGACTGCATACCTCACGGTTGTGGAGTGTCTTGGCATTTAAAAAGCTTCGACCACCCCATTTCCGTGGGATATACAGTCTCATAACAGACGAGCGTGGGTGAAGCATGCGATGTGATGTCAATTGCTTTCGAACTTTTCTATCCAGGGCGTCTAGTTCAGTCTGAGTCCACCTTAGTATGCCAAAGGTGTATATAAGTAGGGGCATAACCCAGCCGTTGAAGGCACGTACCTTGTTGCCTCCTGACAAAAGACTGTTAAGTACTTTTGTCAGGCGACCGAAGAAACGTTCCTTCACCGACTGTTTTATCCCCCCACTCTCGATACCCAATGACTCTGACATACCAAGGTATTTATAGGTGTTGGCTTCGGAGAGAGATCTGAAAGTCATTGTATCAGAAAGTTGTAAATTCATTGAATTAACAACTTTCCCCCGCTGCACGTGCATGACCGCGCACTTATCTACACCGAACTCCATGTTGATGGCGTTGCTGAAAGTCTCAGTGACTTTCAATAACTCCATCAAATCATGGCGCTTCGGTGCAAAAAGTTTGAGGTCATCCATGTACAGCAAGTGTGAAATGACTTCACCCTCTCTCCTAAGCCGATAGCCTAGCCCTGAATCAACTAATAATGTGCTTAGAGGATTTAGGGCTAGACAGAACCACAACGGACTCAGACTGTCACCCTGGAAGATGCCTCGCTCAATCCTTATAAAGTCCTGCGGACCAGAGAGACTGTCCCAACCACCCGGTTGACGAAGGACTGTGGTCCACTGCCTCATACAAGAACCTAGAAAAGACCTCAGAGTTGTATCAATTTTATACAACTCCAAGATCCTCTCCAGCCAGGTATGAGGCACTGAATCATAGGCCTTCTTGTAGTCAATCCAGGCGGTGGAGAGAGCACCTTTGTTCCGCCGGACTTGTTGGCAAATGGCCGTGTCGATGAGGAGGAGCTCCTTAGTACCACGGGACCCAACCTTACATCCATTCTGAGAGGGGGCCAAAATATTGTGCGCAACAATGTGCGAATTAATTTTAAACCTCAGAATAGATGTAAGAAGCTTGTACAGCGTTGGCAAGCATGTAATGGGACTATAGTTCTTCGGTTCCGTGGTACTACCGGACTTGTGGAGCAGGAAGGTGACACCGGTTGTCATGAATGTTGGCAAGGAACCAACCTCGAGGGCTTGTTGGAATTGCGCCGCTAAGCAGTCGTGTGAGCATCGAATCCACTTTATCCAAAAGTTGTGTAATCCGTCCGGTCCTGGACTTTTCCAGTTCTGGGCCGTACGGATCGCACAATTAACGTCTTCGGGGCTAATACTAATAGCCCCCATGGATTCGATAGGCTCACACGCGCGCTCAACGACGCTCATCCAATCGCCCTCCGTGTGTTCGACGGGCACCGACCAGATACTACGCCAGAAGTTATTCATGGTAGTAGTATCCGGACACTGCTCCTCATTCACACGTTGATTGGTTCCTTCCCAACCTCGGTATACCTTCCTTTGGTCACTTTGGAAGAGGCGATTTTGATAATAGCGATCTACACGCGCTCTATAGCGACGAATACGGTTTGCCAATGCATAAACTTTCTGCTTCATAAAGTCAATGCGTTCCGTGACACCAGTCATGTAGTCCCAAGGTCTAATCCCGGTCCCAGCAAAGGCCTGATTCACGAAACGCATGACTCGGGGGCCATGATTACCCCCTCTGAAGCAGATCAACTTCGCAATAAGAGTCCTAAACATATTGATGCGACACTCGATTCGTTCTTGCCACGCAGGGATAGCGGGGCGTCGCGGTATTCGGTCAGTATCCGGAAACTTGACGCGAACAACGCGACACGCCGCTATAGCCGCGCAGTAAAGAATCGAGTGTGTATCAACTAATGTTTCACTAGTCTGCATATATGGGACTAGCAAAACGTTTAGGGCTCCCATTAACGCCAGGTTACGTTTATTCATTGGCAAACGTGGTAGTCGCGGCCTAGAGTCAGGAGTAGTGCGATACTCCAAAATCGCGTCTTCCAAAGCCCTCCTCAAATGCTCATTAGTCTGGGTACTTACGTTAGTATTCGTACAATCGTCTGCGTCTAGCGCGGCATCCGCCGGGGCAGACGTCGAAGCCGAGCCTGTCGGCCCCTGCGTCGACGACACACTGGGCGGGTCCCGCGCTAAAGCAGAAGTAGTAGGAATAATAGGTAACGCCTCCAGACGCAGCCGATCAAGCGCAGAGTCGTCCAACAGCTTGAGCCGCTGGATGGCCCGCACCTGATCCGATAGTCGTTGTGCGGTAACGGTGACGGCTGGTTCAAGGGCCTGAAACAGAGGTAGTATCCTATCGCGGTACGCGGTCAGGTTAGTTCCTCCCTCTGTAGCCCCGTAGTAGGCGCGCATGCAGTTCTCATTTAAAAACTGGGTCCATCGCATGCGACGCGCTACACCACCGGTAGCGAGGGCTGGGCGCGGAGCAGAATGCCCCACAGGCCCCAAGCGTGCCGGTAGCGGTGGCCGTCCTCGTCGTCGCGTAGATGGTGGTGGCGGCGGCGGCGGCGTAGGCCCGTCGTCATCACTCGACGAGCTGCCCTCCGGGGGAGTGACAAACTCGTCTCCCGACGATGTGCTCGGAGATGATGCGGCGGGCGGAGGTGGTGGGTGCGCGCTTCTTGTCTCCGCTAGACATCTTCGAGATCTCGTTATCATTTTTTATCACTTTTATCGTAGTTATTTTGCTTGCACATTATTTTGGGTTTGTTGATATATGACATGATACGTCAAATGAGAAAAACGATGTAGATTAAATTAAATGTATACTGAATTTTGAACACTATTTTCTTGATGTAAGATTATTTGTTTATTGTATTTACTGTTTTTATGGTATAATCAAGGTTGAAATAGCAAAATTCACAAATAAAAGTAATATAAAAGAAAAAAAAATTCTAAAAGACGTCTCGTCTGAGCGGTGTCAAATTTTTATTATTATTATTATTATTATTTACGGAATATTTACCATGTTTTTCATTTAATAATACTAATAATAGTGTCAGTGACCATGAAAACTTAAAAACTTATACTACCACTAGTTTTTTTTATATCAAGCATTAAAGTTGTTCCTCTTTTAATACCACCCAGGAATCACGTACAGGATACTCCATTTTATCACAGTCCGAGTCAGTCCATCCGATATTCTAGTCTCTGTTTGAATATAAACAAGTTTTCTTTACTTTGTATTCTCGAAGAATACAGCAGTACCTTTAACTCCTTATTGAATTATAATATATAATAAGTCAAGAGTTTGTGACAACTGTTTGCCTATTTAGCATTAAACTTACAGGGTATATGATTATAAACAAAACTTACTTATTAATCTGGTCATTAAATCAATACTTTTATTCCCCAGAGCAATCTACACATCACCAATCAAAGCTCTATCCAACCAGAAGTACAATGATTTTAACAAAATGTTTGGTGAAGTTGGCCTACTTACTGGCGACTTACAGATCAATGCTAAAGCATCCTGTCTAGTAATGACGACTGAGATTCTGAGGTCAATGCTGTACTGTGGCTCTGACGTTACTAGAGATTTGGAGTTTGTTATATTTGATGAGGTGCACTATATCAATAATGCTGAGGTAAGAGTTCCTTTTCTAAATATGTTTGATGTGAAACTGAAACATCTTACGGTGCGGTACGGTTAATAATCCACATATATTACACATTGACTCGCGGAATAACACAAGTTTTAGGAAAAAATACAATGAGAGCACACACACTTTTCCAAGTTCCCGCCAAAGAACCGGGCCGACACTTGGCGAGTCGACGCGCCAGTCGTGGCTCGTCGGCTCAATCTGCCCCAGCTCGGCGATCCCCTCTCCTGCATACGCTGTTTTCTATAGTTCCGCCCCTCTGGTTTCGCAGTATTCTATGTTTCACATCTACCAGGCCTCCCGCGACAACTCATTTTTCAACCGACTTCCAAAAAGGAGGAGGTCTTCAATTCGACTGTATGTTTTTCTTTATGTATGACTACTACGCGAATACTTCGTCGATTGCGCACCGATTCGGATGATTTTTTTTTCAATTTCAATTCATTTATTCCAAAAGCAAGAAACAGGTTTGTACATTTATCTATACTAATATTATAAAGAGAGAACATTTGTATTTTTGTATGTTTGTAATGAGTAAGCTCAAAAACTACTGAACCGATTTAAAAAATTCTTTCACTAATACATAGAATGGACTTTCGGAATGAAAATAGGCTATATATTATCCCGTTTAAATCAAAGGTACATTCGTGGAGACCTAATTTGCAACCTAAGTCGGCAAATAAACGGTCGAAAAAACACGTTTCTTACGAACGCTGCTTAATTGAAAATAGATAGAAGAATATTTTCTATGCAAGAGTTGTACAACTTAATAAGACCTACAAAAAAGTCCGCGACAGCATATGTCTATCTCTTAAGGTTGACTCACAGTAACCATTTTAATCTTAAAATTTTTGTTAAAAAATATTACATAACTTCCAAGGCTATTTTCAAGTATATAGTATTAATCCTTATCCAAATAATTACGTTAATTAGCTTGGGCACATATTATAGATTAAAATTGTCCTTTACAGTATGTAATTCAAATCAAAACTCTAGAAGATATCACGAATTTCACAAACACGCATCGCAAAATTAATAAAATATTTGCAGTGAAACCACAGATAAGGTCATAGTTACTACGAAAATATTATTATAAGCTTAGCTATGCTGTAGATCCCCACCGATCACAATCAATTTGAAGTCAATATAGTATAATAATATGATCTATTGTATAACATAATATTCATCTATATATATAATAATATAATATAATATTTTAAACCACCCCGACTGATCTATGTATAATAGCTTTTTCCAATGACTCTAAACACGACATTTAAAATCTGAGCTGTAAGTTGGTGAGGATTTGAGTATTCTGTAGAGTCCAGGAGGCTTCCATGTTCTTACAATATCGTTGAAGAAGAAGATTTTCGAATTGATCAGACCTATGAAAGTTGATTTCATAGCGCAGTTAACTAGAAAAAAGCTCATAATTTTATAACGATTGAACGAATTTTCATGAATCAAAGCTAAGAAAACTCTCGATGAAGACATCTATCAAACAAAAAAAAACTATCAATAATAAAAACAAAATCGGTTCATCCGGTTAGGTGCTAAGATGCTACAGACAGACACACAGATACACACGTTAAACGTATATTATCCCTACATTTTGCGTCGGGGAACGCCGTAAGGTTACGGCGGCAGATGTACTCCTTGGTGGTAAGCTACTTTTTGGTAGATTTAATGATTCCACTACCACTGTACGAAAACTCATGATTCATGAATGCACATAAAAGTTTCATTGGTAGGTATATAGCTAGAATTAGAACCAACGACCGTCGGGTCAGAATCAGGGTAACTATCCTTTACGCCAAAGAGCCGTCCAATATCAATACGTAAGTATTATAAAACAAAGTTCATCACTGCGTCTGTCTGTCTGTTCGCAATAATCTCAATAGCTACTGAACGGACTATCATGCGGTTTTCACCAATAGCCAGAGTGTTTATGAGGAAGGTTTAGGTGCATAATTCGTTAAGGTTTTGTGTAAATTGGATGAAATATGACGATGGTTGTTAAATATGTTCATATTTTATATTCGATGCAACAAACTGATGCAAATTTTGCAGGCATATATGTTCTACCCGTGCGAAGCCGGGGCGGGCTGCTAGTAGCTTATAAGTAAACCATGTATGTATACTGATTCACACACTAGGACAGTCCTGTATTGTGTGAAGCAGTATCTTCCTACGAGTACAGTTATAATATTACATTTAAAGAAAACTTCTTATTGGTACATTTCCAAGATCCTATTGTAATTTCATCGAGACCTAATAAATATCTCCAGAGATATGTCGATAAACGTCTCAAACTTGCTACTGAAACTGACTCGCACGCCATGGAAGGCTATTTAAATTATTTATCAACTTAAAAAACTGAGCAGGTACTCAATTTCATGTCTTGGTCATTATCAGTCCACATAAGTCCATAGCTGCACGTAGACATACCTTACATTTAATATGACATGATTACATATGTTGACTAACTGAAAATCTAAGTAAAATAAAAATAATAAACAAATTTACTAATCCATGCCTTATTTTGGCCGTTTATTTACCCCTTGTAAAGGATGTTGTTACTTAACTATCATTGAACTCTTCGTCGTGATATTAATTTGACTTTCCTCAATGAATGATCCTACAAAAATAAATCAATAAGCATTTATTTGTATTTTGATTAATACCTACAAGCAATTTGAGATTAATGATCTCAAAATCTACCTACCTACATTTTACAAGCCCCAGTACCTATAGTTCAACCGCAACGGTGGAAATATCTTAAAACAAATAGTTGAGCAAACCGCGTGAAGAATGCAAGCTCAGCTTTATCTTAAAATAATTTCCAGTCCAGTGAAATTACAGGGCATCTGAGACTCAACATCTTTATGTGTTAAGGTAACAGGCGCAGTGCAGTGACATGCAAAATTCTGGTAGTTCAGAATTTTATGTGCCGCTGTATCTGTTATAGGTAGACGTCATCGCTTACCATCAGGCGAGCGTCGTGCTTGTCCTGATACTTTTTACCATTAAAAAAAATTCTTAGTCAACCAAATCTCAAGTATTTATTCCATGTTTCCAGAGAGGCTACGTATGGGAGGAAGTGTTAATCCTTCTCCCAGCTCACGTTAGCATAGTGATGTTAAGTGCTACTGTACCGAACACGCTTCAGTTTGCTGACTGGGTGGGGCGGACTAAGAAACGGAAGGTGTATGTGGTTTCCACGCCTAAACGACCGGTGCCGCTGTGCCATTATCTCTACACAGGTAATAAGGCCAACTCTGTTGCTGTGCTCACTAAACTAAAGTTGACAGGACTAAAACTTGTCGTCTCTATTTTAACTCAGGTCAGACAAGGATAGCACACTTTTTAGTACTGTCGAATTTGGTTTAGTTAGGGCAACTTCAAATATTTGCATACCTAGTAGTTCAATCCCAATAATGTTTCTTTTTGTTACTGATACGCTAGTACTTCGATGTTTAATAGAAATTTTAAAATAAATGTGAATTACCAACAAACGTAACATTAATGACCATATTTACTTTAGATTTGTCAATAGATTTTTCGATATATTTTTATTTATTTAAAATGAAATGAAAAACGTTTATTGGTAACCTACGTCACCAATCGGCCCCATCATCATCATCATCAGCCTATACTTGTCCACTGCTGGACATAGGCCTCTCCAACTACACGCCACTGAGCACGATCCTCGGCTACTCTCATCCAGCTCTTGCCAGCCACCTTGCGAACATCATCGCTCCACCTAGTCTGAGGGCGTCCTACGCTACGTTTGCCAATTCGCGGTATCCAGTCAAGAACTCGTTAACCCCAGCGGTTGTCGGTTCTACGGCTAATGTGGCCGGTCCATTGCAACTTCAGCTTACTAATTCGATGGGCTATGTCGATGACTTTAGTTCTCTGTCGGATCACCTCGTTTCGGATTCGATCCTTCAGAGAAACTCCGAACATAGCCCTTTCCATAGCACGCTGAACAACTTTAAATTTGTGGACCAGACCAACCGTGAGTGTCCACGTTTCAGCCCCGTATGTCATGACGGGTAGGACGCACTGATTGAAGACTTTCGTCTTGAGACATTGTGGGATTGGCGATGTGAAGACTCGACGTAGTTTCCCATATGCTGCCCAGCCCAGCTGTATCCTTCTATTGGCCTCTTTCTCAAAGTTGTTTTTACCTAATTGCAGAGTTTGCCCGACGTAAACATACTCCTTAACAACTTCGAGAATACTGCCCTGTGCCGAAATTGGTTCCGGATTTACATGGTCATTGAACATAACCTTGGTTTTACCTAAGTTCATCCGGAGACCAATGCGTTGAGAAGAGTCAGCTAGGCCGTTCAGCATATCTTGCAACTCAGACAACGTTTCGCCACGATGACAATGTCGTCCGCAAATCGCTATTGTAAGAGGTACTCGCCGTTTATGTTAATACCACGTCCTTTCCCGTCCAGCGTCTTGAACATATCCTCCAATGCATTTGTGAACAATTTGGGGGATATAACATCCCCTTGTCTCACACCACGATGCATGAGGATAGATTTAGACTGCTGGTTCTGCACTTGGACGTTCATGGTAGCGGCATTGTACACACCTCTCAACACATTGATATATCGCCAATCGTCTTGGCATCGCTGCAAAGATTCCAGAACAGACCAGGTCTCAATCGAGTCGAGAGCCTTCTCATAGTCCACAAACCCTAAGCACAGGGGCCGATTATACTCACTGGTCTTCTGTATAATCTGCCGCACTGTCTGAATGTGGTCTATGGTGCCGTATCCTCCTCGAAACCCGGCCTGTTCTGGAATTCGTCTAGTCTTGCAAGACGGTTCTTGATGACTCGTGAAAACAGCTTGTAGACGTGACTCAGGAGCGAAATAGATCGGTAATTCTTCAGAAGAGTTTTATTACCCTTCTTAAAGAACAATTATTGTGATATAAGAGTAATTATGTATTAAACATTTGCTGGAGCTCCTTCATTACAGGTTGTCCACCAGCTTTCAGGAGCTCAGTAGTAATACGATCCTCTCCGAGGGCTTTTCCATTTTTAAGAGCCATCTCGATTTCGCCTAGGCTGACCTCTGGCAAGTCTTCAGTAAAGTGGCGCGTCAATGTGGCTCTAGAATCCTCATTTTTGGGATCAGATTGAGATGCATGCGAAGCGTAAAGCTGGCCATAGAAGTGTTCAATTTCCGACAGAACCTCTGACTTGGAAGCAACGACCATACCACCGGCTATGGTCAACTTTGTCAGATGGCTTCTCCCAAGAAATTGGACAAACACTTTTGACCCCCGATTTTGCTCAATTGCTCGTTCGATAGAGCGAGTATTGGAATTTCGTAGGTCATGTCGTACGAGTTTGCCAATCTTCTTGTTTAGAGGATGCCTTTCTGACGAAGTGACTGTTTGCTCTTTGCGCCGTTCCTTTATTAGGTCGAGTGTTTCTTCCGAAAATTTTGACTTCTTGCCTGTACGCTGTAGTTCGCAAAATCTCAGACCTTCCTCCATGATGATTCCGACCACATTTTTCAGGGCCTGGTTTATGTCAACGCTGTTTCTGGTTTCCACGGCAGTTAATCGATTTTCCAGATTCGACTGGAAAGTTTCAGATCCCACTATTGTTTGGAGCAGAGTGTGTCGGAGCCTAGAATTCATCAAACGGACACGTTCAAGCTTGAAATTGATATTCAGAGAGCCTCGGACAAGACAGTGATCGCTACCGGTATTAAACCTATTGATCACTGAAACGTCTCTGAATATACGCTTCTTGTTCGTTATGATGAAGTCAATCTCATATTTTGTCATAGAGTCGGGGCTCTGCCATGTCTACTTCCTGTGGGGCTTTTTCTTGAAGAAAGAGTTCATTAAGAAAAGCCCCTCTTTTTCGAGGAAGTTGATTCACTTCACATCGCCAAGCATTTGCCCCCTATGATTCCTGCTGCCATAACCATGAGATCCTACTACCAATTCACTGCAATGCTGTACTCCCACTTTGGCGTTGAAGTCCCCCATGACAACGTTGTAGTGGGCCTTGGTGGTGAATTGAAGGGCCTTCGATATATCCCCGAACATATCCTCCACTTCATCGTCCGAGTGTGTCGAGGTCGGTGCGTAAACCTGCACAACTTTGACGCTATACCTCTCCGTCAGCTTGATTACAAGGTACGCGACCCTGCTCGACACACTCGAAACTTCTAAAACGTTGTCACAAAGAGCTCTATTTACCAGGAACCCTACGCCGTCCTGGGATTCCGAGAGGGAAACCTCTCGGAAGTACATCAGGTTGCCAGATTCAAGGGTTATGGTGTCCTCCCCCTCTCTTCGGACTTCGCATAACCCAATATATGCCACTTTATCTTTCCGAGTTCGTGCTCAAGTTGCGCCAGGTGCTCGTCTAGCCTAATCGTTCTGCCGTTATACGTCACCAAGGTCAATCGGCCCCAACTCAGCATAATGTTAGTATCAGAACTAACGCTGGTCTTCCGGTGTGGCCGGTCAGTGACGTCACCTTACGGCTAACACCATACAATAAACACACACAATAGCAAAAGGCATTACAATACATACGTATATCTAAATATATAAATAGGTAACATAATGAATAAAGCACTATTTCGTTTATTGCAAAAAATATTGTGTATTATTATGACTCATAAACACAAATCAATAAATCTTGAGATGCTACGTGAATGTATATCCCAATGTTTTTGGCAAAATGTTGTCATATCGGCATTCTTATCCGTATCATTTGATATAGTAGATATACCTGTGTTAGCTTAATTTAATTATGTTTACATTTTTAGGTTCGGGTGGTAAATCAAAGCATGAAAGGTTTCTGGTAATAGACCAAGAAGGTAACTTCCAACTGAGAGGATACAACGAAGCTGCAGCTGCGAAGAAATCGAGAGAAAAGGATTTTAATAAGAACTTCGGACCAAAAGGTAACCTATTTAAAACATTTTGTTGGTGAACTTTAATTGAAGTCTTTAATGAAATGAAACCTTTCAAACAACTTTGTATTTTTACTTATAACATATAAAAAAGTATGCTGTCTTATTCTACTATGTTGGCACAGAATATATTATAATATTACAAATTGGCTATATTTATATCTCTGTGCAAAATTTCAGTCAAATATATCGAGTCTAGCCGCGTTACCTAGCCGAGAAAAAGTCACAAAGTAAAAGATTGATTTTCGCATTCATAATATGATATTAGCTGCATCCCACGGATTTCGCCCGCATTCTAAAGTATCAAATTATGTGTTATTCTGTCCTATTGGCTTAATTATATGTTATCGTCATCTTCATTATCAGCCGGTATCAATCCACTGCTGAACGTAGGCCTCCCCCAAGACACGTCACTAAGCTCGATCTTCGGCTCTTCATTTCCAGTCACATGCCCACCGCTTTGCGAATGTCGTCGCTCCACCTAGTCACAGGGCGTCCTACGCTACGTTTGCCGATTCGCGGTCTCCACTCTAGAACTAGTCTGCCCCAACAACTATATGTTATAATTATATGCATTTTTTCATCGATTCAGTTTTTTATAATTTTTTAATATTGAGAAGATATAGAGGTTGAAAACGTAAAAAAATCATATTATAGATATTTTAGCCGTTCAGTTTTAAGCTATGCTAAGACGGACTCGCAAGGTCTACAGCTCACAGAGCTACTAAAGTCCAGCCGCGGAGCAGGAAGAATTTATTACAAGCGTCCGAGGATGGCGGCCATTGCATCTGGGCGAGCGAGACTATTTATATTTACGCGGGAGTGACAGAGACAGGTAATAACAGGTCATTGTACGAAATTATTCCTGCTCCGCGACTGGACTTTAGTAAGTAATATTGATGTTGATAGTTATAATGTAACAATCAGTTTTCCTTTTAAGGTGGAAAGAACTTTATGAATCCAAAAGCAGAGCAAACAATGTGGGTAGCATTTGTCGACCACTTGAGACAAAAAGACAAACTCCCTGTCGTCGCGTTCACACTTTCAAGAAATCGGTAAGGACACGAACTCGTGGCAAACAATCTCTGTTTAACCCAATAGTTTATAATGTGCTAAAATAATATAAAGGTTCTCTGAATATCTATGTATATATTATTTTTATGTGACAATTTTTTTATTTCTATCTAAATCAAATAGTCTAAAGAGCAGCCAACGCACCAATATTACCTCTAGTATCGTACTCTAGTAATAGACGGTGATGACCACTTACTTACCATCAGGTGGGATGTATGCTTGTTTCTCTATATTTCAATGCATCCATATTATATTTTTTGATACTTATATATGTGATGATGCCAGATTTTTGTATAATATTGTTAAGCATCATAACTCTTAAGCTGATTTTGTATGTTTAGGGAATGATGGGGGGGCTGGCATACCATTTGGCAAAAATTCCTAATAATTTGAAGATAAAAAAACTGATACTTATATAGTATTTTGTGATAATTTCATCGGTAGGCAAATATTGTAACCTCTATAATTCCACAGATGCGATCAGAATGCAGAAAGTCTGATGTCCGTGGATTTGACTACTGCCAAAGAAAAGAGTCACATCAAGTCGTTTTTCCAAAGATGCCTTCAAAGACTGAAAGAGCCAGACCGTAGTTTACCGCAAGTAGGTTATAATATGCTGTAGTTTTTTTTTAAAAATATATATCTTATAGGCTAGCTTTTGACCATTATCTCACCTAGTAGTGGTAGGACTTTTGCTAGTCCGCCTAGGGCGGTACCACCACTTTGTCAATTAATTCAGCCGTGAAATGGGAATGTTTTTCGGTTGGAATTGCAATGTTTCCAGTGAAATTACAGGGCATGCGAGACCTCACATCTTTATGTCTCGAGGTAACAGGTGCAGACCGCAGTGCAGTGACATGTTAAATTCTGGTTATCCAGAACTTTGCACGTCGCTGTATCTGTAATAGGTCGACGTCATCGTTTACCATCAGGCGAGTGTCGTGCTTGTTCTGTTACCTTTTACCATAAAAAAATATATTTTGTGGTTAAATATATATTTGTAAAAGTCTAGGCGTTCCATCTCTTCTTTTCCAGAGTTCAAGCCTACGTCATATTCTGTTCAGCCGTTTTGATGGTATTGGTTAACATACATACACAAATTTTCATAGAGATACTGAGATAAGCAAGTTTCCGGTTAATAATATCTCACCTGATGTTAAACGACGCTGCTAATGAGTATCTCAATATATCATTTATTAAAATCGTTTAATAAAATATGTACCGAAAACTTATTCGTGACATTAAAAAGCGGAAATTTTATCTATTGAAAAACAGCATATAAATCTTGGCATAGGTATAGATAGCTAATTGAGAAGTAAAATGTTTCGCAATATTTCAACTACCCGCAGATTTATATTATTATATATATAACTTTAACATAAACACAAGCAGTTTGTTGTTTACACATACATAAATAAAAAATTATACATTTTCAGGTAATAAGACTGCAAAGAGTACTGGAAAACGGTATTGGTATTCATCACAGCGGTATTTTGCCGATGCTGAAAGAAATCGTAGAAATTCTCTTCCAATCCGGTTTTGTAAGTATTTTTCATCTAATATTCTTTTAGTATCTGGTATAAAGTAATGATAAGATGAAATAGTAGGTACCATGTTCATCTGGAAATTGGTTGAAATAAATGACGCTACAAAACTGAATTTAATGAAAATTTTATTCCTGGGGCGATTTACTCATAACTCGGAACAAATAAACCTTAATACGAATAACGATACATTTAGTTTTTATTTTTTCAAATATACCTGTGTAAAATGAATTTTTGTTTGATTCAATCATAGAGATATCAGTATTTTTTGTATCCACGTACTCCTTGGTCCGATTTACTCAAAACTCTGTACAAATATAACCTAAAACAAATAAAAAGACACGTATTTCTTCAAATCTACCCCTAGGGGGTGTGTAAAATGATTTTGTTTGGAATAATTATAGAAACAACAAAAAACAAAACAATATTTATTATAACAAACTAAACATGACATTGCTAAAACAAGATATATATATAGAATATGAATTATGTAAATAGAAAATTCAGTATTGTTTTTTTCCACGTATTACTTGGTCCGATTCACTCAAAACTCAGTATAAACTACAAATAAACTTGTGTGAATCTGATATTGTTCTCCGCTTGCCACACGATCACTTTCAAGCAAGGGCGAAGCCGCGGAGATCAGCTAGTTAAAATTAATTAATTAATTAATATTGCTATCTGCTATTGGATTGTAACTGTTAGGTAGATGTGTCGATTTTGGGTTCGTAGTATTATTCGTAAGATTTTTAGATATGAGATCTTTCTTTAGGAATAATTCGACCGACCTGATGGTGGAATTTGGATACAGTAAGATGCGTCGAGTTTGGAATCGTCTTGTTAGTCATGTTGAGTTCTTTCTTTGGGAGTGATTTGACTGAGCTGACCTGGTGGTGGAATTTGGATCAAAGACTGGACTGCTACTGGAACTGCTAGACGCTTAGAGTTAGATTTGCCGTGTTTGGGCACGTTTTGCTAGCCGTGATGATATCTTTCTGTAGAAATGATTTGACTGATGGTGGAATTCGGATACTGCTACCGGCAACAGTATAATAGTCCGTGCTTTATAATAATGATAAAAACTCACGAAAATTATACATAATAAAAAGTTTAAATACTGAATAATTACTTCAGATTAAAATCTTTTACCGTCTTCTTCAGGTTAAAATCCTATTTGCGACGGAAACGTTCGCGATGGGTGTGAATATGCCAGCTAGAACTGTCGTGTTCGACGAGATCAACAAGTTCGATGGACTTCAACGGAGGACTTTAGCTCCCGCTGAGTATATCCAGATGGCGGGAAGGGCTGGAAGAAGAGGTCTGTATATTTTTAATGTCTGTAAATTAAAAACTAGTACCTACGTTCTAGTTTTCATTGTCACTAACCAAGAACATAACTGAAACAATAAAGCACGAAATTAATTCATTTGATTAGCCGCGTTTAATTTCATCAAAAAGCCTCATTTTATGCTGGGAACGGATCCGTGCTTGAGTGTCAATGCTAATCTTAGAATAATATTTTCTTTGAATCGATAATCGAAAAGTTAGCTACTTTGTTTCCTTCTTTAGTTTTTAGGCTATTGACGTTGATGACTTAATGCATTCATTTTTAGTTTATGGCGTGCCTAGGAGAGGCCTATGTCCAGCAGTGTAAGGCGGCAATAGCCCAATGGATAGATGTCGGACTGGCAATCGAGAGGTCGTGAGTTCGAATCCCACCCCACCCATTGCACTATTGACGTGAACCCACTCCAGACACAAGCATATTTAGCTTAGTTGGAGGGTTTAACAAGAATACTAGTAATGTGCAACCCACATTGCGAGTAATCTTAAGTACGGAAATTGGCTGATAATGATGATGACGATAATTGTGTTTAAAGGATCTGGATATTTTTTTTATATGTAAGACTGTAAGAGGGTTGGGTTTGACCACTATCTCGCTTGGTGGTAAGCGATGAAAGATGTGGTCGAAGATGGTGAACACCCGAGAGTGTTCACCTAAGCCTAGAATGTAATCTTCGAGAAAAAAAAGAAAAAGGAGTTGATAACAAAATACAGTCGTTTTGAAGGCCTGGACGACACCGGCACGGTGATAATCCTGTGCAAGGAGGGCGTGCCCGACCTCGTCACACTAAAGGGCATGATGATGGGCATCCCTCAGAAACTCTCCTCGCAGTTCCGGCTCACATACGCTATGATACTCAGCTTGTTACGGTAAGTCCGACGAATGTTTAGGCCAACGATCAATAACAATAATTATTATAAATATGAAGGTTAGTTTGTATATTTATGTTTATGACTTCTTCACAGTCAAACGGCTAGACCGATCAAGGTTGCACAGGGATAAATACTATTATTGATTAGGCCATAGGATACTTTTAAACTTAGGCGAAGCCGCACACCTAGTATACTATACATAAAATATTATTATACATATATGTGCGTGCCAATTTTGATAGTCTGATAAATAGGTCTTTGTGACAATAAACACCCTATGTTTTAGATAACATACACAATTGCATTTTGCAATTTTGAGTGGTTTTTTCTCCATACATTCATTCAAATTGTAACCTTTGAGTATTACAATTATAGTGAGAGTACATTTTGTAGTTTAATAACGCGCAAAGAGTCGGAAATTGTCGAGTAATTTTTGGTACCAAAATGTTTACATCCATCTTTATCCGTTAAAAACTGTTTGACAGCACTGCAGTGTACTGTAGTATATGTTATTGTTCATGATCTATTTGAACTTCACGTAATTATTATTTCAAAACGTGATTTACTCTACTGAGACATTAAAGTCAGTTGATATCCAGTAAGCTGTTGTTTCGATGAGTCGTAATAAAATAACGTGTAATGTGTAAACCGTAAGAAAAAGCCCAGAGTGAACATTCTGTAATTCAGGAATATAGCGAACTAACTAGTTGCGCCTCGCAGATACGCCTGTGTTAAAAAGTCCAATTCTGCCATATTGGCTATCCCTGTGAAAATTTCTACCCCAAATCTGTTCAGCCGTTTGACCATTATGTGATAACAAACAAAATACAAACTTTCGCATTTATAATATTGGAGTTGAAAATGTAATGATTAATTAATGAATAACCATATTTAATCATTTCTACAGCGGTATATAACAACATTTTTATACCCTCACATCGACTATAACTCTAAACCATAGACGTAATATGAAAGGATGGTGCACTGCAGATGTTTTGACAATTCAATCCGTATGCTTAACAATAAGGTTGTATTGTTTTGTAGAACAAAACGGCCCAATCGAAAGGCACCCGGGTGGGAGTGTGTCCTTGTCTAACAACCTGCTAGTGCTATATATTTTCTATACTATCGGCATTACTAATAAAGTTTTTTTCACTCTGTATACACGTTGTATACCACAAAAGCTGACCAATAAAAATATTTTTGACGTTAGCGTTGGATTAAGTTGGTATACAGATGTGCCATTATCAAAGGAGGCTAATCATTTCTTAAACAGCCTAGGACCCTAGTTTAGCGAGTGTGTAAAGGACTAAAATGGCGGATTTCTCTATTATCAGCTGATCGAAATCATGTCTAGACATAGTCGGCCTTACTAATAAAAATTTGCCTATACATCTGTTAAACGGTTGTACAGTTGCACAGTGAATGAGCGCTAAACACGCGTCAATCCATTGTTTGACTAATAAACGTTGAATAGGCAGTGGGTATCTACATAGACGTTTAACACTTTTTTCTTTTTCATCTGGCAACTATTAGTCAATTCGTTTCGAAACTGTTTTCGTCTTAAATAGTTCCGTAAATTATTTTTTCATAAAGTTTACTAATTATCAATATTAGTCATGAAATTTTGTTTTAGGAATGCAATATTAATCAAACTACGTTGTTTTTAGAACTTTTTGTTGAAATTTGTTGATATAATGGAAAATATTTTCTTTTAGTAGGAGTGAAAGACTTAAAACAAATTTTAGAACGAAACACTCAAATTGACTGTTGTCCTCTGTCTACGCTGTTGACATTGTATCCATGGAGACTAGCGGTCTCCATGGCTACAATATAAACATGATTGTAGCCATCTTTGAATAAATTGTCAATTTCCAAAGAGAATGTAATCACTGCGTTTAGTTTGTTCCACATAGCTTTTCGTAAACCTTTAATTTGTATTTCAAATAGAAAATCTGAATTGTTCAAAAAAAAAAATGGATCTGCACGGTCTTCATAATGTTTTCGATTTTTTTATTTGCCTCCTCTATCTCCCAATAGTCACATATGTCGAAATAATTTATGTTATCCATTTCAATGAGAACAAATCTAACACATACAAACGATCCTCAAATAACAGCATACTTTTTGAAGTTTGAAGAATCAAAACGTTTATTCACATAATACTAGACACAGATTCAATAATAGTTACTATGTCTAGACATGATTTCGATCAGCTGATAATAGAGAAATCCGCCATTTTAATCCATTACACACTCGCTAAACTAGGGTCCCAGGCTTTTTAAGAAATGATTAGCCTCCTTTGATAATGGCACATCTGTATACCAACTTTATCCAACGCTTACGTCAAAAATATTTTTATTGGTCAGCTTTTGTGGTATACAACGTGTATACAGAGTGAAAAAAACTTTATTAATAAACTATTATTGAATCTGTATCTAGTATTCTGTGAATAAACGTTTTGATTCTTCAAACTTAAAAAAGTATGTTGTTATTTGAGGATCGTTTGTATGTGTTAGATTTGTTCTCATTGAAATGGATATACATAAATTATTTCGACATATTTGACCATTGGGAGATAGAGGAGGCAAATAAAAAAATCGAAAACATTATGAAGACCGTGCAGATCCATTCTTTTGAACAATTCAGATTTTCCATTTGAAATACAAATTACAGGTTTACGAAAAGCTATGTGGAACAAACTAAACGCAGTGATTACATTCTCTTTGGAAATTGACAATTTATTCAAACATGGCTACAATCATGTTTATATTGTAGCCATGGAGACCGCTAGTCTCCATGGATACAATGTCAACAGCGTAGACAGAGGACAACAGTCAATTTGAGTGTTTCGTTCTAAAATTTGGTTTAAGTCTTTCACTCCTACTAAAAGAAAATATTTTCCATTATATCAACAAATTTCAACAAAAAGTTCTAAAAACAACGTAGTTAGATTAATATTGCATTCCTAAAACAAAATTTCATGCCTAATATTAATAATTAGTAAACTTTATGAAAAAATAATTTACGGAACTATATAAGACGAAAACAGTTTCGAAACGAATTGACTAATAGTTGCCAGATGAAAAAGAAAAAAGTGTTAAACGTCTATGTAGATACCCACTGCCTATTCAACGTTTATTAGTCAAACAATGGATTGACGCGTGTTTAGCGCTCATTCACTGTGCAACTGTACAACCGTTTAACAGATGTACAGGCAAATTTTTATTAGTAAGGCCGTACATGTATGGTATATAGATAAGTCGTCCATACAAAAGAAAGGGACAAACTCCGTTCTAGGTCGGTCTCATCAGGGCTGTTTTGCGCAGTCTATTTATATTACGTCTATGCTCTAAACTGACACTTAATTCAATATAAAAAAAACTTCCACAGAGCTGAGACAGTGTCAGTGGAAGGCATGATGCAGCGTTCCTTCCGCGAGTTCAGCCAAATAGTCCAAGCCGATAACTACAGAAAGCAACTATCAGCTGCTGAGAAAGAGTTCACAGAGAAATGCAGCACCCCCCTAGCTTCACACCTCGCCCCTCTAGCTACCTTCTATGACACAGCGGTGGCTTTTTTAGACGTATTAAATGATATCATGCCTATATTGTTGGGACAATCGAAGGTGGCTAAGGAATTTGTCCAGGGGAAGATCTTGATTATTTCGTCAGGGCCGTATATCAATCAATTGGCTGTTTATTTGAATGGAAGCGGTAAGTTACGCTTATTTTAATTGTATATACTGGCATTATAAATTATTAATTGATTTATAACATTAAGATCGTTTAAAAAACTAAAAGAACCGACTTCAAACGTCGCACTAGTCATTTTCAGTACTAAGTTTGAGGTGTTTATCTTCATATCTCTGGAGATACTGAACATATCTCAATAAAATTTAAATGGGACCTGTGAAGTATACCTTTAAAATAAAAAATAAAGAATTTTCCAAATCGGTTCAGGCGTCATCGAGTAATTGGTGAACATACATTAAAAAAAAAACAGAGTCGAACATAGAACCTCCTCCTTTTTTGAAGTCGATTAAAAACACACTTTACATTTCAGGCCCTCGTCCAACTCCATACAAGGTCTTAGTCCTAAACACAGCTGAGAAAGACACAAACAAATACAACTTCGACATAGATGACAACTGGTACAGAATGCTCGGCTTCTCCGCAATGTACGACTTCGTGGGGACAGAAGAAAGCACATTAGACCATACCATTATATGCATTGCGCCTAAGAACATTGTGGCTATAACCAAAATGAATCTCAAGTTCGATGAGAAGATTATAATACAAGATTGGGAGAAGAGGCAGATGCCGAGGTAAGTGTTTTCATGTCCAATTCAAATACAAACTAATACCAATATGTAGTATTATGATCTGTTCTGTGCTAATACTGTCCTTTGAAAACCTCTCGCTTTACGCGGATTATTACAGTACCCTTAGTACGAGTTTTTATCGTAAACGCTTTTGACAGATCTCACATAGTTCTTGACTTATTCTGGTTCTCTGATTGGTCTAAATTTAGTGAAGTATAGTAACCACTAGAGGCGCTGTACTGTTTTTCATACAACGTTTGTTCGATATACGATATCGAGTTTGGTATGAAAAGGATACTGAAGGTTTGTGCTACGATAATTCAACTATATCGATGACTATGACAGTTTTATAGAAAAAGAGATACAAACTTTGGGACCACATCAATCCCTGAGAATTGTTTGTTCGAAATATTAAAAAAAAGTATATATTAAAAAAACTAAAATAAAAACATGGAAAAATAAAAAGCGAATAAAAATATTTTTTATTATTGCTATAAACTCGAAATAGACATAACTCGGATTTGTCTTGTATATAATCGCAAACAGATAAGCACTTGACCACTATCACACCCTGATGATAATTGAAGGTGCTGTCTGGGATGACGTGTAGGATAAATGTTGGACTAAGTTTACGAACGCAGGGTAAAAATTACCCATTCCGTTGGTGACAATAAACCCTAAAAATTAAGCGTACGCGGGATGCAGTTTTCCATACAAACGTATTCCCCTGTTTCCTCCCTGGAAAATGCTTCTAGAGCAAAATTTGTTTCTACAAAAATCGTGTAGCTATGTCCCTTATCATTTGCTTTTTTAGATCAACCGATTGCAAATAGAAATATGACCCTTCAAAAATGACAAAGAGAAAATTAAAAGGCTTATATTTCTTTTTTGAATTGGTTGGTCAAAAAAAGCAAATGATAGAGGCGTAGCTACAGCAGATCTAGATATTTTGTAGAAACAAATTTTACTCTAGAAGTATTTTCCAGGGAGGAAACGGGGGAATACATTTGTATGGAAAACTGCACCCCGTGTTTGCTCTTAAGTTAGTATAAAAACTTAAAAAATCCTACTTCCATGCCGAGCGTCGATCATCATATCTCTGGAGATACTTATCAGATCTTGATAAAATTAAAATAGGATTACCTTGGAAATGAACCCTACCTATGACAAAAAGAATAATTCAAAACGGTTCTCAATTGGCGGAGTAATTGGTGAACAAACATACTGTTACGTGCGGGGTGGTATAAAAATGCCAAACCGATGAGATGAACGTTTACTTCCACTGAACACTAGGTTAGCACAATGCTCCACAGTAGTTGTCCAAATCGTCTTGCACAATGATCAAATGTCTACACACTGGGGTCGTTGGTAATTCACAATCACTTATTTCACTGTTCGCACTTCACAAACACTGGTTCACTGTTTACACTTTACAATCACTTAGTCGCTATCCGCGCTTAGATGTTTACACTGTCGATTCCAAAGAATAAATTACTCTTCGCCGCGGTTTTACGCTTTATATAGGAACACCGTATTACTAGCTAGAACCTTCGAGCATTGACTCTGAAATAAAACAAAAGAGAAACCAAAACAGAGCAATAAAATTACAAACAATAGCACGACTTTCCATTGAAACATCTTATGTAAACAACTTTTACAATACATGCTAATTTGATCTCTAATCACTTAAGAATAAGGTTCAATCTGTGTACTTAATTACAAAACTAGGTACATTGGACTAGGTTCGAAATACCAGGAAGGTAGGTACTTTTATTACGGTCGCGTGTTTATGGCCCCTAATTAGTCTATTCTTGTTTTTCTCGAGAAGCTTTGCGAAACTTCGTGACTCGACGACGCGATGTAACAATACAAAAAAAGAAGTAAAAAAACATACAGACGAATTGAGAGAACCTCCTCCTTTTTGGTAGTCGGTTTAAAATTAAAATGAGTAAACAAACATCTACAACGATTCCCCAGGTTCAAAGACGCGCTAGTAGGATCGAGCTGTGCAGCCCTAGTACAAGAGTTGTCTCGGTTATCTCACGCGGTCCGAACCAATGCGACGACGTTAGAGCGAGTCAGCCTTACACAGTCTCTCTCTATCACCACTGGGGAAATACTGCAGTCGCTTGATGCTATGAAACGATGTGTTGTAAGTAAGTTGTGATACTTCAAAGCCGCTTTTTCTAAAAGAAAAGTTTTAAGTAAATGAAAGAAGTTTTTAACGTGGGTGAAGCTGTGGGGCACTTCTAGTAAGATATCTTTACCAATTTTAAGTGACCAAAACCGTTTATCTACAGTGTACCCACTCTAGGTATTCACTTTGCATGTTAAAGCTTCACGACACGAACCAATATCCACGTTAATTATATAAGATCGTTTACAAAACCATTAAAACCGACCTCAAATTTCGCGCTTGTCATTTTCACTTTTTTTTATGATGAAATGTAACAGGACAAGCACGATGATCGTCTGGTGGTAAGCGATGACGTCAACCTATTACAGGCACAGCGGCATGTAAAATTTTGTTAACGTTCTCGCCTAAAAAAATGTATGGAAATGACGTTTCTTTTTCAACAATAAATGTCATGTCAACGACATTCCCAATTTGTAGGCGTAGTATGGCGTGAACGCTAAAGAAATTGAAATTTGATTTATTTAACGTACATTATACTTATAATAATAATTTTCATAATAATTTGTTTTTAATATTGATAATAGAAAATAATTATCTTTTTACTTAAATTTATTGCTGACATTATTTAGCTACTGACATTTATTTTAATAATTGGTAATTACTTTTTTATATGTAATATAAATAGTAAAATAATAATTCAAATTATTATGTTGTACGCCATACGAGGCAGGATTTTGATGGATTTTATTATTTGTAACACCAACATGTACCAACATTCTGACAAATAATTAATTTCATTTCATTTCAAACATAAAACTTTCAATACCATCTTCATTTCAGAACGAGCTGGAATCTCAAAAGAAATACACCGACATAGCAAACTTCAAGACTGAGTTCGCGATAGTCTACGAAAGGAAGCAAACCGAACGGAAAAGAGACAAGTATAAACGTCTACTGTCGTTTGAAAACCTCGCTCTCTACCCAGATTATCAGAGAAGAAGGCTGGTTCTTCGAGAGCTTAACTATATTGATGATAATGACAGTGTCATATTGAAAGGTAATTAGTATATTGAATAAGTAATTGAACCGTAAAATAGATTTATAAGGGTTTAAGATCAATACAGGGAAATGAACCGTTGTCAAAAAAAAACAAGGTAGTCTACCTCACTCGCTTGATGACTTTTAATCATTGACGTGCATATGTAAGGACACGAAATACCTCCAAAATAAGGCGGATACCTAAACGTCATAATAGAACTTAAAATGGCTGACATTGTTAGTCCATTGACACAATCCAATGCTAGGATTGTGTCATTCAAGGTCATCAATAAACCAATAGACGGTCAATGGCAGCCATTTTAAGTTCCATTATGACGTTTAGGTATGCACCTTTTTTAGAGTTATTTCCATACACGCAAAGGTATCGCGGCGCCTCATTGTTTATTTATATGTATTTCTTACTTCTATGCTTTTAATGCGAACCTGTTTGACAGTGACATCTACTGAGATGTCACTGTCACAAACGTCAAAGCAAATCTTTGTTTATAATTTTTATGCGAAAATATTTATAATAGAAAAGGTGGTCGAAAATTACAAATGATAGAAATCTAGGGAATAAAAAGTGGTGTAGACATCAATCGAAAATGAATTAAAATAGGTTTGATAGATTTATTCAGTATGGCAGTGACAGATTAATGGGTTCATTGAGTAAGCCATCTGTTGGGATGGATTTTTTTTAAATCGCCTAATTACACATGGCATTGCGACTCAACAAAACATAGGGATGTCAGCGTCAAATTCTGGTGATTTGCATGCCACCGAGTAACCCTCAGCTGATCGTCTGCTTCTCTTTATTGTCATCTTTTACTACAAAATTAGGCATGTTGTGGGTTGACTAATCTCTTCAAATGTTAGTGGTTATACCTTCCTTTTTACAAGCTATTATTTATCTTGTCGTGTTAGTTTTTATGGTGGTAGTATGTGTTAGTATGGTTATTAGTACGTATGTTTGTGTGCATAAAAGGTTTTTTAAATCTTGGAATCTAAATTAGAACCACTCCCTGACGTTTCATTGGACTCTTTAGTATATTTAATTGCCCATCTTCGGTTACAATACTGACAATGCAATAATATGGTACCATTGAGCTAACTTGACAATGGAGTCGGGGTGTAGGGACTGGAACTCCGTATTAGCAAATAGTAGTACAGTAGAATCTGAGCTAATATGTATTACTAGAAGTGTCCCGCGGCTTCGCCCGCGTTAAAAACTTCTTTTATTTACTTTTCTTTTGTAAAAACTATTCTATCATTAAAGACATCAAATAAGAATTAGCCAAATCGGTTCACCCATTTTCCGAAATACCCAAATTTGCAGACTTTGTTACCTACCTCATTTCTAAAAATCCTACAATACGTACTTTATCGCATCTTGTTCCGCCATACAAACTTTGAATCCCCGTTCCGTATCCGGGAGAAATTTTTAGAACATCCTTTCTGAGCGGATACCTACGTCAAAATAACTATCTGCATGCCAAATTTCAGCGCAATCCGAAACAATATTGATTTCAGACTTTGTTACCCCACTTCACCCTTTTAGGGGTGGAATTTCGAAAGAGCCTGAAACACGTATTTACTTACTTAAGTACTTGTGTTAAGTTTCGAATATAAAACACTATCAAATCTTGTTTCTCCATACAAACTTTGAACCCCCTTTTCATCCCCTAAAGGGGTAAATTTTGAAAAATCCTTTCTCAAAAGGAACTAACGTCGTAATAACTATTTGCATGCCAAATTTCAGCGCAATCCGAAAAAATATTGATTTTCACACTTTGTTACCCCATTTCACCCTCTTAGGGATGGAATTAAAAAAAAACCTGAAACACGTATTTACTTATTTTTTTACTGGAGCACTTGTATGAAGTTTCGAACAGAAAATACTATCTAATCTTGTTTCTCCACACACACTTTGAACCCCCGTTTCTTCCCCTTCAGGGGTGAATTTAAAAAAAAACTTTCTCAGAGGTAACTAACGTCGTAATAACTATCCGCATGTCAAATTTCAGCGCAATCCGAAACAATATTGATTTTCAAACTTTATTACCCCATTTCACCCTCTTAGGGGTGGAATTTCAGAAAAACCTGAAACACGTATTTACTTATTTTTTTACTGAAGCATTTGTGTGAAGTTTCGGATAGAAAAGAATATCTAATCTTGTTTCTCCATGGGTGAATCCAGGGGTGAATTTTGGAAAATCCTTTCTTAGTACACCCTTTCGTACTAAGACAAATATACCCTCCAAATTTCAAGTCTCTACGACCAGCGGTTTAGGCTGTGCGTTGTCTGTCAGTCAGTCAGTATGTCAGGACAAAGATTCTTATAGTATTAGATCATCATTAGAAATTTTCTTTATACATGTTAACGATTTACAACAACCTTGTGTGTGAAAAAGTTTTTTCAACACACTAGCTCACAAAGTAGCTCTAATTTCACTGCAATTAGGCACATAAGGACACCTGTAAGCAAACTGTGACTTTTTCATTGCTATTATTAACAAGTGAGTTATAGATTTGTTTGAATTATTTTTTAGTATTATTTTCTTCACAAGTGTGTTGAAAAATATCGTGTGATACACGTGTGTATTGATGATTACCGTCCTCGGCTCTCTTAACCTCACCTAACGGCTCGGGTCTCGATGGCGCCTCAGCGGTAATCACCATTACACTTGTACCATAATGTACTATTATATTGGTTTGTATATTAATCTTAGTTAGTAAGTCTTTAATTAGTAGGGTAGGTTAGTATCTTTAGGAAGTAAAGTTAGTAGGTATATTAGTTTTTTGCTTTTAACTTATATTAGAAACACCTCCGTCTATTGTCTTCTTTTCTATAAGTCCTCTCCATCCAAAGGTTGCCTGGAAGAAATCGCTTTCAGCGATAAGGCCGCCCATTGTAACACTAATAAAATGAATGATTTGTATGTTATTTTTTAAGTTATGAGGTGTGACAATAAAGAATTTTCTATCTATCTATTATTCACAGGAAGTTTCATATATTTACAGGAAGAGTCGCCTGCGGTATGGGTACAAACGAGCTTATCCTAGCCGAGCTGGTCTTCAGAAATGTGTTCACAGACAAGAATCCCGCAGAAATCGCAGCTTTACTCAGCTGTTTCGTGTTTCAAGCTAAGACAAACATGGACAACCCGCTCACTGACAAGCTGGCTGAGGGAGTGAAAGCGATCGAGGAAATAGATCGTGAGCTGTGTACCATTGAGGCTAAGTATATGGTAAGGTATATAAAGCATAGAATATAGTATTTAGTCAAAAACTTACTGAAAAACACTCACATCAACACCAATATTATAAATGCGAAAGTCAGTTTATATATTTGTTTGTTATATGTGACCTCATTACGGTCAAAATGCTCGACTAATTTGGCAGAAGTTGTATACACGGATAGCCAGTATGGTGGGATATTATACAGGTTACTTTTAAATGTAGGCGAAGTCGCGAGGTGCAGCTAGTAGTGCATGTAGAATAAAAATATCCTCATCTAAATACTAGAAGTGCCCCGCGGCTTCGCCCGCGTTAAAGAGTTCTTTTATTTACTTGAAAACTTATATTTTGTAAAAACCTTTCTATCATAAAAGATATCAAAGAAGTAAAAGCCAAATCGGTTCAAACTTTGAACCCCCGTTTCATCCTCTTAAGGAATGAATTTTGAAAAATACTTTCTTAACGTATACCTACGTCAAAATAACTATCTGCATGCCAAATTTTAGCGCAATCCGAAACAATATTGATTTCAGACTTTGTTACCCCACTTCACCCTTTTAGGGGTGACATTTCGAAAAAGCCTGAATCACGTATTTTCTTATTTATTTATTGAAGCACTTGTGTGAAGTTTCGAATAGATAAAACTATCTAATACTGTTTCTCGATACAAACTTTGAACCCTCGTTTCATCCCCTTAAGGGGTGAATTTTAGAAAATCATTTCCTTTTACACCTTTACGTACTAATACAAATATACTCTCCAAATTTCTACGACCAGCAGTTTAGGATGTGCGTTATCTGTCAGTCAGTATGTCAGGACAAAGGTTCTTATATCCGCTCTGTGAGATTTGAACTCGCGAATTATGCGGTTATGCCGATATTTTTTTTAGTATTCAGGATCTTCGTATAAGTTCTCCTGTGATTTGTTAAGTTAACTAGTGTGTGTATCTCGTTGCAATTCAATATTTATTAAAATATTAAATTTTGTATGTTGTTAATAAATAAAAAGGTTCGATTTTTGTTTAGACTTTTCTGCTAGACAAAGTAATATGTTAGTAAGAGTTCCCATTGTGCGTTTTAAAATAAATAAAAAAGTAAAAAAAAAAAAAAAAAGAACGGCAATTTTTTTTTTGTGATGAAGAATAACCAGATATTCTTTCTTAGCATACTATATGTGTACTCAGCAGTGGTGAATGGAGGGCTGATGATGATGAATTATGTTCTTCCCTCAGGTGAGTCAATTCGAAGGTCAACAAGAGAGGTTAAACTTCGGTCTAGTACGTGTGGTGTACGAATGGGCGCTAGAGAAACCCTTCGCTGAGATCATGGACCTTACTGACGTGCAGGAGGGCATCATTGTCCGATGCATACAGCAGCTGCATGAGGTAAGAACACTATAAAACTCTTTATAACAATACTCTTGTATAACAAGAGCCGGCTCGGGCTCGGGGCCCGAGGGTCCGCTGGTGTAAGTGGGAGAATGGTCGGCTTTGATGAAAGAGGTACCAAATTTAATCCCCGCCGTGCATCAATGGATTTTTCTATAGAATAATTTATGTGCGCTTTTCACAGTGGCCCTCCGGTGAAGGAAAAACATTGTTAAGAACACTATCTAGTGTCCGCCTGGCCAGCTACCACCAGATGTTTGGCGACAGATTTTCTAACTTGAGGGTGGTAGCTAGCAGTCACTAGATAGTGTCCTACCACAATATTATATATTTCTACCACCTGTGGAGTTAAGAAAAGAAAATGGAAACTTGAAATTTGAAATTTGGAAATTTTGAATCGCGTTGCAATTTTCCTGTAATACTCATCAGCTAAAAAATATAATTAATTTTGTATCGCCCTCGTCCACAGTTGCTCATAGACGTAAAGGACGCAGCGGTGGCAATAGGCGATCCTAAACTCCAAGCCAAGATGATGGAAGCTTCCACGGCTATCAAGAGAGACATCGTCTTCGCAGCTAGTCTGTACACATCCAGTAAAGAACCTATTGTCGTCTGAATAATAATTAATGCTTTTAATAAGCAAATATACATGTATGTATATATATGTATATATATATATAGGTGGCGCTGCGATTTGGCAGGACAACGTCTACCGGATCCGCTAGTATATGTATAAATATACATATATATATATATATATATATATAAATCGCAGCGCCTCCTATCGGGTCCAATTGTGAATCTAAACCATCTATGGACTAACTCAAACATACAAACCAAAATGTATCTAAATCGGTTCAACCGTTTAGGAGGAGTTCAGTGACATACACACGTACAGTAGAATTATATATATAAAGATATATAGGTATATAATATCATCCTGATCAAAATGACTAGAAACACTCTTATTAAACAAATGTAACTACATGTAGGAACTGTTCTAAACGCTTTAAACAAATGTATTTATTATGATCAATATTATTCAGAACAAAAACCATATTAACAAAAAGTATAGAACACATGCTGATATTCAGAGACATATTCATATTTTTTATTTTATGAGGAGAGTTTCTGATCATATATGTATTGAAAACACAGATATACACATAAATATATACAGGCGTCCCGTTACTCAACGTGAAGCGGGCACGGGGTGAGAGGGGGGGTCACAGCAGTCCCAGGAAAAATAGAAAAAAATATCCTTATTTGTTAGTTAAACTTTAACTGACAAATTTATAAAAATGAGGAAAATTGACACTTTTAAACTTTAGCTGACAAATTTATAAAAATGAGGAAAATTGACACTTTAAATCATATCTTTAGGTCCTGTGACCACAAATTTTACAGTTTTACGTTGTTTTTATCACTAACGTGGTGCTAAATAAACGTACTAACGATACGCAGTCACAAATCATAGCATCATAGCATTCCTACTCATAGCAATTATTTAAAAAAAAATCATAACACAATCGTGTTAAATACTCAGCTTGGTCAGGGGACCAAGCGTCAAGGTTGGCCGCCTCTACTTAAATTTCGCGCGCGTCTGTTTTTGCATCCGGACGGCCCCGAAAACTATAAAAATGCCTCGTTGCGTGATAATTAACTGCAATAGCCCAAAAATTTCGAACCCCAAGGCAAGGACATATTTCCTATAACTTTTTCATTAAATTCCGACTGTGCCATCACAGAATGTACTAAAATGTTGGCACGCTTAGTTTCAATACAAATCGTAACACTTGCGTTATATATTGAACATATTATATCTGTGATTGAAAACAATCAAATTGCTCAAGATTCCGTGATCCAGTGGTAATAAATAATGCTGGCGATATAACATATAAGTACCTACAATGGAGTGTACACTAAAACCACAGCATCTTTAATCAATGGTTAACATAATATTCTCTCTCGATCTCTCCTGATAATATCGCAAGAAACTCTCCTCATGTAAACCTAGGTAAGTAGTATTAACGTAGATACCGACGCTTGCTTTAACAAAATATCTAATAGTGTATTTTACGTTAGTTTTAGTTCATAAAATAACAAACTAAATTTTAAAATTCAATTCAAAGGTTTCGGCTTTTTTAATCTGTCTCATAACACCATTAAATAGTAGTCGCCATGTTATCACGTCATACGGCTATGTAAACTTAGAAGTGTCAACTATCATATCACTGCATTTGTTTACACAGCCAACTGACGTCACGACCACAGAGCAATATGGCGTCCACTGCGTCAGGCGTTGTCGTTAAATTACGCGCGAAAATTTTGAGAATTTTTTCATGGTTCATTAGCACTATAAAATCTAATTGAGACACTTTTCAAAAATAGATGTAATACCCTATTTCAGCTCAAATCCCCGCCGTGAACCAATGAATTTTTCTAGCGAATTTATGTGCGCATTTCACAGTGGCCCTCTGGTTATATTTTTTATCTAAGTGTCGAATAGAGTGAGATGCAGTTATGCCGCTTTCTAGATTATCTCGTTATATTCAACGCGCAATATCAGATATCAAAGCAAACGTCGGTATTTGTTCGCGCCTAGTCAACCAATCAAATGGCCGTGCTAGGAGAGGATCCGTACTCAAGTATCCTTATAGAATACCGTGCCATGGTCTTGTGGTATGCACGGTGCCTAAAAGCTAAAAAGTGATAAAATAATCTGATAAAGTATTGTAATCCATTTTACTAAGTTTGTCAAATAAAGCTCTTAAGTTAAATTTCTACAATATGGTTTTAATTATATTAAACTAGCTGAGCCTGCAACTTCCGCCCACGCTATAAGTATGCTAGCCTATTATTCTATCTAACGTGGTGTAATGGGGGCCTACCTTGGACGGATTCTCCGTCGGGGTCTACCGTTTTTTCGCTCACCAGGTGGCGCACTGTGTAAGATGGTCCTTATAACAAGTGACAATGTCTATGTCGGCTTGGGATAAATCCACGGAGAATAGAATTGTAGAACCCCTGACGCACACGAAATCCTTAACATCCTGACATTGACATTTTGCGGACCTTATAGCACACTAGCGCCTTTAGCGATTGTTTATGCTTTTGTTCCAAAAAACTGACTATAATATTACACTATTTGAGAACCTGTATTTGTAACCGTAGACCTACGCTTTATGATATCTATGTTTGTAGATGCCTTCTTTTCTTTCTGCACAGCTCACTATGATTGAGATTCAGGATCTCAATCATTCGAAAACCTTTTCAGATTCGAAAGCCCAGTGGCTTTGCCCGCGTTAAATCCTGGGTATAAATATAAACCTTCCTTTTGAATCACTATTATCTAATGCTGAAAATTGCATTTAAATCCGCTGCGTAGTTTAAAATATCTAAACTGTGGATCTAAGCGTACAAACAGCGGGAGCTACTGTTTAACTGTTTTATACTAAAGTCTGTGCAAAAAGAGAACCATCGTAGAAATTGAGGGCGCACATGTTGATGGTTCTAATTTAGGTACTGTTTTTATTGCGTTGACATAATTGCTCTGTCATTGCAAATACGACTTAAAATGTTTGATACCTTGGTTTGGTAGGTACCTACTCTTATCATTATCGGGTAACAAGGTAGGTATGTACCTTCCTTCCATATGCCTCCTCTACACTACTCGCGAAGTTCCTCGGCGAAGTACTCGGCCGAAGTTGACTGAAGTCCGTACACATTTGTTCAACTTCGCGAGGAGCGCATTCGTGCCCTTTGACTCGGGCGCAAAAACCGACAGCAAACGGAAGTCGGCCGAGGCGAGGTAAAGTTGGATGAAGTAAGCCGAACTGCCTCTCTACATTATTCTATTCGTCTAACCTCGTTCAACTTCGCGGGTAGTGTAGAGGAGGCATTACATTTGAATGTTAGTTCATCGTAAAGCCACGACGGTTGTTTTTTTTTGCACAGACTATGTAATATATATATATATATATATATAACTTTTGGCAAAGAATACCTAAATAAGTACTACGTACCTTTATGTGTGTCTGTCTACATATAGTAATCTATACCTTTATTCTGCAATGTATTCGTCAATCGTCTCAGAACACGATAATCTGCGTAAAGAGAAACGTTGCAATCACATTCCTTGCAAACGACGCGACACACAAACGTCAATGAATGATGTGTCAATGTCAGTGGGCAACGACGTGAAACGGAACGCAGTCGGACCGATTCTGATTTTTGATTGCGTGCATTTTCGCTCAATGACTTGTGTAAATTCAATGTAGATTCGATTTATGACAATACAATAGTAGTGATTTGTGATATAAAGTCGCATACGGGTGCTGTTTACATTCGCAGTAGCGCTCATGTGGCCTTTCGTGATAAAAGACATTCCATAGTGGATAGTGATTCGTTTTTCGTACCTACATGAACACGTAAACTGCTCAAGATGCTTGTCGATTACGAATTCGAGGATATGGTTAAGACCCCAGAGCGCATAAAGGCTCTGGGGTTCAGGCCTCAGAGTGAGGTGCTGGCCAACCATTTACTTCCATATGCCGAGGACCTAGACATTGAGTCTACCAAATTCTTGGAACAGGTGAAAACTAATCTCGGCAAATCGGTGATGCTGCGCGAGATGAAACCGGCCTGCGGAGTGTGGTCTTCCAGACTCATGAAGTAATTATTCCATAAATAGTTATTAGCTGTTAGTAGTAAACAACGTGACTTCAATAATTAATAAAAACTTATCATAGATTAGTTAGGATTTTATTTGAAAAAATGCATTAAATATACATTCTCATTCAAGGCTTCACAATAGTAATATTAAAAATTATCTTTTCATTATGGTAGTTTTTTTATCATGATGGACTATTATGCATGCCTACATATGATAAGTAACTTTAGTATAGGCTAGGGTGTCCTTGGGGCACTTTTTAAACGTCACTTCCTATCTTTCAAGGACTAACCATATGCTAGTCTGCATACTTGTTTGCTGATCTATTGTATTAAAAGAACCATGCTACACTGAACATCATACCAGAACTGAAACCTTTCTGGCCTCTAAGATTTATAATCTTTCAGTTAATTAAGATTACCAACTTATTTGTACAAGCAATGTAAAAAGTGACTCCAAGAAATGCACTTATTCTGACCAAATGCCAAACAAAACGAAACATTAAAAATTCATAAGGCAGTAATAAATCAATATTAGCATAGCACCTTGTAATGATCAAAGAAAGCTTCCTATCCCAAAAATAGCCCGGGATATTGAGTGCTATGGTTTAGAGTTAACCTTTGGCAGCACTGAATGCTACTAAAATCTGGCTATGTCCCAGGGTTTCCTGTTCTACACAGCTGGCTTTGAATGTACAGGTGAACATATTCATACTTTATTGCTGCTATCCAATTATAGTGCAATGTCTATTGTATTGAGTCATTTGAAGGAAAAATTTGTTATGAATAATTACATATTAATATCATGACTCGGTAATTTTGAATGTGTTGAATTAAAAGTTGATGCTTATATGTACCTATTATTATGTTGTTTCTGCTAGATTCATGTATGAGATCTTTATGAATAACACAAAATTATACAATACTAGCTCTGTCCCATGCATTTGCCTGCATTAACCTTTTGAGCACCAAAGTCACATATAGTTGACAAGCACTGGCGGGCACGCGCCCGAGTTGAAAAAGAGTTGATTCAATGAAATAAAAAAAAATATGACAAATTATTTTATGATTTATTTTTATTTAAGTCGGAAAAGTGAATTTTACGCCATCTTGTCATTTTAGTATCGTTAGCATAAAAAAATTAAAAAATATTATGCATGTCTTTGTCAAACCTGCAAAATGACTGTAATCGTTTCTAATATAGAAAACGATTCGCAGTTATCCCGTCATTTGAATAATAATATATGTTGCACGCTCGTGAGCAATGACAACCGACTGGCGGATACCAACGCCGGCGCTGGTCGAAAGTTTAGGTATAAAGCGCTGTAGCTATGGGCGAGTGAGGGAGGCCTGCTGGCGGGCCCTGTACGCCAAGTGTCCTGTATTGAAGACAAAAACCATACAGCTTGGTGTACAGTGCACCATTCCGTAGCCCAATTGCAAAAAATGGAACCCTTATAGATTCGTCATGTATGTCTGTCTGTCCATCCGTCCATTAGTCACAGCCGCTTTATACTTACCGAAACTATTAAGACTACACAGTTGAAATTTGGTGGTCAGTAGTTAGAGACTAAAACTTTTTTTTTCATCAGCACTATGTGCGGGTCTATAGATAAGTCATTAAAATGACATTGAGGTTCCTAAAATCATTTTTTCTCAAAGTCAATTATTTGAAAGATAGACACTTCTACAGGCCCAAAATTTATGGCAATAAAAACATACAATAAATTATCAAATGAGCTGAAAATGGAAGAAAGCGACATAGAATTTACTCGAAAACTTAAAGAATTTCTATTAGAAAATGCATTTTATATGATGAATGATTTTTTTAATTACAAAGAACAAAAATGTCAAATGTAGGTATAGAGTTTATAAAGCCATATAATATGATTACTTGTTAATAATAATACTTGTTTGAATGCAGGTAGATTGTTGTTAAATCGGTCTGTCCGCTCTGCACTACTTTCTTACACCCTACCAGGGTCAATGTTGACATTCTTAGAATTATTAGATCTTTAATTAAGGAATAATTATGTAAGTGTGACATATGATTGCAATAAACAATTGAGTAAAGTGGTAACACATGCGCTTAAGCACTTGTCTATAGCAATATGGCTTGATATGTACTGTAACATAAAGTATCAACAAAAGGATAAAACAATGCAACAGTTGTTAGTCACTCGTTTAAATCCCTGATTTATAATGACAGAAAGAGATGTTATAAAAGAGTCATTAATAATAACGTAGCTATGTGATATAAATTTTATTATAGTCTGGACCGACTATCAAAAATTGTAGCAGGAATATATCTATGATTACTAGATTAATGCTGTGTTAATTTTTTGCAAATAATATGCTTTAATTGATAGTCAGATTTGCTTATCTTTAGCTAATCAATAAAATAAATTTAAAAAAACTCAGTAACATGTATGTTGGCTACATTGTCATGTCATTGGTTGAAACTATTTAGAGCTGTGATTGGTTCAGTTTCAACTGAGCTAAGGATAAATATGAAATATCAAATACACCTTCAGATATTGAGTGTCACATCCTGTTTTTTTTCCAGATATATCAGAATGTATGGCCAGAAGTTTAGCAAAGAAGATCACATTGCTTTCATCAAGCTAGCATATGAGCTAGTGCTCATCCCTGACTTGGAGCCATGCAAGATTCATAAATTCTCCACCTTGTTCATTATGCTTGCAAAGTAAGTGTTTTTCTATGATTTTTGACAACAGTTTTACTTTTTAGTTACAAAAGACAAAACCTTGCTTGGTACCAGGACTACCAGGACGACAATATTAAAGTCAAGCGATAGAACATATCACATAGCACAGAAAATAGAAAGCATTATAATCACAAGCTGATCTAAAATTACAACTTTCAACAGAGTATTTACCATGTTTGTCATTATTTATGAGGATATGCGGCCCTGTTGCAAGTTTTCTGAACACTAGCTCTTTGTTAACCAACCGATTGGTGACATGTCTTTTTTCGGTGTGTGGTTCAAGGCACAGCCAAAGCCTACTGACGGTGGTCATCCATTTAGCTTAGCACCACATAGTAGGATTAAGGTCTGAGTCTCTAATTGTGGAAGGGTTACACTGACCTTACCATAGGTGGGTGAAATCAACCTGTTACTACTTGTACTATTTTTCTATGATAGTACTGAAATATGCCACAACCCTTCGAGCATTTACCAATGGAGATGTTAATGCAAGGCGTACTCCTCTGCTGGCCATATGAGCGTGCGTAACTACGCTGTATTTTTAATACTGTGTGCGTGTTTAAGCTAGTGAGCGGGATCGTTAAAGTGAGTGATTTGTGTGTGTGCAATGCATGTGTACCTCGCCCCCCGTAAATATCGGCAGAAATTTTTTTTTGCGGATTACAACGTTAACATCTCCATTGGTAAATGCTCGAAGGCCACAACCATATTAACTCTGTTAAGTATAATACTAAAAGGAAACATGCAATATAATAAAAGGACCTAATGGCCTTTTTGAAGGAATGTTATTTTTTTGAGAATCTTGACAGGTCATCAACACATGAGTGACACCACTAGTGTTGTAAGTTTTCATTGGTGACGTTGACCACTATCAGGTGGGCCGTTTGCTTATTTGCTACCTATATCATATAAAAAATACTCTATTGAGTGCACTTTTAAAACACCTTATCCAAGACATCTAAAAGTACCTATATTTACCAGTAGTTCTACAAAACTATCCGATACAATTAGGAAACATTTAACTTGGCATTGTCTTCAGGAATTCATGAATTGGCAAAATTCCACATACTGATATAATAAATTAATGTGTCTAATAATTAACCTGTTCACAGAAAAAGATACCTTATATCACCGGAGGAATTGACTCTTGAATGGCGGCCTCTGTATGATATGGGCAAAAAAATATTCAACAAAAGTGATACTAATATTGGAATGTATCATTATTTAAGGTAAGATAAAAAAATTATGTATGCTGTAGCTTTTCCTAGATGTTATTGCAGTGTCAGCATTTTCTGTAATTAAGCAATGTGAATAAGACTTTTAGACTATTGTTCTCGGGTGACTCTTCAAGTTAAACATATACTAATTTGTTTCCAAAGTTCCGGGTAGATAATATTGTGTTTGCTAAAAGCGAGTGTAACCTTAGCGTAAGTAGATTATTTACCTATTGCAGCCCCCCTCTCCCGTCTTCATAAGCATTTAAATCTCCAATTTACAAAACAAGTTAAGTATCATCTGAATACATTAATCCTAATAAAATACCCATCAAATATTTTACTGCTGCTGAGTGAGCTAAATTTAGTTGTCGAATCAATATCACCCAATGTAATATACATCTATATACAGCTATGACTAATACAAAAGCCTATAATCTTAATGCTGTAACAATTGCTTCTATAATAAATAAAACCTCCAGAAATGATAAGTTATATTATTAGAAAGTATTAATAAATCATTCTGGAACAAAATAGTCTTACAATATTAGCGCTTTGCTCACTTTATTACTGACTTTTACGACTGGATTTATTTACATTCAACTGCTTTGTTTTACTTCCCTGAATATTATAATATTTGGCACGAGACATAACAAAGCATAGTTATCATTTATGTCTGTCAGTTACATAGAGCGTAACGCGATGTGTGTGACATAATATAAGTGGGTACGCTAATTACCCTTGTAGAACCGTTCCGCACGGTTGAACAGGACACAAATAAACAAAATGGGAAATAAGAGCATATAAAGACATTCCATTACATTTATTCAGCTAATAATGATTGCTCCATTCATTCCAAATACATGTGTGTTTAGGCCGAATTGTCCTAAGGAAGGCGGCGACATGCTCTCAATGATACGCAAATTCCTGTCGGGCTCAGGGCTTGATGACGCCCTTAACCTTTTCGGCCTCGCGGCACAGGATGAAAAAGAACTGTAACAATTATATCTCAAATTCTGGGTTATGCTTCAGATCAGATCGCACAGGTGGCAGATGGGTTGGGATCATTCATCTACATTTTATTTTCGTTACTTTTAAATAGGTCACAATCTTTCGAACTCCTTGGTGTTAGCTAAATCTAAATTTATCCACTTTTCGCGGGGTCTTTTCTGTTATTTTGGGTCATGATAAGACGATTAGAGTTCAATTAATCAATTAGTCTTTCAAAATAAAACAATATATATAATCTAACTATGTTGTTAGGTTTATTTTTGTGGTGATTGGTTCACGTGTAGGTAAATAAGATTAGAAACATTACAATTTAACATGTGTAATTACAAGCTTTTATTTAACTTGCCGTTTTGTAAAAGCCGCGGCAATAGAGCCCAATGGTTGAGGCGTCGGCCTAGTTCCCATACCCATTGCACTATTGACGTGAATCCACTCCAGACACAAGCATATTTAGCTTAGTTGGAGGGGTTAACAAGACTACTTGTAATGTGCAACCCACATAGCATAGCAAGTAAGCTTTTAAAAAAATGTATGTTTGTGTGGGTCAAATCTTGGAAGCTAAATTAGAACCACTTCTTGATGTTTATTTGGACTCGAATTTGGTATAAGTATACAAGTATAAAAAAAATGTCGCCGAAGATATACAAGTGTGTATCTTTTTTTACAACAACACACAACACAACAAGCAAAGTTCTTGGAGAAATTACAAATATTAGAAAAACACATAAGAAATGAAAGCGGTATAGAAATTTATCAAAAACGTATAAAAAGAAAACATGAAGTTTGTTAGATTTACAGTGGCAGACCATTGCGTTCATTTTGAAAGCCATCTGTTGAGTTTTTTCATGAAACATGTTTTTTCATGAAAGCGCTTTAGCATTATGTTCATAAATCATAAATATCATAATCATTTCTACATTATATTGGTAGCAGGTCTTGCATGAACTCTCTGACATACTAAATACCAAACGAAGAGTAAAACTATTATTGTGTCTGTTTTCAGTGCACTGGAGGGGTCTTACTTGTCTATGGTCAAATGTGCGAGACCGTAAGTACTATACGTCGATTACTATATTTTGGTTTAGATTATTCAGTTAATTTTCTCAAATTAGAGGGCAAAGGCCTAGAGTCAAGACACTAATATTTTTCGACTGTCGATAAGAAATTAGTTTTACCGTAAGCATAAAAAAATGTTTATTTCTTAAAATGCTATTTATATCATACTAGATGCGCCCCGCGGCTACGCCCGCGTTAAAAAGTACTCGTATGTCTTAATCTACTATACTGGCTATCCCTATTCATAATTTCAGCCAATATCGGTTAAGTCGTTTGACCGTGAAGAAGTCCCAAACAAACAGATATACAAACTAGCTTGCGCATTTAAAATATTGGTAGATGATACTAGCTGTGCCCGCGGCTACGCCCGCATTAAAAAGTACTTCATGTCCTAATCCAATAGACTGCCTATCCCTATTTATAATATCAGCCAATATCGAATAAGCCGTTTGACCGCGAAGAAGTCGCAAACAAACAAATATACAAACAGGCTTTCGCATTTATAATATTGGTATTGATAGGTTAGCGTATGACCACAATCTCACCTATTGATAAGTGACGATGTAGTCGCGGGTGGTAGCACGCTAGGCGTAGAATACGAACTAGCTCTCAAGGACAGCTGTCGGAACATTGTTAGATGTTTTGCGAAAGTTTGCGGTCTTTAACTCCAAATGATCGTGATCGTATTAAACGGAACAAGAAACATCGAATCTTTTTTTTATTCATTACAGTCAAGCCTTTGACCACTCTCTCGCCTGATGTTAAGTCACAGAACAGATAATAATACTACGTATAGAACGGACACTCTTTCCCCCCAACCAATCGGGGCTTCCTCACCTCGCCACCGATTCTGGAGCTGTCGAGGAGCTGACGTGTGCAAGGACGCCAATTTTTCAAACCAACTAACTTTTATGAAATGTCCCTACCTTACTCTACACTATTCAAATAACGTAAACAAATTATTAGAAGATTTTAGTTTGGCAAAATCTTTCGCAATTGTTTCACTCGCACGCGTATCCGTGAATTATCGGTCTTCGTTCGCAGCAAGACAAGTGTCTATGTAATGGCGTATCGCGTAGAGTAAATGAGAATTATTTTATTTTCTATACTTTGAAACCATAGTACTTTTGCAAGTACTTTTGCAAGTTTAAATTGACTTCAAAATGAAGTAGGTTCTTACGGTAACAACCTTAGACATCACGCACACAATGGCGCGTGTAGAAAAATCACATCTGTGTAGTGTCTGTGTAGTAGGTAGTTAAAACGCGGCTTTGTGTGGAGATTTAGTCGAGTGTCCGGGGTGTTTTTTATGAACTTTATTTTTATGAACCTGAATGAAACCTTACAAATAACGCACTTCCCTCGAACTAACTACCATATTATGTTTTACAAATTTACACAATAAAAAAAACATGAAAATACCTTCTATAATATAATATCTTGGTTTTAAACATATAAAATTATATTTCAATTCTATTATTGAAACAGTACAAATACAGAGTGAAATTATCATATCAATGAGGTAAATTGATTGAAATAATAAAGTCGATTGTAAAAAAAAAATCGAATCATTACAATTGATTAGTATTCGAGCTGTCAAAAAGGTAATGGCTGGACGGAGTATAGGCTGGTATTCTAGAACGATACTTAAGCATATATTTATAGAATAAAGCCACTTAATAATTAGTTATTTTAGGCTCGATTTAACCAATCAAATGCCTTCATTCTATGCTTGAGAGTGGATATGTGTAGTTTTAGTAGGAAGGAGAATACGTTTCGATTTTCAACACGACCATCATTGATCGTGGTCACGAGAAGACTCAGTTTGTTTTGAGCGCGATAAGTCCTGTATTTCAATATAAGTATGTGTTTAAATGGCGAAAGTTTAAAGTGGATATGTGCTTGGTTTATTGTCCTGTTAAATACCGGCCTTTAACTACAAATAACAGTGTTACATTCCTTATTATTGCAGATATTTCGACATATCAGCGACAAAAGAGATCTTGGAAGAGTTACTGCCTCAGATAAATCCGTGGACTGCCGAAGGATATGTAATGGGTCAGCTAGCTATGTTCCTGCCCGTGGCTTTGCACCCTAAATACTCGGCTCAGGGACACGAGCTGTGGTTGGATGATCTGTTGACGTTGTTTGACACTTGCTACAACTCTCAAGCTGGTGTTACTGTAAGTGTTATTCATTTTTTTAATTAAAGATAACAGGACAAGCAAGACGTTCAGCTGATGGTAAACTATGACGTTTGTTTATAACAAATCCTGTAGCATGCAACATTTATCGTAGTTTTGCTTGTCACCACACTGTGCTTGTTACCTTGAAACAATTTAACGAAAGGGTTTGCCAATAGAGGCGCCCGCGGTCTTGTTAGTGAAGCGGCAGCTGTCAAATTTGGACATTATACTAATTTTAGGTTTGTAGTTATCGTGAGTTTGAATCATGATTCTAAACTACCGACTGTTTTACTCACTACTGTTGTTGTAGACTGTCTCGACCAAAGTTTCGTGCATGTCCGATGCACTTCCTCGGGAGTTTACGCAGCAAGATCGCGACGACAAAACCTAGGTCGAGACAGTCAACAACAGCCAGTAATGAATATAATAGTCGGTAGTCTATAATCATTATACTAATAATTATTGCTGCGAAAATTGTCATAATAAGTGGCACCATTAAACAATGTTTCAATAATTGAACTTCTATATATATAAAAGAAAGTCGTGTTAGTTACTACACTAATAACTCAAGAACGACTGGGCTAATTTTTAGGAATTTGTATTTTTGGAATTGTCTTTGTCAGGAATAGGATAATAAGTATTAAAAACAATGAATAATTGACCAAAAAAAATTATATAAGAAAAAATATTTTGCCAAAATGTTCCTGGGTTTAAAAACTGCCAATCATTTGATGTTCAATTGTTTCTCCCGCCGTATTATTTTTTGTATAATTATGGCTCCACACGATTAGTGTATTTAGCCAGTGTCAAGTATAAAAATTCTTTCCATGTGTAGATAGCATTACAATATTCGGATTATCGCTTTATTTATTTTATAATTATGGCTCCACACGATTAGTTTATTTAGCCCGTGTCAAGTAATAAGTCAAGTAAAAATTCTTCAAGTTTTTGTGAATTCAAGTCATGTAGATGTAAAAAATTGTCAGTAATGATATTTATTTGACATATTTATTGATTGTCAAATATGCGTGCGTTCAGAAATGTATGCTTACAAGCAACTTAAAAAAGTTTATATTTCCAAAAACCATTTTTACCAATTTTCATTCTACCTATATCGGTATTGCCATAATACACATTAATAAGTCTATTAATAATAAGTCAATTAATAATAAGTCTATCAATTAATAAGTATTTAAGTCTAATATCTCTTTTGTTTTCATTTATTACGTTCATAAAAGCCTAAAACAAGTTCATCTAAAAGGTAACACGACACTCATTGTCTGTTAGGTGGTACGAAGTTCGCCGGGCCAGCTAGTTACTTATAAACTTTACTATCAAAATTACTACTCAGTACGAGCTCCGTTCCGCTCATGTTACCACACGACGCAATCAATCGTCCTGATGAGTCTGTTACATTTGTCGTTTGGTGGTTCCAAAAGTTTAAAAGCTGAAGTACTAGCTGTCACTTGAATAATTTGTTGGATCTATGTCACGAGAGATGTAAACGTCATGTAAATGTCATGTCCATCCAAAGGATGTTTGGAATAGATCGCCTATTGTGCAATTAATTAAAGAAATGAAAAACGTAGTAATTTTTTACTTTGTGAATTGGTGACAATAAAGGGTTATTGTATTGTATTCTTTTGTATTCTTGTGTACAAACTGAATAACCGAATTAGAATCCTGTCTAACAATATCCTAACTCACAGTTTTACAGGCATCGGTGATTAAATGGTGGACAATCGGAATTCCTTTCATTTAAAATGTAATAATTATCCAGGACCTGACGATGCTTTTCGCTGGACTGGCGAAGCGTAACCCAGGAGCGGTGGATTGGAGCCCGCACGTGCCCAAAATGTTCTCTCGGATGATGCACTCACTTCACCTACCCGTCAGTTACAAAGACATGCAGATATCTAAGACTAATTGTTTCGGTTAGTATCTAGTTTACATGTCAGCTATGGTTATAAAGATTTAATATATATTTTAATTCTATAAAATTTAATATATTATTTAAAGATTTTTTAATGATATCACTAAGAGACCTGTGTTAAAAGACTTTTGTAGCTTATTTTTAACCGATTCAAAGAAAAGGGGGAGGTTTCTCAATTCGACCGTATGTATAATTTTTTATAGCACAGTGTGACCTAAACCCGCATTTTACGCACGCTTTTCCGTGACTTAAATTGTCGATTATTGCACTAATGTTCTATTGCAATAATGTTCTATTTGACGGAAAAGCGTAGCAAGCGTAAAGTGCGGGCTTATGTTACACTGACAGCTATAAAATAATATACGATGCTCGTGACTTAAGTTGTCTATTATTGCAGGGCGTGGTACCCTCGCTGCGCTCGAGTGCTAACTTCACACTGTGCAATAATAGACTACTTAAGTCACACGTATCGTAATATACTATTTTATGTGTGTTCGCGGATAACTTCGTCGTTTATGAACCTATTTAAATGATTCTTTATTTTAATCGGTAGTGTACATTTCCGAGGTGGTCCCATTGTAATTTTATCGAGATATGAAAACTACTGAAAAGTATCTACAGAGATATAACGATAAACGCCTCAAACTTGCTACTGAAACTGACTCGCGGGGCATGGAAGTAGGTTGTTTTAGTTTTTAAACAATCTTTACTATATTAGTGGCAGACAAGCACTTTACTACTATCTCATCTGATGTCTAATCCATACGATCGTTATAACAAGTACAAAATAATACAATGAGACCACACATAATTGTTCACGTTCCCGAAAAAAACGCAGGATTTGCATTTAATGACATATCTATTTTTTTTATATTACCGCCCCAAGCAAACTAGTATTAGAAAAACAAAAACTTACGTTGATTTTTAACCGACTTCAAAAAAAGGAGGAGGTTTCTGAATTCGACCGTATATATATATATTTTTATGTTTGTTCGCGTGTAACTTCGTCGTTTATGAACCGATTTTGATTATTTTTTTTTTTTGAAAGGAGATAACCCACCTGTGGTACCATGTTAATTTTATCGAGGTCTGATAAGTATCTCCAGACATATGGAGATAAATACCTTAAAATTTGTACTAAAAATTAATAGCGCGGCATTGAAGTCGGTTCTTTTTAGTTTTTTAAACGATCTTTTTGTTTACTTTTATCTCCAGACACGAAATACCTAGCATCGTGGATAGTGTGGAGTATAAACCCCGATGGCGTAGTACTGAAGCATCTCCGGGGTTTCCTAGCTGGAGTGGAGAGCTACCTCCACAGCGCCAACTCTGGGCGCTGGTCCTTCCGGCTGAGGGACTTCCTTAAAAAACTTGCGAGGGAGTTTCTGAACAGGTGATTTAATTAATTATAATAAAACAATGAATATTACTGACTACTCAAGGTGTTGCCATTTTCAAAATGCATCTTAGCCCCCCTGTGGAAGGTTTTTTTTATTATCTGGTGATAAGGGTAAGCGATGATGTGGTTGATGATGGTTAACACGATAGACCTACAATACTTGACTCTCAAAGGCTGTGTGTTGCCGGAAGACCGTAAGTTTGTATAAATTTCTTCTGAGGGCCGGTGGTGTATGTTGGAGAACGGTCGGTTTTGATGCCAGTGGTACCGAGTTCAATCCCCGCCGTGCATCATTGGATTTTTGTATTGAAAAATTTATGTGCGCTTTTTACAGTAGCCCTCCGGTGAAGGAAAAACATCGTTAAGAATCCAACACGCATGGTGGTAGGACACTATCTAATGTCCGCCTGGCAGCTACCAGCCTACCACCCTCAAGTTAGAAAATCGATATAATATGCTTCTACCACCAAGGTTCGGATAGATACCCTTTGTGGATCGGACTAAAGTCAGTTGTCTCTTTGTGGATTGGACTAAAGTCAGTTGTCTCGTCTAGTGCCTCCTCTCACTGCCTTATTCCATATCCTGATGAGCACGATTTAATCTTAGTTCTTTAGTAAGTAGTAGTCAAGTATTTATGACAAAATAAAACTTAAATGCACATTACAAATAGGCTGGAAAAGTCCCTAAGATGAAATGCTAGCGAAACATAAGATGCATTGGACCCCTCCAGGGGTCCAATGTATCTTATGTTTCGCTAGCATTTTGCGGCACCAATGTACCGCAAAACTACCTAAATTTCATATTTCAGAGTTAAACGAGAACGTAAAATGTTCAAACCATCCTGGGAGAACAAGACTCCAGACTCGTACAAGTTGCGAGACGAAGACATCACTGAGTTCATCACTATAGTTCTGGAGCCCACATTACAGGCCGTCTACAGTCGAAGCGGCTCATTAGACGTCTCCCTCGCTATGCAAAACTTGGCCACGCTTCGACCAGCTTTGGTGATCCCACCGTTGTTGGAAAAACTACAGAATGCTCTGATGTCACTGACGGAACCGCATCGAGTCACAGTAGGAATGGCCGCTGTCGCTTCCATCGCTCGAGCCATGCTCCGAGGCCCTGAAACGGGATACCCTGAAGGACCAACCCATGTAGTCCCGCTCCTCATGGCCGTTCTACCCGGACTCGATCCCAACGATATCAAGAAGACGTTTGTCAGCCTCCACTTCATATTGATCTTTGCATGGATGGTGCCGATCATAGACTGTAGTTCAGCTCACGAGTATTACTCCGATCTTACCGAAGAGGAACTCCTCACTTGCGAATCGACGGCCCAATTAGAAGATTTCGTGCTCTTGTTTCTGGACAGGCTGTTCGTCTTGATCGAGTCGAGTGCGTTAGAAAACGTGCGATTGGACACGAAGGATCTCGAATGCTTTCGAAGCAAGACTGACGCAGTGATGGAGACGGCGATATCTTCCACCGCATTCGCCGTTCTAGTCCAAAGCTCGCCGAAGATATTTAAAGAAGCGCTGAGGAAGTTCAAAGCGTTTGCCACGGAGTCTACCTTCGAGACTAACGTGTCTGGAAGCATGGTGGGTGTGTTGCTTCGAGTGTTTACTCGCACGGATCCAGCTTCGACTCTAGCCGCCTTCCTACCGAAGCTATGCGAAGAGTTGAACGAGCTCTTGACCGAAGAGGCGCTCGCCGAAGAGAATCCATCGCGTGATATTCTCTATAGACTGGTGCTCCTAAAATCTGCAGCAGAGTGCGATGGTTCCGTCCTACTCAACTACATACCCATGCTGTTGCCAGTATTGGACAAAGCTCTGCGATTCAACGACAAGCAAGCTCTAGAACGTTCCTGTGAAGTTCTAAGCAACATAGTACAATACTTCTCTTTCATCGAAGTCAGAGACTGGAGGAGTTCGCCCAAAGATTACGCCGCGGCGCCGAAGGATTGGTTGCCGATTAGGGAATGGGGGCACGGGTGTCCTTTGAGCGAAGCAAAGTTGAAATGGCACGTGCCGAGCCAAGAGGAGGCGAATTGCGTTCAGATGTTGATCGATAGATATCTGAAGCCGACGATCGAGGAGTTGAGGAAGTGGGTAAAGGGAGAAGTGACGTTGAGCCGTGAAGAGATGTACAGGACTCTGAGCGTGGTAAATGCCTCGCTGTCTTGTGGCCCGTTCTTCCCGCAACCCGATGAAGAGCCTATAGCACTGTGAGTACACAATATCTAATATCACATATCTATTGATATATGACTTGTTTAAAAGGGATACCTCCTTGAAGCTGAGTACAACAACTTATTCTTTCTCTCCCTCTCATGTAGATAGATGATCGCACTATTCCTCTTTCATTCAAGGTGAGGCATATTTTAATCGGTCGTGAAATAATAAAACTACATACCTATGTATTTGCCTATACGCTGAATACCAAAACTAGATTTAGTCATAGAGACTCTTTTTCAGTAATTAATATCAACTCGCATAAGCAAGCGTAATAGCGGTTCTTGATTTATACCATTAAAATATAAACAGAGTATAAACTCAAGTATTAAGGTACAAATTTCTTCCAGGATGGAGTCTCAAGTGCCAGCCACGAGCATTCCCTTCAACACTGGTGTGAAATACACGATCACTTTGGACGGAGATAATGTGCGAGTTGTACTGACGAGACTGTTGATGGATGTTCAGGCGAGAATGTTGGCTGATAAGTCTGATGATACCAAGTGTTTTGAGATGCTTATAAAGGTAAATTAATTCGATTTTGGTCAAGGTCTTCTATGTCAGCAATATAAATAAGCACATACGATCAGCATATTTTTTATATCTTATAGGCTAGCGTTTGACCACTATCTCGCCTGATGGTAAGCACTGATGTTTTTATCTACGATATTTGTTGGCATAGAGATTAATCACTATGCTTACGAAAATTTTCAAATTGTTTATAACTTGCACAACCGCTATGTAGATTAATACTAAAGAACTTTTAATATTTTCAACCGACTTCCAAAAAGAAGGAGGTTCTCAATTCGTCTGTATGTTTTTTATGTATGTATGTTACGCGATTACTCCGTCTAAAACTGTTAGTTTTATTTTTATTTATATACTTTTATGAGGCAGATAAAGGAATAAACTCCGGGGTTCCGATTGAACAAAATTTGCCGGAAGAATTAAGTACATAGTTTTAACATCGAAATATACATATAAATACCGTGTCAATACTAAACATGCTTATTTACTACAACGCCATCTAACGAATATATAATGAACTTCTAACACTAACTAAGTGAATGTTAACACAAAGGTGTTAGGTAGGTAATAATAATTCCATTTATAACAGAAACAATTCAAGTTGGTACGATTTCGCATCTTTTTTTACATCAGCCTTCTATGCAAAAGACTTCCAAGAGGGGTAGGTTATATCTCAGGGGTAGGCCCTTAATAAATGTTATTAACATTTAATGAGTTGATTTCAAGATAAACACCTCAAACTTGCTAGTATAATAAGGTAAAGCAGTGTTTTTCAACGTGTGGGTCGCGAAGAAAATATTAATTAAAGGGCATTTGTAGGTGTTGTGATTGAGAGTGCTTATAATATTTGTTTCAAAAGAAAAATATGTAATTTGTTTCCTGTGGCCACATGAACGAAGCCGCGGGCAGAAGCTAGCAATATAACAACATACAGATTATAAACAGTGCAAGTAGGGGGTCGCGATTTTTTTTTTCATACTAAAGGGGTCGCGTCATGAAAAAGGTTGAAAAACACTGAGGTAAACAATTGTTCAGAGATGGCGCTGGCTATAGTAAAAACCACGTTTTTTGTATGGGGACCCCCTTTAATTTTTACCTTTGTTCTGTTTTTAGTATTTGTTGTTATAGCGGCAATAGAAATACATAATCTGTGAAAATTACAACCGTCTAACTATCACGGTTCATGAGATACAGCCTGGTGACAGACTGATTGGTGACTGGCCGACAGACAGACAGACGGACAGCGGAGTCTCAGTAATAGAGTTCCGTTGGTACCCTTCGGGTTCGGAACCCTAAAAATAGTGCTATCCTTGTTTTACCTCTAAAGTAAAACATAGAAGAATTTTACAAAAAAAATCTAATAGTTTATTGCACATTTCACAGATATGGGAACACATATTGATAGTAAAATTTGGTCGCGGCACATCCGGTCTAGAAACCCGCCTGCGTTCCTACAACGCATTAGAACGGGGTATGGATGGACGAGGCAGTGACGCTAAAACCGGACATGGGACTATGAGATTGCTTATCACCGAAGCGGCTAGAATACAGGACGATTCGCGGGCGGACTTAGTCTGTGAAGCGGGGATTACTCCCTCTGCTTTGAAGGCTCTAGATGCACTGTTTGAGCTGTCTATAAATACTTATACATCGGTAAGTTATAGCTATACGTATTAGGATTCTTCGTGCTTGCGGTGATACCAGATATCGTGTAATCCGCAACCCTTTTTGGCCTGTATTAAAGAGTGATTTTAGGGCGCCAATCCGCTCTTAGCATAGAATGAAGACTTTTCATTGATTATCGAGCATTGAACCAATCAAATAGCCTCATTGGACGCGGATTGTTTCCGTTTGGTATAATTTTAGACCACTTTATGGAAACGCCTAAAATGTTACTTTTAATACGAAAATCGAGTACAAATTAGAAGCTAGCTACCTCACATTATTTCAATGCCCAAATTTTTGTAACAAAATGTTTATACACAGGTCCGTCGACAAGCCCAAACCCGCCTCTACTGGATGCTAAGCCACTATCCATACTCGTACAGAGTTTTAGTTCCGAAACTATCGTCTCTGTTGCTCTCTATTGGTGAAGGGGAAGAATGGCACGCGAGACATAAAGGCGCACTATTTATACTGCTCGGTCCGAGGAGTGCCCCTCTTATAGCGAGGCAAGATTGGGAGTCTGCTCGTCGCCTTTGGCCGAATTTGCTGAAAGCGCCGCTCAGCGAGAAACAGAGTATTCACAGGTAATTTTGTGTTTTAGTAGAAATATACTAGAAAGTTCTGTTTGTTTGTGAAGAAGAAATTGTACTGTCAAATCCTCGTTCTCGTCTTATGAACTGAACTCTAAAGATACTTATTAACGAATATGACGGAAAACAAACCTGTAGTATAAAACTTAAGTCGGCTTCTGCAATTGTTTTTTTCTTTAATTAATATTTATTGAATGAAAATTAATATGAACTTTGGACGTCCATTAAAACTCTACTAGACTGTTTTTAAACAGTCTAGCTTGCTGTCTCAGAAAACTTAGTGAATGGGATGACTCAATTATTGTGTAATTGTGCTATGCATAGTTCGTTAAGGTTTTTTTACTTATTTGTTCAAAGTTTTAGTGATAAATTCATACATCTTATTACAGATTAGAGCAAGCTCTCAGCGAATCTTTACACCGTAATTTTCCCACTGTAAACACACGTATTCACTTCCCCGATACCACTGTAACCGCGGCCAGCTGTATCCTATCAAAGGAACAACTGAACGACGAGGCTTTCTTAGCTCTTTTGGAATACGCTGAAGCTAAGGAGAATGAAATGTCAGACAAAGTGGAGAGCTGCTATAGAGAGCTCTTGGAGGAAATTGCTGGCATTGCTGAGAAGCCTAATGTGTAAGTGTGCTTTATCATTGTTATTTTTATCTTATAGGCTTGTGTTTGACTACTATCTAACTAAACTGTAGGTAGGTGACGATGCGGTCAAGGATGGCAGCTTGCTAAGAGCTTTTCCAGAATGGTTACAGGCTCTCAAGGACAGGTGTCGAAACACAGATCCAAGCTGTATTTTTACGGTGTTTAATTATGTTACAAAATACTTTTTATTCACTACCCTCCACTAATTTCCACTTCCAGAAGATAACGTTTCATGTTAGAATGTTTCGTTATTCTTCATCAGAGTTTTCAATCGTGCTGAAATGCTTATTTATATTTTTCAATGTATGATATACTATTGTATGACTACTATGTCACCTAGTGCGAGTTTCTGGAAAAATGACAATGTTACCTATTATGCACAGTAGATGGCGCATATTAATTTCCATACAAAGCATTTATTTATCGTGGTTGAGTACTCGCACTAGACACTATGATGTAAGGTAACGATGCCGTCTACGATGTAGCTCGAACGCCTCAAAGGTACCCTGTTCCACGGTAATCTATATATATAAAAGAAAGTCGTGTTAGTTACTACACTTATAAGTCAAGAACGGCTGGACCAATTTTTATGATATTTGTATTTTTGGAATTGTCTTTGTCAGGAATAGGATAATAAGTATTAAAAACAATGAATAATTGACCTAAAAAAAAACTATAAGTCAAATTATTTTGCCAAAATGTTCCTGGGTTAAAATACTACCAATCATTTGATGTCCAATTGATTTTCCCGTCGATACGGTAAACCGCAAATTAATAAGGGTCATCATCGCTCCACACGATTATTGTATTTAGCCAGTGTCAAGTGTAAGAATTCTTCCCATGTGTGGATAGCATTACATTATTCGGATTATCGCGTTATTGTTTTTGTATAATTATATAGCTGCATACGATTAGTGTATTTAGCCAGTGTCAAGTATAAAAATTCTTCAAGTTTTTGTGAGTAGAAACGAAATCATGTAGATTTTAAAAATATCTAATACTGTCAGTAATGACAATTGATTGACATATTTATTGACTGTCAAATATGAGTGCGTTCAAAAATGTAAGCTTACAAGCAACTTAAAAACGTTTATATCTCCAAAAACAATTTCTAAAATCTATCACAGAGGTTAAAAGATGCAGTTTTTTTTTGTGCGAGTGTTATTATTAACTACCTGAGCTCGCAGCTTCGCGAACAATCTTCGAGAACAATATCAGATTCACACACGCTTACTTTTGCATTTCTACATACATTTCCAATTTAATTAAAATCGATTTTGTAGTCACGGAGCTAAATTCATTTTACACACCTAGGGGCCGACATAACTAGGGGAGGTATAGTTTTTATAAATTAATTATAGGCACCTTTTCACCAGGAACGTTGCGGGGCGGGATTCTTGACTAAATATGTGTAACGAGCTAATTGAATAGTGATTTTATATTAAAATTATATTTTGCATTTTAATTGGTAAAAATATAATAATTGCTATCAATATCTAATACAAAAGAGCGTTAAATTTTGCCCAAAATAATATTTAAAAATGTCAAACCTAATCTTACTATTAAATATTCTGTGATCTTGCAAAAAAATATACTTTAATTATTGACATTGCTAAATTTATCGCAGAAATTAAATATATATGTCCATTATTTGTTTTAAAGTTTATTTTTACCAAATTTTGAGTGAATCAGACCAAGAAATATGATCCAGAAACTTAATCATCCTATTCAACCCCTTCAAGGGATAATTTTGTCTTATCTTACACTAGAGCCTACACTATCTACGTTTAAAATTTAATTAAAATTGGTTAAATGGATATGGAGATACGTGGTAACAAACATTCACACACAAAAACACACATACATGTTTACTTTACTAAATCTATATAAAAGGAAGTCGTGTTCGTTACTTTGTTCACTTATAACTCAAGAACGGCTGGACCAATTTTTATGTATTTAGAATAGTCTTTGTCAGGAATAGGATAATATATATATATATATATATATTTATATATATATATATTAAAATATGATATTCATCAATTAAAAAAAATATCAATAAAAAAACATCAGTCTAGCCATTCATTTGATCTTCCCCGGCCGATTTCGGCAATGGTGACTGTATATATACTTCTTTTCATTTGTTTGATTTTAACTCCTTTTACAAAACGCAACTGATAGCTCACCTTGAAAAACATGAAAACAAAAAAAAATATTTAAACAAAATTGGCGGGATTTTTAGTTTTATTTAATTATATAGCTTCTATGGTATACCACCATTTAGCCAGCGAGTAGGCACTTTCAGCAAGATTTATTTAATTTTTGTACATAATTCGTATTTTGTGAATGTTCCAAATTCAAAATGTTTTTAGTGCTATCTGCTTTCGATGAATTAAGTGCTCTTTTTCGAGTGGCAATAGTAAAAAATATTATTTTATATACATCGATGAGTTTCTACGAGTATTTATAATATATCTTGTGCCGATATTTTTATCAACAATGCCGCAACCAAGAAGATCTAACCTTTTCGTGTTTCTACGAGTATTATTTGAAGCACGTATTGCACGTATATTCGACAGCATAATAGGTCCACATTACTCAGATTATCGCGTAGGTATATAAATTTTAATATGTTGAATTTAGATGGTTGTCCCAGGTTGTCATTGTTGGTTTGTTCAGACATTTTTGTCATTGTATTGACATATTTTGATGGTTGTCATTAAAACCAATAAAAACAAAATAAGTTTAAATAATAAAGGGGCGATCCCTTATACAAGAAACGTATTTTTGAGGCTTTTTATGCTCGATCTTACAAACGTTAATTGATAAAGACTTGAAATTTACTCATGGTGTGTATTGCAATGGCTGCTATAAGATCAAATAATAAAAATAAAATAAAATAATAAATTAAAGGGGGTCCCCATATAAGAAACGTAATTTTCCGGCAAATATTGTACAATCGGAAACCTGCGTGTGCGGGTTCGACTCGCACTTGGACAGTTTATTAATATTCGCGGTACGAAGTTCGCCGGGTCAGCTAGTATTATAATACAGTATTGTGACTCGGCGTGTCCTTGAGATCAAAAGCTAAAGCCGCGCGGCAGCCGGCGGCACCGCGCGGTACGTACACGCGCGATAGGGCTGCTCGCCTTCAGTATATTAATTGCATCTACCTACTTGACGATCTTTCTAGTTTTTTGTGATTGTAATATTATATTTCTTATTTAATAAAATGAAATTCGTTGTGAAAATATGACAGAACATATTTTATATACTTCCATATCTTACTCGAAAAATAAATTACCATGTAAATCTTATTACGTAGGTACCTGCCGTTTATTACTCTCTTAATAACTTAATAATGCTATTTCGTCGAATTCAATAATATACGTAAGTAGCTCAATACATAAGTAAGTAGATAGTCAAGCCTAGGAAACTCGTGTATAAATTTTTTCACTATATCCATTTATTTATTTATTAATCTAGGTATTTTATCATGTAGAGGAAAAAGCGAAATATACTCTTTAAAAAAAATACGTACTTGTAGGTATATAAACACTATTTTATACTCTTACCGTTCGGAGCTTTCAGGTAATTTATAAAATGTTATCTCTGGGTGCGTTATTGAAGAATGCACAAATAAACAGCAAAATATAGTCTATACTTCCTTGGTGCCATATTAAGTATAATATTTATATATATTCTCAATCAATCAAATATTCACAATTCGCACGCTTACTGTATAAACCATCGTTACACGACTGTACCTTAACACGGTTCGTTCGTCACTGCGGCGCAACCACATTAATTGTGAGCTGTGTACCGAGTGTGTACCGAACTCGAGGCGCATAGGCATGACGCGCGTTACGACCGTTAGTATGGAGACAGAATACTGTTTATTATATTACCGTGCCTGTTCTCTCGCGAGTTGAAGTATCTGTCAATAATTGAAAAAAATTAATCAAGATATGCAGGTAAGATATGCACACAAAAAGATAATCATACGAATTAATCGTCATCATATTATTCTTTAAATTTGTAGGCAATGGCGTCGTCTAGAATACGCAATGCAAATGCTGACGTTCTGCCCTTCCTTACAAACCGTGTACCCGCCAAAGGTGGTAAAGTTAGCTTTACAATCTCTCATTCACGACGACATCGCGGTGCGACGGACAGCGCTGCGGCTAACGCATTATGCTCTGAGGCAGAGTAAACGGGAGCTTAAAACTGTGGAGGTTGACCCTTGGGAGATGGCTGGGATGCCGCGACAGGAGAAACATGTACCGGGTAAGAAAGTATAACTCTTTACGGAAGATTTAGGCATATCTAATAATGTGTATGTATATAATATGTGTATATTTTTTTTGTATGGGCAAAGCCGCGAGGAAAGGACCTACTTGTAACTACATGCCATAAGTTACTGTATTGGTATTTATTTATAAAAACCATTAACAACGCAACGGAAGAACGGTCATCAACAATTACTATGACAAAGTGATGCGTGTATTTATAAAAATAAATATACTTACATAGTCGATTTAGTTATCTTTTCTTTTTGTATCGTCCGTCCGCCAAAAGGCTACAATTTTAACCTATGTTACAAACTTTTATTATTTGATGTATGTATGTTTGTTTGTTCAACAGGCTTCCACGACACGGGCCTTGTGCCTAGTGTGGGGCCGCAGCTAAATTTGCATATGTTACATCTACATTAAATTCTATGTATATTAATGTTCTATTGCATTCTCTGTACATTTATGTTAATGGAAAATAAATTATCTTATCTTATCTTTGTATGAAATCTTGAAAGCTAATTAAGAACCACTTACTGACGTTCGCTTGTACTCAAATTTTGTATCTTCGGTGACAAGACAATGCAATAATGTGGTACCATCGAGCTGACGTGACGATGGAGCTGGGCTGTAGGGACTGGAACTCCATATTGGCATATAGAAGGGCAGTCGAATTAAGACAATTATGTATTGTTATCATTAGTACTTGTTAGCTTGTGCTTTAAAAAATGTTAAAAATATTATCATTATTTTGTTCTTTTTAGCACAGTCATTTGGAATTTTCTACGTTGACATTTTCTTTATCAGGTTACAGAAAAGACTTGGAATGGGCGCTGTGGTCAGAAGACAAGGTGCCCTTGAGCGATGAGGGCTGGGAAAAGCCGATACTGAGGAACTCTGACTACGGCTTCTATATGTGGCCTAAGAAACTCGGGGTAGGTTATATAGGCAGGCACACGTCATCACAATACATCTATTTAAATTTTTACTAGCAGACCGACCGACGTTCAGTTTATATATACTAACCGGCCTTCAATGGGTTTTTTTAAACCGAATTCAAATAAGGAGGAGGTTTCTCAATTCGACCGTATATATTTTTTTAGATTATGCTCCGACCAGTTTCGACTAATCTGAGAGTCTTCATCCAGGAGCGGCCGAGAAAGCTGGCAGCGTGCCTAAATATGATTATAACTCGTAATCATTTCATAACTCAAAAGGCAGATGTTGGCCGAACGTTGACTTAAATTAAAACGTAGGCATATTTCCGGTTCATGAAGATTTCAGAAAGTTATAACGTTGATGTTCATGAGGATGGTGGGCTTTTAAATATTCTGGTATGCGAAAGGGAATACAGAAGGTGACCTGATAAAAGGGTTACTCTCTCTTCGCATAACTTAAGAATGTGCCATCTTATTCTTTCGAGTTCAATTTGCACCAGGCGCTCGTCTAGCTGTAACGTGCTTCCATTAAACCCCGCCAGGGTTGGTTAAATTTGGCGGCCTTCTGTAGCCTGGGGATTCTTTGCACCCCTTGACCTGCCGTTACCGTGACCGCCGCTGTGATCAGGATAGTATGATGACTGTGAACTGGTGGCCGTGGTTCGTTTTGGTTTGCTGTGGTGTGTTTGCTGATCAATGGCCACGGTGAGCACTCGGGTCGGCAATCACAGTGCGTAGCTACAATATAATACAAAACTCTTTATTGTATACCATTAATTATAAAACTAAACTTATATTAAATAAATCTAAGGTATAGTCTACTATAACAATGGGCGGTTAAAAAGGTTAATAGTGATAAGAATCACTAAAAGTGATATCTACCAGACAACCTTTGTAACTGGAAGAGAAGAGCCGAAGATCGGGCTCAGTGGCGCATCTTGGGAGAGGCCTATGTCCAGCAGTGGACTGATACAGGCTGATGATGATGATGATGATGAACCTTTGTAAGCTACTTGCACCTTTAACGTAGCTGCCCGACACCGGTCTATGGCAATTAGTTAGCTATGCGTGTTGTTTTGGTGGATATCCCGATATCAGTCGGTCGCCGTTGTCTCGTCCGTGTTTGGCTGGATGACCGCGGGGAGGTGAAGTCTACTTGGAGTACTTAATTTTAAATATTATGTTTCTAATTCCCGTTTGCAAAAAACTTAAGAATCGCCTTAGATTTCAAAATATCTCAAATAAAGACGCAAAGAAACAAAATCTCAAAATATATCTTGCAGATAGGCATGCTCCCATATTTATTTATGTTTTAAGTTTTCGGTAGCCGGATTAGTTTATTTTGTGATATTTTGACAAGCTAAGGCGATTCTTAAGTTTAGTGCATACGGGCATCAGTGTTACTACACTTTATATACAATTCAAAATTTCACCGTACTGATGGGACTCTACTTCTAAACAATAATTACAGATGGCTCTGCCAATGCATAGTAGGTTAAAATGAAATCCAGTAGTTTCATCGCATCGATAGGGTCGTACTGTAGCTGAATTGGTACAGCTCTTGGGCATGTTCCCCAGGAGGCGTGGGTTCGAGTACCGTCGGTGCGGTGAAATTTTGGATTGTATACACAGATATATATATATTTACAATAGATAACGCAAATGCGTGTACTTCCCGTGTCCGAAACCCCGCCAAAACGTCCAGGTTGGCCGCCTCTACTTAAAGTCCACGCGTGTCTGTTTTTGTTGCCGGACGGCCGCGTAAACTATAAAAATGCCTCGCTGCATGATAATTCACTGCAATAGCCCAAACATTTCTAGCCCCCAAAGGCAAAGACATATTATCTATAACTTTTTCCGTTACTACATTTCGGCTGTGCCGTCACAGAATGTATTGAAAAGTTGTCACGCTCAGTTTCAATACAAACCGTAATACTTGCGTTTTCTATTGTATGTATATATCTGTGATTGTATATAACTTTCTTCTTTCTTGCTTTCTTTCTATATAACAATGCACTGAATTATATAAAACAAGCTACTCAAACATCTCTTTTGTCTCCAGCTTGCAGCGCCCCCTAGCCAACAACAATTTGCATCATCCATCCGGCCGGAAGACATGACAGAAACTGAGCAGTACATATACGAGTTTTTTACGAACGATGGCAATGTGAACAAGCTCATATCTTTCTTCACCGTCGAGGAAAAGAAGGGGAAGGACAAGTTCAGTGCGCTGAGGTTCCTTGTTTTTAAGGTGGGTTAATTTTTAGTTTTTATTTTGTTTGACCTGTCCCGGCGTCTCTTGGTAAACAAATCTTGTAAGATTTCTTGTAAGTTAAATGTTAACCACTGCCTGAGGTAGAATGAGCTGAAACTTTGCATACTTACGTAAATCGGATGACCATGCAATGTTGAGGTACCGTCGAGCTGGTCTGACGTTGCAGGTGGCCATAGATACTCCTAAACCACACATAATAATATCCGTCATGTTAGACCTAAATGCTTGATTTTTAACCCCCGATGCCAAATATTATATATATTATAATTATTTAAGAAATATATCCCTTCAAAAACCTGAGAAATTACCTACTCGTATATTACTGCCCTGATCTAAACGGCTTCCAGACAAATTTGAAAGGGTTTTAAGACAAAAAAACGATAGAAATACGTATGCACTCTTCTGAAAAAATGTTGTGCAAAAAATAATTTGCTTGGATCAGTTTTTGAGGAGAAAACAGGGAAACACGAAACCTTATTTTAGTCAACATTTTGTTGGTAAAATGGGTCTGATTTGCTGTTGTCCCTATCGCACTCTTGTTAGTTGTTCGGGCACTGCGCGACAGCAATAGTTTCTTTTCAATAACTATTTTTTTTTAATTCGTCGCACCCGCGTTCTATCTTAAACGAGTACTATTGTTTTATTGAGTAACTATTGTGTGAATAGCTTCGTATCGCCTTTTACTGTATTATTTTTTTTAATTTCATTTATTTATTACCAATAAATAATACATTTTAATATAATTTAACAACATGCATTTAGATACAACGATATAGGAACAAAGTAAGCCGATACAGTATAGCGATGAGCCCCAAACTAGGCTAGGCCTGTATCTTGGGTGCCCTATTTCTAAACAATTCACAATGGTGAGTGCGGAAACTGTACATATTATCTATCACTTGTAAATCACAAAACTTGTGTCAATTTATGTTATTAGATTACAGAATTATTTGGAAGTGAATTAACAGTAAATAGAAAAACAGAACAGTTACATAACTTCAATGTTAAGCTAACAAACTATAATCGTTTAAAGTGCACTTACGAAAATAATTTCAATTGATACTGTAAACGTAATTAAGGAAATAATTATTGATCAGTTAGTTTATTATTTTATTTTATTTAATTAATTAATTGATTATTTTATTAATTAATTTAAGATTAATACTAAAAGAATATGAGTGCTATGTAGTCGTGCGTGTGTGTGTTTGTGTGTGTGTGTGTGTGTGTGCGTGTGCGTGTGTGTGCGTGTGCGTGTGTGTGTTTGGGTTCAGGTGATGAGATGATAGTAAGTACCTTATGAATGCTAGATATTATATATATAATAGATAGTACCTTAGACCTTTAGTTAGGCTTCGTTTTGCTTAACAAGTCTCTCTGTATCCACGTAAGAAAGAGACTGCAGCCACTTTTTTATCTTGTTTTTGGCTTCCCAGTAATTTGAATCTCGTATTTCAATTTCTGTGCATGCGGCATTAAAAGAAAAAATGTGAACGTAATTTGGAAGACGGCTGGGAAATACGGTATTGATTTTAGGTAGCGGTTGTCGTGCTGGCTTGTATCTTGTTTGCGGGCTTAGTTGACGAGTAGGATGCGGTAATCTCTTGAGTATTGCTCGCATAACGAAAAGTTGACGAACTCGCAATACCGATGTGTCTTTGTACAGCTCGTCGGTAGGATAACGTCGAGGCTTACACAACATTACCTTTAAAACTGCTCTTTAAGCTCGTGCCAGTGCTATCATATGGGTTTTTGCCGCTCCTCCCCAGACTCCTATACAGTATTGTATTAAAGATTGGCACATCGCGACATACACTAGCTTCCTAGTATTCAATGTAGCAACAGGTCTCAGTATTTTCATGACATATATAAGTCGGCGCACCCGTTTAGCAAGTAGTGTTAGGTGGCTTTTAAAGGATAGGTTTTGGTCCAATATAACGCCAAGGTATTTAGTATGTTGAACTTTGCCTATACTGCCGCATTGACAGCTTGATTCAATTGACGATTCCCTATTATAGTTCACACAAGCAGTCTCATGAATCTGTAGATTTGTCAGAGGCGGTCCGGTAGCTCGAGTAATATGGAAGGGTATGAAATTTGTTTTCTTAATATTTAAAGTAAGTAGGTTAGCGTCAAGCCACCCAGACAGTACAGCCATTCCATTTTCTGCGAATGCGGTAGTAGATTGCCAGCTATCACCGTGAAATATAGCTACAGTGTCATCTGCATAACATAAAAGTTCAGCTTTATTGAGTTTTATCCTAAGGATGTCGTCCATGTATATCGTGAACAACGTAGGCGCTAGTGTGCTGCCCTGTGGCACGCCGTGGGATATATCCCTCTCGCTGCTCATGTAATCTCCGATTCTTACACACTGTAGTCTATTTGTCAGGTAGCTGGCGAACCAGTTGTGGGCTTTACCTCTAATGCCAAAACGTTCCAGTTTGTTCAGTAGAATTGGGATAGAAACTGTGTCGAACGCTTTGGCAAGATCCAGAAAGACTCCGATACATCGTTGTCCACGGTCTAAACGTGATGACACTGTTTCGAATAATAGTTGGACGGCATCTTCAGTCGATTTGCCACGTCTGAACCCGAATTGGCGTTCGGATATAAGGTCATATTTGTCCAGAAAGTCTACTAACCTTTTGTTTACAATCTTCTCAAGGATTTTAGACACTGTGCTCAGCAGTGAGATAGGCCTATAGTTGTCTGGGGTAGATTTAGAACCTCCTTTATGTATCGGCACAACCACTGCTGTCTTCCAGCAGTCTGGGAATACTCCTGACGACATACTTAGGTTACATATATGCATGATGGGTTCAATAAGGGTATCCCTTGCGTATTTTAGGACCAAAGGGCCTATTTTATCCTTTCCAGGGGCACTGTCTGACTTAAGATCATTTATAATGTGAAATATTTCTTGAGCATCCGTGGGAGCAAAGAACAAGGAGTTAGGACAGTGACTTGCAATACCTGAAACTTTAAGCAGTGATTCCTCCGTAGAACCCATTCTATGCAAGATGCTTGCTGCTAGGTTTGTTCCTATTGTAGCGAAGTGCTTATTACAGTTGTCTAATGAATACTCTGTATTGGATGCCGTCGTGATGTTTCGGTACAGGTTTTGTTAGGCTGTGTGATATTGCAGATCTCTTTAATAGTATTCCACAATTTCTTGCCGTCTTTCTGGTTTTCTGTGATTCGAGCATTATCGTATTCATTTTTGAGTTTGTGAAGCAAGTCATTACAAAAATGTTTGTATCTGTTATACGTTAATTTAAGCATTTCGTTAGTGGGATCACGTCTAACTTTTAAATGTAAGCTGTCACGATGTCTCATGCATCTTATTAGTCCAGAAGTTATCCAACGCTTTATTTTATATTTAGATCTACTGATTTTCTTTACCTGCGTATGCTTTTTGATGCAGTCTGCGATTATTACATTAAATATTTTAACAGCTTCATTTACATCATTCGAATTAAGAATTGGATTCCAGTCCGTCTTTTTTAAATCAGATGCTACTTCAGAGTGATTAGTTTTGGTTATAGCTCTGTTGATATTCGCTCTCTTGGTATCTAAAGTCATACCTATGACGATAGCATCGTGGTCAGTTACGGAACATTTGCAAACCATGCCCATAGCCTCCCCATTGGATCTAATATAGGCATGGTCTAGACAGGAGCTCCCTCTTGTCGGTTGTGTTATGGCAGGCAGAAACCCATTCTCTGCTAGTATATTCTCATAGATTTCATGATCAGAAGTAGGAGTGTCTTCTAGCAGATCAATGTTCATGTCACCAGTTACCAATACATTTTTTTGCTGTTTAATGGTATCTAGGAGAGCTTCTAGTGAGTCCAGGAATTTTGTCAGGTTGTTGATTGCAGGTGATCTATAAATACCTATGACCGAAAGTGACGATTTGACGTTAACTAACATGCAATTAGCATCCTCAAAGGTAGGTTCGATCGAGGACGAAGACCAACAGTTCTTTACGTATATAGTTACTCCACTGCACTTATTTATATATGTACTAGTATAAAAGGCGTTGTAACCTTGTAGGGCAGGAATCTGTATCGATTCATTTAACCAACATTCTGTCAAAATCAGAACATCGAGATCAAAATCTAGGCGTCTAAGTAATGTTAGCAAAGATAAGAAGTTATGCTGCAGACTTCTTATATTAAATGTCAGTACTCTAAATGTGTAAGGTGTAATGTGACTTATACAGGCCTCCGGTTCATTGATAACACAGCACTTAATTTGTAGCGTTTCGTCAATATCATCTAGAAGCTCTATGTTTGCCATAATTGTTTGAATGGAGATTTTAATGTATGTGATGTAAGCCTGATGGATAAGGGTGCTGCGTTTGTGTAAGTATAAGAGAAGTGCAGTATGGACTTTGCTGGATTAAGGAAGTATATATGGAGTAGCTGAGTTTTGCTAGTGGTTTTTGTAGTAGTAAGTGTTTGTGAGTGTATGAAAACCATGTTTGTGAGTGATTTGTGTAGCCGAAGTAGTAAGCAAGTGTGTGCTAGATGTGTATATGTGTTTAAATGCGTGTGTATAGGTTGGGTAATCTTCGCGTTTAGATAATTTAGACCCGCGTTATGGATATTAGACTTAACATAGTTGCCGTAAACAAGACAGATTAGAGTAAGTAAAACAAAATAACACAAGGCGAGCTTACTAATTAAAATTTCTAGTATCAGGGTATTGGGCAGATGTAACGGCTGCGGAGGTTCTGTGAGGCCCCGGCCCTGGTGGCAGTATGCGGTCGAGCTCTTCTCGGGTTCTGATTGGGATAGCCTGTTTGCCTTCATCCCTCCGCAAGTGGACTCTTCCATTACTAAGCCAACAAAATCGGAAACTATGTTCCTTAGCGCGTATTCTCGCTTCCCGAAATAACATTCTATTTGCTTTTGTAAGATGTTCATTAATATTAATACTTCTGGGCGGTCTTAATAAATCCAGATCTGCAGTAGTCATAATGTGATGACGTCGCAGTTTGACAGCTTTAAGTACTTCGTCCTGCTTCGACTTTCTGGTGACCCTCACAATAATGGGCCTCGAGGAGCTGGAGTCTTTACCACTACTTCTGCTATTTTTAGGCCCAGCGCGAGTTACCCAGTCTATTTCACTCTCAGCGAGATTGACGCCCACTTTTGTCGCAGCCACCATAACCAGATGTTCGAGATTTTCGTTCGAAGTTTCATGTACTCCAATTATCTCAAACTCATTTTTCAAAGCGGCTTGTGTGACTTAGTTGTTCCTCCAGTTCACATATTTTTTCTTGCATAGAGGATATAGTGGGAAGCTTGTCTTCTATATGTTCTATCCGTGTCTCGAAGCCATCTAGCCTATCACTAAAATTATTAAAACTTTCAGTTAAGTATTTTAGGCTTGTTTTGATGTCGGCCATATCGAGCCGTAGGTAATGCAGTTCTGTTGCGACAGGATCCGACCCCGAGTGATCGATGTCCCCGTCACGTGCCGGAGAACTAAGTGCCATTCTCTTTTGCCCGCGAGAAATCGGGTTCATATTTGTTACTTCCAGGCGCGTAGTCGCATGCACTGGAGTGTTCTAGTTACTATTTTTAGGTGTATTAGCCTTGCACAAAGGACACTGCCAGTCAGTCAGTTTAGTTGGATCTGTAGTCACGGCGTTTACGCAAATCGGATGAAACGGAGTTTTACATGAAGCGCACTTTAAAATTCTCGTTGATGTTATCTCTTGTTTACATGCAGTGCATTTATAACTGTCCATTGTGACGCGAAGCAAAAATGCCGCGTGCGACCGGTTATCACAGCAACAAAAGATGGCTCGATGCGCGTGCGAGCGGTGTGGTGAGATAAACTACGGCGGGCGTGCAAGCGGGACGACTATCCAGTCAGTTTAAGTGGCGTGATATCTAACACTGAACAGCCAGCCGTAGTGTTGATAATATTTTGTGTTTCGCTTTAAATCCGTGATTATTTCGCTGATGTGACGTACCTTGTGTCCTGTTTTTCTATCTTTTGAATGATGTAACAATTATATCTGAACTTTCACTAATAACACGAAATTACTTTGAAATAGTGGAGCAAAATAGAAACACGTACAGTAGCGGCACTGTCGCCCGACCGCACATCAGTATTGTGTGAATAGCTTCGTATCGCCTTTTACTGTAGAGGGAAAATTAAATAGATAATACATTAGCGTATGCGAATAAAATAGCTATAGAGATATAACCCGACTGAAATGATGAACACGTGATACATATGCCAGCTATAAGATAAAATTAACAACGTAATTTGATCGGGTCATACATGATAGCGGGTGAAAGCCAATAGGTGCACTAGAACTGGTTGTCCATCTCGCTCTCTCATACTAGTGATTGTATAGTTTTATCCTTCTCATTTTATTAGTCTTATTTAAATGCCAGATCCATTTAATACTCCATCCACGCCTTTTACTTACAGGTCCTGTTCTCAAACTTTGGCACAGCAGTAACATCAAAGTTCTTACCTCACGCTTTACGTTGCGCGGCTGACACTCAAGAAGCGCCCCAGCGTTTCTCCGCGGAGGTAGCCGCTGCGGCGCTGAGGGCGCCTCGATACTGGCCCAAGGATCAAGCGCTTAAAATGTATAGCGACACCGCTGATATCATTACCACGGGTAAGTTGTCTGTGTATTAATACATTTCTGGGACCTAATTCTGCAAGCTAGCAATCAGAAAGCTGGGACGAGGCCTTCGATATAAAAAGGTAGATGCGGTACTTACTCTTATGCCACGTAAACATAATGGAACTAGAAACAACTACATGAAAAAATGAATTTCTAATGTCGATCTTGATGTGCATGAAAAACAGAATAAGGCATTGTTGCTAATTATTTAAATGCATCTGCGATAAATGCACATGTAATTCTGTACGTGCTACACAGACGCCAGCTCGATTGTGACTAAGGTGACATTTTTCGGCGTTATTATCCGCTCACACCTCTGGCGTGGGGAAAGGGGTTCAGGGTTCTAACCTATGCCCCTGGCTCTTCTGCGTCTACTACTATAGACGCGTCTCTTGTTCGGGACTGTTGTCCCTCCTGGTCTGCTTGAGCTGTATAGCTGAGAGCCACTATGTGTAAGGGCGACAGGGCCCTGCCGGGTGAGACCCCGTTCGGGGAGACCCAGCGAACCCGTCAGCATACCCTACAGTGGCCCCCACTTATACGGCTCTTTCTTCTCCTTCTTCTTTCTTCTTCTCTGTTCCGTCTTCTTCTTTTGCATTGGCTTCTTGGTGGAGTATCTCTCGCAGATAGGCCTTCGTTTTTGTTTTGCCTGGGATATCGGGGGGCCGCTTGTGCAGTAGGGCTATTCCTCTGATGTGTTGGTGTTCGGATGCGTCCGCTTTTTTGCTAGTATTCTAATGAATTCTTCTATGTTTTCCATTTTGAGGTCTTTCGCGATGGTAGTGTTTCGGACATATTTCGGAGCACTTTTTCTTAGGCAGATATTCTCCTGCGCTTGGAGTCTTCTTTTGTTTGTCTTTGACAAGTGTATATGCCACGCCGGACCAGCGTACGTAAGACGGGATCTTATATAGGTCTTGTAGATCATCAGCTTGGTCCGGAGTGGCAGTTTTGATACAACTAGATGGAATCGTACTTGTCTGACTTGAATGAATGAGCCGTCATTCATTCAAGTCAGACAAGTACGATTCCATCTTTGACAGCATCTTCACTTATCATCAATTGAAATAGGGATTAAGTACTTGACTATCTGAAGTTAAAAGAAACTTCAGATTAAATGGCGTATGAATAGAAAACATCAAAAAATCAAATCACTTGAGACGAAGGCAATAAATTGTATGATGTAATCACCTTCCAGGCTTAACCTCAGTAACACCAGAGACAATGGAAGACTGGGGCACAGCTCTAGCGACGGGCATAGAGAAACTAGACCCCCTCCGCGGCTCCTCTCTACTGCTGCGACTGGTGGAGTTCTGTGTGCCACCCGCGGCACAGGAAGATGTCGACCTAGACCAGAACACCTCGTTCGTTATGTGTGCCCGATTGTACACATTACAGGTAACTTATTAATTTATTTTCAGAAGTCGACATAGGACTATTTTTAAACAATAAGGAATATGCGTCTGATTTAAATAATAAATATGGGTCAAATAATGTTTTTACTACAGTTTATTGCTTCAGAATGACTTGCAAATATTTTTTTTAATTACTTCTATTTGGATAAGAAAATAATTATTAAAAAGTGCCAAAAATTTGCGGGTAATTCATGGTAGTTGAAACGCATGCTAGTGGTCAGATCAAAAAGTGACATAAAAGTCTACAATACGAGTTTTGAAGTGTATGGAAAATCCTCTATGGTTGATATTATTATAGACTATGACTTCACGCCATATATAGATATGATATGTAGAGACTTTAACAGTCGGGACACATTAATGGCTTAACGAATGGGGATTAATGTGTCCCGACTGTTAGTCTCTATATTCCATATAACAATGTCTAGACGTCGAACGTCACACTTAAAACACATGTTTAATTCCCCTGATTAATGAAGGGTTGCCAACCGTACTATTACGTGCACCCGCAACCCAGTGAATGTTTCAGTACTTCAGACAACTTTTATTCAAAAATTTGTGAAATAATGAAACATATTTATTTTATGAATGTATCGACCGAGAAAGAATTTAAATGGTATAGTTTTTTGATATCCCTAAACAGAAGTCTAAACTACTAGACTTACTTGTTTTTTTCTTTTCAGTTCGTTTTTTAACACTTCACTTTTTGCGCAGTCGGGTTTTTTGATTTTTTAATTTAATGTTTTATTTTACACTTTTTAGTTAACTAAAGGACGGCAAATTCCGTAATCTTCTCATTTCATTTAGAGAGTTGATGTCATGTGGATTATTGAGTATTTACATTAGTATTTACAGTTGTACTATTAAACGACTATACCAAAAGGAAGAGGTTGTTTGTTACCTCAGAACTCCATCAATTCTTAACCGATTTGGAAAATACTTTTTTGGTTTGAGTTAATATGATTTTCGTTTGGTCTCATTGTAATTTTATTGAGATCTGATAAGTAACTTCAGAGATAAGCACCGCAAACTTGTTACTGAAAGTGACTAACGCGGCATGTAAAATCGTTTTTTTTTTTTCGATTTGTACAATCATAAATTATTTGTTATAAATATATTTTGAATCTCCATTTTAAGACCTTTAATTCGATACCCCACTCAATAGGTTTTGAAAAAAAAAATGTTTTTAACCCCAAATTTTGGCGTCTGAAATCCGCCATTTTCAATTTTTCAATTTTTTTAATTCCAATTATCATAATCGGCCCACGCGTTTGGTCTCTAGTGTGCCACAAAGGAACAAACATACATACATACATATATAGACTGATAAACACATTACCTCTCCTTTGCGTCGCGCAGTCGGGTAATAAGAAACCTACTTCAATGCCGCGCTATTTGCAGTACCAATTTTGAGGTGTTTATCTCCATATCTCTGGAGATACTTATCAAACCTCGATAAAATTAACATGGTACCACACTTGGGATATTTCCTTTCCAACAAAAAAAGAATAATCAAAATCGGTTCATAAACGACGAAGTTATCTGCGAACAAACGGTCTAATTGAGAAACCTCCTCCTTTTTTTGAAGTCGGTTAAAAAAGAGTCAATTCGTCTCTGTTTTTACCCGACTGCGCGACGCAAAGGAGAGGTAATTTATATGTTTGTTCGTGGATTACTCCGCCAATTCTGAACCGATTTGAATGATTCTTTTTTTATAATATGTAGAGGTCATCTCCAAGGTGATCCCATTCATATTTTATTAAGATCTGATTAGTATCTCCAGAGATATGACGATTAACTTCTCAAACTTGCTACTGAAACTGACTCGTACGGCATGGAAGTCGGTTTTTTTTATGTTTTTAAACGTAGTTTTTAAACTATCTTTATTTTTAACCAATTTAATATTTTTAGGGTGCTCTAGGATCCATGAAGTGGCGCTCGGCAAGGATCGCCAAATTGGTGCTGGAGCGGTTAGAAGCGGCTAACTTCATTCAACACCCGTACCAAATTGTACGCGAAGCTGTCGGCAGGTGAGCCTTCTGATTTCACGTCGAATAAATTGCTAATGGATTTATAATATTCATTAAAAACAAATTTTAGTGGCCAATGGAAATAAAAACGTAGTAAGTAAACTTATACCTACTGTAGTCGGTGAACTGACTAGCGACATATGTTTGTTCGACAGGTACGTTTAGTGACCTTAGACTTACTGACATTTAGGACTTTCTGGGGATCACGTGTAGAAAAATATACGGTCGAATTGAGAAACCTCCTCCTTTTTTTGAAGTCGGTTAAAAAAGGACTAAGCCTACGGATGCAGGTGGGGTTCTAATGGTAGATTTCTGCTGATTTTGCACTGAGATATTTTGGACCGGGAGGAAGGAGGAGGAAGGAGGTTCTCAATTCGCTTGTGTTTGTTTTTGTGTGGGTTACCTCAGAACTGCGTCATTTATTATAACCGATTTGGAAAATTCCATATTTTGTTTGGTCCCATTGTGCAATTTATCGTGATTTGATGAGTAGGTATCTCCTGTGATATATAGATAAATATTTCAAACTTTCAACTGAAAATGACTAGCGCGGCATGTCAAGGCGGTTTTTTATAAGCGATCTTAATTATTAATAAATAATGATGATCAATAGATCATCATTATTTTTAGATAAAGGTATGTAAGGATCGTAACATGTGGAAAGAAGTAGGCTCTGCCTACCCCAACGGGAAAAAGGCGCGATTATATGTAAATGTATATTATTTTCAGTCCAATATTGCCTACTGCTGAGCATAGGACCTGCAATTTCTTACGATTTTTTACCATCCATATCTATTATCAATATTATCATATCTTCAAATTTATTGATAGTAAATAAAATAAAAGAAAAACAGCGTGACTTTATGTATGTGAGTAAATAACATTGGTTATGTTTAATCCAGCCTGCTGATGACAATCTTCGACAACGAGCTGGTATTCCCCGGCGGAGAGAAGGGTGACACTCCATGTCTCCAACATTTCTTGGCGACTGTACTGCCGAGACTTGCGGCTTTGTACGATGAACATGGAGATATTGGTATGTTTGCTTTGTCATACTTAAAAAATAGTATATTTCATTACAAGTGCGGAAAGGCTGTCATTGCAAAGAGTTCCGACAAATGTCTACCCGAGCCGAGGCGTAGCCGAAGGCGAGGGTTGACAGTCGGAACAAGTTGCAATGACGGTTCCGCACGTGTACTGAACGACTATTTTTAATACAGTTGCGAAAAAATGAAGCAATTTAATAAAATAATAAAAACACAATAAACTCAACTAACTAAACATTTATTTCTTATAAAAGTTATAATTCACATATACATTGAAATTGGTACAGTTTGTTACACTAACTGGGGAAGTTTTAGGTTGCATATTTACTGTTCGAGACAAACTATTATTCATTTCGTATGATTGTTCATGTATATTTGTCATACAATGGCGTTTGCTAATTTTGGGTATTCACTTATATCCACGTTGTTCCTTATTTTCAGCATACTTTTTATCATCGAAAACCTCGACCATAACGTAGAAGGTTTTAATTTTGCTGAGAGTTCGGAGAAGTAGGTATGCCAACATTACACTTTCTGAAAAACTATTTGCTTTTTTCTCTTCTCTCCACGCAATAAATTCGTCGTATGTAGATATGTAGCGACTTTTTGACTTTTCCGGTAAAATGTTCTCCGAAGCATTTTGTGCAATTATACTGAGTTCCGGTGGTGTTAATTCAAAAAAACTAGGGTCGAAATTACTCATTTAGTGCAACAAACAACTAAACTCGCAAAGAAAATTTCTGAAAAATGGCGCCAACCGTAGAATATAAGCAGAGTTTTTTTTTTCACCCATTCTGGTAGGCAAAGGGAACTATGCTCATACAGCCAAGTCTTCAGTAGAATTTTTTTATTGATATGAAATAAAAATGAAATTTAATGAGATGAAATGAAATGACTAACCTAACTCATTCCATCAAAGCATTAAATCTGTTATTGAAACAGATTAGTAGCTTCTTTTTAGACATATACGTATTTGCATGAATCATAAAAACTTCTTTGAATGTTTTTAGTAAAAACGTCATGGTTGGTTTTTCTTTTTAATAGACATTATTTTGACAGTTGGGAAAGAGAACGCACGAGTTCGGGAAAGGTAAAGAAAAAACACGAGTGTGTAATAGCCCACATCCCGAACGCTATACGTCCCTGCAATACGCCACTTTTTGAGCAACTGTATTAAAAAAAAATATTCCCAGATTAATGTAGCGTTCGATTGGACTCTTTGGTATACTTGCGTATCTTCAGTGGCAATGCAATATTATGGTACCATTAAGCTGATTTAGTTATGGAGCCGGGCGGGCAGTAATTAGGGATTGGAACCCAATAATGCCAAATGTTAGGACAGTTGAATTTGAGCTAATGTTTTGTTATCGATAGTACTTGTCATTGATAACGTCTTTAGAAAAAACTTGTGTTTAAAGTAAAAGTTGTCAACCGACTTCCCAAGATGAAGGAGGTTCTCAATTCGTCTGTATGTTTTTTTTAGGTTTTTTTTTGTGTGTATGTTACGCGATTACTCCGTCAATTGTGAACCGATTTAAATGATTGATTCTTTTATTATATCGGTAGGGTACTTTTCCGAGCTGGTCCCATTGTAATTTTATCGAGATCTGATAAGTATCTCCAGAGATATGACGATAAACGTCTCCAACTTGCTACTGAAACTGACTCGCGGGGCATGGAAGTCGGTTGTTTTAGTTTTTAAACTATTAAAATTATTAAATTTAAATTTGTTTATTGTATGTTAATTTAACTTGCTTTGAGGAGTACCCTTATATATTTAGTATTATACCTACATACACTATGAAGGACTACGGTATGTGAATTCATTCCTTTAGTTAGGTTTATGTTCTTCAACTAGTTTCCGATTAAGTAAAATATTGGGTCTTCAAATCGCGAATGAATAGGTATCTTCTTGGCAAGCACGCTCCATCATCGATCGCATCATCACTTAACATCTGTGAAGTAGTGGTCAAGTGCTACCCAGTTCGGTGTAAAAAAAATTACCCCCGACGCAAAAAGGGGTTGTTATAAGTTGAATTTGTGTATCTGTGAGTCTCTCTGTGGCATCGTATTATAGCTCCCAAAAGGTTGAACCGAGTTCATTTAGTTTTACAGTGACATGATCGTTAGAATTCGTGGGTCGCGACTCCCTTGGGGGTCGCGAAGCTTCTATAAGGGGGTCGCAAAGCCTCAATAAAAGAAAAAAAAAAGAAAATTATACTTTTAAAGAAAATATTAAATAATTAAGCAGCATTTGTATGTGTTGTGATTGAGAGCGCTTATTGGTTTCAGAAGAAAAAAATGTAATTTGTTTCCTGTAGGCCACACGAGCGAAGTCGCGGTCAGAAGCTATAATTCATAATTCATTTATTTATTACATTTGGGTACACTGTACACTTATGAACGTTAGTCTTTTTCATTACAAATTAAAATACATACATTAAATACATTACCATAAATTCATAGATTTAACGTTATCTAACAACAAACTAGTAATATAACAAAATACAGATTATAAACAGTGGTCACGAGTCGCGTCTTGAAAAAGGTTGAAAGACGTTGATTTAAATGATATTGCAATAACATGGTTACCTTGACCTAATGCCTAGGTATCTTCTGAAATCTACAGGTTCCACACCAACTTAGCCAGCGAGGTTTAATAATTTGTTTTTGAATATTTAAATGTAATGTTTTATGTCGACAGTAATTAAACCAGCAGCGACTACATCAATATCGATAGGAACGAGCGACAACGACGTAGAGACAGGTCGATGCTCTCACACCGCGCCGCCGCTGTCGCAGCTCGGTAACATAGCGCTCGATGTCGCGCGACTGCAGCCCGAGCTGTCGGTGCCGCAGGATAACACGCAGGTAACATTTGATAGATATTGATTTGACTATATAAAAATTGTCTGAAGTACTGAAACATGCACTGGGTTGGGGGTGCACGTAATAGTACGTTTGGCAACCCTACATTAATCAGGGGAATTAAACATTTGTTTTAAGTATGACGTTCGACGTCTAGATGAAAGCCCTATGGCTCAATACCTTTGTTTTTTTTGTACATTCAAAGCAATAAGTTATATTTTTGTTATATTTTGAATAATTATTATTGATATGATCTATTTAATGTGTGTAAGTGCAAATTTTTAATTTGCCCATATACTGAATAAATGCTTTGACTTGACTTTTGACATTACTGTTACTAACTATACATCCACTGAACATAGATTTTGTAGTGGTAGGATTTCTGCTAGTCCGCCTGGTACCACCACTTTGCCAATTAAGTTTCAGCCGTGAAATAGGAATGTTTTTTGGTTGAAATGGCAAGGTGCTCAGTAAAATTACAGAGCATGTGAGACTCAAAATCTCTATGTCTCAAGGTAACAGGCGCAGTGCAGTGACATGTAGATTTTTGGCAGTCCAGAATTTTGCATGACGCTGTATCTGTAATAGGTAGACGTCATCGCTTACCATTAGGCGAGCGTCGTGCTTTTCCTGTTACCTTATATCATTTAAAAAAAATAGATGACGAGACAGGTCGATTTCACAGCTCGGTAACATTGCGCTCGATATCTTCTTACCAATTGTCCTCTAACCTAACCTATGCATTCAACATGTTAAGCGGCAATAGCCCAAAGGCTAAGGCGTCGGCCTGGCGATCGAGAGGTCATAAGTTCGATCCCTACCCATTGCTCTATTGACGTGAACCCACTCCAGACACAAGCATATTTAGCTTAGTTGGATGGGTAAACAAGACTACTAGTAATGTGCAACCTACATAGCTAGTTAGTTTAAAAAAAACAACATTAATTGCAGGCAGCAGAAACCGGCGAGCCATCCTCCGATTCAGAAAGCAAGGGTCGCAGCGCTGGCTTGGAGAAACAACTGTCTGTGAGATTAGACGCGGCGCTGAGACTCGCGGACGAAGGCGCGCCGCCGGCCCTACGGGACCACGCGCGGGCTACCAATCTTCTTACTACTGGTAAGTGGATTAAACAGGGTTATACATGTGGTAAATAATTACCACATTGGTAATTGTTATATTACGAGATGAATTGTTTCAGTTTGAAGTGTTCATCTTCATATCCCTGAATATACTCATCAGATAGTGATAAACTAAGTAAGTGAATAGTTCTGTGCGGTTGCACGTGCCAAAGGCAATAGGTACAGGTCCCGAGCTCCACACAATTAGTGTATTTAGCCAGTGTCTAGTATTAAAATTCTTCAAGTTATTGAGAATTCAAGTCGTAAAGGTGGGTTAAAGTTACATTTCAGGTCAAGTTTGAAGTCAAAGTCTAGTCCAAGTCATTCCTTCAGAAAAGATTTCAGTGAAATTTCGGTGAGAACGCAAATAACATGTTTTGTCAACATTGAGCCCTTTCTCTCGTACACATTCGCCCGCACTTGATAGTTAATAATCCACATTTATTACACACTAGCAGCCTGTCCCGGCTTCGCACAGGTGAAATTGATACATAATTTTGGACGGCCCGTTGGCGTAAAGGATAGTTACTTACCTTGACTTCTAACCCGGCGGTCGCTGGTTATTATCCTAGCTATATATACCAATTGATTTTCTCAAGTTTCTATGTGCATTCATGAATCATGGGTGTTTGAATATAGGTAGTGGGATCATTAAATCGATGTTCTGCCATAGAAAAGATAATTATACTACGTATACAACGGACACTCTGTTCCCCCCACCAATCCGGGCTACCTCACCTCGCCACCGATTCTGATCTGTCGAGGCGCCAGTCTGAGCAAGGACGCTACACGCGTGCGGCTACAGAACAATAGGTACTACTCTCGGGGAGAAGAATATGATGACCTACTCGGTTGTGTGTTGGATATTTCTACGTACCTACTTACCTACTTCGCAATTGAGTTGAAGTGTTGTGATTTAATGTTTCTGTAGACGATGGTTTACGAAATAGCGACTAATATTTTTAGTGTTAAAAGCTTTTTGGGTAAGTGTACAAAAAATATTCATACGGTCAGTACGTACGTATGTACGAAGTAACTATTATATAATCTGTGATACGGTGATTACGGGCGACAACCTTAGACGTCACGCACACAAGCGCACGTATAGAAAAACGACAAGTGTGTAGTGTCTGTGTCGGTGTCACAGTGTCGGTCGTTAAAACGCTAGTTTGTATGGACATTTAGTCGAGTGTCCGGGGTGTGGTTCTGCCTCACTTGCTTCCAAAAAGTAGCTTACCACTCTCTTTATAATATTAGTATAGATTAACTCAGGAAAGAACACAAGATTTAGTGAAAAATGCAATGAGAGCACACACACTTTTTCACGTTCCCGCCAAAACTGAGGTCACGAGTTATTCATTCGTGAAGCATAACAACAACACTAATTTCAGTACTCCGCGGTTGCATGGGCATCACAGTCCGCGCGGCGCACGGGTCCGTGCGCGCGCAGTACGCGGTGGTGAGCGCCGCGTGCGCGCTGGCCGGCCGCGGCGCCGCGGGACACGAGGAGCTCCCGCTAGCCGCCGCCAGTCTGCTGGCAGCACTAGCGCACCAACATCACCCGCCGGACACCTTCGACGCTGCCCTGACGGAGCTACAACAACGAGCTAAAGGTACTAATACTGTAACATGCATTGGGGGTACCTACGTAATACGTACACAGAGAACAGAATAGACGGCGGGTAGCTCCGTCTCCTTTCCACATGAAAAGTATATATCCTAGTATAGAGTTATTCCATATAACGGAAAAGGACGAAGCTATACTATTTCTGTCTCTCAGCAGGGCTAGCATGGCCTTATCCCCGGGGGAAAGACAAAATTATTTCCCTGTTTTTCGCCACTGACAGGAGATCAACACAACAATTTAAACGCTTGGTGAAGTTTAACCCCGAGTTTTGATTTTATTTCGTACTAGCTGTGCCCGCGACTTCGTCCGCGTAGAATAGTGTCTTTGGGTAGCATTTTTAAATATTTAGGCTAATTATTTTATAAATAAGACACATGCGTATCCCACCTACACCGCACCGTACCACGCCGCGCAAATCCCCCTCCCCTTTCTCTCCACTTCCCCTCCCCTCTCTCTCTCCCCCCCCCCCCACTTCCATGCCACTTTTCATCCCCTCTTTCAACCCCTTACAACCCTTGTTTCGCATTAAAAAGTAGCCTATGTCCTTTCTCAGGCTCTAGACTATCTGTGTACCAAATTTCATTCAAAACGGTTCAGTGGTTTTGGCGTGAAAGTGACACAGACAGACAGGCAGAGTTACTTTCGCATTTATAATATTAGTAAGGATTAAAAAGTTTAAAAAAAAGAATTGATTTAAAGTCAGCGGGCGTTTATAATTGTCGAAAAACTTTACTTATAATTTGCCTTCTCCACCAAACAAAACACGGATAGGTGGAAAGACAAAATACTCTCCTTGCCATGCTAGCCCTGCAGTGCGTGCCGGTTTTTTCAGGGTCAGTAAAGTAGTTAGCCGTTTTTAGCTAAACAACTTTTGAATTTTATGGCGTCGAGAAATTGTGAAGTTTATTTTGGCACTTTTCTCATCATTTCAAAACATATATACTGTTTTTTTTGCTTTGTATCACTGGTTTCTATATAAATATATGTTTATGTTTTTAATCTTCTATCTCATGTGGCCACGCTACCCAAAGCTCTACAGATCTATCCCTCTACGACGTAATAGCAAAGAAAATGAATTCTAAAATACGAATATATAGTTAGGTATACAAATATAAGTGTATCAGTATATATATTATATAGAAACTGCGTAAATTTGAACTTCCTGTGTCTAGTCTAGTCTCCCAGTCCTAAAGAAATATTCCATAATAATTATTATTAATATTTCTGTGTTTTATATTCATACATGTTTGAAGTTGATGTTCTTCTCCTTGTGAGGAAGTATTGTTCTGTAGTCGTGCGCGTATGGCGTCCTTGCTCACGTTTGCGCCTCGACAGATCAGAATCGGTGGCGAGGTGAGGTAGCCGGGATTGGTGGGGGGAACAGAGTGTCCGTTCTATACGTAGTATTTTAGAATTCATTTTCATAAATAAAACAACGATATACTTGTGCGTAAAAACACCTTAGTTTTTTAAATTATTGAATAAAAACTTTCTTTATAATTTATTTATCTTTGTCGCTTTTTCAAATCAAGTAACTTAAGTATATGAAATGTCTCTACCTAACTCTACACTATTCAAATAACGTAATCAAATATTTAGAAGATTTTAGTTTGTAAAAAATTTCGCAACTTTTTCACTCGCACGCGTATCGGTTTTCGTTCGCAGACAAGTGTCTTAGTTATGGCGTATGGCGTTGAGTAAATGAGAATAATTTTATTATCTATGTACTTTAGAAACCATAGCGAAGTACTGGCTAGCAAGTCTAAACCGACTTCAAACTGAAGTAGGTTCTTACGGTGACATCCTTAGACTTCACGCACTCAATTGCGCCTATAGAAAAACGGCATGTGTGTAGTGTCTGTGTCGGTGTCACAGTGTCGGTCGTTAAAACGCTAGTTTGTATAGAGATTTAGTCGAGTGTCCGGGTAGTGGTAATAGTACGGTTGGCATTTGGCAACCCAATATCTAATATATAATAATTGACAAAGCAATAATGTATGTTTTTATTATATTATGAATAATTATTATTGATATGATCTATTTAATGATATTTGACGTGTGTCAGTGCAGAGTCTTATGTTTCTCATATACTGAATTAATGCTTTGACTATTGACTACTTTTCTTATATCTGAGAGGCTAGCGTTTAACCAGTATCTCGCCTGGTGGTAAGCGATAATGGTAAACTGTGACAGGCGTTTTTTATTAAAGGTACCGAAAATGTCAACACTTCTGACAAAACACCAGTCACACTAGTTTGATAATGAGCTAAATTTAAATCCATGACCAAGATACAACATATTAATAACCATCAGATCTTATCATTCATCAAAGGACTACCCCGAGATAGCTATGCTCATGAAAAGAATAATCACAAAACACCTTAATAAAATGTAATATATTAGAATATTTTATTTTCATTTCCAGATCGTTCTTGGTGGGCTCGACTAGCGTGCTTAGACTTCGCACAGCCGCTGCTATTCTACGGGCTCCCCTATCTATGTGAGGACGCGAACCGAGCCGCGAAGGCCGAAGCACTAGCGTTGCAACTCATGAGGGACCCTAGACTTGAGGTAAATGAGTGATAGAACATTAGTGTGTAGTAATGTGATACACGTCTATTTATAACCAACATCTCTATGTTGCTAATGTTATATACCGGCTGTAATTCACGTTACTTTAGTAGACATTTATCGACCTAGGTTTCGAGAGTCCGTCATTCTTCCTCGGGTGTGGAGTCACGCGTTGACATCGCGATCTCACCGCCGGTATATAACATTAATAATGTAACAAATTCACGATAATTTTTATAACAAAAATCTCTATGTTGGAATCTGTTACGGTAGAAAGCAGTTTCACACAGAACTAAATCAATAAATAACGTAATAAGAATTAGAAAAATGTACAAGTTGTTTTTAAAGGGCCCAGTGGAAGAATCGGCTTTGACGCCAGAGACAGCTCGTTCAAATCAAATCCCCGCCGTACAAAAAAATTATGTGCTCATTTTACAGTGGGCGCTCCGATGAAAGCAAAACATCGTTAAGAAACCCTCAGCGTGATGGTAGGGTACTGTCATAGATAAATTATTAATTTATCTATCGTACTGTCTAGCTAGACCCACTCCCAATCTCAGTTGGAAAATCTATCGCGAAACATGTAATGTGTTCCAGCAGCTGTCCTTGAGAGCCAGTTCCCATTCTAGACCTAGCGTGCTACCATTCTCGACCACATCGTCGTGTACCAACAAGTGGGATAGTGGTCAAACAATAGCCTATATGATGTAATAAAAACAATATTTACACATTTTACTATAGAAATGTCGTATTCATTTTTAGATTATAACTGCAAGTTATTGTGTATGATTTTAATAAAACGTAAAATTAATTCTTGCGATTATTGCAATACTTGGAAATGCAAGAATCGTGCAAAAGACAGTTTTGATTTAAAACTCAGGTTCCAATAACTATACAAGTGCCAAAATGTTATTCCTTTTACCCTGTATTAATGTAAATAATATCAAGTGGCTGCACTCCATCCAAAGAGCATCCTAGGTCCTCGAGTATAATTCTAGAATACTGGCCTAACTAGTCTTACAAGGGTGTGTTTTTTATATTAATAAATTAATCATCTTTTCTCACAGGTGAGACAATCTGCATCGAAGCTGTTGACCGGTCTAATGCACTGCCGCGCGCTAATCGACGAAGACAAGACATTACGCGCTCTGACGCGAAGCTGCCGGTCCAAGGAGCTCGTCGAGAGGCATCATGGAGTATTAGGACTTTGTTCGTACTTGGCATCGCGTCCTTACAGCCTCGGGCCCAAGCTCGGAGACGTTCTAACAGAGCTAGCGAGACATACGAATGCACCGGATCCCATCCCGGCCACTATAAGAACCGTCCTCGCAGAGTTCCGACGCACGCATCAAGACGACTGGCCGAAACATAGAGAGAGACTTACAGAGGAAGAACTCGACTTACTCGCCGATCTCACCTCGCCACCTTCATATTGCGCCTGAACATAATTTAGTAGGAAAATTCCATTCAAATGCTATTATCCCGCGCCGACTGACGCTAAATCGAACATTTTCGTCCGCCCACTGACGCTGAATCGAATCGTTTCGTCGCGGAAATTCGGCAATGAACGACGCTCTTTCATAGTAAATTTAGGATACGAATTAACGCTATTCACCTCGACTCGGATCAACTGGTTGCCTGCCATTATAGATCGGTGGTGGAGTTCATTTTGATGGTGGTGGTGTCAACTTCCACGGTGATTGTCTTCTATGCGTAATTGAAATCTTTGGAAAACTATATTGTATTCGAAATATTAGTGTCATCTCCCTTTATATAAAGTGAAGTAATCTAATTTTACCAGACCCTGTAAGGTTTATGCGTATATCTTCCATTTTTAGGGCTGGTTAATAGTAAATCGCCATTTACAATTTCATACAATTGAATAATGTTTGTTATGCTTAGTTATTCTATGCCATTATCTGAAATCGAATTCAGTTTTGTATTTGTACATTTCTGACTGGAATAGCTAGTAGTGGTAAATGCACTTATTTATAGTGCTAGGTTGTTTTTTTATTTACATAGTTTATTTATTTGAGCCCTGGCCTAGTCTAATATCGTATTCTATATGATTTTCATCTACATATAAAAGCAGACTGGAAATTCTCGAGATAGTTTATATATTTTGAGATGTGTACCTATGTTATTATTTTTATATTTGTTTGTTCCTGTATTATTTTCATAAAAAATAGATCTGTTGCAATGGGGATGTATAGGTGTTGTAAATATAATGTATAAAATAATAGTATAATATGATGCATAATCGTTTTTATTCTAGTTTCTGATATCAATAAAATATACATACATTATTTGGTTTTTACTTCCGATAGTTTACTTTTATAAGTTAGGTAATAAAATAGCAATTTACCATATATACCTCCTCATACTTTTATTCAAAAACATCCCAAATATTTATTTATAAGTCAGATGAGCAAGTAATAATTAACTAAACAAATGAAATTCAGAACCTTATAAACAGATTAGAATTAAAAGCCTAAGTTCTTTTCGCCGTACTATCTTCGGTCATCAACATCTGAAACAAAGGATTTCATTAGGAATAGTTTTTTTTATATCTACATATAGATCTTACCAGATTTTAACACATTGACTGTTAGTGTCGTGTTTCTACTAATGTTACACTAATGCAGGTAGGTGCTCACACAGTTTGTGGTGAGCTAAGAAGTTTACGTCACTCTGCTGTACAACTCTACACAGACGGTGTATGTCACACACCAGCTGTGTTTATCTCAGAGATAGAATAGATGCAGTTTAGTAGGCAAGTAATTAATTTAGTGGTTTATTCATGCTACTAGGTTGTGCTACCTTCTAAATAAATAGTTAATCAACCTGGGAGCTATTATTTCACACATAATATTACATGCAGAGCTACTGCAATTTTATTGATTCTCTTTTATGGAGTTTCTTAGCCAAGGTGGACATCTTGCTTTTCATGTTACTTTAACCTTTTGAGCCCCAAAGTCACATATACGTGACAAGCACTGGCAGGCCCAGTATGCCAAACGTCCTCTATAGATGACAAAAACCGTACAAACCATAGCACTTGGCGTACAGGGTACGGGAGTGCGTTTGTAGTGTTGCACTTAAAAGTACACACTGATTGTAATTATAATAAACTAAATGAGAAAGGTGAAAACATGCAGCTGCATCTCGATTATATTATTTATTGGTTTAAAGCTGTTGTATGCCAGGATTTGAGACACATTGAAAATTCTACATGTCTCGCACTGATCTATGTTCTGGCATTTGAGAGGATAACCAGTATGGTGAACACAGGATATTTTATAACAGATTCAAACTGACTGGGTGGCTCAATCTAACTCCCTGTGGTGTACTCTCTTTTAGTTTTCTAACTTCTGACACCACGTTTCGGCTACCTACTACCAAGTCAGCTTATAAAATATGGACATGTTGCCTACATAATTATGTCTGCAATAATACTCACTTTTTCCATCACATGCAACAATTTTGACTTTGTCAACCATAGCTATTTCTTGCACTTCACGGAATTCAACATTGTTCAACATAAAGGTCCAAACATTATCACAGAATCTGAAAATGAAATAAGCTACAATAATAGTATTATTTTGCAAACACACAATCGAATGTGAATTCATTTGCGATTTTATTGTATCGGATCAATAATTATTGTTGTAATAATTTATCAAACAGAACAAATACCTGTATGTGTTAAGTTTCCCTGCTTTAAAAGTAAGTCTTGATTTAACTCGATTTGAAAGAGCCTGGTTGATAGATTTATCGAATTGAAGCAGAACTTTAACGGCAAGAGCAGGTGTGATCTGTCCATACTGAAAACAAATATAATGTTTTGATGACGACGAAAAAGAATTCCCAAGAAACAAGACAGTGTAATCTTACATTACCTGAATCAATTCGTCGAGGCTCTCCTGCAACGTGTTTCCAATTGTAGTATTCCGGTACAGTTGATAAGACATTGTTGTTTCTATGAAATGTAAACCAAAATCTATTGCAAAATAAAATAGAAGCTCAGAAATCAATCGTAACAAATTGATACAAATTACAAAAGGTAAGGTAAGGTAGTATTGTATTGCAAGTAGAGACAATCAAAATCAACATCAACAATGTACTCTGTGGTAAAGACAGTGTAGTGTTGCCAGTACCGGTCGGCGGTCCTCAATAGTAACCAATAGTTGATTCGAAAAGTAACGTTTTTTATATTTTCGTATTTTGACCTTGCATCACAGTATGTATGTCTGAGCGACCATTTAAAACGTTAATATAACGCTTTACGTTACATTTTCATTCAAATCGGGTAAAATGTAAGGTAAAGCAAATGGTGCACACTTGTTCCGTGTACGGATGTTCCGACAACTAAATACAACAAGGAATTACGATTTCATTTCCCCGTGACGCGAGGGACGTTTATTCCTATAACTAAGTATCTATCTAACCAAATAATGTCTAAAACTATTATTTCAAATGAAATGAGTTTATTTCACGTGAAATACCAGAGTACCTATAAAAAAGGTGTTTGTAAAATGATTTTGCACAAAAAATAGCACATAAATGATTAAAACAAAAGCAACAAATGTTCAACTTACACAAATACTATTAATATTAATTAATAAATATTATATCGTATTAACGATATAATATTTATATTTATATAATATTTATTTTGTACAAATGAATAATACCCATACATAGTAATTTAGAAAAAATTAGTTAAGGATAAATAATTACTTCAAGAAACTTTGTGAAAAAGATTACTATCGGCCATGGAGGTAAATATATAGAGTCGTCCATCACAAACAAACTGACTTTTGACCGCGCGATTGGGCGTGACTCATCACGCACCGATGCTTACGCTAATACTAATGGAAAGCGAATGCAGATACGACACTATATAGATGTGCATCGTAGGTATAGGAAAAAATATTGTAAAAAATTAAGTAAGCATAATATAAAAGTTTAACTAAAAGTGTAATATCTATATTATATATGGATAATATAAAGATATTAAACACTACATATATTCGGAAACTGATTTTTATATTATGTGTATGTATTATATATCCGGCTTTGCGTACATCAGTGTACACTGTACAGATTTGACATGTACATAGTTTAATATAATATCTGTCTGTTCTGTAACGTAATATGTCCCATATCATGATCTGAACTACTAGGTATAAAGAACTGGTTCCAAATAAACTAAAACCACCAAAGCATAATATACATTAAACATCATAATAACAAAATTAAATACAAATTCGGTCACACGTATTCTACCTACAACATTTCTCAATGCTAATCTGCACATTTACTCTTTGACTGTAGTTGGGGCGACTCATTCTGTGATGCACGGCGCTAGGTTATAAGAGGGAACGAGACGGAGGTACAATAAAGAATTTTATCTATTTATCTATCTATCAATGATCTTCTAGGTAAGACTTTAATTCTACTCCAATCGATTTTAGGGGTGGTAGGCGGTGGGGGGGAAGGGGTAGAGCCCCCCCCCTACCTTGAAGTAAAAGTTGCGGAAACCCCCTCTTTTGGAGATATGTTTTTTTTTGTTTTGAACATTTAACAATCAAATCATCTAAATAATTGAAAAATTGGTAGGAATGTTACATTAACTGACATCAATTTTAGGCAGAGAAGGAGGCGGGGGGATGGGTAGAGCCACCCCCTGAAGGGGAAGTTGCAGAAACCCCCCCTTTTGGTGATATGATTTTTTTGTTTTCTAACCAAACTTTTTAAAATTAAAAAAAAAATAGCTGGAGTGGAAAATGGAAAGGGTGGGTTGTTGGGCTCATACACTAAAGGTCATGTACGCATTATGTCAAAAACTTAAAATAACAAGAGAATGTAAGTTTGTCATTTTCAGTAGCAAGTTTGAGGTATTGAATTTGGTTAAGGTGTGTTCCTTTTTAACGCTTCGCCGGCCGCTGCCGCGGCACGCTCGCTTCGCTCGCTCGGCTCGCGCGTGGTGTTGTCGCAGTTCAAACCTAAACCTAACCTAGTGATTTTCGTTATTTACTATTTATCTTAGAAATTATATAATCAGCTAGAGTAGTAGGATGTGGAAAGTAATAAAATAAAACAGAATTCCTAAACAAGATATTTAATTGTCATTATTATTTTTAAAAAAATTAACATTTTTAAAAGTTTGGTTAGTAAACAAAAAAAAATCATAAAGGAAAATTCGAAAGGGGGGGTTTCTGCAACTTCCCCGCACCCCTACCCCCCCCCACCCCATATCCCCCCTCACACCCCTAAAAGCGATTGGAGTAGAACTAAAGTTGAGCCATCTTCTATATAAACTACGGTTTGTAAGTACATACGCATTACGTCGCTATGATCTTGTGTGAACCAGAGTTTAACACTACTAATAAGTTTATTTGATATATACTTACCTACCTACGCTTTGCACATGGGCCTATACCTACATACGGCTGATCAGTTGATCACATGATGCGATGATAGATTCTATCTCTCTCTCTCTCTCTCTCTGTGAAACATTCTTGATCTTTTATTTTTTCAAAATCATTAACAATTTTTGTCTCTTGTTATATCAGTTCGAAGTTTTTTTTTGACAACCCTTGCACTGGGTTAACAAGAATACTAGTAATGTGCAACCCACATTGCGAGTAATATTATATTTTAAAAAAAAGTAATAAGCGCTACGAAAGTAACGTTCTGGCAGCACTGGTAAAGTAGGTGCCACTGCCACTTATGACTTTGACTAACTTAACACATAGACACAGACAGTCTGTCATGTAGCTGTCATTTGATGTTTTTATTTTTTCATTATAGCTTTACACATTAGTGTAATTGACCAGTGTTGTTTTAATTCAAGTCATAAAGTTGAGTAAACGTCACATTTCAGGTCAAGTTGCAGTCACAGTCCAGTTCAAGTTATACCAATAGTGATTACTATTGGTGGTCATGCCCTCAATAAAGATGTGGAATTTTGGTGATAACTCAATAGGACGTTTTTAGGGTTCCGTACCCAAAGGGTACCAAAGGAACGGTAAATATCTTGAATCAAGTCGCCTTCATAGAAGATAGGAATAGTCGGGGGCGGTAGAGGGAGTTGAGGGGAGACCCCCCACTCGTTGCCCCCTGCCCTCGCACGATGTGTGGTCACTGTTCTAACATAACCTAACCTCTACACTTTAGGGCCATAAATAAACACAACAAATGTATAACACAAATAAATAACTGCTTACTTCCCATTTTTTTAAGCAAAGCATCTGTCATAACTTTAAAGCTCATTTTTCCAGATAAAAGCTTGTTTTAAAAAATATTTTTTACTCTGAATTTATTTTTAACGTTAACGTTAAACCTAGTAGGTATACATATTTACCATCGATATAAAAAGGTAGATGCGGTACTCACTCTTATGCCTCGTAAACATAACGGAACTAGAAACAACTACATGAAAACACGAATTTCTAACGTCGAGCTTGATGTGCATGAAGAACAGAGGAATGCATTATTTATAATTATTTAAATGGATCTGCGATACCTACTTGCAAATGTAATAGTATACGTGCTTCACAAACGCCAGTGCGATTGTGACTAAGGTGAAATTAGGTTCGCGAACCTAATTCATACGGTCCACATTGAGCAGCGGAGTCCCTTATTTCCCTTTTTAGGGTTCCGTACCTCCAAAGGAAAAGAGAAACCCTTATAGGATCACTTTGTTGTCTGTCTGTCTGTCCGTCTGTTAAGACTCCTTTTTTATCAGGAACGCGTAAAGATATCAAGTTAAAACTGATATCAAATACTCAGGTCTATGGTCTCTATTGGCTGTGAAAACATCAAACCTTTTAGGTTCGAGCATTTACCAATGGAGATGTTAACGTTGTAATGCGCAAACATTTTTATCTGCCGATACTTATACGGGGGACGAGGTAAACACACACAAATCACTCACTTTAACGATCCCGCACACTAGCTTATAAAACGCACACAGTATTAAAAATACATCGTAGTTACGCACGCTCGTATGGCCATATGGCCAGCAGAGGGGTATGCCTTGCGTTAACATCTCCATTGGTAAATACTCGACGCCTGTAAGTCAACGCGGTCTTTCGCATATTTTGCAACTTCACATGGGAATTAAAACCTATAGGGTACTTCCCGCTGACCTAGAATCATGAAATTTGGCAAATAGCAAGGTCTTGAAACACTTTTATTATTTACTTATAGGAATAAATCTAAAAAAAAAACGTAAATTTAATAACAAAAATATAGTAAATTTACTATTACAGACCTATCATTTGTAGTTTGTGCAATAAATTTTCTATAGATTGAACTACAAAGTTAAGTTTGTCCTTTAACCTAGTCTGAGAAGTTGGTACGGAAGCCTCGGTCGGCGAGTCCAACTCGACTTGGCCGGTTTTTTTTAACTTTGTTCTGTTTTTTGTATTTGTTGTTATAGTGGCCATAGTTATCATCAACATACATCGTCACGGACAACCTTAACAGTTAGGACAAATTATTAGAATTGAAATGAACGAAATGACAAAGATGGAGCTATGCAGCCTGCATAGTTGCGTCCCCGTCATTCAGTTTAGTCAATAAAATCAACTGTCAAATTTCGTGATAAGGGGCTCACTGTCGACTTTGTAAGAAAAAGGCGCCACACAGGCCCACCACAACTTAAGTGTACTTGTAAGCGTCCTGCAGGCTTATCTCGAAGTTCGATAGGTATTGAAATGAAATGAACGAACGACAGAGATGGAGCTATACAGGCTACATAGCTGCGTCCCCGTCTTTTTTTTCGTTTAGTTAGTTAGTCATTTAGTTAATCCAACAATCAACTGTCAAAGTTCGTGACACAGGGCCTGATACCCCATGATAGGCATATTTAGGTCGCTGGTACTGGTGGACTTAAAAAATGTCAACCATTACACCTATATTTGTGAGTTTTTTTAAGTTATCTGTAACACTAAAAAGACGCGATAGAGGCCACTATCAGGTTTCTGCCCCGGTTCGAAATAAACAGGCCAAGTGCAAGTCGGACTCGCACTGGTAGGGTTCCGTACCACACTACAGTAATTTATAATATATAATAATATAATATATATATAGTATAATATAATAATATATAAGATCGAGCAAAAAATACCACTATCATTTTTCGCCAGCAAAAAAATAATATTAATAAACATTTAATTTCTTATAACGCCATCTAACGTTTAAAAAAGGTGTTAGGGATCGACATTTCAATATAACGCCATCTATGGGACGTTTACCTAACTAAGCGTTCATAGATGGCGAGAATGCCGAAAAAACACGTTTCTTGTAATGAAATGAAATGAAATATTTATCCACCATAAATAGAGTACAATTTAGATTGTATAACAAGAATAATAATATCCTTCTATTCAGCTCTTGGGTGAGCATGTGAAATTTAGCACTATTAATTTGCAGTCATAATAATTTATAATCTATATGTCAACATTTAAATTAAATACAATATTATTTCATTTTTATAATACATAGAAAGTATCAATATAATCGTACATAATAATAGTAACTACCCTAATGTTATAAAATATAACTATTATTGATTGAACATATCTTTTACGGTATAGAACAATTTATTCAGTAAACAATCTTTTAACTGTCTCTTGAATTAACGTAAGGCAGCTTTTTAGGGTTCCGTACCCAAAGGGTAAAACGGGACCCTATTACTAAGACTCCGCTGTCCGTCTGTCTGTCTGTTTGTCTGTCTGTCCGTCTGTCACCAGGCTATAGCTCATTAACCGTGATAGTTAGACAGTTGAAATTTTCACAGATGGTATATTTCTGTTGCCGCTAGAACAACAAATACTAAAAACAAAATAAAGTTAAAAATTAAAGCGAGTCCCCATACATAAAACGTGTTTTTAAACGCCATCTATCTAATTAGTTTCGGCAAAATGACATAGATGGCGCTAGTAAACGAGCCCCGTCTTTCTAGATCGCGACCAAACCAAATATTCTTGGTAATATCAATTAATCAAATATATGAGAGGTTGAAACTGTTATGTTTCGTATTGTACGGAACCCTCCCTAAGTGTGCGATAAGAGACGCGATGCTGACTCGCACTTGGCCAGTTTTATTCATATCTTCAGGCAATTTGTTATATATCTTTACACACATAACAAAACAATTTTTGCTTAGTACCGCTGTTCGTGGCGTGTTCGTGGCGTCTAGAACCAGTCGTTCACCACGTCGGGTGTTACGAGGGAATACATCTTTAGCTTTCGGGAATAGCTCAAAATGGTTTTTAACAAACATACATATTTCAAAGATGTATAAGCAAGGCAGCGGCAAAATTTGAAAGTGTTTTATGGTCTGCAAGACTCGTATTGAGGAATCCCTGCCATTGCGCGAATACATTTTTTTTGTACTATGAATGCCCTAGGAAATTCTGTAGAATTACCTACCCCAAAGTACCTATTAGTCCATATCGCAGTACTGATCCTATGTAGCCGTGATATGCCAATAAAACTGTACTTATGGACGAGGTTTTCCTTAATTTACCTAAACAGTATACAAAGCTATTAATTTTCTTACAAATGCTATCAATCTGTAACTTCCAATCGCAAATCAAATAAAAAAAAATCTATCTAAAGTGAGACCAAGGAATTGCACATTATTGCTTTCATCTATTTTTGTGCCGTTATAATAAATGTTTCTGGGATTTGGCTTAGATCCCCGGGTAATAAATTGTACAATATTTGTCTATAATAACCTGCAAATTATATAATAAATATATAATTAACCTGCAAATTATTAGAGTCTAACCATTTTATAACAGAGTCAATTGTTTTATTAATTTTTATGTCAGAGTTTATAAGGTTTTTACCAGTCAAAATTATTGATATGTCGTCAGCGAATAAAGTACATTTATATGATGTTATTTCTGGTAAGTCACTTATATAAATTAGGAAGAATAAAGGTCCCAACACGCTTCCTTGCGGAACTCCAAAATAGTTTATCAAATAAGTTGATCTTTCTGATGTCACTACTGAGTTTTCATTTATGTTTGTGATTTCTACAGACTGTTTTTTATTAGTTAGGTAGCTTTTTGCCCACTCGAGTGCAGGTCCACGAACACCACAATTTTCCAGTTTTTTTTTAACAGTATATCGTGGGAAACAATCGAAAGCTTTCGACATATCGAAAAACACAGCGATTGTTGGATATTTTCTGTCTACACTCATTAAAATATTATGCGTGAGGTGGAACGATGCAAGAGTGGTAGATTTACCTTTCTGGAATCTTGTATGGGGACCCTCTATTATTTTTAAGTTTATTATGTTTTTAGTATTTGTTGTTATAGTGGCAACAGAAATACATCATCTGTGAAAATTTCAGCTGTCTAACTATCACGGTTCATGAGATACAGCCTGGTGACAGACGGACAGAGACAGACAGACAGACAGACAGAGAGACAGACGGACAGCGGAGTCTTAGTAATAGGGTCCCGTTTTACCCTTTGGGTACGCAACCCTAAAAAGCGTAGATCTGGAGCTGTCATCGTGTGGTACTGCTAACTTGTATAATCCGTGGTCTGTCTGTGGTTCCTACCAGATAGATACTTATTTCAGAGACTACCTACATTGCCTACCCTAAAAATCGACTATTTAAGGCTACGAATAAATAATATATTTTTTCGTAGATAAAGGTATTTAAATGAAAAGACAATAAATGAAGAATTAATTTATTTAATAATTCCTATTAGTATCTTGCTTGCTGTGTCCAACATTTAGATATATTTGTCAAAACGGTTTTTCAATTAAGTTGTTGAACATGTCAGCCTCAGATTGAAGTAGTTCACCATCATCGCCATTATGAAGTAATTACCTGAAAAAATAAATTTTGATTAAAGGAGCCGTATTCATGACTTCTGATTCATGTTCAATCGTGTGATTCTCTTCAGTATTCATTCATACAAGATTTAACAAACGCATAGTGGTGAATTAGACATACACAAGAAATTATAATAACGTACCTAGTGGTTTGAATGGATTGGAAAATGCTGTCGTATTATTTTGAAATATAACAAAAATAATGTATGATCCACACTGACACCACAGCCGGGGCGGGTCGCTAGTGTGTAATAAATGTGGATTAATTGTGTCGGTTAATGTATCATACGAGTGTAAGGATTATGCAGTAACTATTATATAATCTGTGGTAAATCTGTAAAAGCCGGACTGGACTATGACTATGACTTCAACTTGACTTGAATGTGACTTTGACTTAACTCTACGACTTGGATCTACAAAAACTTGAAAATGTGTGAGACGTTGACAGTTAACACTGGCTAAATACACTAATCGTGTGTAGCCGTAATATAGTAGATTATACAACAAGTGAATAAAAAGGCAATTTAATTCGAGGGACTAAGTTGGATCCCGAGAGCAGCGAAGGATTCTAGAGTCGTAGCGAGGGATTCTAGATTAGAATCCTGAGCGGAGCGAGGGATGCAAGGACCGAGATTACATATTTTATTCACGAGAAGTGTAATCTTCTTTTTACCATTGACTGCGAGGAAATAAATAGTAGTACCTGCTTATAGTAATATGTTATAGTATTATATATAGTAATATGTAATAATTAATGTGTAATAAATGTGGATTATTAACCATTTAGTGCTGGTGAATGTGTGCGAGTGTAGGGAAACAGCACAATGTTGAAAAACATGCTATATGCGTTCTCACCAAAATTGCATTGAAAATCTTCAGTAAAGTTTATATCTTTACTATGGGTATGACTTGGACTAGACTGTGACTTCAACTTGATCAGCAACTTTGACTTGAATTTACAAAAACTTGAATAATTTTTATACTTTATTCTAGCTGAATACACTAATCGTGTGGAGCAAAATGAAAACAAAAAAAAATTCAACTAAAATTGGCGGGTTTTTTTTTTAAATTTAATTATATAGCTTCTATGGTATGCCTCCATTTAGCCAGCTAGTAGGCACTTTCAGCAAGTTTTATTTATTTTTTGTACATAATTCGTATTTCGTGCTTGTTTCAAATTCAAAATGTTTTTATTCACCGCCTTAGTAAAAGAGCGTTTTATTCACTGTCATCGATGAATAAAGTGCTCTTTGTTGAGTGGCAATCGTAAAAAAAATATTTACCTTTTTTGATTGATGTTCAAGAAGTGTGTCTCGATCTTCGGGATGTGTCTCGATCTTTGGGATGTATGTGTCTTCGATCTTCGGAGTGTGTGATCACCAGAATGTCTTTGATCTTCAGGATGTGTCTCGATCTTCAGGATGTGTCTCGATCTTCAGGATGTGTCTCGATCTTCAGGACGTGTCTCGATCTTCAGGATGTGTCTCGATCTTCAGGATGTGTCTCGATCTTCAGGATGTGTCTAGATTTCAGGATGTGTCTCTATCTTCAGGATGTGTCTCGATCTTCAGGATGTGTCTCGATCTTCAGGATGTGTCTCGATCTTCAGGATGTGTCTCGATCTTCAGGATGTGTCTCGATCTTCAGGATGTGTCTCGATCTTCAGGATGTGTCTCGATCTTCAGGATGTGTCTCGATCTTCAGGATGTGTCTCGATCTTCAGGATGTGTCTCGATCTTCAGGATGTGTCTCGATCTTCAGGATGTGTCTCGATCTTCAGGATGTGTCTCGATCTTCAGGATGTGTCTCGTTCTTCAGGATGTGTCTAGATTTCAGGATGTGTCTCTATCTTCAGGATGTGTCTCGATCTTCAGGATGTGTCTCGATCTTCAGGATGTGTCTCGATCTTCAGGATGTGTCTCGATCTTCAGGATGTGTCTCGATCTTCAGGATGTGTCTCGATCTTCAGGATGTGTCTCGATCTTCAGGATGTGTCTCGATCTTCAGGATGTGTCTCGTTCTTCAGGATGTGTCTCGATCTTCAGGATGTGTCTCGGTCTTCAGGATATTTCTCGATCTTCAGGATATTTCTCGATCTTCAGGATATTTCTGGATCTTCAGGATATTTCTCGATCTTCAGGATATGTCTCGATCTTCAGGATGTGTCTCGGTTTTCAGGATATTTCTCGATCTTCAGGATATTTCTCGATCTTCAGGATATTTCTCGATCTTCAGGATATTTCTGGATCTTCAGGATATGTCTCGATCTTCAGGATATTTCTCGATCTTCAGGATATTTCTCGATCTTCAGGATATTTCTCGATCTTCAGGATATGTCTCGATCTTCAGAATATGTCTCGATCTTCAGGATATGTCTCGATCTTCAGGATGTGTCTCAATATGTGTCTCGATGTGTCTCAGTATGTGTCTCGATGTGTCTCGATCTTGAAGATGTACCTCGATCTTCAGGATGTGTCTCGATCTACAAGATGTGTTTCGGTATTCAGGATTTGTATCGATCTTTAGGATGTGTCTCGATCTTCAGGCTGTGTCTCGATCTTCAGGCTGTGTCTCGATCTTCAGGATGACTCTCCATATGGTCTCGATCATTAGGATGTGTCTCTTTCTTCGAGATGTGTCTCTATCTTCAAGATGTCTCTATCTTCAAGATGAAGATGTGTCTCTATCTTCAAGATGAAGATGTGTCTCTATCTTCAAGATGAAGATGTGTCTCTATCTTCAAGATGAAGATGTGTCTCTATCTTCAAGATATGTCTCGATCTACAGAATGTGTCTCAAAATGTGTCACGAACTTGAAGATGTGCCTCGGTCTTCAACATCTTCGAAATGTGTCTCTATCTTCAGGATTTGTGTCTCCATCTTCAGTATGTGCCTCATTCTTCAGGATGTATCCCAATATGATCACGATCTTCGGGATGTGTCTCATTCTTCAGGATGTGTCCCAATATGGTCTCGATCTTCAGGATGTGCGTCGATCTTCAGGATGTGTCTCGATCTTGAAGATGTGCCTCGATCTTCAGGATGGATCTCGATCTACAGGATGTGTTTTGGTATTCAGGATGTATCTCGATCTTAAGGATGGGTCTCAATATTCAGAGACAGCCAATCATGAAACATTGCAAGATTATTTCTGGAACCGATGCGAGAATTAGCACAGTGCGCCGCATCCAACATTTGACTTGGTCTTTCACGTCAGTTTGAGCTTTATCTTCCTTTAGCGAGCCTTTATTTTTCTGCTTTATCTTCCGGTCACTGTCTGTACAGTCTTCGGATTCTGCGTTAATTCGTATAGTTTGTGTTGGCGGTCTTGGGTTTTGGTTAGACTGTAGATCAAACCTTTCACGACTCTCCTGATCTACAACATACTTATGTTAACTAGTAAGTTTTTGTGTAAGTTTTTATGTTACTATGAAAACTTTTTCAATGACGGTCAATTTTTAATATGCTAATAGAATTAAAAAGTAGAAAACCTACCAAAGGTTTTCTACTTTTTTATTCTATTCAATGCCAAGACTTCATCGGAACATGTTCCTTTTGTCTCTTCAGTCTTCACATTTGAATTTCTATTCTACTTTATTATGTTCGATATGTTTCTTAATTTGCTAGTCTTCGTTATTGATATTTATCTTCATGTGCTAGTCTCCGTTTTAAGGTACCAAGTATTCGTTCATTTTGTATCTTCCGTCTTCGTTCTTGAACTTTAATTCTTTCATTTGGAGGTCATCTTCTCTTGGTGGAGTTTTAGTACTTCTTTCTCCACTTTCTTTCTGAAGTCGTCGTTATTCCGTTAGTTTTGTCTTTCTACGCTCTTCTTTTTTATATATTCGTTCTGCAACAAATACTTGTTCAGTTCTAGGTACTCGTTTTATTCATCTTTTATCATTCGTTCCTTTTTTCGGACGTCTTTCTTCTTATTTTTAGTCATAAAAGTCTTCATACAAGGCTTTGTTCTTATTTCTTCATTTTAAATGCTCCAAGGGTTCTATATACGCTATACTTGTTTAGCGTTCATTTTTCTTTCATCATAGTATTCGTTCTTGTTGCTTTATTATCTATTCTTGTTGTGGTACATATTCTGTTTATTTCTTAAGTCTTCGATTGTAGTTTTCTTTTTTCTTCGGTCCTAGTCTTCTGTTTTCAGTCCTACTCTTCTGTTTTCAGTCCTACTCTTCTGTTTTCAGTCCTACTCTTCTGTTTTCAGTCCTACTCTTCTGTTTTCAGTCCTAGTCTACTGTTTTCAGTCCCTAGTCTTCTGTTTTCAGTCCTAGTCTTCGGTTTTCAGTCCTAGTCTTCTGTTTTCAGTCCTAGTCTTCTGTTTTCAGTCCTAGTCTTCTGTTTTCAGTCCTAGTCTTCTGTTTTCAGTCCTAGTCTTCTGTTTTCAGTCCTAGTCTTCTGTTTTCAGACCTAGTCTTCTGTTTTCAGTCCTAGTCTTCTGTTTTCAGTCCTAGTCTTCTGTTTTCAGTCCTAGTCTTCTGTTTTCAGTCCTAGTCTTCTGTTTTCAGTCCTAGTCTTCTGTTTTCAGTCCTAGTCTTCCTTCTACAGTTCTAGTCTTTTTTCGGTACTTGTTTCTTTTTTTCAGTCCTAGCTTTCTTTCTTTAGTCATAATCTTTTTCTTAGGTAGGTGTATTATTTCTTAGGTAGGTGTGAGTATTATTTCTTAGGTAGGTGTTAGTATTATTTCTTAGGTAGGTGTTAGTATTATTTCTTAGGTTCTTGTCTTGTTTCGTCGGTTCTAGTATTGTTTCTTCTTAGGTTCTAGTCTTGTTTCTTCTTAGGTTCTAGTCTTGTTTCTTCTTAGGTTCTAGTCTTGTTTCTTCTTAGGTTCTAGTCTTGTTTCTTCTTAGGTTCTAGTCTTGTTTCTTCTTAAATCCTAGTGTTGTTTCTTCTAAGGTCCTAGTCTTGTTACTTTCTAGGTCCTTATCTTGTTTCTTCTTAGGTCTTAAGTCTTGTTTCTTCTTAGGTCTTAAGTCTTGTTTCTTCTTAGGTCTTAAGTCTTGTTTCTTCTTAAGTCTTGTTTCTTCTTAGGTTCTAGTAATGTTTCTTAGGTCTTCATCTTGTTTCTTCGGTCCTAGTTTTTATATTTCAGTCGTCGTTCCTCATTCTTCGTTATTCAGTCTTCGTTATTCGGTCTTCGGTCTTCTTTATTCGGTCTTCGGTCTGTCTTCTTTATTCGGTCTTCGGTCTTCTTTATTCGGTCTTCGGTCTTCGTTATTCGGTCTTCGGTCTTCGTTATTCGGTCTTCGGTCTTCGGTATTCGTTATTCGGTCTTCGGTCTTCGGTATTCGTTATTCGGTCTTCGGTCTTCGGTCTTCGTTATTCGGTCTTCGGTCTTCGGTCTTCGTTATTCGGTCTTCGGTCTTCGGTCTTCGTTATTCGGTCTTCGTTATTCGGTCTTCGGTCTTCTATATTCGGTCTTAGGTTTTCTATATTCGGTCTTCAATCTTCTTTCTTCGGTCTGCATTCTTCTTTCTTTAGTCTTTATTATTTTTTCTTCGGTCTTCATTCTTCTTTTTTAGGTCTTCGTTATTCTTCTCTTCGGTCTTCGTTCTTCAGTCTTCTTTCTTCGTTCTTCGGTCTTCGTTCTTCAGTCTTCGTTCTTCAGTCTTCGTTCTTCGTTCTTCGGTCTTCGTTCTTCGGTCTTCGTTCTTCGTTCTTCGTTCTTCGGTCTTCGTTCTTCGGTCTTCGTTCTTCGGTCTTCGTTCTACGGTTTTCGGTCTTCGTTCTTCGGTCTTCGTTCTTCGGTCTTCGTTCTTCGGTTTTCGTTCTTCGGTTTTCGTTCTTCGGTTTTCGTTCTTCGGTTTTCGTTCTTCGGTTTTCGTTCTTCGGTTTTCGTTCTACGGTCTTCGTTCTACGGTCTTCGTTCTTCGGTCTTCGTTCTTCGGTCTTCGTTCTTCTGTCTTCGTTCTTCGGTCTTCGTTCTTCGGTTTTCGTTCTTCAGTTTGCGTTCTTCGGTCTTCGTTCTTCTGTCTTCGTTCTTCGGTCTTCGTTCTTCTGTCTTCGTTCTTCTGTCTTCGTTCTTCTGTCTTCGTTCTTCTGTCTTCGTTCTTCTGTCTTCGTTCTTCTGTCTTCGTTCTTCTGTCTTCGTTCTTCTGTCTTCGTTCTTCCGTCTTAGGTATTGGTCTTCGGTCATCGTTCTTCGGTCTTCTTTCTTGTGTCTTCATTCTTCTTTCTTCAGTCTTCATTCTTCTTTCTATATTCTTCTTTCTTCAGTCTTCATTCTTCGTTATTCTTTGTCCTGCCTTTGATCAACATTCTTCTCTTTTAGGTCATTCTGCTTTATTCAGTCTTCATTATTTTTTCTTCTGTCTTCATTCTTCTTTCCTCGGTCTTCATTCTTCTGTCTTTTTTCTTAATTCTTCTTTCTTCATTCTTCTTTCTTCATTCTTCTTTCTTCATTCTTCTTTCTTCATTCTTCTTTCTTCTTTCTTCATTCTGCTGTCATCGTTTTTTTACATCTGTATTCGGTCTTCTTTCTTCTATCGTCGATCTTTTCTCGGTCTTTTTTTTTCTTCGATCTTCGTTTTATATTTTTGGTTGTTGTGTTCCGTCTTCAGTATTTTGTTTTATTAGTTTGTGTTTTCATTTGTAAACATTTCGTTCTTTTATATTTAATGTTCATTGTTCATTCTTCGATCTTCTTTCTATAATCTTCGGTCTTTATTCTATAATCTTCGGTCTTCTTTCTACGATCTTCGATCTTCCTTCTTCGATCTTCCTTATTCGATCTTCTTACCTCGATTTTTTTTCTTCGATCTTCGGTCTTCTTTCTTCTATCTTTGGTCTACTTTTTCGATTTCCAGTCTTCTTTCTTCAATTTCCAGTCTTTTTTCTTCGATCTTCAACTTCAGTTTTCTTTCTTCGATCTTCATCTTCAGTCTTCTTTCTTCGATCTTCATCTTCAGTCTTCTTTCTTCGATCTTCAGATCTTCTTTCTTCGATCTTTAGTCTTCGTTCTTCGATCTTTAGGCTTCATTTTTCTATCTTTAGTCTTAATTTTTCTGTCTTCATTTTTGTGACGTCAGTTTTCGTTTTTCTTTCCTCAGTCTTTTTTCGGTCTTAGTCTTCAGTTTTCTTTCTTTAGTCTTCAGTCTTCTTTCTTTAGTCTTCAGTCTTCTTTCTTTAGTCTTCAGTCTTCTTTCTTTAGTCTTCAGTTTTCTTTCTTTAGTCTTCAGTTTTCTTTCTTTAGTTTTCTTTAGTTTACTTCGTTTTTCTATCTTCAGTCTTCGTTTTTCTATCTTCAGTCTACGTTTTTATTTTCTGCACGTAGACTTTTTGTTTTCTGCAGTCTACGTTTTTTATTTCTGCAGTCTACGATTTTATTTTCTGCAGTCTCGTTTTTCTTTTTTCAGTACAGTTTTTTTTCTACTCTTTTTTTTTCTTTATCCTACTGCCTTCGGTTTTCTTTCTTCAGTCTTCCTTTTACTTAGTTCTGTTTTTGCTTTTCATCATTATTAGGCTTCATTGTTGAATCTTCGTTCTTGATTTTCTCTCTTCTATCTTGCACTTTATGTATCTAACTTTTTTTTTTATTTCAAGCTTTTCTCTTTTTTCATTAGATATGTTTTGTCTTTTTTCTTTAAGTATTCTTGTGCATTATTTTTTAAATTATTATCTTTTTTATTTCTTTTTTTATAATTTCCTTTTTTATTTCTTTTTTATATTATTTCCTTTTTTATTTCTTTTTTTTATATTATTTTCTTTTTATTTCGTTTTTATATTATTAACTTTTGACATATCTGTTTTTTTTTACTTTAATCTTTTTAGTTTTTTATCTTAATTTTTTAAGATACATTTTCTATTGTTTAATTTTTTTACGTTATAATAACCATGAAACAATTTATTAAATTATATAATATAATATATATACAATATTCGTTTAACCCTGAAAAGAAATGTTAGGCTACAATACGCCATATCGATACTTATTATAATTTTGGTAACAACAAAAAGTAGGGTATGTGCCTTGCAATGCAATGAATGACTTTTAAATCAATATTTAGTGTTTAAATATCAGCGACAATGTATGTATCATTACACGTCTTTATGTCAGGTTTGTTAATAAATTCATGTTGTTTTAAAAACCCTCTTTAATTGTTATAACTTGATTTAATTTTGGTATAGACTTTACTAATGCTATAGCTTCTCATTATAAATGTTACTCCAGTATAATATGTCATCAATGTACTCATAATTTCTTTTTAAATACATCTTAGGATCTTGAAGTCTATATTGGATACACTTCACAATTTTCGTTCTTTAAATTTGTATGTACCTCAATTATTTATCTTTTATCCACTGCTGCATTTTTATGGTGATCTGCGGACAATATTTCAGTGTTACAACTCAACTGTTTGAAATTGAAAAAATAATCTGTTTATATATTTGATAAGCTACATACCATTATGTAAGTATAGAATTCTGTTTGTTGAGCGATTTTTTGTTTAGCAATATCCTGCAGTTAGACATTAACGGCACTAGATATATAGAACTTATCCTTGTAGATACTTATTGCACTTTAATGAATCGTAGTTGGAGCTTGAGCATTTCGATAGACTTGGTTAATGTAATGATGAACTAGCTTAGAATATTAGCATAGCATTTTCATTTTGTCTTAGAACTTTGGCAATCTTATCCATAGCTTATCTTACAGTTAGTTATTGCAGTAATTCCATGGCTGACAGTTCTATATACAGTTATCTTAAATGTAAAATTATTGCATCATGCTCTAAGTGTTTTTGTTGCTTACGACTTGGACGCCTTGGACTGAAAATACTGACGACTGCGGTTGCCGCGTTTCCTCGATCATTTCTGAGAACAGTGACGTCACCATACCTTGCATGTTGCTATTGGAACATTCGCTTGTGTTGCTTATATATTATCTTCGCGGTATTGAAACTTACATTTTACTTTCATGTTTAGTATGTGTTAGTTTACAAAATCTAGAGGCAAAGCTGTGGCAGAGTAGTCGACAACATACCAGTGTCCAAAAGGCACTATGTTCACATTCACACTTATATTTTTGGAATCTTCACCATGACCATACTTTTGTAAAAGGATTTTGATACCTGAAAATAACGATTATTGGCTCCGTCCGTTTGCCGGACAATTTTGTAACTAGGTACTCAATTACTGAGCGTACCTCATATTATTGCGTAAAACTACCTGTGAATGGAATTTATGTTTGTCTTCTATTGTCGTACTATAATTCTTAGCTGACTTATGCAGGTTGTCATCTTACAGTGTGCATCCTTGATAGTTTACTACTATTGATGTACCTTGGAATGTATTAAAGTTTAGTGCTTCTCTTTTACTAAGTTTCAAATTGAGGTGCTCAATCTAAACTGAACTTTATAGTAAGTTAATTCCAGATCTCTGAACCCATATCATACCTTTCATTGGATGCTAATGGCAGGTCTACTTCGATGCTGGTAACCTGTTAACAATATATGAATATATTACTGCGCACCCTGTTTTTCTGACTGTATTGATTCTTCTGATCCTTTCTTTCTATCTACTGTAACGGCACCTGAGAACTAAAATGTTAGCGTGTCCTCTTTGTTGCTTCCCTAATGGGTAAAAATTGTATTTTCTTTGAGCATATCTCACAAATAATGTTCATTACCTTTTTTTTTACTGAAATCTCTTTTACAGTGATTGTATAAACCTGTGAACAATTTAGTTTAGCATGCCTTCTCATTCTGGCGATATGTAAATAACTCGATGTCGATTTTTGAGATTTTTTTTTAAGACACCTGTCCCAGTTAGTATGATTATTTAAAGTAATAATTATAAATAATTGCACGTAGGTAAACTTAGTTTATTCTTGCCTTCTGTCTCTGTTGTAGGTCAGATGTTGCCTCCTGGTGTAAATCTGTCGGTTTCGCCTTTTTTAATGTCACCTTTTTTGAATAACTTGTGTTAGCGTATCTTCTGCTGCTTTTCTTAAAAATGTTATTTTAGTGGACTCCAGTATTTTTAAATGTTAGCACGAGTAAACCTGACTTGTAATTAGAGCTCTTTCGCCTGGTTTTACCTATTTTCAGATAAATGTGAGTCTGTAGACTTATTTATTAATTAAACCTGTGCAAAATGAATGCCTTATCTTTCTGGCGTACTGTAGAATGTAGATATCTGGTATCGGTCTTTAGTCGTTTCCAACTTCAATTACTGCGGCTGCAATAAATTATATTAGGTATATATTTACTGACTAAAGGTACCTGAAAAATATAGTCTGATGTGTCTTCTTTTCTGCTTTTCACTTGACGTTTCCAAAATACTGCGTTTTGTAACTCCAGAATACTATAATATCTGTTTAAGCATACCTCAAGGGCAATCGAACTTATTTGGATCTGTATCTTGGATCACATATTTTATTTAGGTACTGATTGTCGAAGACCTTGTGTACATTCTATTTTATCATCCTTCTGTACTCGTCGTTGATATTCTATTGTAGATTATGTCGCCCAACTGTTAATTATGACATCTAGATATTCCTACTACTGTAAAAGTACCTGAGAACAATATGTTAGCGTGTCCCCTCCATTGCTTTTCTAATAACTCTGTTACTACACGATATTTCCTCTTGTTTTCCTAAGTTACGTATTATGTACTGTAAGAAATATGTAAAGAATCATTAAGCTTGCCTTCTGTTCTGGATGCTATGCAGATGACGCCTTGTCGATTCCCGTAACAGTTTTCGTATAATCAGTTTTATTATTTCACTTTAAATAAAATTGCCCTTTAGGATTTAGTTTTGAATCGTACTTGACTCCATCTTAATATAGACTCTGAGAACAACCAACGTTAGTACCTACATTTTCCATATCCGTCGACTGAGCTTGAAGCTCCTGGATACAATTAGCTTGAACTGGTTTTTTCGGATACCTGTAAATCATGTTAGAGCGATTCCATTTGTGCTCACCATTCATATGCTGAATCGGCGCCAGCTCACAATGTATTCCATAATAATTAAAACCATATTTAGGGTACCTCTTTAAGTCTGCTTGATTTTAACTCGCGTTTGTTGGTTCTGAGAGTAATCTTTTCTTTAAGGAATTACGGTTGACTTACATTATTCGATTGGTTTTACCAGCATCGCCTGTGAAGAACAGCGTTAGCATACCTTTCTCGCTCTGCCAGTATTTTTGAAGTATTTGCTTTGATGCATTATGCGATTAAGGTTTCGTCTCGTTCTACTTCTTAAGTTGCCTAGTTTTGATAGCTCACTATTTTTCAAGCAGTTACTGTCAGTTATTACGCCAATATGCATTTTGTTTGTGAAACTATATTCGCAGCTAATACCAATTCAAAGGATTACCTGAAATAATCTCATTTAGGTTGCTCATAATATGACTTACATCTGTAGAGGACTTCAGAGGTTCTCGTCATTACGTCCTACTTGCTCGTATGCTCCTGAGAACAATCAGTATTAGCATACGCACCTCGATATGTCAGTTCTCCTTTTGACTCTTTCAGTTTGATGTGTCAAATTTTAAATCCTGAGAACAATAATTTTAGCGTACCTTCCCCTTCTGAGTTCGACTGGTTGATGAATTTGTCGATTATATGGAGACCGTTTGCGATAATTTCAATTTTCTGTAGTCTTACTTATACGAGGCGTCTGTCTCTTTCATTTAATGTTTTTAAGGAACTGTCTTTGAGGATTTACCTTAATCATTCTTGGATTCCATCTTTTTGACTGGGAAAAACGAACATTAGTACCTACGTACCATATCCATAGAGTTCTAATGCTGGCCGGTAGCTCCAGGATAAAATAAGCATAACTTTGCTTCTTGAACTAAGTTTTTGAGTACCTGTAAATTATGTTAAACGATTCCATATGTGCTCACCATTCATTTGTTGAATTGACGACAGCTCACAATGTACTTCAGAAAAATAAAAACCACATTTAGGATACCTCTTACGACCAGTCTGCTTATTTTCAGCCCGCGTTTGTTGGTTCTGGGGACAATCTTTTAGTTCGTTTTTCCTTTAAAGGATTAAGGTTGACTTACTGGATTAGTTTTTCTAAACATAGCCTGTGAACACCGGCGTATGTGTACCTTTCTCTATAGACATACGTATTTGCTTTGATGTATTATGTGATTTCCTATCTCGTTCTACTCCTTAAAGTTGCGAAGTCTTGATAGCTCATATTTTTCACGCATTGCAATTGCTGTCGCTTGTATTACGCTATTATAAACTTCATTGTGAAACGGTTATTACATATTTGAAATATTCTCATTAAGGTTCTTCGTGAGGCTCTTGGGAACTTGAAACCCTGAGAACAATTACTTTAAGCGTACCTCCCTCTTCTAACTTCAACTGATAGGTACATTTTATTTATAATAGGACCATTTGCAATAATTAGCTTTCCTGTGAGTATTTTACTTATACAAAAGAAATTGTCTGGTCTATAGAATATATCTTAGTATAAAATGAGGCATGTTACCTTTGTCCAAATGTGTAGTAACCTGAAACAAGCGCTGTTAGCAGGTCTCTCTCACACTTTTGATGATTTTGTTTCTTTCTGTTTAGTTTTGTTATTTTATTATCTTTGCATTATTAATTGCAAGGTATATATAACAAGAGTGTAAGTAAATTTTATGAAGGATTTGTTAAGTGCCATTAACGATATTGTGAACTTTTTGTAAGTAGTATTTACTTTTATAAAAGCAACTTTCCTTGTCTATAATATTTTTTGTACCTTCGTCTTTTATTTATGTAACCTGAAACAAGTGCTATTAGCCAGATCTCCCTTTTGTTGCCTTTATTATTTTCAGTTTAGTTTTAATGTCCTTTTAATATCTTTGCTTATCTGATAACAAATATTACTCGTTACGTTAATTTTTTTGTAATTGACAATTATTGATGACCACTTGCGATATTGTAAATTTTTCTGTAGTCTTACTTTTACGAATAAATAGTATATCAAATTAAATCAGATTAATTTATACCTTCGTCTATTATATTTTTGTAACCTGAAACAGTGTAACCTGAAAATCTCACCATTTGTTGACTAGGTTCCTTTCCTTTTTATTTCTGTGTCCTTATTATGTTTTAAATATGTTTTGGCATATAAGATTGTTAGCAAGATTGTACTTCTTACGGTTATTTCTGTCCTTTTTAGTTGCATACTAAATTTGTTTTTGAAAAATCAATTTTAACATTCCAATATTTCTTCCACTTTCTTATTCCAATATTAATTATAATCAATTAAGTTTTTTTTTATTTGGTGCGTCATTACTACACTTTATCCAATTAGACTAGTATTTATGTTAGATCTGATAACCTGTTGATTAAAAAAGATGTACCTTGCCACACTAACCTCACGGTCTCTTTGTTATGTTTTAACTTCGTAGGTATTTTAATTACTTTTTAATTTCTTACTGTAGCTATCTCGCTTTTTGTCTTAGATGTTTATTTCAATATTTAATTCGGTAGATACCATTTCCATTATTAAGATGGCTATATTATATTATATTGCCTTTAAAGTGTATTTTAACTTTATATTACCTGAAAAACCTGTTGATAAGGAAATTATAGCTCTCCTTAAACTAGTGTACCACCTACCTTTAGTTCCACGGCTTATTTACACATTAATATTTGTGTTTTATTTGTCAGTATCGTTTCATTTTAAATATTAATTTGAGTGTTTTCGTTATAAGCATGTCAATATTATTTTTCCGTTATCTCCATAATATTTGTCATTTTGCATAGTGATGTACAAAAGTGCAATTGTACTTACATAATCCGTTTGAGGATTTGTTTAGAGTGCTAAGTGACCTGTAACTTTAAAAAATGTTTGGCCCTACCTACAGTTTAATTTCGTAAAATAACAAATTATAATATAATAGTCAGATGTTATATTTACCTACCAGTTACTGTAAGATAATAGAGTAATTATTTATGTTATTTTATAACAGCAAAGATTATACCTACATATTATATCCATTATCTGAAAATTAAAAATGTAAGGCCTGCCTTAATATTAACAGGGTACATAGACATAAGAGTAAATTTTTGTTCTGGGGTACTACATGGAATTACTTATATCTGTTAAGGATTTTAGAGGCTCTTGGGAACTTGAAACCCTGAGGACAATTACTTTAAGCGTACCTCCTTCTTCTGACTTCAACTGATATGTACATTTTATTTGCAATATAATTAGCTTTTGTGTGTGTTTTACTTATACAAAAGAAACGGTCAATAGAACATATCTTAGTATAAAATTAGGCATTTTACCTTTGTCCAAATGAGTGGTAACCTGAAATAAGCGCTGTTAGCAGGTCTCTCACTCTTTTGATGTTTTTATTTCTTTCTGTATAGTTTTGTTATTTTAATATATTGTTTGTCACATCAGTAATTGCAAGGTATATATAACAAGAGTGTAAGTACATCTTACGTTAGATTTGTTAAGTGCCATGAACGATATTGTGAACTTTTTGTAAATAGTCTTCACTTTTATAAAAGCAGTTTTCCTGGTCTATAATATATTTCGTACCTACGTCCATTATTTATGTAACCTGAAACAAGTGCTATTAGCCAGATCTCCCTTTTGTTGCCTTCATTATTTTCCGTTTAGCTTCAATATCTTTGCTTATCTGATAACGTACGCTAATTTTATTCTAAATAATAATTATTGGGGACCACTTGCAATATTGTTAACTTTTCTGTAGTCTTACTTTTACGAATAGAGTAAGTATATCGTACTATAATCAGATTATTTTTGTACCTTCGTCCATTATACTTGTAATCTGAAACAGAACTATTAGCAAATCTCACCATTCGTTGACGGTTCCTTTCCTTATTAGTTTTGTGTCTCTTATGGTATGTTTATTTTGGCATATACGACTGTTAGCAAGATTGTACTTTATACGGTTATTTCTGTCCTTTTGTCTGTATGCATAATAATTACGTTTTTTGAAAATCCATTTTAATATCACTTTCTCATTAACATCACTCTCTTATTCCACTATTAATTATAATCTGTTATGTATTTTTTTTTAATTTGGTGCGTCTTTACTACACTTTATCCAATTATATTACAATTTATGTTTGATCTGAAAACCTGTTGATTAAAAGAGATGTACCTTGCCACACTAACCTCACGATCTTTTTGTTATGTTTTAACTTCGTAGGTATTTTCATTATTATTGTACACACAGTACAGTAATTCTCAACTTTATCTTTCTCGCTTTTTGTCTTAAATGTTAATTTCTATATGTGATTCGGTAGGTACCATTTCCATCGTAACGATGGCTAATATAATATGGATAATATGATAAATATAATACATATTGCCTGTAATGTGTATTTTAACATTATATTACCTGAAAAACCTGTTGATAAGGAAATTATAGCTCACTAGTGTACCTATAGTTTCACGGCTTATTTACACATACATATTTGTGTTTTATATGTCAGTATAGTTTCATTTTAAATATTAATTTGGGCGTTTTCGTTATTAGTATGTCAATATTCTATTGCTGTTATAATCTCTATAATATTTTTTATTTTCCATAGTGATGTACAAAAGTGCAATTGTACATACATAATCGGTTTGAGGATTTGTTTAGAGTGCTAAGTGACCTGTAACTTAGAAAAATGTTTGGCCCTACCTACAGTTTAATTTCTTAAAGTAGGTAACTAATTAGTCAGATTATGTATTTACCAGTTACTGTAAGAGAATAGAGTAATTATTTGTGTTATTTTATAGCAGCAAAGATTACCTACATATTATATCCAGTATCTGAAAATAAAAAAACGTAAGGCTTACCTAAATAATAACAGGGCACATAGACATACGAGTAAAATTGTCATTATATATTATAACAGAAAAGATTACATTGTAATATCCAGTATCTGAAAATTAAAAACTTATGACCTACTTAAAGAATAACAGGTTACAGAAATATGAGAGTTGATTCATTTTTAAGATAAATTTAATAAATAATTGTCATACCTCAGATTTTGATTTTTATGAACTATAAGATCCACCTACCCATGCTTTTGATTGTAAATACAACAGATGTTTACATGTGTCTAATTGTTACTTTATTTCATGCGCAAACTCGTCCTATACATTTAAGTATTTTGCAGATTGTGAAGCCCAGAATGATGCAGGAGTTCAGCGCCACGTTAACAAAAAAAATGCCAATGCCGTCCATTTTCATGCCAACACCTAGTTAGTCATACAAAAAAAAATCGCAAATGAAATGCCGATGTCCCGTCCCCAATCACTGTTATTGTCAGCATGTAGGCAAAACACGGAACAAAAGAACAATGCCAAAACAAATTTAAAAGCGCATAATAAGAAATATCGTAATGCTTAACAGTGAAACACGTAATAGTTAAATGCAGTCTGGCATAAACACGAACACACATCTAATACAGTTGCTTAACACATTTCATCATTTCCCAAGCTACATCAAATGTTATAGTTGCATAAAACAAAATAAAATAAAGCTCAAAAAATCAGCATATCCATTCCCGTAAATGAAGGAGGCGTAACGTAAGTATTAATACATCGGCGAATCGCTTTGTAATACAATGCACTGGTAACCTTTAGCAGATGCGATCTCACTAGTGTAGTGTTAACGTACTACTACAATACTCTCACATTTAGGTATGAAACAATGTCTTTATTGGTGGTGCGTCCGGTGCAATCCATAGGTAATCTAGTCACTCGTATCTGTACATAAAACAAACATTTGCTATTCTTCACTTACCAATTATGCTGTGTGTTGCTGATTGTCATCGCGGCATTGTCGCTTGCTGTTTCCTTTGAGATGCTTTTCGTACCCTGTATTAATCATTTTAAAACAATCCAAAACATTCTGGCAGATAACAACCAGGCGACGCATTATTATTATTTTTGGCACTTTTGTAAGACAGTGTTGTGTAAGTCAATTTGCTAGTTGATCATAGTGACACACATTGTAAGCATTAGGTACACAAACATTAATCAAGAGTTTTATAAACAAGTTGTAGAAAATAACCGGGCTTCACATTCGTAGCTCATTCGCAACTTCGCAAGTCTGGAAAAAGGAGAAATAGCGTTCTAAGATTGTATTTCGAATCAATTCAAAATCTGCAAATATATATCAATAACTGATAATATACCTTCAATGTTGGTCCCAATATAATCCAGAAACCGGATTCACAGGGCATTAGGATGATGTTTTCGGTGTGACCTGATGGAGATAGTACTTTGTTAAAAACAACTTATTTCTAAGATGTTCCTATCTGTCTGTTAAGAAAATCATAGGTAAGTTTAAGTACCTTCATGCCCCAGCGCTGTACTAGAGGTTGGAGTTAAGTAAAGCAGATGTTTTTCAGATATTTTTCTGATTATGCAGCAGTTGCAGTTGACCTGAGCTCTGTTATCGATGTCAGATAATTATCTTTTCTGCCATTGACTCAACGCTGCACGTCATTCACCATGTTGACATATGTAGTTATTTCTGAAATAAATATTGTAAACCTAAATTCATGTGAAAGTTAAAAAGAAAGTTGTGGTAGGTACTCAGTACTAATTCGTACAGAAAACTCGATCGAAATTGAATGACTGAAATTACAAACCTTTTTGTTTGTGAAAGTGCGCCTCAAGTCCGGGAACGTAGACCAACCGAGGAAATGTAGACTGGATTTCTGGCTGGACTGGACGATAGCTGGTACACGCCTACTGTGGTTAGACGTCTGCCGGATGCCTGCTGAAGGTGGTGGCTGCACTGGCTGGATGCGAGCAGTCTCGCTGGTTGAACAGGATCGATGCGAGCTGAGTCTCGTTCGCTCAACTGACTGGATACACGCTGCTGCTTGCTTGCTGACCCGGTTTGTTGATACTGAAGCTCGCTCCCTGAACTGACTGGATACACGCTGCTGCTTGCTCGCTGACCCGGATCAATACGAGCTGAGGCTCGCTCGCTGAACTGACTGGATACACGCTGCTGCTTGCTTGCTGAACCGGTTTGTTGATACTGAAGCTCGCTCCCTGAACTGACTGGATACACGCTGCTGTTCGCTCGCTGGCCCGGATTGATACGAGCTGAGGGCTCGCTCGCTGAACTGACTGGATACACGCTGCTGCTCACTCGCTGACCCGGATTGATAGGAGCTGAGGCTCACTCGCTGAACTGACTGGATACACGCTGCTGCTCGCTCGCTGAACTGACTGGATAGACGCTGCTGCTCGCTCGCTGCCCTGGATTGATACGAGCTGAGGCTAGCTCGCTGAACTGACTGGATACAAGCTGCTGCTCGCTTGCTGGCCCGGAATGATACGAGCTGAGGCTCGCTCGCTGAACTGACTGGATACACGCTGCTGCTCGCTCGCTGACCCGGATTGATACGAGCTGAGGCTCGCTCGCTGAACAGCATAGACACCGACACAGGAACTGGCAAGCTGACTGGGAGGCACCCACATGGGCACAGGCCCGCTGACTGAGAGGCATCGGTACTAGCACAGGCCCGCTGGCTGAAGAGCGCAGACACAGGCCCGCTGGCTGAAGAGCGCAGACACAGGCCCGCTGGCTGAAGAGCGCAGAAACAGGCCCGCTGGCTGAAGAGCGCAGACACAGGTCTGCTGGTTGGGAGGCACCGACACAGGCACAGGCCCGCTGGCTGGGAGGCACCGACACAGGCACAGGCCCGCTGGCTGGGAGGCACCGACACAGGCACAGGCCCGCTGGCTGGGAGGCACCGACACAGGTACAGGCCCGCTGGCTGGGAGGCACCAACACAGGCACAGGCCCGCTGGCTGGGAGGCACCAACACAGGCACAGGCCCGCTGGCTGGGAGGCACCAACACAGGCACAGGCCCGCTGGCTAGGAGGCACCAACACTGGCACAGGTCCGCTAGCTGGGAGGCACCAACACAGGCACAGGCCCGCTGGCTGAGAGGCACCGACACAGGCACAGGCCCGCTGGCTGGAAAGCGCAGACACAGGCCCACTGGATGGGAGGCACCAACACAGGCACAGGCCCGCTGGCTAAAGAGCGCAGACACAGGCCCGCTGGCTGAAGAGCGCAGACACAGGCCTGCTGATTGGCCCACGCCCGCTGGCTGGGAGGCACAGGCACGCTTTCTGGCTGAGAGGCACCGAAACAGGCACACGCCCGCTGGCTGGGAGGCACCAACACAGGCACAGGCCCGCTGGCTGAAGAGCGCAGACACAGGCCCGCTGGCTGAAGAGCGCAGACACAGGCCCGCTGGCTGGGAGGCACAGGCACGCTTTCTGGTTGGGAGGCACCGAAACAGGCACACGCCCGCTGGCTGGGAGGCAACGACATAGGCACAGGCCCGCTGGCTGAAGAGCGCAGACAGAGGCCCGCTGGCTGAAGAGCGCAGACAGAGGCCCGCTGGCTGAAGAGCGCAGACAGAGGCCCGCTACCTGAAGAACGCAGACGCAAGCCCGCTGGCTGAAGATCGCAGACGCAGGCCCGCTGGCTGAAGATCGCAGACACAGGCCCGCTGGCTGAAGAGCGCAGACAGAGGCCCGCTACCTGAAGAACGCAGACGCAGGCCCGCTGGCTGAAGATCGCAGACGCAGGCCCGCTGGCTGAAGATCGCAGACACAGGCCCGCTGGCTGAAGAGTGCAGACACAGGCCCGCTACCTGAAGAGCGCAGACGCAGGCCCGCTGGCTAAAGAGCGCAGACACAGGCCCGCTGGCTGAAGAGCACAGACAGAGGCCCGCTGGCTGAAGCGCGCAGACAGAGGCCCGCTGGCTGGGAGGCACAGGCACGCTTCTAGGAGGCACTGGCACGCTTTCTGGGAGGCACCGACACAGGCCCGCTGGCTGGGAGGCACCAACACAGGCACGGGCCCGCTGGCTGAAGAGCGCAGACACAGGCCCGCTGGCTGAAGAGCGCAGACACAGGCCGGCTGGCTGAAGAGCGCAGACATAGGCACGCTGACTGGGAGGCACCAACACAGGCACAGGCCCGCTGGCAGGGAGGCACCGACTCAGGCCCGCTGGCAGGGAGGCACCGACACCGGCACGGGCCCGCTGGCTGAAGAGCGCAGACACAGGCCCGCTGGCTGAAGAGCGCAGACACAGGCCCGTTGGCTGAAGAGCACAGACACAGGCCGGCTGGCTGAAGAGCGCAGACATAGGCACGCTGACTGGGAGGCACCAACACAGGCACAGGCCCGCTGGCAGGGAGGCACCGACACCGGCACGGGCCCGCTGGCTGAAGAGCGCAGACACAGGCCCGCTGGCTGAAGCGCGCAGACAGAGGCCCGCTGGCTGGGAGGCACAGGCACGCTTCTAGGAGGCACTGGCACGCTTTCTGGGAGGCACCGACACAGGCCCGCTGGCAGGGAGGCACCGACACAGGCCCGCTGGCAGGGAGGCACCAACACAGGCACGGGCCCGCTGGCTGAAGAGCGCAGACACAGGCCCGCTGGCTGAAAAGCGCAGACACAGGCCCGCTGGCTGAAGAGCGCAGACACAGGCCCGCTGGCTGAAGAGCGTAGGCACAGGCCCGCTGGCTGGAGAGCGCAGGCACAGGCCCGCTGACTGGAAGTCACCGATACAGGCACAGGCCCGCTGGTAGGGAGGCAGCGACACAGGCACATGCCCGCTGACTAGGAGGCACCAACACAGGCACAGGCACCCACACAGGCACAGGCACGCTGGCTGAAGAGCGCAGACAGAGGCCCCCGCTACCTGAAGAGCGCAGACGCAAGCCCGCTGGCTAAAGAGCGCAGACACAGGCCCGCTGGCTGAAGAGCGCAGACAGAGGCCCGCTGGCTGAAGAGCGCAGACAGAGGCCCGCTGGCTGAAGAGCGCAGACAGAGGCCCACTGGCTGAAGAGTGCAGACAGAGGCACGCTTCTGGAAGGCACAGGCACGCTATCTGGGAGGCACCGACACAGGCCCGCTGGCAGGGAGGCACCGACTCAGACCCGCTGGCAGGGAGGCACCGACACCGGCACGGGCCCGCTGGCTGAAGAGCGCAGACACAGGCCCGCTGGCTGAAGAGCGCAGACACAGGCCGGCTGGCTGAAGAGCGCAGACATAGGCACGCTGACTGGGAGGCACCAACACAGGCACAGGCCCGCTGGCAGGGAGGCACCGACTCAGGCCCGCTGGCAGGGAGGCACCGACACCGGCACGGGCCCGCTGGCTGAAGAGCGCAGACACAGGCCCGCTGGCTGAAGCGCGCAGACACAGGCCCGTTGGCTGAAGAGCACAGACACAGGCCGGCTGGCTGAAGAGCGCAGACATAGGCACGCTGACTGGGAGGCACCAACACAGGCACAGGCCCGCTGGCAGGGAGGCAGCGACACAGGCACATGCCCGCTGACTAGGAGGCACCGACACAGGCACAGGCCCGCTGGCTGGGAGGCACCAACAAAGGCACAGGCACCCTGACTGGTAGGCACCCTGACTGGTAGGCACCCACACAGGCACAGGCCTGCTGGCTGGAACGCGCAGACACAGGACCGCTGGCTGAAGAGCGCAGACACAGGCCCGCTGGCCGGGAGGCACCAACACAGGCACAGGCCCCCTGGCAGGGAGGCAGCGACACAGGCACAGGCCCGCTGACTAGGAGGCACCAACACAGGTACAGGCACCCTGACTGGTAGGCACCCACACAGGCACAGGCACGCTGGCTGAGAGGCACCCACACAGGCACAGGCCCGCTGGCTGGAAAGCGCAGACACAGGCCAGCTGGCTGGAAGGCATCGACACAGGCACAAGCCCGCTGGATGGAAGGCACCGACACAGGCACTGGCACGCTGGCTGAGAGGCAGTAACGCAGGCACAGGTCCACTGGCTGGGAGGCAAAGACACAGGCACAGGCACGCTGGCTGGGAGTCCCTGACACAGGCACAGGCACGCTGGCTGGGAGGCACTGACACAGGCACAGGCCCGCTGACTAGGAAGCATCGACACAGGCACAGGCCCGCTGGCTGGGAAGCACCGATATAGGCACAGGCCCGCTGGCTGGGAGGCAACGAAACAGTCACAGGCCCGCTGGCTGGGAGGCTCCTACACAGGCACAGGCACGCTGACTGGTAGGCACCGACTCAGGCACAGGCCCGCTGATTGAAGAGCGCAGACACAAGCCCGCTAGCTGAAGAGTGCAGCCAGGCGCGCTGGATAGGAGGCACCAACACACGCACATGTCCGCTGGATAGGAGGCACCGACACAGGCACAGGTCCGTTGGATAGGAGGCACCAACACAGGCACAGGTCCGCTAGTTGGGAGGCACCGACACAGGCACAGGCCCGCTGGCTAGGAGGCACCAACACATGCACACGGCCCGCTGGCTGGGAGGCACCAACACAGGCACAAGCACGCTGGCTGGGAGTCACTGACACAGGCACAGGCCCGCTGGCTGGGAGGCACCGACACAGGCACAGGCTCGCTGGCTGGGAGGCACCGACACAGGCACAGGCTCGCTGGCTGGGAGGCACCAACACATGCACACGGCCCGCTGGCTGGGAGGCACCAACACAGGCACAAGCACGCTGGCTGGGAGTCACTGACACAGGCACAGGCCCGCTGGCTGGGAGGCACCGACACAGGCACAGGCTCGCTTGCTGGGAGGCACCGACACAGGCACAGGCTCGCTGGCTGGGAGTCACCGACACAGGCACAGGCCCACTGGCTGGGAGGCACCGACACAGGCATAGGCACGTTGACTGGGAGGCGCAGGCCTGCTGGCTGGGAGGCACCGAAAAAGGTACAGGCCCGCTGGCTGGGAGGCACCGACGCAGGCACTGGCAAACTTCGACATGACACAGGCTGAGGGACGTTGGCCGAAGAGTGCAGACGCGCTAACCTCGCTGCCAGTTTAGTACAGGCGCTGACTGGTTAAGCCCAATAAACTGAAAGAATAGACAAGACCTTATGACCCACACGATTGGCAGACTAAAGATTCAAGTCTTATTGTTGATATGAAAAAATACCTTTTATCGAGACTTCGTTGACTGAAACACAGGCAGTTAGCCTTCAGAGCGCAGGCTCAGGGCCCGCTATGTTGGAGCTTAGACTCAGGCCCAGGATGGCTGGCTGGCTGGAGAGCGCAGACACAGGCCTGCTGGCTGGAGAGCGCAGACACAGGCCTGCTGGCTGGAGAGCGCAGACACAGGCCTGCTGGCTGGAGAGCGCAGACACAGGCCTGCTGGCTGGAGAGCGCAGCCACAGGCCTGCTGGCTGGAGAGCGCAGACACAGGTCTGCTGGCTGGAGAGCGCAGACACAGGCCTGCTGGCTGAAGAGCGCAGACACAGGCCTTCTGGCTGGAGAACGCAGACACAGGCCTGCTGGCTGGAGAGCGCAGACACAGGTCTGCTGGCTGGAGAGCGCAGACACAGGCCTGCTGGCTGGAGAGTGCAGACACAGGCCTGTTGGCTGGAGAGCGCAGACACAGGCCTTCTGGCTGGAGAACGCAGACACAGGCCTGCTGGCTGGAGAACGCAGACACAGGCCTGCTGGCTGGAGAGCGCAGACACAGGCCTGCTGGCTGGAGAGCGCAGACACAGGCCTGCTGGCTGGAGAGCGCAGACACAGGCCTGCTGGCTGGAGAGCGCAGACACAGGTCTGCTGGCTGGAGAGCGCAGACACAGGCCTGCTGGCTGGAGAGCGCAGACACAGGCCTGCTGGCTGGAGAACGCAGACAGGTCTGCTGGCTGGAGAACGCAGACAGGCCTGCTGGCTGGAGAGGCCTGCTGGCTAGAGAGCGCAGTCAACATGCCTGCAAGCTGGAGAGCACAGGCACAGGTCTGCTGGCTGGAGAACGCAGATGACGTAGGCACAGGCTCATTAGGTGACGAGCGCAGACAGGCTCAGGCCTACTGACTAGAGAGTGCAGTCATAGATGCGCTTGTTGCAGAGAGCTGGTTGTCGAACATGTATGATTCGCTGACAGAGGTGTGGCAGAAGAGATCACTGGCACCGGCACGAATAGAAAGCGTAGTCACATGATCTGCTATTACACTCCCTGGCTGTTGAGCTACTTAAAAATTCCTGGCTGATAGAACTTAGTGCCGGTGGGTGCGAGACCCCACGCAATGTTAGGTCTGCTGTTTATAAGTACATATGCGAAAAGGAACAAGAGTATTACCTTATTGCCGCCAAGGCCTTACTTAATTTATATATTTTATATCGCTTTACCTCTAAGCAGCATTTTATAATGTTTATTTTTAGAACCTAATGTTTGTTTTTAGAACTCGTCATTTATTTTCATCTCGATTATTCTATATAAGTAGTTGAGAATGATTACTCCTAAACTAATGCATACTATAGTGAGACAGCGGTAAATAAAGTGGTTACCCCCTGTGGCGAGGCAACAGTGGTACAAAATCTAATAGAACAAGAGCTCTGACGAGACAGCAGCGTGGTGTCAC